>JAWNPR010000039.1:25800000-27000000 GCA_035047405.1 Drosophila stalkeri
TTCTTTCAGCATGGCTAAGATTTTGGTTTCTCGGCAGCTTGGGAAGCCGTGTCAGAGTCAAGTCCGGAGATTCGTCATGTGATCTTCTAGTAACCGTAGCCGTAAGCCTGGGGCAAGTAGGCGGCGCCGTAGAGGTTCTGCTGATGCTGGGGCACTTCGTAGTTAGGGGCAAGATAGCTGGCCACGGGCGAGGAGTAGGCACCGGCAGATCCATAGCCCTGGGAAGGAGCGCTGCATGGCACTGGAGCCAGATTGGGCTGGCAGCTGAACAGATAGTTCTTGGGGCAGGGAGGAGCTGGCACACTGGCGCCGCCATAGGCTGATTTGCGCAGGCGGGTCAGATCACTATAGCTCTGACCGTTGGCACTCTCAACATCAGCTTCTTGAGCGGCAGAGATGCCACCATTGCTGCTGCCAGCGGGTGAGGCCAGAGCAGAGGCGACGATGGCGATGAGGGCGAAGCACACGAAGAATTTCATAATGAAGCTGTAAATGCTGATTTAGTTATCAAAGATGACTGATGATAATTCCCATTGCACGTCTACTTTATATAGCTATACAGATAAACTGCGTAGCTAGCACAAGTGGCTTTAACAATAAAGTTTGGCTTTGAAATGTTGGCCATTTCTGAACCTTTGCGCTGAGCTGGCCGAAAAATGCGATTTGAGCTCTTTTTGGGGTCATTTAAATGTTAAAGAATTTTTTTTTTTTTTTTTTTTGTGTATAAACTAGGTTGACAAAAAATTCGTTTAAAATGAGTGGAAAATGTGGCAACCGAGCTGGGTGGGTGGTTTAATTTTGTATCGTATGCATGTTGCACAACGCTAATCATAGCCTCAATTAGTGAGCTCTACTTTAAGATAAAATAGCTCACAATTCTGCTGGCCATGTAAATATTTTCATATTTCGAAATATATATTAAATTTGCGTTGAGTTAACAAACGAGCGGAACTTGTAGAATTTTTATAATGTATAAGATATACATGAATATTGTATAAATATATTAATATATTAAATCAAATAATATATTAAAAAAATATATTAAATATATTAAATCAATTAAAATTTTAAAGACTTTAAAAAATATGTTATATTTTTGTAAAATAAAAATTAAAAAAAATTTTTTTTTTATAAACTTGTCTATGTTATTTGCTTAAATATATATACTATAAAATATAAGACACATATTTAATATAATATAAACATATCAAGTATATTTAGAAGATAAAAATTTGCAATATTTTAATTATTTTATATTATTATAATAAGAAGATAAATTATAACTATTTGTCATTTCAAGTAAAAAAGAATTTCAAATTCTAAATTTCAATTAATTAAACATATACTAAATACATATATACTAAATCAACTGTTGACAATTTCCAGTTGTCTCGCATGTTTATTTATCTTAAGCTCGTTGCTGACTTTCGATTAGATATGCATGTCCGAGAAACAATGGGGGAATTCTTTCAATAGCTCAACCAGCCCGTTCACTCACCTAGTTTCATTGCAGAATAACTATAGTACTATATCAGCGAATCTGTTTACATTACTTGTATTTATAACTTACCATTTAAATTCCTAAATAATGAGTCTTATTTTAACTAAAACATATGAATACTGTTTTTAATCAATTTTGTGGCAAAACTTAATTCACAATTGCTAAGTAAAATACATTTCAAAGTGATATACTTTGAAACTTTATTTTCTATTATTTATATAAGAATTGTAAAATAAATTGTACTTACTTTCTTATTTTCTATTTTTTATATAAAAATTGTTTGCATAATAATAAAAAAAAAAAATACTTTCACACATGTAACATAAGTAAAAACAAAATATTTAGAATAAAAGAATATTTATTAAGAATAGATAGCAAATAACTAATGACAATTAAATATAAATATTTTATTCACTTATATATATATTTATATAATATATTGTATTAATATAACATATTATATTTATATATACATAAAATATTATCTATATTATTTATATAGATAATATTTATATATATTAAACATTTTGTTTTAAATATTTATCTTGTATACATTTTCTTAAAAATACATTATTTTATTAATTTTTGATTTATATTATATTTATGGTTAAACATACACTACATTTTATTTATTTATAAACACATAATTTTATAAATTTTTTATATGTTTAGTTATTATTTATTTTTTATTAAGTTTTCGTATATATTTTAGTGTATGTTTTATACATAATAGTTATAATAATACGTTTTTAATTATTTGTTTTTTTTTTTTAATATTAAATTATTATTTATTTTCAAATCAGAAGGAAAACCAACTTTTTTTCTTTATTTATGTATTTACTATTATTTTTGTATTTATTTTTTTGTTTATTTATTCACATATATACTTATTATTACTATACTGAAATGATATACTTGTTATATATCTTTAACAAACTATTTGCTGTAAATGCTTGCATTATTTATTTATATTTTATTTTATATAATAATAAAAAGCAAATAACTCAATCTATGTTATATTCCATTTTTGAAAAAAAGAGACAAAAGAGTAATTTTCTTTCTATCTAAATTTATATTTATATATATTCAATTAAATTTCTAATATATACAATTTGCATAGAACTTATATAAGTAAATATATTCTTGAATTATTTGATGTCATGCCAAATTCTTCTTAAAAAATCTTAATCATTTTTTTTCTTTTTTTTATTTCATTTCCATACTTTACAAAATTGTCATAATTCTACGAAATAAATATACATAAAAATAAAGCATACATAGTGTGCAACTTTTGATGATTCAAAATGAGCTAAAACGAAGCGAAAGGAATGCAAGTGCCAACGACCCACATTTTGGCTTGAGTTTCGGAAATTTATTACGTACAAACGCAAAGCAGCTACATAAATACAAAATTAAATATACATTTCGTAACTGTAGAAACAAATGAAAATTTCCATTTCCAATATTGTTTTTCTTTTCTTTTTTTTTTCTAAATACAAACATGCAGTGTTTGGCCCCACAAAAGCCCCCCGCCAAAAAGGCAACCACTGCGATTGAAAAAAAAAAACCACAAATACATATATTGATAAAGACATATATGCATGTATGTGTATACACACATAACTATATAGTGAGTGTATATTGTGGTATATGGCACCCGGACTTAGCAGCTCCCTTATAGCCCAACGCCTCGCAAGCAGCGAGATAATGCGTTGAGCAAACCGAATATTGAATACACTTCCAGGCAAAATGACTACAAAAATTTCAATTCTTTTATATATTCACATTTTTTCTGCATATTTCCTAAATTTAGTAGCTTATATATTTATATTTTTATTACAAACTCAATGATCAAGCGCATATATCCTTGTTAGAGATCGCTTCATTTGGCATCAGCGTTGGCGTCGACGACATTGGCGCTATTTTTGAGTCCCCGCATGCGGTTGGATTGCAAGTGCCCATATGCAACAGCAACAGCAACAGCGACAGCGACAGCAGCAACACCCGAGGCCAGCGGCAGCAACATCATCGATCAGCCCCCCCTCACTTTTTGGAGAGAGAGAGAGAGCAAGAGAGCTGCGAGCACACATGTTGTTTCACATGTCGGCTGTTTATGGGCTGTTCAATTTTTAGGATCATTCTGTTTGTACACTCACTCAATTATGCCCTGAGAGTCGGTGGCGGCGTTGCTTCTGAGAAAATCAGTGTGGGGTAGTTTTTCGTAAAGACAAAATCCCTGATCTCTTGAATATCTCGTTGCTCTAGAGTCAGTCCCTCACTCTCAATCGTTGCTCTTTGAACTCTGTTCTCGAGTGGTTGTGATGATCACTTAATAACTTAATATACAACTTAGCGATTGCAATTTGTAGAGATATAAACGAATTAACTGATTATAAATTAATTTAGATTAACAACATTTTCTGGAATAAAGAGCTGACACCTCGAGTCAAATTAATAAAACTGAAGAGCAGCAAGATCTATTTGAATCGATGTTCTATACAATAAATCTGAAGAGCAGACAATCTTTTGAAATCAATGTTCTAAAGAGCTTTATATTTTGGTTTAGATATTCAATAAAATATAGAGAGCTTAATTCTCAAAATTGAGTACAATTTCTCTAACTTATAGCTTTATATATTATATTTTAATAAAACTCAAATTTCCTGAATTATTTTCGTCTGCAATTCTTCAAATTTATTTATTTGATATACCAATTACTTTAAAATGTATTATACTAATTCATATATTAATTATTATTATTTCCAAACAAGTATTTATAAATTTTTGTACAGGCAAATGACAACAAAAATATTTTATAAAAATTCAATAAAGTCATTAAAAATTCTACTTTGATTGAAACCAAAAAATATTTCAGATATAAGTTTACCGGAATGATTTCGAATTACTTAAGCTTTCAAATGTTAAGTGTAAATTCTATACGGAGCTTTAATATACATGTGTACATACATATGTATAAATTTCTATTTCTGTTCTATAAAAAAAAACTGTATAATTGATAACTGCTTACAGAGTATATATTTACACATTTACTTACAAAGCTATAAATAAAATATCTGATAAGTTTCTCTACATAATAAAATTTAATAAGAATCGATTTGCCATAAATTCTAACAGTCGTGTAAGCACAGGCAAAAATATGTTGATTTAATACCATATCAATGTCACTTTTTATTAAAAGATTATCAACAATTCCATAAATTAATGCTAATCTATAAAAACACAAGGCTTAAGTCAAACAATACAGATTAACTGCATAATTATCGTTTATGGTTTAAAAACAGCTGAATTGATTTATACTTAACTGATATACATAAAGAATCTTTAAAGAATTTCTTGCTATATTTTCTATTTCTATTTTATATTTTCTATTTTCTTTTTTATATTTTATATTTTATATTTTATATTTTATATTTTATATTTTATATTTTATATTTTATATTTTATATTTTATATTTTATATTTTATATTTTATATTTTATATTTTATTATTTTATATGTATTATTTTATATGTTATAATTTATATTTTTATATTTTATTATTTTATATGTATTATTTTATATGTTATAATTTATATTTTTATATTTTATTATTTTAAATGTTATAATTTATATTTTTATATTTTGTATTTTATATTATATATTTTTTATATTTTATATTTAAAATCATCTCTCAATTTGAGTGCGAATTGAGAATATTTAAATGGGATAACGATCAATAAATTATCCACACGATTCTTCTAATGTATTAAATTAATAATTAATATACCAATTCGAGTATATATAAAGTAGTATTATTTAATATGAATAATAAATTAAATGATTCAATCACAAAAATATAAATAAAATGTATAGTTTCAGATTCATGAATAATATGATGAATAATATGATGAACACATTGCATAAGATAAATGCATGACTTTCGCTTGAGCAACTCAAACGAACTCTATGATCTGAGTTAACATCGCGCATTGATATCGCAGTTAAGTTGAAAATGAACAGATCATTCAAAGAGATGCCAACCAATTGAATCAGAGAAACTCACTTGATCTTTGACATGATCATATTGCGTTCGCTGATTACGTGGCAAGATGTGAAGATCTTAGATCTTTCATATGCAGTGCAACCCGCTAATTTATTAAGCATATTTTCCGCTCACTCAACATGCGATTAGATTATGTAAACACGGCGTCACGCTCCACGTACAGACGAGCTGCATGCCTCAACAAACGATCAACGCCCAGACCTAGATCCAAGACAAACTCTTTGACTAAATGTGGCAAGAAGTGCGTGCCACATGCAAAGTGAGAGACAATGAAACAAACAAAAGCCATTGATGACCAGCTGAGTGCAGGCCTCCGCCTTCGACTGTGGCTCGAGCTCTGGTTGCCAGGCTGTATGCCAATGGCAGGCAACTTTCACTTGGTCACGGTCATGGTCAGGGGCTTAGCTCTGGTACATTACCCGGGGGCCTGCCCTGTTATCGCATTTCATAGCAACGATGCCCGATGCCCGATGCCCGCATAGGAAGTCTCTGTTTATCTTGTGCAATTTGTTATGGAATTTGAATTTGAAAACGAAATGAAAACGGAGACCAGTCAGCGACCAACTGACTGACTGACTGAGGCGATTATGGCTCAAATTCTTGCCAACGTC
Organism: Drosophila stalkeri; assembly: GCA_035047405.1. NCBI lineage: Eukaryota > Metazoa > Arthropoda > Insecta > Diptera > Drosophilidae > Drosophila > Drosophila stalkeri. The sequence continues at coordinate 25,806,176 of JAWNPR010000039.1, forward strand.
ATCGTCTATATGTGTAAACACATATATGTACATATAGATCTATATGAAAAGAGAGGCGTAATAATAATAACAGGAAGAGACTGAGTAACAAATCGTCTCTGCACATATGCGATAAATACGAACCGATGATGGCAATCCGGGGACCTTGACAGCTCAGACAAAATATATTTATATGTATATCCATGGCATGTATGTATGTATGTATTTACCCTTGCCGATAAGCAGCTACTGTTTATACAAAAACGGAAATCATCATAGCACTCAACTGTACATATTTATCTGAGAGGCTGTGTGTAGAGTCAACTCAATTCAAAGAGCTTCGATTAGGAACATTAATAAATGCTGCTGTAGTTATTCATATAGATTTTAGAAATACTTGAACATTTTTTTTATGAATTTTATAATGGAAGAAAGCATGATCTTGAAGGAGGCATATTGTAAAATTTGAAAAAGTTAAAGATAAAAAGAAAAAGATAAAATAAATTACAGAAAATAAATCAGTCATTGTTAAACTAATACATTTACATCCGAAAAGATTTTATTTTTATTTTTTTATTTTATTTTTTTTTTTTAATTAATATATTTTTTGTATTTACTTTATAAAACCAAAAATGTCCTTGTGTACTTACCCATTTTAAATTCAATTATCACATATTACGTAAAATTTCGCCCTTATTCATCACCAATTGCATAGATATAATACAATTATATTTATGTTATAAAAGAAATTTGCACATAAAAACAAACAGAAAAGAAATTCTAAGTCGAGCTGTTCAACTTCAAAGAGTTTCGGAAAATCTATAAAGTATTTTTTCTACAAATCCTTTTAATTAAAGACTGCTTAGATTATTCAATCTACAGCGCTTATTAGATCTCATCGCTTTTGAAAAACAGCTTTATACTATTAACACTATTGAAATATCAACCACAAAAAATGCATAAACTTTATTTTAGATTTAAATTTAACTCAATGAGTTTCTATATATTGTTTAAGTTATCATGCAAGTATTAAATATGAGTTTTCGTATTATTATATCGTATATTATAAATATAAATCAAAGATTTGTTAATAATGCATGAAAAGTTAAGTGTTTGATTATACAATATTTATAAATTTTCATTAAAAAATATATATTAAAATATATCAAAATATATCTTGTAAATTTCATTAAAATATACAAATATTTATAAATACACGCGTTTTAGATATTTCCCAAACACATAGACTCTACTTTCTGGCGATATTAGTAAACTAAGAATTTGGTTGTAGATACTGTTATTAAACTATATGGAATATAAATTTATGATATAATAGTTTGAAAACAATTTCGCTGGCAATCAAAAATATTAGTTAGTCAATAAAATATGTTATTTTTTTATTTTCGTTTATCTCTAAACTAACGTCAAACATTTTCCAAAAAAACACTCTCATAAACTCTTTATCAGCATATAGAGTCACCCACAAAGATGTGGGTGTGGATATCAACATATAATTTATGTATAGGAAATGAGCACTTAGCTCAATTATTATGGTGGAAGCATATTTATATTTATAATGTCTAATGTACCATATTTTAATTATTAAGTATAATTTAATATATTATACATAATTTCTCTTCTGAGTATATTATTTATTATAAATAGAAAAACGAATAAAAGTTTTACTGCTGCATTGAACTTCTCAGTATACTATGATATCATCTCATAAGGAAGATGAACTCGTCTAGAAAATTCAAAATATATACGTGATCTGCTATATTGGTGCAACATTTACATTATAATCAATTTACAATTTTTTTTATTGATCTTAGATTACTAAAGTTCAAGCCAAACATAACTTGCAGCTTTTCTGACTAAGGTATAATAGTCTTGTAATCTACAATTTCCAAATATATTTAATATAATTACCAGATTTTCCAGCCAACTAGCAATTTAACTTACCAATTATCTAATGTTTAAGAGTACAAGATAATGAGATCATAAGATCTTTAGGATATGAAGATCTTTCATCATAATAAATCCATCTAGAACTAACCACGCCCCATAACCCGATCAATTTCTGAATTAAAAAACTGACAATCCAAACAGCATTTACATAGTTTTTATTTACAGTAAAGTCTTTCTGATCATTCCAGTATTCATCTTCTATATCTATTACGTTCAGCCAGGGCTAAGCGATAGTTGTACTCCTGGAAGAGTTCGGGTGCCACGCGATAGGGTTGATCAATCAAAGACAATCGAATGGGTGTCTGGCAAGAGGAGGAGCTATAGACGGGCGCTGGCGGTGCTGGAGGTGGAGGCGCATAGATTGGTGCTGGTTGTGGTGCTGGTGGTGCTACATAGACTGGAGCTGGGGCTGGTGCAGGAGCTGGGGCTTGTGCAGGTAGTGCTGGGTAGCTATAGATAGGCACGCCCAGAATAGGAAAATAGCCCCCACAAGCGGGTGCATTACAAGCAGCGGGTGGTGCAGGTGGTGCTGATGGTGCGACTGGTGCTGATGCTGGAGCTGGTGCATATGTAGGCAATTCAACTGGTGGCGGAGCTGGTTGCTCATAGATCTGCTGTGCTGGTGGTGGTGCTGGTTGCTCTGTTTGCGTTTCATAGTTTTGCTCCTGCTGCTTCAGCTTATTGGCCAATTCGTCCTTGCCAGCAGACGAGGTTGATAGGTAAATGATGGGTTGATAGACGATTTGAGGTGGTTGTGCACCACCGTAGGACTTGGCGGGTTGAGCATACTCTTCCACTTTGCTGTAGCTCTCTGGTGCTGGGGCAGGGGCTGGAGCCTCGGACTCATAGCTAGGTTGAGGTGACTGTGGTGGTTCATAGCTGGCGGCTGGTGGTTCTGGTTCCGCGTATTCTGCAGCTGGTGGTGCTGGTGCAGGTGCTGGTGTTGGTGCCACATAGCCGGCATCTCCATCGCCAGGACCATCGTAGCTAGGATTGGGTGTCTCATAACCAACGCTAGGTGGCGCTGGTGCAGGACTGTAATCAGGCTGTGGTTGCTGCTGGGGTTCTGGTGGTGCATAGCCTTCGCCGCCATAGCCAGGCGTTGCTGGTGGTGGTGGTGGTGGTGGTGCATAGTTATTCAATGGCTGCTGCTGGCCACCACATTGGCCACACTGACCGGCACAGTTATTGCCCCACAGATCGGGCAATTTCTTGAACAATTTCAGTTGCTTAAAGGGATCCAGTTGATCCAGTTGCAAGCCATTATTGCAGTTATTGTTCGGGATGACAGGTAAAGCAGGTGGCAAATTATTAGGGTAAAGCAAATTATTGTTGTAGTTGTTAAGCAAGTTGTTGTTGTTGTTGTTGCAGCAATTGTTTTGACCAAATAAATCGTCCCACCACTTCATGAGCGAACGATTCGTACGCCTCAGCTCAACATTGGGACCCACTGTGGAGCCCGCATCGGCCATCAGATAGTACATGGGCTGTCCAGGTGTTGCAATGCTATTGGATATGCTAACATCATCATACGAGTGCGCCTGCGCGTACCCAATGAGGCAGCAGCAACAGCAAAGCAATGCCAACATCAAGCAGCTCCAGGAATTATGCATATTGCGTTGACGTTTCTGAATTTAACCTCGCGTCGCGAATTGTCAATTGCAACTATTCGAACAAGCTCCAATTGCATCGAACAATCGCTGGCCAAAGTGACCCAAAAAAGTGCAAGACTTGCACTTAAATACCCTGCCCGGGAAGGGCCTCGCTGCTAGGGTATACTGTTGTTGTTCTATATCTATATCTATGTCTATATCTATATCTATATCTATATCTATATCTATATCTATATCTATATCTATATCTATATCTATGTCTATGTCTATGTCTATATCTATATCTATATCTATATCTATATCTATATCTATATCTATATCTATATCTATATCTATATCTATATCTATATCTATATCTATATCTATATCTATATCTATATCTATATCTATATCTATATCTATATCTATATCTATATCTATATCTATATCTATATCTATATCTATATCTATATCTATATCTATATCTATATCTATATCTATATCTATATCTATATCTATATCTATATCTATATCTATATCTATATCTATATCTATATCTATATCTATATCTATATCTATATCTATATCTATATCTATATCTATATCTATATCTATATCTATATCTATATCTATATCTATATCTATATCTATATCTATATCTATATCTATATCTATATCTATATCTATATCTATATCTATATCTATATCTATATCTATATCTATATCTATATCTATATCTATATCTATATCTATATCTATATCTATATCTATATCTATATCTATATCTATATCTATATCTATATCTATATCTATATCTATATCTATATCTATATCTATATCTATATCTATATCTATATCTATATCTATATCTATATCTATATCTATATCTATATCTATATCTATATCTATATCTATATCTATATCTATATCTATATCTATATCTATATCTATATCTATATCTATATCTATATCTATATCTATATCTATATCTATATCTATATCTATATCTATATCTATATCTATATCTATATCTATATCTATATCTATATCTATATCTATATCTATATCTATATCTATATCTATATCTATATCTATATCTATATCTATATCTATATCTATATCTATATCTATATCTATATCTATATCTATATCTATATCTATATCTATATCTATATCTATATCTATATCTATATCTATATCTATATCTATATCTATATCTATATCTATATCTATATCTATATCTATATCTATATCTATATCTATATCTATATCTATATCTATATCTATATCTATATCTATATCTATATCTATATCTATATCGATATCTATATCTATATCTATATCTATATCTATATCTATATCTATATCTATATCTATATCTATATCTATATCTATATCTATATCTATATCTATATCTATATCTATATCTATATCTATATCTATATCTATATCTATGTCTATGTCTATATCTATATCTATATCTATATCTATATCTATATCTATATCTATATCTATATCTATATCTATATCTATATCTATATCTATATCTATATCTATATCTATATCTATATCTATATCTATATCTATATCTATATCTATATCTATATCTATATCTATATCTATATCTATATCTATATCTATATCTATATCTATATCTATATCTATATCTATATCTATATCTATATCTATATCTATATCTATATCTATATCTATATCTATATCTATATCTATATCTATATCTATATCTATATCTATATCTATATCTATATCTATATCTATATCTATATCTATATCTATATCTATATCTATATCTATATCTATATCTATATCTATATCTATATCTATATCTATATCTATATCTATATCTATATCTATATCTATATCTATATCTATATCTATATCTATATCTATATCTATATCTATATCTATATCTATATCTATATCTATATCTATATCTATATCTATATCTATATCTATATCTATATCTATATCTATATCTATATCTATATCTATATCTATATCTATATCTATATCTATATCTATATCTATATCTATATCTATATCTATATCTATATCTATATCTATATCTATATCTATATCTATATCTATATCTATATCTATATCTATATCTATATCTATATCTATATCTATATCTATATCTATATCTATATCTATATCTATATCTATATCTATATCTATATCTATATCTATATCTATATCTATATCTATATCTATATCTATATCTATATCTATATCTATATCTATATCTATATCTATATCTATATCTATATCTATATCTATATCTATATCTATATCTATATCTATATCTATATCTATATCTATATCTATATCTATATCTATATCTATATCTATATCTATATCTATATCTATATCTATATCTATATCTATATCTATATCTATATCTATATCTATATCTATATCTATATCTATATCTATATCTATATCTATATCGATATCTATATCTATATCTATATCTATATCTATATCTATATCTATATCTATATCTATATCTATATCTATATCTATATCTATATCTATATCTATATCTATATCTATATCTATATCTATATCTATATCTATATCTATATCTATATCTATATCTATATCTATATCTATATCTATATCTATATCTATATCTATATCTATATCTATATCTATATCTATATCTATATCTATATCTATATCTATATCTATATCTATATCTATATCTATATCTATATCTATATCTATATCTATATCTATATCTATATCTATATCTATATCTATATCTATATCTATATCTATATCTATATCTATATCTATATCTATATCTATATCTATATCTATATCTATATCTATATCTATATCTATATCTATATCTATATCTATATCTATATCTATATCTATATCTATATCTATATCTATATCTATATCTATATCTATATCTATATCTATATCTATATCTATATCTATATCTATATCTATATCTATATCTATATCTACATCTATAGAGTATAGGAACTTCTATCTTCCATTACATTTCCTTAATTTTTGATAATGATGATCTAGAACATGAAGAATCGTTGAGTTTTTTCATGAATTTCGCAATGGATGTGTTCTAACCCGGTTAGTAGAAACCCAATCGCAACAGCTGTGGCAATTCTGGTCAAAGCTTACTCAATCCAAGAGCTTGGACAATTGTCGAGGTACATTGACTCGAAGCCTTAATTTGCTTTGCATTATATATATATATATTTCAATATCTGTATACATATATATATTTATTTATTTAGTTTCGTTTTTGTTTATTTAAATTGTATTACGTGCTTAACATGAGCAATCAGCAGATTGCAGCTCAACGCTCAGCTCGACTGGGCTCGACTCGTTGCCAGCAAGTAAATAGGTTCCTGTTTGGTCCGTGAAGCGTAGCTGCTATAGAGACGTGCGCCAGTAGTGTGTAAAGGCAAAATGCGCAAAACCCCCAACGGAAGTATATAATACATCAAAGAAAATGTATAAAAAAAAAACTGCATAATAAATATGTACACAAAGTATTTATATAAAATACTTCCTTAAGTGGCCATTGGCTTATTCATCGGCAATAAACTGGGCGTCAAATTTACCATTGACTTGGAAGCCTCCGATCGAGCACAAAGAGTAGACTCAAATTAAATAAGTAAGAGTGGTCTAAAAGCAAATGAAACGCTTAGTAGATACCCTGTAGAGAGTTGAGAATTTTTTGTGTATTTTAATATGATTTGACTCACTTTTAAGTTTTTTTTAAAGTCAGTTAAAGATTGTTTTAGGAATATCTGATAGATATAGATTAATTTTTCTTTTAAAAATTAATCAATGTAAAAATATAAATCTATTGAGGAAAATATATTGTTAATTTTCCTCAATATATTTATAATCTATTAATTAATTTATCTGAATAAATTAATTTTTCCTTAAAAATAAATCTAGATAAAAAATATAAATTCAATGGGGAACACGCATTCAGAAATTATAATTAATTTATAACGAAATTTTCTTCTGCTCATGACATTCATTTGCTCATAGTTATCAAACCCACTTCAAGCTGTTTTTAATGGGTATTAGATATACAGCAATTTATATAAAAGTGCAGCAGACAGAATAAATTATATTCACTGCTAATTGGAGAAATCTCTCTGCATTAGACAATATAAATTAACAACATACGCCAAATATGATACACAGTTTCTCATATATAAATATATAAATAAATACAATTTTATATATATTTAGATATATATCTCAGATATAACCGTTATTGTATCACAATAACTGAATAGTTTTTAAATATCTTCCTAATAAATATATATTAGCAGATAAATTATATTTTCTGACTCGAATTGACTCGAGCCTTAACTGAAAGTGTTTTAAAATGCATTATCCGAGAATTTCGGTATTTCACTTTTCTGTTTTTATTAATTATATTTATACAAAAATTTATAATATAAAATATATATATTAGGTAATATAAACATTTTTCGATTTATTATATCAAGTCATATCAAATATGCCCACATAAATTTATGAGATTTATTTCCTCTGCTCATCTATCTTATCCCCTTCAATATAATTCCCATTAGCTGTTAAGCACTTGTGTTTCCAAATCCTCAAAGCACTTCAAATATTCTGTTTTTTTTTTTCTCTCTCATCTTGTACAGCATTCCGGCTTTATCTACTAAATCGTAGCTTAGCGTCGTCTGCCTTTCAAGGGCCTCTTTAGTTTTGGGAAGCACTAAAATGTCACAGGGGGATCTGAGGAATATAATGACTGCGGCATCATGAGTGTTTTGGTTTAATCTAAAAGAAGTGTGATCAAACAACGATGTGTAGGAAATAGAATGAGCTAAAAACGAATATGAGCCAAAGGACTACGCGTCAAAATACTAACTTTTTTATACTTTTTATTATGTTAGATTTTTAAATTTTTGTATGACAATTTATAAACCCTTATAGACCAAAGATTGACAAAAGAAAATTAAGAAAATATTTGAAGATTCCTAAATAAATATTATCTCTTAAATTCAGAATGAATTCCTGATAATTATGATATATTTGAGAAAATTAAGGACTTGATCGAATGATTTTAAAATTACTAAATTCTATTATTATTAAAATTTCTAAATTGTTCTGATAATACGTTGAGCTTGCAGTAGCATTTAGTAATTGAACTATTTAGCTAGTATTAAGTGAATGAATTTCGTTCATTTAACTTTAACATTCACAAATATAAAATTTGTCAATTAAATTACTCATTAATAAAATGTATAAAAAAATTTAAAAGTAAAATCTTCACACTGTAATTGAACAAAAAATTAGATTTAAATTACTTTATAAAGAAAGGTATCCTAAAATTAAAAATTATAATCATCACTCTAGAATTGAAAAAAAAAATCATAATAATATGTAAATAAGGCAAATATTAAAATTGATTTAAACTTATTCTTCTGAATCAGCAGATCTCAGATTCTCAGCTATATAATTTTAAATCAATTAATTTTTCATAAATAATGTCAATTAATTTTTCATAAATGGGCAATCAATTTATAATATATTTATGATATTTGAGCAGATTATTGATATCGATTCTAAGCTATGTCATTTAAAATCCTCTTTCGATTAACAAACTATCTTTAATTTTGTAAATATTCTTCTTCTCTTTTCAAAGTATATAGTTTTATTGATGTTTACTTTTAGCAATTGTGCACAGTGTGAAAACTTATTCTAGTTAAGATCTACAATCGCTGAAGATATTTGCGCCTTTGGGAAGTTTTGCTGCCGCTGTAGCGTAAATTTTGACGTTTGCGTTTGTCGGGCTTCAGTTTTTCCTCTCCCCTCGTGATCAGTTGTTCGGCATTAAGAGCTGACTCGGAATCCATAGATTTTGATGTTTCTGGCTCCACGGAAGCAGCACCATTTTCAGCTGACTTTGGTGCTTCGGTGTTTTCGTGTGAATCATTCTGCTGCTGCTCCTCCTCCTCCTCTTCATTGTCCTCATCCTCAGCTTCGGCATCATCAGCGTCATCCTTTTTGCCGCCATCACGTGTAGCGCCAATTATTGATTCAGTTGATGGCATGTAGCTTCGGGTGGTTGGCGCTCTGGTGGTGCTGCTGGAGAAATTCAAACCAAACCCATTGGGCAGTGTTGCTGCTGTTGTAGATGTTCCCATTGTGCTCTCCTCGGGTGCCCCAAACAGACGCAGTCTGGGCTGTTGAGTCGTTGGCACTGGAGCTCCTAGAAGTCTATTGAATGGATTAAATGGATTCAGACTACCAAACGGTCCGAAGGGATTCAACACTGGCCCCATGCCAAAGGGAGCACCCACTTGTGGAGCCATGCCAAAGGAGGAGCCCACCTGTGGAGCTCCAATGCCATAGGCAGCGCCAGCATGCGGACTCAATCCAAAAGCAGATCCCACATGTGGTCCGCCCAAGCCAAAAGGTGGCGTCACCTGTTGATTAAGGCCAAAAGGTGAGCCCAAACCAAATGGTGCTCCAAAAGGATTGCCCACCATGGAATCACGTGCCGCAGGTGCTGATCCCGAGCCAGGCACAGCCAGATAATGCGTGGGCTGTTGTTGTCCATAGCACGGCATGGCTATGATCACCGGCTGAAAGCTGGGACATTGCGCAGGCGTATTGTAGCTAGCGGTGGAGTCAGCAGACGCTGGACATGGACATGAATTACAGACATTGCTATCGGCAGGCGAGGATTGGCTATAGCTCAAAGCGGCACTAGTCTTCGGGCTGGCATTGTAGGTGGGCTGACTTTGAGTTAGTGCAGGTGGCATCTGTGGTGGCTGAGGTGGTGGTGCAGGTGGTGCCACTGCAGGCTGTGCGTAGTTTGACAAATAACCCGGCTGCTCCACTGGTGTTGCTTGCTGCATTGGCGCCGCTTGTCCAAGCTGTGGCTCATTCGACTCCAAGCTGCTGTAGAACGTACGCATTATCGGATCATCATAATATGGAGGCGGCTGTGGTGCAACCGTTGGCTGTTGCAACTGCGTCTGCATCAATGGCATCCACACCATGGGCGGTGCAACGCCAACCATCGAATCCCTGCCAGCAACAGGTTGTCGATACGGCATATTAAATTCCTGCTGGCGAAAACCCACATCCGGCACAGCCAGCACATCCTCAGCCATGCCCAATTGATAGCGACTGCCCACTAGCGTATCGTAGGCATTGCCATGGCCATGGCTCGCTTGGCCGCTCGCAGGCTGTGATTTTGGTAGCGTCGCTCCCTGTGCAGCTGACGGCGATTTCGGAGCTGCTGCATCAGCATATGCAATGGCCGCGGTCGCTGGGCGTGCGCCTGCTGCATTTCCGCGAGCAACTGCTGCTGTGCCACCTGCACCTGGGTAATGAACTGCTGGCAGGCCATATGATTGCGTAGCAGGCGCAGGTGCATAGGCAGCAGCAGTGGATCCAAAATTGCCATTGACATGGGATTCAGCAGATGGCGTCTGGCTCGCTGGCGTTGCCTTGGCCGTGGACTCGTCATAGTTGGATGGGATTGGAAAAAACCCAGCTCCAAAGCTGGGAAACGATGGAAACGGCGTCTGCATATATTGTGGATTAATAGGAGACGTTTGTTGTTGTTCCGATTGTTGCTGATATGTTTGAATAGGTTGCTGCTGTTGTTTCTGTTGCTGTTGCTGCTCGGTCGCTGGCTGAGCTTGAGCACCGCCACGTGAGAAATCGGTGCCCTTGCACATGAAATAGGGCTCCTCCTGTGGTCCACTCGGCTTGATCTCCACACAAATGGTGGTCAATGTACGCTTATTACGATGCAGTGCCTCCAGCTGCTCGTGTGGCGCCGCCGGCGCCTGTTGCTGCTGCTGCTGCTCTTGGGCCAATCCAAGTGCCAGCCATGGGCACAGCAGCAACAACAGCAGCAGCAGCAGCTTCAAGTGCTGTGAATAATTGACCATTGCTTCCGTTTACTAACTTCCGTTGCTGCAGAGTGCACTGCTTTTATACTCTGCAAGTGACGCAATTATCAAAGAGTGGTTAGATCTCAGAGTGCTGGGAACCTGAAACTCCCACGACTCACCCACAGAATTCTCTGTAATCTTGTGTAATCTATGTTACACTACTTCTTGGTTCACTTGCTTCGCCTCTATGTAGCCTTTTCAGCTGCACCAGTAATTGGAGTTTCTTTCACTCGAAATTCGTAATACTGAATAAACCCCTTTCGAGCTGTACATTATGTCCGAACCTATGCCAGAGGGTTCAATATGGATGAGATACACTATAAGCTGATCAGGTCAAGTAGGCTAACTGGATCGATATGTATATATATATATAAATATATAGAATGTGTAACATATAAAATAAATACATTTTATATTTTATAAATGTTTCAATTAATAAGAATTATAAGTCCTTAACTCCTTTTTTACGCTTTTATATTATATTATATTATATTATATTATATTATATTATATTATATTATATTATATTATATTATATTATATTATATTTTATTTTATTTTATTATATTTTGATATATTAATGATAACAATATAAGGCTTCCTTAACTAATTTTTGCTATCATGATTAAATTAATTAAATATTAATTAAATATTTTAGTGTAAAAGATTAAAAATGTATATATATTTAAATCAATATACGAAACTGGATGGATGTTTCTGGAATAAATTTTGAATTGAATTTGAATCTTTCTTTTCTATCATAATCAAAATAAATATTTATTATCAAAATATGTATAAATATATATACATATACAATGATAGAACAGAATTAAAATAATAAATATTTAATTTTTATTTAGAATAAAATATTTATTACTAAAATATTATTACTATATATTTATTTATTATAATTAATTTTAATTGATTTTGTTTAGAACAATTCAACTTAAATTGCAGTGTATTTAGATATTGTCTTTAATCAAAAATGCATTAGCTCTTTCTTTATTGTAGTTCTTTCATTAAACATTCAACATTAATTTGAAATTTCAGCTGATTTTAGCAACTTTACAGCGCACTTCAATTTCGCGTGTTGCAGTTCAACAAACTCTCAAATTACCGTTCAGTTTGTCCAGTCAACATTAACTACACAATTATACATACATATATATGTATATAGCTAGACGTATGTATATATAGATATATATGTATCATATATAGATAACTCTGTTCAGTGTTAGCCAAATTGGTCAGTTGGTCAAAGCATATTGTATTTCATCGAATCGCATTATAGTTTAACATAAACTGACCTGACGCAGCAGCCCAAAGACATCCGAATGCGAGGCGTCATTAGTATTAGTAAGCGCGCTGCGGAACTCATCTAGCAATTTGCTCAGACATATAAATATATTATGTATATATATATATATAAATCGTGCGTGTGTCGGGAATTTCAAATTAAGCAGCTCCCCCTTGAGCTAAGCCTATCGTACCCCTGCGCACCCGACCACAAAACGTCGCTTTCATTTAACAAAAGTGCTAAAGACTCTCAAGCTAGGGTAAGGAAGGCAGTGAAGCCAAGAGTTGGAGTGGAACAGTAATAAGGTATTGTGGCAGAGAGGTAGAACTGCAGAGAGCTGGTAAGGCAGCGAGTTCAAGGCAGTAGGAAACGCCAGTTTCGCATAATATATAGGTGTAATATGTATGGGCGCGTGCTCTGGCTACGTTTTTGTTGTTCCTGCGCTGTCTGTCTGACTGACTGACAGCGCCACTTATTCACTCATTTACTCATTCGGCAAGTGAGACGACGACGACGACGGTGGCGGCATAGACAAAGTGGCTGGCTCTATGGCCAATTCCCCTCGCTGACTGTGTGACTGACTAACTGGCTGACTGGGAACCGCACCCAAGTCGAGGACGTGGCGTATTTCGAGGGTAGCCTGCACGGCAGCACAACATGTGTTGGCACACACTAAAACACGCACACACTCATACTCACACTTACACTTACACACTCACACACATAAAGATAAACATCCTAATCATCATTATTTTCAATAAGCAGTTTATGCAACCACCCCACAACTTGACGCCCCCTTCCAACTCTTCCCACCTATCTTAAGTTTTGGGCGCGGTCGGCTGTAGCGTGCATTGTCATCGTCATCAAGTTCTTCGTTTCGTTTCGTTTCATTTTAATTTGCCATATCTACCTTATCGCCTATAGTTTTTATACCATTTATACCCACTAAGAAATTGCCACACATATGGGGTATAATAATCTTTGCAAATATTGAAAATAGGGCAGCATACATACATATCAATAGAGCAACATCTACTCAGTCAAAGAGACGGCACTTGAGCATATTTAAGAAAAAGCTTTCCTTAACTCTCTTTTACTCATGCTATCTGCCTAAGCAGCAAATGGGGATCAAATGCAAATGCAAATATGCGTCATTTTGATATGAGTGAAAAAGCTCTGCAGCAAAAATGGTATACATACATAATTTATATGTATGTATGTATGTAAGCATTCAGATTAGTTAATGAAATATATACAAATGTACTTACCATACTTGGTAAATAATTTTAAATTTGACTTATTAGATTTAAACACATACACGCGCAACTATTACTAATCGCAACGTTGATAATTAGTCTTTAATAGATAAACAACAAAAGACACGCGCTCAGACTTTAACCGATCAAATAGGCAAACACGCACAAACTAAAATCCTCTCTTATTTCTCAACTGAAGTATATGCAAAATCAACCTACATATCTTATTCGCTCTCACTCATCACTTCAAGGCAATCTCCTTGTCGGAGCTCACTCACCATTAGGTAACGGGATCAAAAGCATCAGCGCCATGGTGTGATAAACATGGTAAACTATATTAGAGAGCATTCTCTCTCTCTCTCTCTCTCTCTCTCTGCAAGTAAATGCAGGTAGCAGAACGTCAATAGGATCAAAGCAACAGCAACTAATACATACAAACACACTCTCACCATACACATTGTCCAATCTTTGCATCTCTCTCTCTCTGCATTCTGCTCTTAGTTAATTCGCTAATTGGTGTAGAGTTCGCATTAACACATACTGACATAAAATGGATAAAATAATAGAGTTTGTATATATTTAAATACAAATTATATTTTTTAAAGCGCTGCTCTATGCTCATTCCAGAGTGTTTTCTAGACTATACTATATTTTTTTCGTTTTTTTTTTTTTTGCTTTTGCCTTTATTTTTTGGGGTCATTTTATAGATATGAACCAGAGAAATGGGACATAGTAAGTCTAACAATTTTAAGCCACCTAAATCAAAATGTAAATTATTGCGCTTTGCAACTTAACAGCAGGTTAAACAACTATACAGTTATCAGAATATGAATTAATTTGTAATCTAAATGTTTAAACAATATTTTTTGCAAAATATTATAATTTATATTGAATAAACTTATTACCTACGGATTCATTCCATTTCGTTTCATTTCACTCAATTCTGATCAGACACTTTCTATGCTGCTAGCTGCTGGCAGAAACAGAATTAATTCAAAGAGAAAATTTCCCTTTAATATTCCTGTGGCTCACTCAGAGAGTTCCATGAAAATTTACATGATGTTTGCTCTTACTGCAATTTCAAATTATACTTAAAACAATTCAAATAATCAAATTACCCAATAAAAAAATGTAAATATATATTCATCATGGAAAGCAATGTTTTATAAAACAAAAATTACAATTGTTTTTCTATTGTAGTTGTTCTTTTATTAAGCTCCGACACTTTATCAAAATTTCAATATTGATAACATATACATAAATATAACGAAATTCTAGTAATAGTTCTATAAATTTTATATATATATATTTCGATTAATATGAACGATAAGCCGCGATCAATATTGCCAAATGAATGCATATCCATCGATCCCACGCCCAGATCGGATCGCAAATTATCGTACCTGTCCACAAATGTGAGAACTCCGTTTGTGGAGCTCTATCTCACATCGGTGATATCGGCATGGATCCCAGAGTTAGTTTGCTTCCCCCTTGACTTGATGAAGACCCGTATGCACATCCAGGGCGAGAAGGCAGACAAAGCGTACTCAAATATGAAGCGGACTGGTACTCTTGGCACTGCCATCGGAATTATCCGTAACGAAGGATTATTCCATTTGTACGGCGGCATATCGGCCATGTTTTTCCGTCACTCCTTGTTTACCGGCATGAAGATGTATTTTTATGATACGCTGCGCGACGCGTTGATCATCACGGATCGTGACGGCAAGCCCAAATTAACATTTTTCCGTAGCGCCTTTGCCGGCATGTTTTCCGGCGGCCTTGCCAATTTCATTTCATCACCCGCCGATCTGGTCAAGGTGCAGATGCAAATGGAGAGCAGTCGACGCTCAATGGGCCAAGAGCCGCGTGTGAAAAACGTTGCTCAAGCCCTACACTATTTCTATTCTACGGGTGGCATCAGAGGCCTCTGGAAGGGTTGCGTTCCGAATGCGTTGCGTGCCTCACTTGTAACATTAGGTAAGTCGCTGCAGGAATATTGGTAAAAACATTCATCAAATCAAATATATACGGAATATTCCAAATTGAAATTATTAGGGATATTCTCTATAAATGAATCTTGCTTTGACTCAAGAAATAGAAATTCTTAAGAATATTCCCTATTCATGAGTCTTACATATGTTAAAGATTTAGAAATTATTATGGGTATTCTCTATTCATAACGCTTGTATCAAATAAATATAGAAAGTATTAGGCTTATTCGCTTTGAATCAAGAGACAGAAATTCGTAAGAATATTCCCTATTCATGAGTCTTACATAGAACAAAGAGATAGATTTGAGTAAGGATATTCTCTATTCATGAATTATATATCGAATCCACAGAATTAGAAATTAATTACAATATTCCCAATTCATAAAGTTTGCTTTGAATCTAGAGAAAGAATTTACTAGAGATATGCTCTATTCATCAACTTGCAAGCTCTTTGATTTAAAATACCAATACATGAAATTATATGGAATTTCCCCCATCTCTTAATCAAGAAAATCTTTCCGAATTATAACGAAAATTATAGCAATGATCTAACAAGATGAATAGGACGAATGTAATATAATATTAATATTCATTAGTAATAATAAGGATATTTCCTGTCTATGAGTACAGAATGTTGTACTTTACATATTAAAGGAAAAAGAGTTTGGATTGAATACTGAATTTTTGAATTAAGAATTTCATACTTTAAAAATTAAATCATAGACGGTTAGCAAATAGCCAAATATTGGACACTGAAAAACGATAACAATAGCAAGGGTATTCTCTGTTCTTGTTAAAAAAAAAATATTAAAAAAAAAAAATAAAAAAAATAAACAGAAAAGAACTAGAAATAGTGAAGATATTATTTGCTCATCAGTCCAGTATAAAAGGCCAATGAATGATTGTAATAGTAAGGGTATTCCTTGTTTTTTAAATAAATTCTTTACAAAATAAACAGAAGTATTATGAAGGATAAAGATATTCCCTGTTCAAGAATGCAGTATTTAATATTAATAGTAATAGTAAGGATGTTCCCTATCGTTTAAGTACAAAAATTCTCTACAAATCTAATCAAAAAGTTTTAGGAATATTGGGCACCAATAATCAAAAATGATAAAGGCTACAGTATTCCCTGACGTCTTTACAAATCAAACTAAAAAGAGATGGGATTAGTATGGGTATTCCTAATTTTTTGCTTAGGGATAGTAAAGATATTCCCTAACTATTGAATCTAATATTAATTAAGAATAATACTTATTTAAAAAATCGAATAAAATATAGTTGAATATCAAGTAGAAACGATCAAATAAAACTAGATTAAATACTAATGTTATTCCCTAACCATAATACAATAAATTCTTGATTTCGAACTATGTCTAAAATTAAGATTTACTATAAATTAAAGAGATTTAAGTTCTCAGCGTAGTCAGACAAGGATCTCTCTCTCTCTCTCTCTCTCTCTCTCTCTCTCTCACTCTCTCGCACACTTTTTCTTACTTTTCCATATATGAAATTCGATCCTTGAGGGGCATATTTAATGAGAATATGATCTAAATCTTGATCAATCTATTTGCAGGCGATATCAGTGTCTACGATCTTAGCAAACGTAAGATGATGGTTGTTCTGGATATGCCGGACGATCGACGCATTCAATTCATGGGTGCGATGATAGCGGGCTTTGCCTGCGCCGTGCTCAGCACTCCGATGGATGTAGTCAAGTCGCGTATCATGAATCAGCCGGTTGCCGAGAATGGGCGTGGTGTCCATTATAGCGGTACTATGGACTGTTTCAAGAAGCTGGTGCAGAAGGAAGGAGTCTTTGCTATGTACAAAGGTTTCTTCCCGTACTGGATGCGTATCGGTCCATGGACCCTAATATTTTGGACAACCTTTGAGCAAATACGTAGATGGCGTGGCGATGAGGCCTATTAAATTAGAACCAAATCAGTATGGCATCACACACTACATGTGTAACAATATTCGTGTTTCCTACATACATCGTAACTAGTGTCAAAATTATTTTTACCCGTATCTGTTTGCAATAAAAAAAAAAAAAATACAACCTAAATTGACTAAATAATGAATAAGGATGATAATGATTATTGGCATCTGAAGCCGTTGCAACGGAAGCTGTTTGCCACAGAGATTTCCAATTCCCAGGAAGAGATCAATTTGAAAAATCTATTCATGCTATATATTAACACATTCATAGGCGCCAATTTTGCAGAGGGATGTATGTATTCGCTGGACGTGGGCAAGACACGAATGCAGGTGTACGGCGAGGAGCAGAAGAAGACGGGCCGTACGCCACGGAAAATGTTCCGTACACTGTACGGTATTGCTATTGAGGAGGGACCCAAAGCACTGTACGCCGGCTTCTCGGCAATGGTGTTACGGAATTTCATATTCAATTCGATGCGTGTTATGCTATACGATATATTCCGTCGACCCTATATCTATGTCGATAATGAAAAACAGGAGTCCATACGGATACATCATGCCTTTATATGCGGCTGTGCCGCCGGCTGTATATCCCAAGCATTGGCCAATCCCTTCGACATAGCCAAGGTACGCATGCAAATGGAGGGTAGACGTAAATTATTGGGCCTGGCGCCACGCAGCCCCAGCTTCCCCCATGTACTGCGCTCCATCTACCGGACATCCGGTGTGATTGGCATGTGGCGTGGCGTCGGCCCAAGCTGCATGCGCGCCTGCCTCATGACAGCCGGAGACGTGGGCGCCTATGATCTGTGCAAACGCAATCTAAAGAAACACTTAGGTATGCGTGAGGGGCTCGCCTTACGGTTCTCCTCATCAATGGTTGCCGGACTAGTGGCCAGTTTGCTCAGCAATCCGGCCGATGTTATTAAGTCACGCATGATGAACCAGCCCACCGATGACATGGGCAAAGGGCTCTACTATAAGAATTCAATTGACTGTGTGGTGAAATTGATTAGAGAGGAGGGTGTCATGAATCTATACAAGGGTCTAATACCCTGCTGGCTACGTCTGGGGCCCTGGTCGGTGCTCTTTTGGCTATCCGTGGAACAGTTGCGCGTCTGGGAAGGTCAAACTGGTTTCTAACCAATGGCAATTTAATCATCTCTTCGTCATCGATCATCGTCTAAATGTATGTGTATCCTAAATTCCTTGAAGTGAAGTGAAGTCTTCTTTATTTTAAATATTTAATGTGTTTTACGTATGTACCAGTGTGTATCTAGTCAGTGTATCTTTTAATAAAGATCTTAGAGCAGGGCCGAGTTAGATAGAGGGTATAAGAGATACAAAAACTGTATCCCAATTATATTTAACTGTGTAGCAGAAAACCTATTCAAATTTGGATCTTAAACTATGCAATTTCTTGCTGTTTTTCTCTTTTGTTTTATCATTTAGCTAGTTGGATTAACCGAGTAATTTATGTATATTATTTGATCAATTCCAAGAGAAATATCTTTAGTAATTTTGGTAATAGATAATTCGAATGTAAATTAAAAGCAGATATCATTCGGTTGGCTAAGAACTAAGCTAGTTTAATAGAAATTATGCTTTTCTATCTATCAATGTATAGTGTTATAAGGGGGGAGAGTAAGTGAAATTATATATAATTAAATTACAAATTATATGCGTGAACTTTTTCAGAATGTAAAAATTATATGTATGGAAAATATTTTTATTATAGGAAATAACCAATAATAATTAATTATTGATCCATTAACATAATTTGTATAATCATTAATTTTAACTGAAAAATATTAAAATTAGAATTTAAATAAAAATCAAATATTAAAATTAAAATGAAAATTATAGAAATCATAATGGATATGACATCTAAACTTGTGAAATATAAACTGACCAAAAATTTAATTATAAATTCAAATTTATTTTCAATTAAAATTTTGTTTTAATTTGCAAAATGAAAGATAAAAAAATTCATTTCAGCAATGAGACAAAAGAATATTATATTTAATATTAAGAATTGCTGTGTATATTTAATTTATATAATTATTTGTTTTCTAATTTTAAGTCTTGTAATGAAAATTGTAATTAAAAACGTAAACAAATTTTTTTAATCAAAATAGATATTACAACTAAAATTAGTAAATAGTCACTAAGCAAATTTAAATTTATTTATTATTATTTTTTTTTTTTTTTAATATTAAACACTAGAAATTCAGGTTAACGGTTATCTCAGAGTAAAGAGAAAACACTGTAAAAAAAAATGTTTTTATTTATATGCTCTTCTTTCTAATTGAATTTCAAATTTTAAATAAATCAAAAATAAAAATGCTACGCCGAGTCAGTTATAGTTTTTTTTTGAGACGTATTCAAGACGTAACAAATTACAGATGGAATTTAAATAAACAAAAAATTAGCATATTTTATTAAGTGAATTAATGTTTGTGTTGATTTCCAGCTGCCGTTAGAGCTATAAAAGCTAAAACAAAACGACAAACACGAGTCACAAATTGCTATGGGTTAGAAAAAATAAATAATAAAAATATAAAAAAAAAAATTCGACCCAGTCACACTGACGAAAGTGGCTAATAACATATCTCCCTTAATTGTGCAATCGATAAAAAAAACTCAATTTTCACCAATAAAAAAGAAAAGAAAAGAAATTCATCCAAAAGCGAAAGTGGCAAAAAAAAAAGCGCAGAAAGATGTGCGAAGATTTTCGCGCTGGTGTATAAAAGAATTTCTAATTTGGGTCAATGTTGCGGGCCAAGAAGACTTAAAAAATAAAAATATGCTGAAAATGTCAATTGCTGAGGCGCAAGGCAGCTGCTGTGCGAAAATGTACATTAAAAAGAGAAAAAATATATAATTTTTGCGCAAATATTTCTATATATTTATGCATATTATATCTGCGAAATAATTGCGCAATTACGTCAGACATTATATTTAAAAATAAGTTGATATATTTCACAGCAAATAAAAAAATATTAAAAAAATAAAAAAGAAAGACAAAGAGAATACTCTGCTGGCTTACAAATTTCTTTCTTTCCACTGATAGCGCCAGAGTTCATTGACCTATTGATTCGCAATCTTTGGCACGAAACCCCTCCAAAAAAAAAAAAGCCATGTCAATGGCCCGTTATTTCTCTATATTAAAAAAAAATAAACACACATTTATATCATTTTTATGAGCAGGATTTTTTCCATGCTCCGTTTTTTATTTCAATAGTATTAAAGTATCGTATTATATATGGTTTTTCATCTTTTTTTTTTTTTTTTTTTGTTTTTTTATTTTTTATATTATATATTTAATATTTATGCATTCATTGTTTTTAAATTTTTTTGATGAATTTTGACGCTTTATGGGGGAAAAAGAAATTTTGGAAAATGTTGGGACTTTTGTTTAACTAACATAAAAAGCCATTTATTTATATATGATTTAAGTAAATTTTAGAATTTTTTTTTGTTGTTTTTTCTTTTTGTATACTTGATTTGATTTTACTTTCGTTATTTGCATGCATATTAATGTAAGTGTGTGAATGGCAAAACTGAATTGCCAAATTCGTGTCGTTCTTGTTCTTGTGTTGTTGTTGTTGTTGCTGTCTCTGTTCAGCAAAGATCCTGTAAAGCGCGGGCATTCAAAAAAAAATAAATAAAACAAATCAAAGGCAGGCGGTCAGTGTTGCACAGCGTTCAATTCGCACGTCATTGGCCATTTATCGTTTAATCGATAAATGTGTATGTGGTACGTCTTAGCGTTTTTTCTTTAATGAATATTGCAAAATTACAAACATGAAAAGCGCATACAAAGAGAGAGAGAGAGCAAATGGCGCAAGTGACCAAATATATATATGTATTTACGTTTATATGTATGCATGTATGTATGTATCTATATATGTATGGCTAGATGAGATGGTTTTGGAAAACGGAATAATGTGTGCGTGTTGTTGGTGTTACTGTTGGAATCTGCATCGTCTTCCTCTTCCTCTTTTACTTTTTCACTCCTTCACTAAAACTTCCCCACAATGATGAGCATAGATTGCAAATATGGCTAAAAGAATCAATATATTCTTTTCTGTTTCTTTCAGTAAAGTTCTCACTTGTTTGTTTGTTTTTTAATATTACACAAATATTCTCAAAGTTCTCTGGTATAAAAAATTGCCTAACCCACTGCGCGGCTGTTTATTTATTTTATTATTTTGTATTTTCTTCTTTTCTCTTGCATCTGTATGTATCTTCCCTGCCACATAAAAATAGAGCTTCGTGGTTCTCCAAATAGTTTACATATATAAATATACATGTATATAAGTATATATATTTATATTTCATTTATATTGGTTGGTATTTACCTGTGTGTGTGTGTGTGTTCGCTGCTGCTTGACTGACTTAACTTATCTTTCATTCTTTCTCTTTTCCATATGATGTTTCGATTTCTTAATACCCTCCCCTCTTCACCTCCTCCTCATTCTCAACTACTATCTCTTTCTCGCTCACTCTCAATTAGTCTCTGTGTATGTTTTTTAGATCGGTGTATATATATTTGTGTACTAAATTGCTGTACAAAAAAAGTATTCAAAAATTTGCCTGCGTTGCTTTGCGTTTGTTGCTTCTGCTTCAGCTTCTTCTTCTAGTTCTTTTGTTTCTTCTTATTCTTGTTTTGCTTACAAAATGCTTTCCAATACGTTTTTTTTTTTTTTTTAGCTTATGTTGAGTTTAAGATTTAGTTTGTTTTTGTTTTTTGTATTTTTTTTATTATTATTATTTTTATCGTATGAACCAAAAAAATGTTTAAATATAATAATGCAGAAATTTATAATTTTGTTGTAGGTGTTTTTTTGGGCAATTTAAGATGTTGATGCTGTGGATGGTTTATAAACATTCTTTGACATTTTTTTTCTTTTTTTTTTTTTGTTTCAGATCTGTTTTGACCACAATTACCTCAAAAAATATATTTATATTTTCTTGGCATTTCTCATAAATTTAAATATTAATAATTACTTTTTGCTTTTAGTTATTTAGTTCATTTTACGGTTTTTCTTAGCGAATTTGTTGTTGTGTTTTTGTTGCTGCTGTTGTTGTTGGTGTGTGTTGATGGTGTTGAATTGTTGTTGCTTTTTTATATATTTTGTTGTTTCATTTATTTTCTAGTACCCGCAAGTAATCAGATAATCTCCAAGTTTCTCCACCACAGAAGCGGCCTGCTGGGGTTGCACAGGATCCTCGTAGATGGAAACAATGACGGCTGCAAGAGAGAGAAAAACAGAACAAAAATAAAAAATTGGTATAAAATTATTAGATATAGATATAAATATATATGTATTTGGTAGACCTGGCAACTAAGCCCCAGCATTGTTATTGATAGCACACACAAAGCATTATTAACCCTGGCCAAAGATACCAATGAACATTCTATACTCAACACACATTCAATCTAATCATTAGTAGAAATCTCTTTAGCTATTTCAACATGGCTACATAATTACACACACACATTTTAACACACGCACACTAACATCTTCAGCCGCTTATCCGGTTGACAATACACACAGCGCACAGAAACCGAATGAAATAGAGAAAGCAAACGACATTCAGCAGCAATAGAGAAACAAGAACTAACTGTATTTAACACAACATCAGCAGCAAGAAAATTATGAATAAAACGCTCAATAAAACAGCGTGGAGAGCACACACACAGAGAGAGAGCAAGAGCGGGACAACGAGAGAGAGAAAGACTGTAGACCAGGTGAAAACCGGACAGACCGGCCACAGCAATATTGAATGACAATTCTACCAAGCTGCCAAACAGTCGACAACAAACATTGAAATACTGATGAAATGTAAACGAATCGCGCCTCAAAATGAAGTCAAGTGGATGCTTGTAGCTGTCTGGCTGCCTGGCTGCCCCGGCTCGGCTTACTACATTAATCAATTGTGCAGCAAATTGTTGTTAACCCAATTGATTGACGCTCCAAGCAAATCAAATCAAAGCCAACCAAATTTCCAACTGGGGTCAATAAACCAAAAGTTAAGTGTCATGTCGCGACGACGACGAAGAAAAGAGTAAGCGAGATAAACATATACATACAAGCATAGACAGACGGGCATTCAGACAGACACTCACTCGCTCACACACATGCGAGCACTTGTGGCGCCCTCCTTGCCCAACAGGCTGGCAACACCCACACACATCAGAGGCAGCCAGCGGACGCATAATAATGGCAATCGATAACTAAAGATTGTGCGATAAAAATGCTGTTAATGTGCCTTGTTTGTCTGATAGCAAATGGAATGCTAATATTACATTTCATTTCATATTTAATTACACAAATTTTGCGCCGCATGCCTTGAAATATTTCAAGCGTAGTACTACTACTTGCTGATGTTATATTAAACAAGCATATCAAGTTGTATAACAGCTTAAATGCGCTGTTATACGCGCATTTTAATTGCTGCACAAACACACACACATGCACACAGAGACATTGTTAATGCGATGGCCATTTGAGCAGCGCGTAATTTGCGGTAAATACATTGCCTGGTAATTTAATCGATATTAAGCTGTGTGCGATCAGCTGTTCAAGTGCCAAGTAAAGCCCCAGCCGCGAAGAGCTCAAATTTAATGCCAAATAAAGACAAAGCAAGTGACCAAAGAGACTAATCCAGGCGCCAACATGCACACACACAAATAGCTGGCAGCCCGCTAGGTCAACGCAAGCGAGACAGACAGAGCGAATGAGAGAGCAGCGACCAGTTTGCCATTTTATGCCTATTTTTTGTATTTTGTATTTTCGCCTATTTTCATTTTATGCCTATTTTTTGCCTATTTCCATTTATATGCTACTCGCTCGCTTAGGCGCTTGTGCTGCTACTGCTGCTTTGCGGCTTATTCTGTGCAACATTTGCACTTGAAATGGATTATGGCAATAACCTTGAGCTTTGCGGCGGCTGCTGCAGCGGGCAGCGACGCCGCGCAACAGTTGCCGCAAAAAAAAGATAGATGTATATGTACACACTAACACACATATATCAAACTAGACAAATATGGAAGACGACGACGTCGACAAACAAGCTGCAAAAACAAATTTAGTTTCATGACACTCACATACGCACATCTATATACGATCACAGACACAAACACATATATTATTAGACAGCTGCTTTCTAGAGTTTTCACATCAGAAAAAAAATTAAGCCACAAAGTGTAAGCATAAAAAAAGCATATAAATAATATATTACTAATACATAGTAATAAAATTTACAAAAAAAAATATTAATTAGATACGAAACGCTGCTAACTTTGAATTTTACCAAATATGCAAGAGCTTTTGATTGTATTTATGAATATCTTTGTATGTATGTGTGTTTGTGCATGTACATATATAAATATGTAACTGGAGGTGCCATCAGTTGACCGGAAAAATGGAGCAACAAACGGCAGCGGCACGTAATGATTGCCTATAATTTACAGCTCGTTACGTTCATTGTTGTTGTTACGTGTGGCACACTATGGAAGCACATTAACTGCACATTTCCAACACATGTAAATCGTTGACTCTGCTACTGCTCTGGCTGTTATTTTTTGTTTTTTGCTTGCACTTGCACTTGCACTTCGCTCATAACTAAGTTGCAAAGGAAATACAAATATCCAACAGCGTAAATGCTAAATGCTTATCAACATTCTCAGAGCTTTGGGCTTTAGTCTGGCAAAGTCGAAGTACTTATCTTGAGATTATATGCTTTGCACCTTTATACATTATTTAAACACATGGAACACAAATTGTAAAGTATTGAAAAAAAAAAAGTAGAACAGTAATAAAATCAAGCTGATAAAAATGGTGAACTGTCACCGATTATGAACAATTTGTTCAGCTCATGTTATCATTTCTGATATATTTCCCAAAATAAAAAAAAAAAAGTTAAAAAAAAAAAAGTGCCACATTTAGTATACTCAACAGGAAACATATTAATAAACTATCTTAGATTAGGAATTAATTTGTCTGCTCGTATTGTTATAGGTTCTAAAACCCATTTCTTAAAATAAATAAAAAGTCCTAAAAAGTACCACATATACTCAACAGCAAACAGAATGAATTTGCTAATGCACTTCTCAAAATAATTTTCTTAAAAAATACCAACAATAATCAACAGCAAAAATATCAAGTAAGCCATCAAGACAGTTGGCAACTCTGATTTTTATTTTCTTTTGTTTTCTTCACTCACCTTGTGTCGTCTTCATGCAGTGCACACCGCTTCTGCCCAGTTTTGCGCGCACCACGCGATCTGTGCCTGAGAGGTAAATGTACCGTTGGCCGGCTAATGTCACACCGTTGCTGGTAAGCAGGTCTTGTTGATCAAAGCCGCTTATCAATTTGGCCAGCTCCTCCTTTGTGACCTGCAAATAAGTAAAAACAAAAAGAAATTGCAATTTGGATTTAAGTATATGCATATGCACAAAAATACACATATATACATAAGTATGTGTGCAATTACATTTGGATACCCTATAAGCGGCATGTGGCACGCACACGTGTCATAAATTTTACAAATTTATGCATCCTGCGTCGTTGTGTCCTTACAAAGAAACGCAATACCAGAGAGCGTGAGTCGTGTGCCAGCTTAAAACACATTCATTTTATAATCAGCAACAGCCCACTCAAACAGGCTTAAGCCCACTAAGAGGGAACGAGAGAGCGCTAACAAAAAAAAAACCCACCACTGCCTACATTCACCACCCATGAAATGAAGATGACGACGGCAATGCCGACGTCTACCAGCTCATTAACAAAATGCGAAACACGAAGCTGCAACAACAGCATCAGCAACAACAACAACTAAGGAACGACTGACCATTTGCCTTGATTTTGTAGTTGTAATAAGCAAAAACTAGTTTGCCAGCACTTCCCCACACGGCAGCAGTTGCCATTTTGCCCGCACGCAAAAAAAATCTTATAAACATTACTTGCAGGACAAAATAGTTTGCAATATTCCATTTCACACGTCCCACGCCTTTTGTCTTGTCAAGCGCAAGGAAAGTTCGCGAATAAAATTAATAGATTTCAATAGATACGGATATGATTAATAATTAGTCATTAGTTAAGTCGTTTCTGTGGCACATGCGGCCAATATGTTAATGACACTCGAGGCCAAAATGAGAGAGAGAGAACGAAGAGAGAATATTGCCGAAAAAAAAACTTTCCAGAAGTTTCCAATGTGAGCGTAAAAGCTTGAGTGTATGCGTATGTGTGTGTTGGAGTGAATTAGAGACAAAGAGATAGCGAGAGAAAGAGAGAGAGAGGGAGAGCTCAGACCATAAAGCCGGTTTAGCAAACAAAGCTTTAGGTATGCCAAAAATGTTCAATAAATTAATCAAAATCACTCAATTAATTTAAAAAATGCAAGCAAATAATAAATAGAAAAGGCAATGACCACAAAAATCGAAAATAATAATTAATTACATTGAGTGTTTTTTGTTTTCATTTTCTTTTTGTTGCTGGCTAGGCAAAACAAAAAAGGCAAAGCAAAAAATGATTTTTGTGTTTAAGTGCAATGAAAAAATTATATATATATATATATATATATATATATATATATATATATATATATATATATATATATATATACATTTGCACTTATAACGTAGCCGGTTTTTATGGCATAAGCCATTTGTATTTATATGTATGTATTTAACGAAATTCAAAACCAAAGTATAATACGTAAAAAGGCGTTATTGATAAGAGTCAAGAACTTTTGGCTCGAAAATCGCTCACACATACACAGGCGTACAAACATATAATATATATATATATATATATATATATATATATATATATATATATATATATATATATATATATATAAATCTGGCAATGCCAAACAGCAGCTGATACTAATTCAAATAAATTACTAAAATATTTAACGATGAATCATGATCACAAATATATAAGAAATCAAACAAATAAATATAGGTAACTCAGCCAGGCGAACATAGTAAGTAACTACGAAAGCAATAAGCCACAAATTAAATATAAATAAATAGCAAAACAAAAAAAAACTGAAACGAACAAAGAGAAAAAAGTCAAATACATAACATCGAACGGAGGCCAAACCACAAAATGAAAGTGAGATTCATGGATGTACGCGAAACCGTGTGGAGAATTGCAAACACAACAAATGGCCAAAAAAAAAAAAAAAAAAAACCGAAGGTTGTTGCTGTTTCTGACGATGATGATCATGTTGATGATGATGTTGGCAACTAAAATATTTATATAAAAAAGTATCACTTTTACCCATATCAAGGCTTATGAAATTGTATTTACTTTTTTCTTCATTTAACGATTGTCATTTTATTAGTGTCGAAAAAGGCATATTTGAGCAGCGCACGGAACTAGCTCAAATTTAACTAAAAAAATATTTATTATAAATAATATATATTTTATTAAAAACAAAAAAAAAAAGGCTTAAGGCCAATTCAAGGCTTAAGAAATTGAATTTACTTTTTCTTTTTTGCAATTTTATTCGCAAGGAAACAGAAGCAGATTAGATGTGCGCTCGGATCTAGTTCAAATTTAACAAAAATCTCTTTAGCTATGTAAATTTTTCACATAAATTATTGAAATCGATATAAGAATTATCGATATTATTCGCGAAAAAAAAGTATTACAAACAAAGCATAGGGGAGTGTCAAACGGCCCCACCCCTGGGCAAAGTAAGAATGGAACAGAAAACGAAAAACAAGCATGAATGGGGCGCGCAACAGACGTACAAACAAAGGATAAAGTATGAGAGGAGTCAGCAGGAAGTTGCACAAACTCACTCACATACACACAAACACACGCACACATAAAGTAAATGCGAAAACGTGGCTCGCATATAAAATTGTAGACGCTGATGACGCGGCACTGCGGTTGCTGCGTTTTTTTCGAGATACATTTCTTCTTTCGTTTCACTTCCAATCAAGTCGAAACTTGCGCGTTTAGTTTCTTTTTTTTTTTTTCATTATTTTAGTGATAAAAAAATGTTTCTTTTTTTTCGCCAGCAGAGGAAACAAAGATAATAAACGCACACATATGCACATCAATCTATTGAGTGAAGTGCTTTGTGCTTGTATGTGTGTTGATAAGAGCAAATAAGGCCGGTTAGTTATTTTATGATATGCGGCAAGCGGAGAGCTACGTTAAAGGGCAATGTCTCTCTCTCTCTATATATATTTGCCTCTCTTGCTCTCTGCTCGCCACTCTCTCTATTTATACCCCATCTGCCGTTTAGAGTTCAGTGGCAAAAAGAGTGCGCGCAGGGTATAAACAGCGTTGCGCTATCACGTCAGTGTTGAAAAGTGCACAAATACTCGAGCTGGGTGCCGGCGGCGAAACCGCTATGAGAAATTACTCACACACTCACAAACACACACACAGCCATACACATCCCTATATATATGCATATTTATATGCACAGACAAAGGCAGCACGCTCAGTTTAGTGCAAACAAACACCTTTCATCAAATGCACTCCAAATGACGAATCATCTTTGGCCCAGGCACTCAATTGAGTGACTAATCCACCTGAGCATATTTTTCATTTCAGATGACTCACTAACTAACCGAACTTTTTGCTTTTGATAATGCACAGCAACCCAACCCACAAGCAATCTGTCCAACTGTGCCTAATTGTGCTATAAATAATTAACTTCTGCGACAGCATCTCGGCTAGTTTCTTATCAGCAACTTAGTTTGATTATTACTATCCAACAGTTTTACAGGCACTCCGGCTTTTTTTTAGTTTTTACATTTGTATATGTGGGTGACTGAGACAGACGGTTAAGAGGCTGAGTCTGAGCAGTGGAGAGCTGCGCAATCGGCTGTATTACTGACAGCTAAAGAGAGACGAAAGAAATTGAGAGAGAGTGATTGCAAGAGAGAGCGCTTGCAGGGGGTGCACACCCATACAGGGTGGGAGTTGCTTTATCAAACGAAATAAAAGTATAAATGGCGGACAACCCACTGAAAAGCATCGAAAAACTCAGCAAAAACACTGAATATATGCTAAATGCATTAATATTAATAATATACTATAGTAATATATACAGAAATTAATATATTATCTCAAACTATTTAGTAGTGCCTGTTGAAATTCATCTGGCGTGCTGTTGTTAATTTCCCTTACATTTTAACTATTCAAAATTTGTTAAATTCATAAAAATACTATTTTTATTTAATATCCAAGCATGTCAACTATATATGTTTTTATTTATGTAAAATTCATAAAAATAAAATTTCTCATTATTTACAACGATAAGAAATTTCTATTGGTTCGCTACTGAAATTCAATACTGCTCTGGACCAAAGTTACCGAAAAGGTCCTCCTGGGATATATACTTTTGCCTAACACTATAGAGCGCTCTCTTTGTGTGAGTGGGTGCTGCTGCTGCTGCTGCGGCTGCGACTGCTGCTGCTGTGCATGTACATACATATATATATATATATATGTGTGAGGATACACTGGTTCTGTTGGTCACACCCTTGAACTTGGTAAAGAAAAGTTTCAGTGTCGAAAAGCCGACGATGCCGCCGACGATGCCGCCGACGATGCCGCCGACGACAAAGTGCTGGACAAGATTTCTGAATTGAATGGGATTAAACGGTTAACGGTACTCACCTCAAAGCCGTTAGACTGCGCCCAAATGTTGCCATCGTGTCCGGCAATGCACGCCTTGTTAACGCACTGCGAGGCCAAAAGTTGGTTATCGACATAATCTTGCCAGCTCATGATGTAGTTTGTTGTTGTATTTGTTGTGGTTGTTAAAACTATTAAATATAGGGTATTTATGTATTTTGTTGTATTTTACACACACGCGTTGCTCGTTTCAATTTCTTGTTGTTGTTGTTACACACTTTTCACGCCACTAAGAAATTTAGTAAAGCGAGAGCGAGAAAATCGTCGATTTTCTGCGTATTTTGAAACTTATTTAAACTGCAATGAGAGAGGGTAGAAAATAGAGATATATGGTAAAATTAACGATAATTTGGCGATTTGAAACTTTAGTCCTTTAGATAAAAATGTGAAATTTTGCGTTTTTTTTTTTCTTTTCTTTCTTTTTTGTTTGTGCGTCGCATCAGTCGATTTTTACTGGAAGACTCGAAAAGCAGTGCATACTTTTCCTTTCTTTCTTTTTTTAATTTAATTTAAATTTCTTTTAATTTGCTATTTCTTCAAAAAAGCGCACACACACTAATATACATTCAACGAGAGATAGCACACACAATCACACATATACACACACACTGTGAACAGAGGGTAAAACGTACATCGCAGCAGCAGCAGCCCCAACACGTCCGACTTGCACAGAATGACAAAAACGATTGAATGCAAAATGTTGTTTAGTGGCTCCAAGCATGGAAAATTGAGAAGAATAAAAACACTCAGAGCGCGCGTGAGTCACAGCTGCCGCTGTCGCCGCCGACGCTAGGCACTCAACACTCGGCACTCACCCACCGATTCTTCACTCATGGTGAGTGCAATGCCAAAAACTGTGCGCTGGAGTTTGTGTGCGAGTGAAATGGCATATATGGCCGTTATAAATCGCCGGTCGTGCAATGCAAATGAGTGAGTGAGAGCAGGCGATGACTCAACAGTCTCAAGTCTCCTTGCCTGTTTCTAAGAGAGTATATATATTCGTCTGTGTGTATGGTGAGTGTGTGTGTTATGAATCGGCCTTTTCTGGCGCAGCTTGAGCATTTTTCTGGCCGGTCGAGTAGTAGACGACGAAGATGGTCAATCATAAATTAAAAATAGATTTTCAAAATTTTAAAATGTACATTTTTATGTATATGTGTACGAACAATTTTTATATTTATCTATATCTGCTGTAAGGCCTACTCAACAAAGACATCGTTGAAAAAGCAAGATCGCAAGGCCAGGCACCAAATTTTGACAAGATTTTACTTGCAATGGCAGCAAGACACCGACCGGCTGCTTAACTTTTTCACTTTTTTTTTTTTGCACACTTATGTATATATACATGCACCAATATATGTGTGTATATACATATGCGCACAGCCAACGCCGTCGGCGAATATACGCATATGTGTGAGTGTATGCGTGTGAGTCGGCCTTTCATTTGTAACTTGACATTTTATGGAAACTACGCCTTGCTGCTTACATTGTTGTTGTTACTATGACTGCAAGACACACAAACATGTATTAAAATTTGCACACATTAAGCAATTTGTAATTAATACGCTTAATTTGTTAAAATTCAAAGCTAACTCACACTTTTCACACGCTGTGCGATGCGGCGATGAAATTATACTGACTGAGGTAACTAGAAACATCGATAGCATTATTAAATCGACATTTTCAAAAAGCGATTCTACTTTACGATGTATTTATATTCGATATATATAGTATTTGAATGATGAAAAACGACTACATTTCATTTTGTAAAATTGGTGGATTATTTGAAGATACAACTATTAGAACTTTATTAGTTAAGTTCTCCACTAAAATGTCTACTAATTATAATTATATTTATAAATACCGAATACATATACAGAAAAATACTGCAGTACGATTACAAACAAATAGGATCGAAATATACATGAAAAAATTAACGAAACATCCACTGGAGATTTATTTTTGTAATAAAGTCGCAATGTTAACATGTGCACACAATTTTTTTTTCATCCTGGCACTGCTAAAATTGATTTTGCTACTTCAATATGGGTGTTGTTCATCGAATGGCTGCACCATAGACATTATGTTTGTATATCGATAGTTACTATTGCCAGCTTTCAACTAATAATAATTTTAAATAATTGATAAAATATTAATAATAATAAAGACAAGATTGCTAAAGTAGTGACACTCTAGTTATTATCTGAAAAATCGTGTGAAATAATTCGATAGATGTATTATGATATATCGATAACTGAGATGTTTTCCTTACATCACTAAAAGTTTTGCAAGATGGAGCCTCTTTTGCTTGGTTTTAACAATCAGCAGCACGTGTATAAAAAGTGCCAAAAAATAATCAGAAAATGTTAGTATTATTCAACGATTTAATAAATAATAAGTGAAATACAATTTAACAAGGTGGTTTGCAAAATTTTGCTGATAAAATTAAGCCAGTTTAAGTGAGCAATAGTACTAAAAATTACATTCGAAAATTTAACCCAAAATGTGAAACACTAATCGAAAAGAATTTTTACACGACGACGGCGGACGTTGCGGCACGAGTGACTGACATTGACGAAGAGCGAGAGAGAGAGAGCGAGAATACGAACACGAACAAGAGAGAATTCAGTGGTTGTTGATGGTGTGCGTGCATATGTGATGATGGGTCAAATTATATACTTATATATATTTTTCTTTTCGGATGACACAGGCTTAATAAATAATAAAGAAAATACGGCACCCACTGAATTCCAAGCGAGGTTAAATGAGTTTATTGCTTTGCAAAAAATAAAGCTCGCATGGACAGCAGCAGCAGCAATGAAATCATTGCAATAAAATATATTTCGCTCGCTCTCTCTCTCTCACACATACACCCTGACACATACATTGACTCATAGTCACTGACTGGACATTAAAATGGACAATGACTACCTATATAGATTCAATGCCAACGTTGCTATCGCTAAATACTTATTCATATTTCTATAAAATATACATATTTTCAAATGCGGAGAATTTACAAAATCTTGGTGGTTGTACCGCTTGCTCTCTGCTCTCCGCAGAATTCATTCGCTCTTGCAAGTGGTTGAAACGCACGCCTAAAATTTGCCTGTTGGCTTACTATTTTCTTGCCTGTTTAGTTCCTTCCTTTTTGCTTACTTTATACTACTATTTTCCAAGTACTACACACATGCAACACTGCAGTTAAGAGTTGATAGCTTCCTATTGCTCTGACACATGCACACACACATTCACGAACAGAAGCAACCACTGACATTGACACATCTAGTGTACTCTGTCGCACACACACACATACTGACGCTGCTCAAAAGGCCGCCTAGCGGTCGTTAAAACTCACACTGGCATTCGCTCGCAATCGTGAAAATACCACAGAGCAGCACGCACAACAAAACACGTTTGTGTGCACTCTGTAGAAAGAAAAAAAAAATTTTCGTTACAAATTTTTTTTGACACAACTAATACAGAAATTGTTTAACTGAACGGTGCTCAAGCCGTCGAAATTCAGTATACAAATTTAACTAGTCAATTTTTTATTGTTGATAATGTAAGTGTTGTTGCTGCCGCCGTTACCGCTGTTGGGCAGCTCGCCTGCTGCTGGCGAAACGCCGCTGTCACCACCGACCTGTCTTTGTCGTCGTTTTTGCTACCTTTTGGTTGCCAAGCGCAGATTCGCCATAACCAAAAAGAAAAAAAAAAATCGTAGCAAAGAAAATTTTCAATTTTACTGCATTACTAACATCCGTTTTGTGTGTGTGTGTGTGTTTTATTTTTCTCTTTACTCTTTTTCATCTCCATAGGGATGATCGAAGTGAAATAGCTCAAGATGGTCCCGCTGGCATGGACCCTGAGGGCGTCATCGAGTCGACCTGGCATGAAGTCTACGATAATTTCGATGACATGAACTTGCGCGAGGAGCTGCTGCGCGGCATCTATGGTTATGGTTTCGAGAAGCCATCGGCCATTCAACAGCGCGCTATCATTCCTTGCGTGAAGGGTCGCGATGTCATTGCCCAGGCCCAGTCCGGTGAGTAATTCATTTAAACAACATAAGCAAACAAAAAAAAATGAAAACAAATTTTGCTTTAATGTGAAAGTGTAGAAATTTTTTTTCTTATGAGTGCACATCGAGCAGCAGCGTATGTATGATGACGATAACGGTGACTCAGCTGTCTATTGCAGCAGCAGCTTGTATTCGCTCGCTCGCTTGCTCTCTCATTGTAACTCTCACAAATACATATGCACTTTCCCATACTCTCTTTCTCGCTCAGTCTCTCTTGCTGAGCGCTTGCGCGCCACTTTTGCGATCGTCTTTGCCGCGTTTTTATGTGCTCTAGAACGGCGTTGCCCATACTCATCAAAATATATACATATATTTGTACATTGTATGTATTTGTATGTATATATATGCAAGCGTATGTTAGCCAAAAACGCAATTAATTTCGAGTATCTTCTACATACATACATAGATCAAGCCCGAGTTATGCAGAGAAAGCTTTTTGTTAACGGATTAATTTACTTAGTTTGCATATTTACGTAGTTCATTTATTTTGTTCTGATGGCTTATTTAAAAAAATAAGAAAAAGAAATATACAAAAAATACTCAAAACAAAAGAGTAAAGATATAAATCGTGAGTTTAAAGAATGTAGATAAAAAAAATTAAAATAAACTTTGAATAATAATAAGTAGAGAAATATTTGTTTTGTTTTTGTAGATTCGTAGGGTAGTAGGGTAATTATTCTTTTGTATGTGGATCAGCTATTTGAGAGTAAAAAACAATAAACAAATTATGTAATTTATGGAAGATCAAATTCATATACTTTATATAAATAATAGCAGCGAGAAAAAATATTTTTAGCTGGCGAGTTTCAGTTTATAAATATTAAGAACGAGATACATTTCAATTTGTTCAGTCTTTTTGAGAATGAAAACAAAAAAAAAGAAAGAAAATATCAGATTAATCTATCTACATTTTTGTAGTTCTTATAATTATTTTGAAAGCTTATTTAAAATGAAAAACAAATTAACACATATTTCGAGCGAGCTCAAAAATCTAAAAATTTATGGCAATAAATATTTTAGATTGGCAAGTCGCATTTTATGGAAAATAAAAATTATGAATATTCTTTATATATTTCTTTTTGATTATATAATATAATAGGACAGATTTAGTTATTTAATAAACAATTACTAAATAGAGATAAATGTTCTGTTTAGCTAAAGATTATATAACGTTGCCATTTAGCTGATTAAATGGCAATATACATATATATTATATATTAAATATTCCTATCTTTATCAATTTCTATTCATTTCTTTTATCTATCATTAAATATATAATAATATATTTTGTCTATTGTGCTTTTAGGTACTGGCAAGACTGCCACCTTCTCGATTGCCATTCTTCAGCAAATCGACACGTCCATTCGCGAATGTCAGGCTTTGATTTTGGCACCCACTCGGGAGTTGGCCACCCAAATTCAGCGTGTGGTTATGGCACTTGGAGAGTACATGAAGGTG
Organism: Drosophila stalkeri; assembly: GCA_035047405.1. Lineage (NCBI taxonomy): Eukaryota > Metazoa > Arthropoda > Insecta > Diptera > Drosophilidae > Drosophila > Drosophila stalkeri. The sequence goes on from JAWNPR010000039.1 coordinate 25,842,395, forward strand.
CATTCGCATGCTTGCATTGGCGGCACCAATGTGCGCGAAGATGCGCGCATTTTGGAATCCGGCTGCCATGTGGTGGTTGGCACACCCGGCCGTGTCTATGACATGATTAATCGCAAGGTGCTCCGCACGCAGTTCATCAAGTTGTTCGTGCTGGATGAGGCCGATGAGATGTTGTCGCGTGGCTTCAAGGATCAAATCCAGGATGTGTTCAAGATGCTGCCACCAGATGTGCAAGTGATCTTGCTATCAGCCACCATGCCACCCGATGTGCTCGAAGTAAGCCGTTGCTTTATGCGTGACCCAGTCAGCATTCTGGTAAAGAAGGAGGAGCTGACCCTTGAGGGTATCAAGCAGTTCTATGTGAACGTTAAGCAGGAGAACTGGAAGTTGGGCACATTGTGCGATCTGTACGATACGCTGTCCATTACCCAGTCGGTGATCTTCTGTAATACCCGTCGCAAGGTAAGAAGCAGACGAAATCATCCCTATTGATTTGATTTCTAATTCCCTCTCCGTTATTAATTCTCCTAATCAGGTCGATCAGCTCACCCAGGAAATGTCTAGCCACAACTTTACCGTGTCGGCCATGCATGGTGACATGGAGCAACGCGATCGTGAGGTTATCATGAAACAATTCCGTTCGGGCTCTTCCCGTGTTCTGATTACCACTGATTTATTGGCGCGTGGTATTGATGTGCAGCAGGTGTCATTGGTCATCAACTATGATCTGCCCTCGAATCGCGAGAACTACATTCATAGGTAAATTGAATATCTAATTAAAATGTATACTGTCAGCTTATTAAATCTATTCAATTTCAGAATCGGTCGCGGTGGTCGTTTCGGTCGTAAAGGTGTTGCGATCAACTTTATTACTGATGATGATCGACGAATCCTGAAGGATATTGAACAATTCTATCACACTACTATTGAGGAAATGCCTGCTAATATTGCCGATTTGATTTAAATATTTTGTTGAGCAAGAAAAAAAAAAAAGAAGAAAATACAAAATAAAACAAGAAAAAGTGAGTGAGCTCTCTTCTACAGCAAAAGAAGTTGCGAGAATAGTGCGCAAAATATATTAAACAAAAATAACAAAACAAAACAAAAAATAATAAGAACTTGAGAATTAAAAATTACATATTTATTTAAACAATCAATACAAATAGCAGGAGCAACAACAACAACAACAGCTGCATCGGCAAGGCGACAACAAAAGAGAAACAACAACATTCAACAACGTATCCTTATCAGCAAAACAACAAGCACAACATCCGCTGGCTGGCGCTTTGCTGCAATCCTCAATCAATTCCTAAACCAACCAATTAACCAACCAGAAGTCGAAGAACATCATCTGATAACTCAACACTGCGTCGTCAACAAGCAACAAACAACAACAAGTCTAAACTATATTATCGCTAAAACTGGGACATAAAACAACCACAAGAACAATACGAGGACAACATCTTTCGATTTTTTTTGTGTCATCAGCAACAACAACATCCACAACATTGTTTTAGCCTTTTCTAGAACTATTGATAAAATATATTAAAAAAAAAAAAAAACAATATAAAAAATATATGTACACAATTTATGTTTAAATAGAATACAGAGACATTGAGAACCAAGCTAAAAATAATAACAACAGCTGATTAATCAGCCAAGTGACATCACAGTCATACACCCACACACACATGCAGAGGCACATTCACACACACATTTACAACCCACTCTCCAAAGTTGTAATCAACATGCGACAATTGCAAGCGAAAGTGAGTGCACATCAACAGCACATTAGCAACAACTTCAACAGTTTCTTGGGCATAATTTTTAAGAGAGAATTTGAAATACTAAATTTACATAATGTACTACTACTACTACTGCAGAACACAATTATAAATTATTGTATAAACTGGCTAAAGAAAAGCAAAAGGCAGCTGGTGTGTGTATTTATTTCGCGTTCAGCAGGTAACAAGGTTAAGCGGTTGCCATTAGCACCTGCATTTTCAAAGGCTACGAATTTTACTTATCAAATTATCACAAGTTGGCAGCGCTGTCAGCTGCTACTATCGATATATTTCAAAAGTCACACATGTAGTATTCTCACGTTTTGCAACACTAAATTGTATGCGGGTGGCTGCTCTGCATTGTTGCTGGTCCGGCTTCATTTACAGTTCATACTTTGCTAACGTCGCGCGTTGCTGCACCTACCGTTAAACGAAAAGTATTATATATATACATATATCGGTCGATAATGAGAAATAACTGGATATAGACTGACATTATACACTAAAACAATCGACTCGACTCCACAGCAGCAACGAAACCTGACATACAGAATCAAAATGGGACAAAAAGTGTCGCGCAACGATTTCGAATGGGTTTATACGGAAGAGCCGCATGCCTCGCGTCGTAAAATCATACTCGAGAAATATCCGCAAATCAAGAAACTATTTGGCCATGATCCCAACTTCAAATGGATAGCTGGCGCCATGGTGCTGACCCAAATTTTGGCGCTGTTCATTGTCAAGGACTTGTCCTGGCCGTGGCTCCTGGTGATGGCCTATTGCTTTGGCGGCATTATAAATCATTCGCTAATGTTGGCAGTGCATGAAATCTCTCATAATTTGGCCTTTGGCCACAGCCGTCCCATGCACAATCGCATCTTGGGTTTCATTTGCAATTTGCCCATTGGATTGCCAATGAGTATTTCGTTTAAAAAATATCATTTGGAGCATCATCGGTAAGCTGAAACGACGACTGTTGATTTGATGACGTTATATGTACATATATATACACACATACATTCATACATATACACTCACACATGCGCTCTGTGCGCTATATGCCGGCTTTGTACGATATATGTAATATATTTATATACATATATAGGCAATTTAAATCTTTGCTCATATGTATTTGTTTTTCGGGGCGTCGCCTTTAGCAGATTTCCCTACCCACAAACACACACACACACGCACGCACACACATGTTGATGGCAAATGAGACCGGCAGGGGCGTTTTGCAACACTCGTATATAAAAACGGCGCCTCTCTACGAAAATTTCCCTTATAAAATATGTGCCCTTTCGAGCGCTCTCCCTCTCTTACTCTACCTATTTTCAAGTCGTGCTCAATGGATAACGTCAACGTCTATGTAAAGCGATAAATAGCTGTATTATGGTATATTTAAATTATATTTCCCTTCAACAACATTGTGAGTCAACAGCAAATAATATCTAATAGAATTGGATTTGCGTATATGCCGATATGCACGTTAATTATTGCGATAAGATTTCAAAGTTTATGTGGTTTAAACAGCTTATGCATATCAGAAGGAGCTACGTAATTGAATTGGTCACGTAGCCGGTCACACTTTATTATTTATTTGATTATTTGTTTATATGCTTGGAAATCATTGTATGCGGGTTTGTTGTTGTTGTTGTTGTTGTCGTTAGTACCCACTCCCTGTCTGAATCATTCGCTCTCGAGTTTTGTTTTGGTTGGTGTGCATTTCATGCCGGCTCTTTGGCGGGCCAATTTAATGACAGTGCACTAATTGATTTATTTACTAGGCACTTCATACATATAAAAAATTGTTGCACACTCTGGCTATATTATCCAATCCACTTCGAGGTTACCTTATCGGTTTCGACAAAGTGTTCAAATAAAATAATAAATCTAAAATCTTAAGTACTTTAATTACACTTGACTGTTAAGTTACAGAGGCATTTCCTTATATGGCTGTGTTAACTCTGTATATTTACAATTACTTGCCATTTCTCTGTTATTAACATTTCCATGTAATAACATGAAATATTTAACGGTTATTTGAATTGGCATTTCAATCAAATCAAATTAAAAATTTAATTGTTTGAATGATTGAGTGTTTTTTTTCTTTATAATATTTGATTTTTATTAGCAGCGCTTATCTTATTTGACCATTGCATTGTCCAGCTCATAATTCACATACGTCGCATTTTTATTTTTATTCTTTGATAACCCACAATTGAGTCACATGGCGAATCATGGCGGATAGCTCATTTGGCTCACGTCTGTCTGGCAGCCAGGTGTTAATAATTAGTGGGTCGCGTTTATCTAATCTGTTAGTTACTTGAATGCCTTGTTTATGGGGCCCTACATCCAACAGTTGAGGCAAACAAAAACTTTAAATAGAAATTTAGTTTTAAAGCAAACACATTTTTATATAAAACTTAAATATCAGAGTTTTTCTAGGAATCATTTATACAATAACAATTTATAGATTTCTTACAATTTCCGGGGAAAAAACAATCGATTCTTCGTCTTTAATACATATCGAGTAAGACTTGAGTCTTGACGGCAATTTACGGAATGTGTTGAATGTATTCCATTGATAAAACTAATTACAAACATAATAAAAAGATAACACTTGATATAAACCTGTTGCCAGGCACCGTAGTTTCCCCACATCAATCATAATTAATATGCCAATTTTCAGTTGTTTTACGTAAAATTAAAAGACAACAACTAACTGATTCATAGTTAGTTAGTTAAGTTATCAGTGCTTCAAGTTTTATATGATTCTAATACAATTTATTTCAATGAACTCTGCGATAAACAAAGAAATAAAATTAAGATAAATTCTAGACCGTTTATCGCACAGTTAACTATAATATAAAAGATTGCCAAAGAAAGATTATTTAGGTATATAAAGATAGCCAAAATTAAGTTCTATGACATAAGACTTTAGCATAATAATTTTCAGAGATAAGAGATGAAAATTGACAATAAAAAGAGTTCAAAATATAGTAAGAAAAATAAAAGAGAAATAGTAAAAAAAATGTTTAAAAAAATATATATTTAAATACAAATATAAAAAATATAAAATTATCTCTATATATTTTAATTTTAATAGAGCTATTCGTAGAGCTTAAAGATGAAACTTGAGAGCTGTAAAAATGAAGAGAGAAGCCGCATTTGGCATACCAAAAATGTCTCGAATTAAATTAATTAATTTGAAATCAGTTCAGTTAGGAATTCTAAATAGAAATTCTATCACATTAACATTTAAGTAAATCAATCACTTAAGTAATTCTTCAGAGAGCTGAAAGATGAATCTCTATTCTTTGTTAGTTAAGATACATTCAACTATTTTTTAAGTTATAATCTATAGATTATATTGATTCTAATTGAATTTCTGCACTTTAAAATTTAAGCAATCTATCTTCAATGTAATCTATTTTCAGAGCGATTAAAGAAGAAGCTTTTTGCCTTTTTATTAATATACTTTTAAAGTTAAGTTAAAGTTAAAGTTAATGTAACAATTAAATCGATTTAGCTATTCAAAATTAACTAATGAAAGTATTCAGAGAGAATTGAATTATTGAATAAAACTGTATGCATTGTTTGATTCATCTTAACATAAAATAAAACGGAACTCTACATCATTTATTAAATATTTTTAGATATTTGAAGAGTATTCGCACAAAAATTTGTAAATAGGAAATTTGATTTTGTATGTCACAAACTGGATTTTTTTTTTTTTTTTGAGAATAAAGAATACTAAGATGGTATTATTTTTATAAGAAAAATCAAAGATAGAAACTTACTATAATTCTAGACGATCCGAATCAAAAATCAAACATAAAATTCTTATTTAATTTTTTGGAAAATACTTCGAATTTAAAACGAAATATATAGAAAATATTTAACATTTACAAAGAAATTTGTATATATTATATAATATATATATTGTAATATTTTATATATATCTTATATAATTTATATATTATAATGTTATGAATATATATACCTTAAAAGAAATTAATTTTATATATATATATATATGTACATATATATTTAAAGATTCAACATCTTCTCATGTCATTCAATTGACCATAAAATTGTACATTAATGAATTATTTTGTTGACATTTAACTAATATTCAATTTCAACTCTTAATGCCTTTACAGTTATCAGGGCGATGAAGTGATCGATACGGATATACCCACATTGCTGGAGGCGCGACTATTCGATACGACATTTGGTAAATTTGTCTGGGTTTGCCTGCAGCCGTTCTTCTACATATTCCGTCCGTTGGTGGTGAACCCGAAGCCACCGACACGTTTGGAGATCATCAATACGATCATCCAGCTGACTTTCAATGCGGCTGTGGTTTATTTCATTGGCTGGAAATCGATGGCATATCTGTTGATTGGCTCGATACTGGCCATGGGCTTGCATCCGGTGGCCGGGCACTTTATATCGGAACACTATATGTTTGCCAAGGGCTTTGAGACGTACTCATATTACGGTCCACTCAATTGGATCACTTTCAATGTGGGCTATCACAATGAACATCATGATTTTCCGGCAGTGCCCGGTTCCCGGCTGCCGGAGGTGAAACGCATCGCCAAGGAGTTCTACGATACGATGCCACAGCACACTAGCTGGACGCGTGTGCTCTATGATTTCGTAATGGATCCAGCTGTGGGTCCATATGCGCGCGTCAAGCGGCGACAACGTGGCCTCGCATCCTAAAATGAGGCGAGATGTGGCGAGACGTCCACCTGTATTCGTATGCGAATGTTGCGATGATTTTACTAGCGGTTTCCTGGCATTATGTAATCTCAGTGTTTAGCTTTAAAACTAAGTAGATATTTTTTTATTTTCGTATTTTGATTTCTCTTCTCATTTGACCTTTTGTCAACTGGGTCAACTATCACTAAATTTGTCAGCCAAATCCAATTGATTTGTGGCTAAAATTGTTTATTATGCATTATTATTATTAAACTATTATTGTTATTGCAAGCGCAGAAGGCATGTTAAATATTATGATTATTGTAAATCTTGTCCAACTACACAGATATAGTATGCATATATGAGCAGTTGAATGATGAATATGTTTTAGTGCTTTAGTATTTTCTAAATATGTATATTTATAAATCAATCAATGCCTAATGCTGCAACACACACACACACACACAGACAAACAGTACCAACTATTTTTGATAGCCTCTTGTAACTGATATAAAAAAAAGAAACAAACCAAAAACTAATGTAACTAATGTAAACTCAACTGCACGCGGCATTAGAAATGATATATACATGTATGTATATAAATATATATATACTCGTATGCATAATAAAAACTGAACAAGTAATTTTCTGAAAATCTATTGTTGTTTAGCTCAATTTTCCAAATTGGTAATTATATGTACACATACATAGCTTATATCTGATCACATATATATATATATATATTCGTGTCATGTGAAACATGCAATGCGAATTGTCATTTCCTGATTGACTTTCAATTTGAAAACTGATTATCAGGTGCGACAAACAATGATAAGAGACAACCGTTTCGACCTTGACTTCATTGCCGATTATATAATGGGGGGACGAATCAAAAGGCGGCTTTATTTGGCAATTTTTAATCGATTTATAAACTTAATGAGAAATGATAAAACAAAAATAAATAAAACAAAAATTTGATGAAAAACTTGCCAAATGCCATTTGATTGGATCTAGAAACAATTTATGAAGAAAACAAATTGATGGTTCAATTAAGGCTAAATGATAAGGCAGCTCAGCTGTAGATACCCTGTAAAAGAGAATTTTTATCTTTAATTTGTGGTATAGAGAATATTTATTATTTATTTGTTGTTTATTATTATTATTGTTAATTTTTTTTTGTATTAATGATAAAAAAAAGTTAATCTAGAACTTCCTCTATATTTCTTTCTTTTTTGACTAGATAATATATTTATTTACTGTTCATTCCATTAATGAACTTTAAACACGGGTATTTTGTGATTATGCTAGAAATGGTTGTGTAGAAATTTTGTTTGTATTTTTTATTTTATTTTGCTTTAATGAAAAATAACTTAAACTAGAAAGTTATTCATTTAGTCTTTTGTTTTTTGATTCAATGAGTTAATCTAGAAATTTGTTCTTAATTTTATTTTTATTTTTTTTTGCCTTAATGGAAAAAGTTAATATTTATTTATTCATTTCTTTCTGATTTATTTCATTAAATTTAAGTTCGATTTATTATTATTTTATGTCATTCTTTAATGAAATAAGTTAAACTAGAAAACATTTTTAAAAAATAATTTATTATTATTTTTTTTTTATTTTATTTTATTATTTATTTGTGCTTTAATAAATAATAAATTAAGTTAGGAAGTTATTTGAGTTTCTTTCCCTTTGGCATTTAATTTAAAAATTCCTTTAGAGCTCTTTTGTTCATTGTCCATTTCATCATATTTATTTAATTTATTTTAAGATTTATATAGCATATTTTAATATTTAATATAAGTATTATTATTCTTTCATTGATATTTAAATATTAATTTGTTTTGTTCTTGATAATAATCTTAGTATATTAAATAAGTTTGATTAGTCTTCCAAGTTCACATGAAACTTCGTTAACTATATTTTGAGTCATCCACTTAAATAATTTAGTTTTTAAAGTACGTGCATTACTAATCTATAAATATATATGTACATATATACATTTATATCATATAACTGCAATAACTTGCAATTCATGATTAATTATCAAAGAATGCAGTATAAATAGATTTGAGCAACTTAATTTAGGATTCAGTAAAGATTTAACTTAGTTGAAAATGGAGTTAATGCCGAACTGACCATAGTCAAATAAAGAACATATTTATATCTTCTATCTATAAGCCCCAACGGCCACACAGTAATTTCCAATAACAACAAAATATATTCCTAAATTGATCTGATTGAGAATTGGGCCAGGTCAGACCAGACCAGAAAGTTAATAAATTTAAAATTATATTTCAATGCAAATAGAGCAAACGCTAAAGCTAGCATAGTAAGAACATATATTTATCTTTTAAGGATTAGTAAACTAGAAAGTTTCAACGGCTATTTACAAATTTCCAATAAGAACAAGCTCACATTTCTAATTGTAAATTCCAATGAGATACGTCTAGTTTAATTAAAAAAATTAATTTGAAATACGTTTCGTGATTACCAATCAACAAATATGAAATGATTCAAAAATGTAGGCCAAGTATATTATTCAAATCTGCAATGAGTCATTACAAATTTTATGATTTATTGGGCATTAAATAAAAAAAAATAATCTAAGATTAAATTCAATAATGGGTTCAATAAATTCCCAGTATTTAACCTGTAGTTTTAAAAATTGTTCTCAACTACAACACAACTAATCTCCATGGAAACCGGCAAACAACACCTGCTCATGACCATGAAAAGAACAGGTGTTAACATTTTATTCAAACCAAAAAAAAAAGAGTGAAAAGAACAAGAGAAATGTGTGTGCATTTTTAGCACATATTCGAGTGTTTACAAACAACAAATATAGATAAAATATGCTATTATCAGTGCGCCCAGGTGCTTCCCATTAGTCTAGTCCTAAGGCCCAATACACCTGTCCGGTCTATGACTAACGGGGCTATTTGTCATTAGCGTGGCGCACGTGTTGGGCGAGCCGTAGGTCATTCAACAAGTCAATCAAGGTGAACTGTAGATAACTTGCACAATTAATCAAATAAAAATAAAATTAGTCTGAAAAAAATTCTATAATAAATTATATAATTAAAACACAGTTTTTTTTTTTAAATACTATTTATATATAATTTATTTATATGTATAATAGAATTACATGTTGTGGGTTCTCTTGTGGAAATGGGGGCGGGGTCTCTAAGGTTTGATTTGTTGTTGTTGTTGTTGTGGTTGGTTTGGGTTCGTTGAAAGAAATCGTACAGTTATTAGCTTATTTAAATAAAATGTTTTGCGCCTTAATATTTTAGGGTATTTCTTTTCATCGTCATCTTGCTTTCTCTTTCTTTCTTTTGTTTTCCTTTAAATTTGGGGTTTTGTTGTTGATAACCCGTTTAAATATTTTTACACGCTTAAAAAATGATTTTACAAAGTTTTTGTAATGTTCCGTTTTTTTTTTTTTTATAATTCTAAGCTTTTTGTTGTACGTTGAGAAGTTATTTATTTTTTTCTTTTTGCAATTTTTTTGTAGATTTTTTTTTTTCAAAGTGGCTTGTTCTCTAATCAGCTTACTAAATTTAAATTAAAAATTATACATTTATTTTTAATTTTAGTTTATTTTTTTTTTTATTTTCATTTTTGTTTAAATTTAAACTTAGCATTAGGGCTGCAATTTATTTATAGAATATGTTTTTTGTTTGTTTTTGTTTTAATTATCTTTTGTCAACAAATATGTGTTTGTTGTAGATGTTTTCTTTTTCTTTAGATTTATCTGTGCATTATTTATGCTACATTAATTTTAGTATAAATGTTTCTTTATTTGTAATTAAATCTTTCGTAGTAGGAAAATAAAACAAATAAAACATACAAGAGAAAAAAAATGGATTACAGCGCGCCACGCGTCCAAAAATTATCGCATATCAAGTTAGTGGAAGATATATAAATGTTTCGATTTATATATGTATATATGTATTTATAAAATAACAATTAAATTTTACTTGGCTTTTCACTTTAAGTAAACAGAAAAACTGTACAGAAGTAAAATAATGTTCATTTTTTTCGTTTTTTTTAAGTTGTTCTTTGAATGAAGAAATTAAAATAAAATAAAATAAAAAATAACGTAAAGAAACGCGCGCGCGTCGCACAAAACTTAAAGCGAACACAAACTGTAAATTAAATTAACAAAAACTAATAGTAGCAGGTAATGGTAAATTAAATATATATATACATATATATTCATGTATATGTATATAGCTATATAATATATATTTACATTTAGTAAATATATAAGAGAACGTTAAACGAACGTAAAAAAATGTGTACCGAACCTACACATACGAAATTTGTTTATATTTTCCATTTTACAGTTGAATTAAAATTATTCACTTAAATGTTTGCTGCTCAATTGTGTGTCTGCGTCTCTGTGTGTGTCTGTTGATTTTCTTCTTCTTTCTTTGAAATACATTTGCCTTGCGTTATAATAGCAATAATTAGTAAATATGTACTACAAAAAACGTTCAAGTGACTTTTTTTTTTACTAAAACTTAGTAAATACCGTTTAACGCGTGTGTGTGTGTTGGTGTGTTTGTGGCTGTGTGTACGTTCTGTCTATGTTTTGTAAGGGTGTGTGTGTGTGTGTGTGTTTGATAAACATGTGTATAAACACTGCGATAGCAGCTTATCGATTAATCGCAAGCACATTTAATCGAATCGGTGCTGCCAACCATTGTCAAATTGTTTGTTTTTCTAGTTCTGTTCTTCTTTTCTTTTTGCTTGCGATCTACAATCGTACCATGTTTTCGCTCCTTCTTTTTGGGGCCTCTTTCTTTCTAGCTCTCTTCCACTCACTCTCTACCGCGCCGACTGCGCTGCACGTTGCTTGCCCGGCGTCCCTGTGCTCAGCGTCAGACTGCTGGTCGTCGTTGTGGTCACCGTTAGGCTGCTGCTGCCGCCGGCCACGCCCACGCTGACCGTCTTGGAGCAGCGTATGCATATGTAATCATCGTCGGCCTTGATCTGACTGCGATTGAGGCCCACACAGTACATGTGAAACCATTCGTTGCAGCCGCCGTCACACTGCACCCAGTCGACCTCACGTCCTGTCGGCTTATGGCAATTCTCGGCACGGCATTCCTCTTCGTCATCCTCCTGGGCTGTTTGCTGTGTGCGTTGCGCATGCTTCTTCTGGCCGCCGCCACCTGTTGTTGGATTATTGTTGCTGCTGCTGTTATTGTTGCTGCCAGCTGTGGGCGTGCCGCCTCCGCCTGAATTGCTGTTGTTGTTATTGTTGCTGTTGCTATTGTTGTTGTTGGTGGTTGTGGTGGTGCGCTTTCGTTTCTTATGGCCAGCTGCCGGTATGGGCGTGGTCGCTGCCGACGACGCTGTTGTTGCCGGTGTCGTTGGCGTCGTCGTCGTCGTCGCCGTCGTTGTCGCCGTCGTATTTCCACCATTCGCCTGCTTGTTCTCCGCATCCGCATCAACTCCCGGTGAGCTGCTCGCCTTGCTGTCGCTCTTGCGCACTGCCGCCGGCGTCTTTTTGCCCGGCGTCTGCTTGGGTGTATTCTGTTTCTTGCGCGGCACTGCCACATTGGCGCTGCTAGCATCGTTGGAGCGTCGCTTTTTGTTGCGCACCCCTTGACCAGCACCGCTGCCCGCCCCGGGACTTGGACTATTCTGCACGAGCAGGCTATCGTTGGAATCCTCGGCACCGCTGTGTATGCTGGATGCACTGGTCAACGTTGACGCCGTCATCTGTCCTTGCTGCTGCTGCTGCTGCGGACGATGCTGTTGCAAGTGCCGGGCCACGAGCTCCTGAGCCTCCGCCTGCAGTGGAGTGGGCGGTATTGTTTCGAGGATGCGCCACAGCTCTTGCGTCTCATCCAGTGACACCTCCAGCAGATCACCTTCCATCATAAGCTCCAGTAAATTCTCAATTTCACTGTCGGAGAGCAGCTTCAAGAGATCAGTGGTGCCGCCGCCGTTGCTGTTATTGGTTTGCGTATTCCCTTGACCCAATCGAGGCAGTTGTTCGTCCTCATCATTGCTAAACCCATCCTCCACAATCCGTAGCCGGCACTCATCATCATCATCGTCGTCGTCCACATCATCGCCATCCTCATTATCGGACTCGGAGCGACCAATGTTGTTCGTATTCAGCTTGGACAGATTATGCGAACGTCGCGGCTTCCTTGGACTACTGATGGTGCCCAGGCCGGCGGGACAATTGCTGCTCTCCGAGCGTCGCTTCTGCTGCTGAGCCAAAATTGCATCCAGAGCGGCGCTCACATCGGGACTACTGAGCGCCTTGCGGGCACGATCCTGCCAGTTCATTGCACGCTCCGCCAAACAACGCAACGCCTCATCCTCCGGCAAACGAATGGGCAACTGCTGCAGCTGCACCAGCAACGGCAGAATCGTCTCCAAACGTGGACGCTTCGAGCGCACACAGCTCGGACATAGCCACTTGGGTTGCGCTGGCATGGATGATGATGCTCCACCATTGACTGCACCGCCGTTGCCGTTGCCATTCTGTTGCACCATCAGTGCTTGGGGCACTGGAGGCACACAGTCCTCGTGAAACCAGTCGCGGCACAGCTGACAATTGTGCATCAGGCCACGGAACTCTGACTTGCATAAACAGAAGACATCGCGCAATGGATTCTTCGACATATTCAGGCGCCTCAAGTCGCGCATATCACGCAACTCTTGCTCCTCGGCATGCTTGAAGCTGGCCACAATTTCGGCGGGATTCTTGTCCTTGAGGAAATCATCTTGGAAACGCGGCTTGAGATCCGAGTCAATATTGATGGCATCTGCTCGTGGCATCAGCACCTCCAGCAGCGTATAGAATGTGCCCTTCTTGAGGAACGCTCGTGCCGTATTATCCTTCCACTGATGTGCACTATTCAAATGGCCCTGCATGCGTCCAAGCTCCTCCAGCTGAATAGGTATACTCAGGCCCCGGTCAATCATTGCCTCCAGCGTGTGACAGTAAGTGACATGATTGTTCTGCTGCAGTTGCTCTACCGAGCGTAGCCATTCCCGTGCCTTGCGCAACGCATCCTTCAAAATGCCATGCGACGGCACCTGCCCGTTAATGTCCGTGGCGGACTTCAGAAACTGTTCGATCTCGGCTAGCTCATGCTGTTGATTGAGTCGTCGGAAATATTTAGCTGCTTGTGATTCCCATGCCTCGATGGCTGCTCCAATTTGCTGCAATTTACGCATCTCACGATCCACATACGGATCTGTGGGATCCAGATCAGCGGCTGCCGTATGCAGCAATGTCTTCACATCATTGTACGTCAATTTCGAGCTGGTCTCACGCAAACCCTGCGATCGTTTATACCACTTGCATTGCTTGAGACGTTTCTGCAGATGATCCAATTGTTGCAGCTCAATGCGCAACGAGCTACCCTCATTGATCAGTGTCTCCAGATCATTCTCCTCCAGTGCCTCCAGTGACTGCTGTAACTGGATATCGGCACGTTCCACAAACTGTCGGCCAAGCACTAAAAGCTCACGCACCGAGGCGCCCTCATCGATGATGCAGCACAGATTGTCGATTTCCTGCACAAACAGCTCCAGCTCCTCCATGGTCAGCTTATACTGGGCTGCCTCCTGATTATGATCGGAACGGGTGCGCACCTTCAATATACATATATAATATATTTCAGAATACATTTTTAACAACAATAAATTATAACTTTTGTGATATATTTTAAAATATGTATTCTATTTACACTACAATCAATTCGTATCACTAATTTGATTCGATTATTAAAATAACAAACTTATATTTAATATGTTTTGAAAATAATATATATTGTTTTAATAGTCTGATCAAATTGGTAATACGAACATTAGCCATTACTGCATGCATGATAAAATATTTATTCTAATATCTAAGTACAACATTCAGTTTCCATTAATAAAAAAATATATATATTTTAATAATATCATTAGTTTTATCAAAATATTAAAACAATCAAAAAATATTAGCTATTATTTTCTCTATTTATCAATTGAACAATTTGTTTCTAATTTTTATTTACCCTATATAGTGAGATCATACAATATTGAATACTGTTTGTTGGTAACACTAATTTGACACTAATTACTGAATATATATAATAGATATTGGCTGTTAGCTTGTCTGATAGTCGCCAGTATACATTTAATGTTTAGATCAGGCAAAATAAAAGCTAATATATAATTTTATTTAATTTGTTATACGATATATAAAATATATATAAATTGGCAGTACAATGACCGACTCTGTGTTCAATTATTTATCATACACTTAAACAAACAAACAAATATATTTTATTATATTTTCAATTATCAAAGAAATATATTATATTCGTATAATCAATTTTATTTAGCTTTTAAGGCAATAAGTAGATATTAGCAATGAGATAGAATGAAATAATAAATAAATAAAAGTAATATTTATTTATAATAAACTTTAGGAAAGCTTTACTTTACTGTAAGCTAAAATATTTACGTTCAAAAAAATCTTGACACTAATTTGATCGAATTTTTAAAAACAATAAACATTGAATTAGACAAAGTACTATCCAATAAATAATAAAATATATATATATATATATATATATATATATGCTTCAATAATCTGCTAAGTTTGTTGTATCTAAATTAGAAAAGATTTACTAGCATAAATACATATATAATTTTATATTTTTAACGTTTATGTACATCTTAAGCATTCAGTTTAAAATTTAAAATATATATAATATTATAAGAAATTAAAGCAAATGCCATTTATGTTAGCATTATGAATTATTCATTATTAATATCGTTAATTAAATGTAATTACTTTATCTAGTCAATCGAATCACACTTACCTTATTAATGCCCAACTGTTGAATGACTGTCACACATTTCTCTGCCTCAATGGCCGCCGCATTGAGTCGATCGATGAGTAGAGATGATGGAAACTTTTTGGTCTCCGCTTCTTTGCAGAGCTCCTGCAGCTCGGACAGGGTCACCGAGGTGGGTGTATGGGCATCAACAATGTCACGACAACGTGAGAGCCAACGCTCAAAGCTGTGCGCCTTCACCTTCAACTTTTGCAGCATTAGCGGCATTTCGTCCAGCGTATAGCGGTAGATGAGTGTATGCTTCTCCGGCGCACAGCCACAGAGTACGGTGTAGTGGCGCAGGCAGACGATTAGCTTGTCATTGCACTCACAGGCAACGGCCGATAGGAAGCAGGTCGTATTGCACTCCTGGCAATGGCGCTCATCATCGTTGACCAGCTCGAAGGCCCGCCGTTCGGCACGTGTGACACCCCATTCGAGCAGAGATTTGCGCAGTTTCTTCTCGGTGTCCACCATTTCGGCCATGTCGATATAGCAGGCGGTGGCAATGCCAAAGGTTAGCTTGGCTGGCTCCAGGGCCATCTTGCAGACGAGCTCGTCGTGCGAGAAGACACAGAAGCGACGCAACATTGAATAATGATTGACGCATTCCCGTCCCATTTTCAGCCAATCTGCCGGAGCAAAATTGACAGCCTCGGCGAAATTGTAGCCCTGATTGAAGCCGGCATGATAGGCGCGCGGAAAGGTGATGACAAACTCGCCGGCATGCTGATCGGTGCGAAAGACGGGCACACCATTATTCATCAATATGTTTGGATTCATGATGGTGACCAGCTGATGCAGTAGATCGGGCTGCGAGGAGAATAACTCAGGAGCGGCACGCTTCATCGTCTCCTCAAACTGCTCGGCACAGGAGCCGGGCACACCGTACCAGGTTTTCGGTTCACCCCAATGCAAATAGTTAATCGAATAGCTCCAGTGATCCTCGTTGTGCCAGCAAAAGGCAGCAAAGCACATGCCCACATACATCCACGGCGCATTCATGCCGCTAATATCCGCATTAATGTGACCCAGTATCGAATCCTCTAGCAATGGCAAATTATTCAAATTCCAGCTAGACTCGGCATACTCCTGATCACCGGGCAGCAAATAATTTGAGCTCTTTGTGGGAAAACCAGAACCATGATCCATTGTATGCAAATCGGCGCCATATTCCACAGTCACATCCTCATCAATTGACGATACAATGCGCCAAAATTCGCGCTCCACCAGCTCCGTGGGCACCAGGTGCACCGGTTTGCGAAAGTATTCCTGCTTAAATTGATCGGCCATCTGTCCAAATTGCTGCAAGGTGTACTCTCGCTCGGCTTGCTCAAAACCAAAAGCTTCCTGCGGCTTGCTCACCTCCTCCACAACGCAACGCGGGCAAAGCCATTCACCTGGTGGGATGGAGTAAAGGAATAAATGAAATTATTGATGAGATTACATGACTTATAAACATAAAAAAAAAAGTAAATAAAAATTTTAATAATTACAATTTGTTTTCAATATTTTAAAGCAAAATCTAGACTTTTTAAAGGTTAAAAACATATTTCTTTTTGTAAATGGCATAGAACTCACCCTTTGGTATGCTGCTCAATGGTGGTAGCAGGCAGAAGGTATGATAGCTATCATCGCAGCCATCACATAGCAGCATTGACTCTTCGACATCGCCACGATTGCAGATGTGACAGATGTATTTCATTAGTGGATCGATAAGGGGTTGCTGCACTTCCGTGGTGGCTTTCTTTTGGGTGGCGCGTGTATTCGGTGTGGCAGCTCCAGAGCCCGTCGATTGGCCAGCGCCGGCAGTGGCACTCGTATTGACAGCATTAAAGCTGCTCAATAGATCGCGTTTGAAATCCTCCTTGGTTTCCGTTTTAATGGTAATACCAGCAGCAGTGCCTGGCTTACTGTTTAGGCCGCAGCTGGCACTCGAATTGCCAAAGCGTTTGGAGCGACGCGTATTATTCTCATTGGGTGGCGCAATTTGCTGACGTGTGGGTATCTCGTGGGCCTTGTAATCGGTGCCCGCATCCTCGAGCTTAACGGGGGTTGCACCCACAGTTGAAGCGGCCGCATTTGGGCCCAACACTTTGCCCGAGGTGTACACCTCAAAGGGATGCAGTATACGTTCGTAATGAGCTTTGAGTGTGGCGCCAACACTTTTACTGGATGGATACTGCATGCGATTTGCCACCTTGGCCCATTTGCGCTCCTTGGTGGTCTGCTCCATGCCACCCTCCTCCTGTACGATGCGATGTAATGTATATAGATCGAGAGCTTTACGCTCCACCATGGGGATTTTCAGAGATGAGCCTTGCAGCTCCCAGAACTTGGCAATGTGATCCAAGAAATTCAATTTGACGCGTGTCTTCGCCTCTAACTCGTTGAGACGTTGCACGCGCGGCACAAAACGCAATTTGTCCACATCGACAGCGAATGGCGGCGACCATTTGTCCGGCGGTAAGATCTTGGCAATACCACATTTCTCCGCTATAGATCGAATCTTGCTAATGTATGCCAATGGATTCTTAAACTCCTCCGCTGTCGGCCGAAACACTGGACACTCGGGCGGTGTATCAAAATTGAATTCCTCATTCTTGCCCTGATCGAATTTGTTGCTGCTATGGGGCTTCGTATGCAACGATTTCTTATGCACCGTCGGCGTTGGATGCGGGCAACTGTTATGATACTTCTTGCTGGCCGAAACACTGCTGCTGGCATGATTCATGGGCACGCTGGGCATGGGACGTTCCACGGAGCCGGGTGGTCCTGATAATGAAGTACTCGCAGAGCCAGCACCAGTTGATGCTGATGTTGGCATTGTTAAGCCACCCATCGATGCGGCTGGACCATCGTGTCCCGTTGCAGCTGTTTCGTTATTGTTGTTATTGTTGCTGCTGCTGCTATTGTTGTTGTTGTTACTATTAATATTATTATTATTATTGTGGCTGCTACTGCTGCTGATGTTATTGTTATTTGTATTCTTTTTGGCAGACTCGCTGCCACTTCCGGTTGAATTGCGGGTGCGCAGGCGTCGTGCCGGTGTTGCGGTGCCATTTGAATTGCTATTGGCGCCTCCGGTGCCGCCACCGCTGGCGGCTAAATTGTCCGCCTCGGCTTTGGCGGACATGTGGGACTTTATGGGTTTACGAAATAAATTGCTGCAACGGCTGCTGGACCCTGTTCAGCTCTGCAAATAAGTATGAAATATCGTTTAGTGCACAATTAAAATCATGATTTGTATTTATAGATATATATTTTCAATAAACGCCTCTATTAAGTTCTATATACTTGCTGTTTGCTTGCTTGCTCAAAATCACAGTTATTAGTAAACGTACTTCATTGACTGCCGTTTACATTACGTTTCGTTACTAGTTTATTTATTTGTATTTTATTTGTTCTATGTTTTGGGGTTGAAAAATTCACAATCTCAATAAACATGGCCATTTTCTAGTTCTCAGCCTGTTCCTGACTGCCAAGTGTGACCAGAAGACGAGCACAGCTCACAGTGTTACAAGTGTGTGCGTCGGTATATATATTTATATATATTTGAGTGTGTGTTTGTGCAACACTGCACAACACTGTGCCAAGAACAACCAGCCAACATTTTTTCTCATATGTTTAAACGCATGAACGAACGCAAGTGAAAAGTTGTAATTGTAATAGTATATATATATATATATATATATATATATATATATGTGTGTGTGTGTGTGTGTGTGAGAGAGAAAAGAGAAATTTACACACACATACAGCGGCGAATCACGCACAACCCCTCTCGAACTAGCAGGCAGGTAAACAAAAACAGTAAACGGCATTTATAGAATTAGTGTACGTGAGAGCGCCTCTCGCCGTTTAAATGTGGGGGTTGTGTGGCATTAAAATCGTAGACTATTCTTCAAACGTACATACACTCTCATACACGCACACACACACACACACACAAATACATACATGTATTTCAACATGTATATACCAAAAAGAAAACATACGCACACTTGCAAACAATTGCACTGCGAGTGCATTTGTAGTTAGTTTTGATGCTTGATTACATTATCAGCCAGCACTTTTAACATTGATAAAAAGGGTAATTGCAATAATTTAAAATGAATGTATGTATGTATGTATGCATATATATTGTGAGTACTTCAAGCAACAGATAAACATAAAAAAATTGCAGGAAATATTAGGTTAGATGAGCAAAAGAGTTACTTTTTTTTATACTTATAACAGAGAATGTTTTGAAATATTTTTATAAAATTATTTTTGTTTTTATGAATAACAAATTATATATTTTCATATTATTTTTAAAAATTATAACAGATATTCACACTTTTTGATAAATTAAAAATATCGAATGATTTTAATATACAAAAAATATCGAATGATGTATAATACAAATTTGCTGATTTTGTTTTAATACAATTTTGTTTTTATGTACATTTTTTGTTATTTTTTTTTTTTTAATATATTTCAAATTGATTTATTAAAATATTTGTAGAGATATTTTAGTTAATACATTCTAAATATCGAATAAAGATTTTTATAATAATAATCAACTGTTTATGTTTTACTGCTAATCAAATTAGAAACTATATACAGTCTAAATATATACTAATTAAAAATACCGATAAACGAAGCAAAATAATTTTCGTTAGGTAAACATAGACTAAACGATAAGTTCGTAAGATTTCATAAATTTTACATATTATAGAAAACTTTCTTTTAATTATATATGTACAGACACACACACATACGCATTCATACATCTTAACACCTGTACAGTGTTTCCGACTGTTTGACCGGGTGGCAAGAAGCAAAGCGCAAATAAATGGCACACAAATATCCCCTCACATTCAGAAATGACAAACAAACTCGTCTACGTGATCAAAGAACGTCTATCGCCAACTAAGAGGCCTAAGGGGTGGGGGTGGTTTTGAGCTTACGAACGTCTGATGTGCGAGAGACTAACATATAGAGCGCGAAAGAGAAAGAGAGCAGCAAAGAGAAAAGAGAGTAAACTGTGAGCAAAGCGAATATACGAGTGGGAGTGGGAGTTAACACGGATGCAGCGCAGTCAGTGTTGCAGTGTTGGTAACGCACAAACAACATTTGGCATGTTATGTTTTTATTTTGCAATTCTGTTTTGCTCACTAATACAAACACAAACACAAACACACGCACATGCACAGTGCACAGTAAAGCCAACAGGAGTTTTTTTTTCTCTCTTTCCTTACTTTCCATAACACATTTAATCGTCATGAGCGTTGTGTCTGTATGTGTGAATCGTGCAACAGGAAAAAAATTAATTTGTTGCATAGAAAAATGGAGCGCACAAAACATACACTCATATAAATCTATACATCTATATTATTTATGCGTATGTATGTATGTATATGCGCACACATACATTATTACTTAGTGTGTATGTATAACATAACGACCGATAGCAACAAAACTTACACAGTCAATACGTATGTATTTATGTATGCCGAAATACATATGTACATTTGTATGCAATATTCTAAAGCCATTCGTTCTGCGGAGCACACGCACACGCACACACACCCAGCCGTTAGATTAGCTGTTACTGCAGCTGGAAAAGCTCTTACTTTTCAGCATTAATTGCGTATTCCGAGGCAAAACTACTCGGCCACATGCAAAATGTTTACATACAATATTTATTGTGCGATGAAATTGAAATGCTAAAAGAAGCCATATTGAAAAAACGTCGGTATCGTCGGCATCGACGCCGGCAGCGATGTTAAAGTTCCGGTTGAGGCTTTTTTTTGCAGCAGCAGCAGCGTCCAAATAGACAAAAGGAAGCCGCCGTAGCAGTCACTGAGCAAAAAGCTTTGCCTTTGGTGGTTGTTGTTACAATTTACACGCACAAACATATATACACACACACAAACATATAAAAGTGGGGCGACGCCGCCACCACCAACACCCAAATAAAAAGAACAATAACGTCAATGCTGAACGCCAGGGGAGTAAAAGAGTAAGCGAGCAAATTTTTGAGTATGAGTGTTGTATAGTTCTGTCATTTCCTTGATCACAACGGACAGGCAGACAGACAAACCGACAGATAGGCAGCCCAGACTATCTCTCTATATGAGAGCAATGAGAGTACCGTTTTTCTGTGTACATACATACATACGTACGTATGGAGAAGACACGGACAGCATGAGTGCGTATACTTCGAGTGTTTGTTTTTAAATTTGTTTTTCTTTTTATTTTTTATGTCTTTAGCCAGAAAGTTTTTTTTGTTTTAATTGACGTTTGCAAATTATTGATTGGTAAAATGTGAACGCTGCGTGCTTGCCAACGATGAGAATTTCACAGTCTTGACAAAGTTGGCAACGTTTTTCGTCAACCTATGTTGCCATATTGATCGTAAGGTTTCTGTGTAAGTGCGTGTGTGTGAGTTTTGATGGAAATAATTAAGGCCTAAGAGCAAACCTCATGCTGTTTTAATCTAAAGCGCCTCACGCACATAAAAAAGGGGTTTTATATAATTTCCATTTTCAGTCGAACACAAACACATATACGCCAACTTACTTACACTTACAAACACACATTCACAAGCGAGCACAGGTATACAATATACGAATAGAAACACACAACAGCATTTCTCTATACATACATAAATATGTATGTATGTGCGTATATTGGTATATTTCGTATGCTTAGCGAAATTAGCACTGAAATTCGTTTTACTTTTTCAAATGCAATTGATTTAATGTACTTTGGTTTAGCTGCATCTGCGCTAAAAAACAGTTTTCCGTTGCCAACCAAGCCCAAGTAACAACAGCAGCAGAAGTTACAGCAACAACATAAGCAATGTCTACTACAAAAGTAGTAAGCAGTTAAACGTCGACGTCGACGTCGTCGTTGTGATTTTTACGCACTGTCCACCATATTGCACATTGAAATGTTTTATGTTTGTATGTATAATATATGTATGTATGTTTGAGCATACATCAACGTGTGTATGTGTGTATAAATGCAACACTGTACTTTTTTCTTTTTTAATAAAATTTTACACTTTGCATAATTAGTCGAGTGGCCTGTAATTGAAAATGATATAAAAGCGTGGGATCACAATATTTGTAGGGATTAACTGAGCTAGACACACACATACACACACGCACAGGAGGTAGGCAGCGACGTCGACGGCAACGTCTCTGCTATGATGGCGACCAAAGGCTGAGAACGCACCTTACAGAGCTGCTGCTGCTGCAATTGCCTTTCTGTCCATGTGTAATAGCTTATTAAAAATCCACAGAAAATTCACGAAAAATATTGTGTGTGGCAAAGGTTTGAATTATAACTACATTTTCACTTTTTATTATATTTTTTTTTCTTTTAGACTGCGCTGCTAGCAGTGGGAGCAATCGCACACATATAAGTTTTTTTTCTTAGATTAAAACGCGGGGGGTTGATTCCAACTGTCTTTTTTCAAAGCGCACTATAGATTAAAAGTAATTTTCGCTTGATTTGTTGCAACGTTTTGGGCATGGCGTATTATATATGTATGTGTTTTGTCCATATTTCGTCTACTAATAAAACATTCAGCCATCAGCGAAACTCACACACGCACGCATACACAGAGAGGGTAGAAGTGGAAGAAAAACTAAACTCACTGTCGTCATAGGTAATGGGGCCGAGCACGCTATTTGTATGCGTGCACTTGCCCAAAATATCTCATAGATCCACGCACACAGCACTTAATCAATTCTATTTGGTATTTAATTGTTATATTTATTTTTCTTGGTACTGATCTTTTCTACTGCCTTTTCAACTGCACACGACGATGAAAATCAGTGTGGCTAGCTCTTGTCTTCAATAAAATACCGGAGCGCCGCAAGAGTACATACAGAAAATACCAAAATCAATGTTAAGAGTAATTTAAATGGGGGAGTCTACGCTGTTAAGCGCACAATAAAATATCTTAACTCTATAAACGATTGAGTGGTTTGCATGAGTTTACTATGTTAAATGTGGAATAGTGGCGTTAGCTTGTGGAGTGAAGTGTTAGGTAGAGTAGATAAAACTCTAAAATCAAGCAAATGTACATGAACTTACACACCACCAAACAACAATCTGGCAACGCTGATTGCCAGATAGTGGCAACTTTAAAGCTTGTGATGTTAATAACAGACTCTCGAAAAGGCTAACAATTATCATGCCTCTCGTTCCAGCCTACAGGTTTTCTTATTTGCTGTTCGTGTCGCGCAATTCCTAAGTCGAAAATCTGTGGCTGGTAAACACACAGCTTTTCGTTCTTGTAAAATTAAAAAAAAAAAATAGTAATAATAATAATAATAACAAAAATAACAAAAATACCCAGTCATTAGTAATAGTGTTTAATAGAAGCATAATCATTCCGTAGCAATTAGAGACCATCATCCAGACGAGCTGTTGCTGTTGCCGCCGCCATCGACTCTCGGAAAAATGCCCGCAGTGCGCAAATATCGTCGCGAAACAAGTGAAATCAGTTGCTGCCTCAAATATTTGCTCTTCACCAGCAATGTAATCATCTGGCTGACCGCACTTGCAGTGCTCTCCGTTGGCATTTGGGCCTGGACCGAAAAGGATATGTTTCGCAACATTAGCAAGCTAACATTCATTGCCTTGGATCCCGCCTTTGTTCTCATCATATTGGGCACCATTACCTTTATGTTGGGTCTAATGGGCAGTGTGGGTGCACTGCGCGAAAATACGTGCCTGCTGAGCGCCGTAAGTTATACAAAATACTGCCCGTTTAATATACTATATATGTATATATACATCTAATACATTATTTATTTACAGTATGCCATATTTCTGAGCGTTCTGCTGCTAAGTGAGATTGGCTTTTGCGGGCTCGCGTTTGTGCTCAAGGACAAAGGCTGGGTAAGTTGTTAACATTTGTGCGTGGTATGCTGCATACTAATTAGCAAACTAAGCTGAATTGAATTGAGGCTATCTGAATGTAAACAAAGCTGTTTAATGCGTTGCCAAGTTGATTATATTTCGATTTTATTGTTTATTTGATTTCAAGCGTATTTGTTATGAATATGAAAAAAAAAACGTTTTTATAATATTATTTGGAGGGTAAAATTAGATGAAAAATCTATTTTTAATATATTTTTTGAGGGTTAAATTATTGTATGTATATTTAATTTAAAGCATATTTTATTTGTAATATGAAACAAATATTTTTAAAATATTATTTTTAAATTAACTAATGTGTATTTGATTTTATTAAAGTTTTCTATTTTTTAATTTACTAAAAACATATAATATAGGTAAATAAATAGTATACTAAAAAATGTCTTTATATACAAAGTTAAATTTTAAATTTATTAAATTGATAATCATAAGAAAAATATTTATTATAAATATTTATATATATTCCTAGATCAAAGATCAAGCAACCGAAGGTCTGAGAGCTTTTATCAAGCACTATCGCGAGGATCCGGATCAACAGAATCTGATTGATTGGATACAGGAGGATTGGCTGCAATGTTGCGGCATCGATGGGCCAAAAGATTGGGATAGCAATAACTATTTCAATTGTTCCTCGATTGCGATTGGCAGCCGGGAGGCGTGTGGTGTGCCCTTCTCCTGTTGTCGCCGGCGACCGCAGGAGGTGATCAAGAACAAACAATGCGGCTACGATGTGCGCAAGGAGGGCTACGTAAGTCTATTAAAATAAATGTAGATTAGCTATATAGTATTGGCAGGCTTAATAAATTTTAATATACACGCATGCAGCCAGTGGATAGAAATATACATGAGCGCGGTTGTTTGCGCGCTGGAGAGGATTGGCTGGAGACGCATTTAATTGGCGTGGCCGCCACAGTTGTTGGCCTGCTCATCATGCAGGTGCTGCAAGAGAGTTTGACAATATATATATATATATGCATATTTTGCATATCTAAAATTGTATATTTTTAGTTCTTTATGATGTTTGATGATGTTTTCATTTTTATTTATCTGATTGTACATTATATAATTGTATTTATAGGATTGTATACCATATTATGACTTTATACTCGATCTAGTCCTGTTCATTTCTTCATGTAGAATCGTATCTATTCTGAAGCCTTGTTACGTTGTTCTTGCTATAGTATTCGAGACTCTCTCTACTTTGTTGATCGACCGAAAAAGAATGAAGAAAGAATGGAATTAGTTATGGTTGCATATTTTACCAGTTTTAAATACTTTATGAATTTTATAATTTAAGAAATGTAAAAATTTAATATATAAATGATATATATTTACATTTATATATATATTAATTTATGTATATATTTATATATATTTTTTATTTATTTTTTTACGCATATCACATTTTGTAAATCATGAATTTAATGAAGTATTTAAAACAAGATAAGCATCGATAACTAAACTTTCTGCATATATATATATATATATATATATATATATATATATATATATATATATATATATATATATATATACAGATTAAATAAATTTTCACTCTGCACTTTCGGATATCTCATCCCGAAATAGGCGGAATAATGTTTATATACCATATGAACATATACTAATATACTGACATACTGATATGAGATAAGCTACAATTTAGTATAAATTTCCAGAATTCAAATCCTGCATTTATAAATCTTGCTTATTTATTTATTTATTGCATTTAAATTTATATTACTTAAAATTAATATTAATTTATATTTATTATATATTTTAATTATTGTATTTTTATTTATATTATTTAGTTTATATTTATTTTATTTCACTTATATTTCATTATTTGCAGTTTACGGCGCAGGGCATGGAGCTGTCTAAGATTATTTATGAGAAAGGCTGCGTACAGGCTGGTGAAGAATGGATAGAGCATAATTTAATTATTATTTCCACAGTCGCTATTGGTGTTATGTTCTTTCAGGTGTTTAGTTCATTTTGTTTTTAATTTAACTATATTAACATTTTCATTTTACATAAAGTGTTTGCATTTACTTATAATCCTTTTTATGTCTTACAGATTCTGGGCATTTGTTTTGCGCAAAATTTACGCGCTGATATTTATACACAAAAATCGAAATGGCACTGACAAATGGCGCACGCTGCCCCCACAGCAATTTAGACAGGTAAGAGACGATCACAGACAGCAAATAGCAAACAGCAACAGCAATTAGCCGCAATTGAACTTTAACTACAAGAACTACAACAACTATAACTACAACTATGCATCATCTAAATCAACGCTTCGGTTAGTTACCTATACTATAAATACCTAACTATATATATATATATATATATATATATATATATATCTGTATATATATATGAGTGTCTACTAAACGCAAACGCATTCCGTCTTCATGGACATTGACTAAATATTAACTAGGTTGCCAAATTTTTTGCTGTTTTACGTAGGCTTCTTTTGTACCCTAAACAAAAACACAAAAATTACTAAGCAAACAAAAAACACAATTTTCTATACATTTTTACATAAAAAAAAAACGATAAACGGGAAAATATATGATATATAAATATATATGTAAAAGAAGAAGAAAGTAAATTAACTCGAAATGCAGCTGTGATATATTTTTAGTAAATGTATAGAAATGAGATGAAAAAGTATTCAAATATATTTCAACAATGCAAATCAATTTTTCCACAATGCAAAAACTTCGGCAAACCGAAGTGAATATGCCCTAGCAGTATGTAACACGATAGGGTATACATAATAAGAATAAAGCAACATTCCCAACCAAAATTCTACTGCAAGGGTATTTTAAGCAACACGAAATTTCATTTCAAATGTAAACAGCAAAAATCTATCACTATAAAACCTACAACAAATTTATATAAATATATATATGCAGTATTTTTTATAACACTAATGAACAAAAATTTGCAGAAACTTTTATGTGGGGGCACTGAAAAAACAATGAAGAAAAAATATTAAATATTAAAAAAACAAAATACAAGTAGTTTGCTGATTAGATTTTTGACGAGCTTAAATTGTACACGCCGCATGCTGATTTATGTAATATAATATATAATAATGAATAATAGTATATATATATATTTTTTTACATAAATCATTCAAAGTTTTTCCTAATTTGCAATTAACATTAACTATTGCATAATATATATATAGACATAATATGTATGTATATATATATATATATATGTAAAAAAAAACCTGTCTTGTGTTCGTTTTTGTTTTCTTAAATAAGACTGCTGTCGAATTAGTCGAAACAAGTTTTGCACAATAAACAAATTTTGTTGTTGCACATGCATATATATATATATATATATGCATCAATTATATATATATATTTGTTTAATCAATGGGTTGTAAAACATCGTTGTAAATCCACTTAACTGTAACGAAGAATTTTATTCTGTTTGACTACTAAAACTTTTATATTATGTTTGAAAGTATTTCGAATCTGTTAAAATACCTCTTATATTTCCCCTCTAAACAATACTGCCCTAAAGAAACAATAAGTAACACAAAAAACAAATATTAAATATCATATTTTGATATTTAAAGTGAATACATTTAATTATATTTTGAGAAATGTACATTAAACACAACAGACTTATTTTTTAATTTTTATTCAAATATATTTTTGAGAATCTCGAAAGCTAAATGTACTTAATACTCTACAAATATATTTCAAATGCTATTAACAAAAGTGCAGAAAAATTATGTCTCGACGCACAAAATAAAATATTTTTACTGAGAAAAAAAAAAAAATAAAAATAATAAAATAAAATAATAATAATAATGATAAAAATTTAATAGAAATTAAATATAATAATAAAATCAGAATCTCCATTTGCCAATGAACAAAATATTAAAAAAAAAATTAAAATATGATGAGAAATAAATTTAAGCAAAATTTAAATTAGGAAGAAAAATAATAATTATAAAAATTAAGTAAGAAAATAAATAACTAACAAAATTTAATTTAAACAGAGAAAACTAAAAAAAATATTAAATTGAGCAAGCAAGGAAAATAAAAAGAAATTCCTGCATAACGAGTCAATTGAAAATGAGCTAAAATAATACAAAATGTCAGTCAGTAAAAAGCAAACAATTTTGATTTAATTAAGCAATGTTTATTATATAAGAGAAATAATAGCTAAGATTAGCAAATATTAAAATAAACAAATGCTTGTCAAGGTTGTTGATGCGACAGCAAAATCAATAACTGCTTCTAAAAAAAAAAAAAAAACAAAACAAAAAATAAAAAAGAAAACGCTTGTAAATTATAATAAAAAAAAAATTAACAACAAAAAAATACTATACCTGTTTAATGTTTACTATTGTGCCTCGCTGGACTCTCCATCCAGCTGAGCAACTGCATCGAATTGCACTGCCGGCAGCTCTGCACCATTTGTGGTTTTATTGCAGCGTTGATACTCGATCAGCACCAAGGAATTGGAGCCGACTTTAAGCAGTTCGTTGGGTACATAGAGCGTTATCTGGGGTCCACCGAGCGGCCAGTAGCGTCCCAAATTGAAGCCATTCACATAGGCCACGCCCTTGCCCCAGCCAGCCGGGTTTAGGTAGGTGTCACCCACTTCGGATACCTGAAAGCTGCCCGTGTAGAGTATGGGTCCAGTGCGTAGCACTCGCTGCTTGGCTATCGATTCATCGAGAGCTGCATTTTCGGGTAATTTCTGGTGCCAGCTCTCAATGGTGATGGCCTCCAGAGGATAAGCTGTAGTTGTCCAATCCTCCAGTGGTAAGTCGCCGCCATTGTGCAGCTGCAGCGTCACCTTGCCAAAGATGCCCTTGGTATCGTTGGCACGATCGAAGTTAATGCGTCCCTGATTCTCGACGAGCAGCTGAAGTGTGCTGCCCCAGCCTTTGCTCAGGGGCAACGCATAGATGCGCGCCTCCCGCGACAAGGTGCCCACCAGCTGTTGGTCCACAAAGACATGGGCTCGATCGCGCAGATCTTCCACTTTTAGCAGCGTTGGATCCAGATCCAGCGTGGGCAATGGTGTCTCATAGAGCAGCAGTCCCGAATATTGATCCATTTCCTCAAAAGACTTGGGCTTATCGGATTTGACGGGCGTGCCCTTGGACAAGGCAGCGCGTCCCTCTGGCGACAGCAGCTCCATTGCAGGCGTCAATTCCACTTTGCCGTAGGCCAAACGCTTGGCAGGATTTAGCAAAATGTTGGGTAGCTCCAGTACCTCGCCTATTACTTGCTTGATTAGCTCATATTTTTTAGTAACTCCGCCCGCCTCATCCATCACGGCATCGTAATCATAACTGGTTATATCCGCCGCATAGCCAATGCCGCCATCCAGATCGTAATTGGCGCCGGCCGTAAAACCGAAATTTGTGCCGCCAAAGAACATGTAAAGATTCACGCTGGCATTGTAGCTGAGTATGGTCCTGAAAAGGGTATTTCGTATATTATAGTACTCTATAAATTTATATTTATATAAATTTTTTATTTATTTTTTTTCAAGGGTTACTTCAAAGCGCTAGCCACCTCCTGTGGATCGCGTCGCTGATTCATCTCCTGCCAGTGGGTCAGCCAGCCTGGGTAGAATTCCGAATTGACTAATGGCCCAGTGGATTGTACACCGCGCAGATATTTCCAGATTTTGTCAATCTCATGAACTGCATAAGAGAGTGTAGAGTATAAAGGAGTACGGATATTAGGATTGTGCTTAAGATGATGTTAACCTTTTTTAGATTTGATTAAATAGATTTAAATTTCGTATAGGTTTATAATTACGTATTCAGTTCACTTTTTTAATGAGGTAAAAAATTAGGCATGTTTAATATATTTAGCTTAATAAGTTTTGCTAAAATATTCTTTCATTGTCATAATAATTCAGTTTTAGAATTTAATTGAAACTTAATTTTTAAATTAAATCTAAAATTAAGTGTTTTTACATTTAACTGAATTAATCTTGCTAAAATAATCTTTGATTGTCATAATAATTTCATAATTAATTTCATTAATTCAGTCTTTAGGTTACAAAAATTAAGAGATAATTTCAAAAATTGTTCTTAAATTTATAATAAAAATTGTATGTTCTACTGTTTCTTTAAGCCCAAAAAATATAGTTATATATGAATTTAATTCAAAGAATAATATGGCTATTAGCTTAAAATATTATCGAAAGTATTTAATATATTTAAGGCTATAGCTTAAAGTATTATCGAAAGTATTTCATATTTTTTAGGCTATCAAGGTAAAATTTTTAAATTTATTATTTATTTAATTAAACTTCAACTTTTTTAAAAATTCAATGAAAACTCAAATGAAAAATGCATTAAAAATTGCATACAAATTATTCCGCCTGTTAATTCAGATTAGTTTTTTTCTACATAAATAATATTTAAAAATTTATTGATAGAATTTTTTATGGAAACACCTGTCAATTCATAATGTTAAACGAAAGTTATTTTCCTTTTTAATAGTATTGGCTAAGTTTAACAATTTCTTTCCAAATTATTAGTTAAGTAATAAATAAGCCTTATCTCACCAAAAAACAGAGTATAATTTCTGCTTTTGATAACAAAAGCAAAAGCAATTGAGGTGGGAAAATCATTTAAACAATTTTATAGCTCCATCAACAATCATTTAAATTAATTCAACAGAAAATGTACTATTTATTTTGCAAATATTTACATTTAAAATGTATAGTCTTTTTGGAATCCCAGTTATATTTATTGGCATTATACTATATATGGTAGTAATTGGTAGTAATCTTCATTGCCATTAGCTTCACATTAAGCGTGCATATTTAACAAACTGATCTCATAAATATATCTCAATTATTTTGCTACTCACTGCGATCGATGCCAAAGTCCGTGGTGGCAAACACATTGTCAATCTTGCCGCAGTGCATCCGTTCATTGGGTATGTCCACAGTGAAAAGCAGCGCCTTATTTTCCACATATTTATCGGTCTCGTCGCGCAACCAATTCAGATAGTCGTGATCACAGGCATAGTATGCCGCATATTCATTCTCGACCTGCACCATTATGATCTTGCCACCATTGCCAATAAGCAAATGCTTTAGGCGTGGCATTAGCTCTGCATACCATTTGCTAACTTCGGCCAAATATCTTGGATCATTTGTGCGCACTTTGATATCGGGATATTTGGTGAACAGCCAGTGGGGTAGACCGCCCTGTGGATAGAGTTAAAATCAAAATTAATGAATTAAATTATTATAATTCACTTAACTTACATTATCTCTCTCAGCACAGATATATGGACCGGGACGTAGCACTATATAAAAGTCCTCTTCTTGAGCTATTTCCAGAAATTTGACCAAGTCAGCTATACCATCCCAATTGTATTCGCCATCGTGTGGATTATGCAGCGACCACTCTACGTAGCTGTTAGAAGGGAAGATAAGAGATTCAAAATTACAAATTAATTTCAATTTTGCTTAATTAACTGATTGGTTTTGTATACATTAAAATACATAAATAGTTAGCTTTAGTATATCAAATATTTCCATAATTAAATATGATAATATATAAATAATTTATAATACAACCTATTTATTTATAATATTAAACTAGTGTCATATTTGTATTAATACTACTATTTTTGTTACCATTATATTTGTAATATAATAAATTGTAATATAATAAATATAGTATTAGTATAACAGTATATTACTATTTTTGTATTACTTTTAAGCTACTGCTATATTTATTGTATTACAATTATGTATATACAAATATAGTGCAATATTACAAAAATAGTAGTAGTATAGTTGTATACAATATTACACAAAATAAGAGTATAGTAGTAGAATAAATATAACAGTATACAAAAATAGTACTATATTACTATTTTTTAATATTGTTAAATTAGTGGCATATTTATAATATTGATATACTACTGCTCTAAATATACTATAAACATACTGTAAATAAATAAATAGAAATTTGTATTTAAACATATCACATTATCATATTATTTTATTTGATATATAGTTATACTACTATTATATTTGTAATATTGTTTATTTATTAGTATTTGCGTATACTATAATCTTATATTCAATTGTTTTCTACTATTATTATTATATTTGTATTTTGTAATGTGATATCACCAATAGAGTTACTTTTTATACATTATTTGTTTATAAACTTATATTACTAAAAATTCCATAAGTTATATTGTAAGCATGCAATTCAAGATTTCTCTGTTCATTTGATATTTTCTATAGCATCTCACTTAATTTTGATTAGGTTCAACTCTCATCTACATAATTATCTAGCACTAGTTCAACATTATCTCCTTTATGTTTTTGCAAGTCTAATGTATTTTAATAAATAAAATAAATAAATAAATATATATAAACTAAAAAAGATTATCATAATACTAGACTTCCACAACTTTAGGTTTGCTTAATTTCTGTTTTCCTTGTAAAGTTCAGCCTTGAGCATGTTTTGTGCAATTGCTTGAATTTATGGATAAAGCACAGAATTACTTATCAACAGCTTGTAATAGCCGCTCACTTATCAGAGCTGTAAAGCCCATTCACAGTGTTGATTCATAAATCACTTTAACCACAGTCACGTCCTACGATTTACACAACTATCCTCTATATAGTATATAGCGTACTACTCACGTATCCAATGCATTGAGACCAGCTGCACGCATAGTGCGCAGACGATTTCGCCAAGCGTCGGGCAGAGCCCGGAAATAATGAAACGAGCCGGCGACATAACGAAATGGTTTGCCATTCAAGAGGAAAGTATTTGCCTGATGATCAATGCTGAAGGCGGGTATCTCCTGATTCCAAAGGCATTAAATAATTGATAAAAATTAGCCAATGTTTATTCAAATTGATCCATTAAACTCTCACCTCTGTGACGTCACTGCTGCCGCTGAGCCCCACACAGAGCCCGACCGTCAATGCGATCACCAAAATTATAAAGCCGCCGCTCATGGCCAATGCTAGCTTGCGATTGCAGCGAAAACTGCCACCGCCGCCGCTCATACTCGTCTTAAATGTGATAAAGCTTTTTTGGGGGCTTCAAAGCTTCTGCTGTATACCTAAAGCTTTTTTCAATTGACTCGTTTTACTTTTTAGAGCTCGCTTTAAATTGCAACCGCTTAGCTGCCCTGTTGGTTCGGCAATGTCAATGGGTCCTCTGGCACTTTAATCGCTCACTTCATGATGTATAAGAAAAATAATAAATATATTATTATTCTCATGTTCTCTGATAACTATGGTGTCGCCCGGAGTGGGCTGATAAAGCTAAGTAGTGCGGGACTTAAGTGGTATGAACAATTTGTTTGTCATTTCGTAAGGCGAGTGAGCTGCCTCCATTATCGTTATTCGGGCATTAGTTCAAGTAGCTATAAATAAGCATATCTGGAGCGTTTTATTGGCATCTAAACGATAATCCCTATCTATCAAATCAGTTTAGATTGTATCCCAATATTAATATATGGGTATTTACTATTGAACTAATTAAGGTAAGTGAAGTATTTATTTACTATTGTTCTTTTTGTGAGAAGTTCATATATCTCAATATATAAATATATTACATTTAATTTTCTACCATTTAATAGTTCTCCTATAATTAAATATTAACTTTCAGATTCTATCATAATAGAAGTTTTCTATAATTCAATATTATATATTTAAAATAAAAAAATATTTAAATGTATTCATTAACTGAAGTTTCTTTCTAATTAAATATTATAAGATTTATATTTTAAGATTTTTTTTCCATAACTGTTGTTTTCTGTACTTCAATATTAAATTTAAGATTTTTCTGTAAATTTAATTTTTCTGTAATTAAATACTTTAATAAAGATATCTCCTATAATTTTAGTTTTATATTATTCAATATTAAATTGAAGATTTTTTCTATAATTGAACTTTTCTACAATTTGTAAATCTTATTTTTAAGATTGAATTTATTTATTAATTAATTTATTTATTTTTTAATATTAAATTTTAGATTTACCCATGATTGAAGTTTTCAATTTCATAAAATCAAATTTTAAAATCTAATGTTGAGTTAAATAATTTTAGATTTAGGAAAAAATCTAAAATTTAATAAAATAATTATTATTTAATTTAAGGGATTTAAGATTACTACCATAAGTAAATAAAGAAACGGAAATTTTATATAATATAATGGTTAAAATTTTCAATTTTTGTTTATATCATAAATTTTAGCTTTATCCCATGATTAAAGTTTTCAATTAAGATTTCTTAAGTTTAAAATTAAGATTTCTTAAAGTTAAAATTTAGATTTACTTTTCTAAATTTCAAAGTTCCAGAAATTTCCTATAATTGAAGTTTTCAATTCTATTCATATTCTAATTTATTTCTTTCCAAATTTAACTAGCTTAAATGTATAATAGACTTCCTTTACAAAAGATTAATTCATATTCCATTTCCCCAGCCCCTTCCTCTTTCATATATAAGTAGCATATATAAAACACTTATCGCTTTTTGATTTTCCTTTATTTTCTTTATTATACTTTACCGCACTATCACTTATAAAATTGCAAAAAATTATATTATAATTATATTTAGTATACGGTTTACACGTGTATGTATGTATGTCATTATTATAATATGTATGCATTTGATTAACTGTATATTGTCGGGTCTATAGTGTGTGTGTGTATATAATACTAGTATATAGTTGGATTATATATGTCTTTTAAGTACTAGACTATAAATGCCTTTGGTAGTGTGCTTCAATATTTTTGGTTAATGCCAACTCTCTTAGAGAATACGCATGACTATCTTAAATATAAATACATTTTGATTAATTCCAGCATGAAAATTGTTTTTTTTTTTTTTCAAAGAAATGTTTTAACAATACTAAATAGTTTACTTGTCTTAACTAAATTTTAAATATTTTTTGTTTTTATAAATTATTTGAACTGTAACAAAAGCGCTTCTATTTTTTTGTTTGTTTGTATGTAAAATTATACACACATTGGCTGAGGTAGAAACAGCACAAAATTACAGAGAATTAGATAGAATTGTGGGATAGCTGAGATGAGGAAGATTTAAGGGACTAGTATAAGTATAAGTTTTTTCTATTCTTTTGTTTGATTGTGTTAAGTATTATTTGTAAGCTTAGAAACTAGAGTCCATATAATATCGTTGTTTATTCATTTGGTATGCAACTAAGCGCTGACGCTGCAAAATTTATCAGCCATCAATGTAAGCACCTTCTCAAGTTTTCCATGCCGATCCTCGGGCTTAGCGGTGGCACCCGAACTGCCCCAAAGGAACTTGACGTGAAATTCAGTGCTGAAAGCAAGAAAGACTTTTGTTATTAATCAGAGCATAAATTTCACAATAATTCATACTTACCGAAATGCATCCGCTAGCAGTTCATCTAACCTTGTGCTAGCTTCTTCCATTATAATCTTAGCATTTTTACGATATAGATCTAGATTCTTTAGAAAGCCACGTGATGCATCCAAATGTTGAAAATTTATGGTCATGCCAAAATCATCCGCCTTCGATTCCCAGGGCGCAATGCAGGTGTTGTAGAGCGCTGGACGCTCATCCACATTGCTGTGATCGATAATATCCAGCATTGGCCTGTCGATGAGCAGTGCATAAAGCAGCACATGAGGCACCGTTGTATTAGGCGCCTGCGGATTGGATGCTTCATTCATGCTGCTCAAAGTGGGTCGCAGTTTGGCCTCAAATGTAAACGCGCTGTCCGTGTACTTCTGGCGCAGAATGTGCCAGGCCTGGTCCAGTTTTTGGATCTGAAATTAAAATTTAACAATGCTATAGATTTGTACAACTGCTTCCAAAATTCAACCAACTCACCTGCTGCATGCATAGGCCCAACATAATGGCACAGAATCCGAAGAGATTGCCCAGAGCTGTTTTTGTCTCCACCGCAATTTGTATCCACTTGCTGAGCAGCTCGGCGCGATCCAGATCTGTTTGGCAGGTGAGTATAGTCACAGCAACCATTAGCTTAATGCACTGAGTTCGCTCAATTATATCCTCGCGAAACACTTTGCCATGCGGCAGTGTCAGCAGCTCCAGACCGGAACAATTTAAATAACAATCTGCATCATTAGCAGGCTCATCCAAAAATAGGCCCACATCGATGCGTGTTATGTGCTCAGCCAGTAGCTTGGGACCCGTTTCTAGCAGCATCATCTTGAATGTGTTTAAAGCATCTCCATCTAGCGGCTTATTTTCCACTGAAGGCAAGAGTAAAGTACTAAAATTCTCAAAATCGAATTTGCTGCACTGTAAATCGAGGAGAAATGAAAGTATTATTCAATTGCAAACAGTATAAATATATGTATAATGTTAATACTTTTTAATACAGTATATTACTATCACTTTCTAAAATACCCAACTGATCTAGTCAGCTAAATAACGTAATCAAATTTAAGCTTTAGCGTAAGTATCGTGCGTTGCCAATATGATTCAAAGTGTTCATACCTTGCCACCTAGTTGCAAAAATTACAAATGTCTTGCGACTGTTAAATTCAATTTGATCGCACATTGTTTAAGTTTAAATTGCGACGTTAAAAATTAACTTGAATACATAAATCAAGGAAATGTAAATGTGTACAGGAAATATATTAAGTTGCAACTTTCATAAAGTTGTCACGTAACTGTTACGAAGCTGTTATTTAATTAACATTGCGCTATCAAATTCAAATAAAAGTGCATAAGGTGGCAATACTTTATTTCACAATAGAACACGTCAATTTGTCTATGGCAGTTCAATTGTAACTTTAAAAATGGCGCGTGTGAAAAGTAAAGTGTTTCAAAATATGAATTAATTCGTGCGCGTGTGAGCAGCTGTATGCTATTTATAAAAATATTACAGTGCGAAATCATTACGTATATTGTTGCAAATATATAGTTTGTGTTCTTACCAGCTTAAACTCTTCAATCGGCATCGTAAAGAGCTGCTCCTCTGCTGCTATGGCGTCGATTTCCGTGAAGCTCTTCAAAGTACCATTCGAAATTGAGCTGCTCATAAAACGCGGATTTTTAATAATAACGCCGCCGCGTTGTATACTCAATTCACTGATATCGCCTGGCGCTGAGTCACCCGAACCATTGCCGGAATCCGAGCCGCTGGCCTGATAAGCCAGCATTGCAGCCATGGGTTCCTTACGCGGCTTGGGTGGAGGACTTGGTGGCCGATCGGGCGTATCAAGACTGCAATTACGCGCCAAACTGCAAATTCGTGCCGCTGCCTGCTGTCGTAGTGCCTGCGCTGCCGAAGTGCTCTGCCGGGGCAAGGATTGTGTGCTAAACTTGTGCTCCAAATGCTGCGCCTGCAACTGCACATCGCTGGTGGGATTACAGCGTGCAATGGTCTGAAAGCGGGCCAGTCCATGGCCATTGGTGGCATCCGTTGCGCCAAGCTGCTGTTGCTCTTGTTGCTTATTTATGTTGCACACAACCATCGCCTGGGCCGGTGTCAAGCTCTGTGAGCGTTGCTGCTTCTTGCATGGCAACCTGGGCGGCGGCACATCCCGACGCACTCGTGGCGGTGAACAATGCGGACTGGCAGGCGTTGCAGCCTGTTGCTGTTGTTGTTGCTGTTGCTGCGTGGTTGCAACATCGCCCGACAGCTGGCCAAAGCGAAAGATTGCAGAGCCACCAGCATTGTTGTTGCCCATGGGCGAGTTCAATGGACTCAAGCCACGTAATCCGGCCAACATTTGGGTGTGCAGCTGATTGCCCACGATCTTGTGGCCATAGAAGGATAACGGATATGTGCGATTGCATGGATATTGTATTAGGGCGCCCGAGGCAGCCGATATGGGCTTGCCCGAACCCACGTAAAAGGTGATCAAATCTGGCACCGTATCAAACGCATCCTCCTCAAATTGATACTGAACGCGCTCGTAAACCGTCTCGGGTTGCAGC
This sequence comes from Drosophila stalkeri, assembly GCA_035047405.1. NCBI lineage: Eukaryota > Metazoa > Arthropoda > Insecta > Diptera > Drosophilidae > Drosophila > Drosophila stalkeri. Next base: position 25,880,658 of record JAWNPR010000039.1, read on the forward strand.
ACCAGCTGCGAATTAAAGGAATTTAATGAGGTTAGTTGGATTCATATATATTTAATTTGTATTTTTTATTATATATTATATTTATGTATTATATTCTATATTTTACTTAAAATATAAATATCTATTATAATTTTAAATTAAAATAGAATTTTGATAATAAAAATATTTTAAAGAAGATTCTATTTTAGTTACAAATATAAAGAAAAATTTTCTCAAATATATCTTCTTATATTTTAAGAAAATTCTAAATATATTTTTAAGAAAATTATATTTTTATTTATATATATTTTATACATTTTAATTAATATATCTGCGTAGCTTAAAGAAAATTCTACTCTAATTATTATATATCCAACCATCCATTTTAATCAAAGTTCTATTTGAAGAACTTTTATTATATTTAAAAATTATTTGATTAGATAAGATTTATATATGATTTAGTTATATCTGTTAATACTTCCTATTTCTTCAATATAACCCATATATACTATAACGTCTCCTTATCAATTGTTCCTCTACTCTTTCTCTCTCCTTTCAATAATCACCTGATTATATATAAATATCTTCTAACTAAACAATTTATAATTTAAATTGAATCTTTTTGCTAATAATCCTTTACACCTATCATTTCATTAGTTCCTCATAACCTATCCAACACCCCTCATTATCAACTCTTTCAATTGCCCCCAACTCACCTTATTGAGCACAAAATGCAAAACAGCTGCTTTACTGCGGCAGGTGAGCACATAGTTATCCGGCTGGGAGGCGCAATCTCTCACTAAAAAGTCGCCGTCTCGCTGGACAATCTCCTCGGCACGCTGACGTGGCAAGGCGCCGTGATACCAGGCATGCGAACGCAATTCTCTGGCATCCAAACTCAGCTCCCATTCGAGGGCTTTTTTCAGTGCAATTGCCTCCTGTTGCTCATTGGGATTGGGCGAGGCGGCTAGGGGCATGGATACGTTAATGTTATTGCCGCCTTCCATATCGTCGGCGTTTTGGCCCCAATGCGGACTGTTGCACTTGGAGCGCGGCTTCAATTCCTCATAGCTGCAAAGGGAGCGAAAGAGAGAGAGAGAGAGAGAGTGTGTGTGAGTTATTGCACTTCTACAAATTTCCCTTATTATGGGTAATTTATTGTGTACGTGTGAGAGCGCTATGTGTCCATTGCCCCCACACACGGCCGGGCTATTGTTGAAAAAGGGAAATTCTCTCCCACAGGATTGTTTCTTGGTATATGCGAACTTTTGTCTGAAGTTCAAGTGCAAAAAAAAATTACGCTAATGTAATTATAGTAAAAGTTGTAATTATTATTTATGCTTAATGCAGTAATTTTAGTTTTCTCAATTAACATTTCTGATTTTAAAGAATTCTAAATACTTTTCATTTAGAATTTGTTATCACTCACCTGCTACGCCCATTTTGCTAGCTTTTCGTTACGGAATATATACGCAGGACACGCCTTAAATAATTTTCTTTTTATTTAACTACTATCAGACTTTATATTGAAAAAATTTTTCGGTTTTTACAAAAATGTATTTTCTTTTTAACTATATTTAATATTTATTTACTGTTTACTAAAAACTGTAAAACTTTTAGTTTATTCTTATCTTTATCTATTCTTATCGCATCGACCTCGTCTGCACTCTTTGCCATCTAAATTCGCTCTGCGTTTTTGGCCCACCCTGGCACAAGTCGAATGTCCTTGTGAGGGTTGTTCGCTTTGCCCGACTTGTTTGTGTTTTGTTTTAAGATTTTTATGCCGCCTGCCTAAGGTTTATTGTTTCTTTTTTTTTTTTTATGGGAAATTGTGTTGGGGCATGCGCAGAGTTTTTGTTATTGAAATATATTTATGTGTGTGAGGGGCTGGAGAAGTGGTTGTTGTTAATGCTGGAGCGACAATATGCGGGCAGGCAGGCAGGCAGGGAATTACGAGTGTCAGAAGTTACATGTGGATGTTATCGAAGTGTGGAACTTGTTGAAGGCATCGTTATATTTCAATCAAATATTTTATATTAAATTTTGGTTAGGACATTTTTAAATTTATGTAATTTTTTTTCTAAATTTGAAATTATATAATTTAAATAAAATAATTGTATGTATACATACAATAATAATAACAATTAATCTTGTTCGGGCTTACATACATAACATATATTCATTTGTATATTTTAAATTGTGGAACTTGTTATACATATTTGAAAACGTTTTTGGAGATATTAATATTTCTTTTTTTAAATTGATAATACAAATTGATAAAAGATATAATTAGAAAAAATGTCTTCAGATTTATTTCTGTTTAGATATGTATAACAGTCTACTATCTATTTTCAAGTTAAGATTAGGAAAAATATATATTAAATAAATATAATGAATTCCGTAAATTGATAAAGCACAAGGTTTGATATTATTTATCTTGAATTATGCGAAAATTTTAATAGGTCATTTGGATATAGATTTTAAATATATATATATAATATATATATATATATATATATATATATATATATATATATATATATATATATATATATATATATATATATATATATATATATATAGATAATATATATATATATATTTCGTATAAATTATACCATGTGTGTAAATTACTCTACTCTCTTTCTTATTCTACTCTATTTTCTATAAAACTATGAAATATTCAATACAATTGACAAGTGATGACAAGGCATATTTAGGCACTTAAGAGAATTAAGAAGTAACCAATTAATAGAAATAAATAGACTGTTGTACTGAAATATACGAAATACGGAAACTATTTAAAACGCAAAAAGTTACAGCAACAGATAATTTTAATATTTCAGCAAACTCCAAAAAGTATTTATACTAAATTTGTTTTTGTTAATAAAAAAAAAAAGCAAATTTTTTAGTTAATAACAACGAAGTCTTAGACTGAAAATAGAATGTAAAGTGTTTTCAAAGCTCAATAAAAATGTTCGATTTCTCATCAATTTACTTACGACACTAAATTATGCCTTAGTCATAACATTTTCTTAAGTTTTATACTATATATTCTTAACTTTGCATACTCACATTGTGGTTGTCTCATCGAATGTCAATTGCTTTAAGACCTTGCCACTTTTGGTGGTAATCACAGCTGCTCCAGCGCTTTCATTGCTGTCGGCCAGAGTATCGGCATCTAGATAAACCATGGGACAGGAACTCTTGCGGCGCGGCACCGCACACGGAGCACTTCGCATGGCTGTTCATAGATAAGGCAGATAGTTATAGATTGGCATTATTCAATCATTTTTGCCACTTACCTTCCAAATTCATAGACTGCCTGCGCTTGGCTCGCACGCCCAACAAACTGTTGAGCATTTTCTGGCGATGGGTAATGCTGCGTACGCCCAAACGTTTCAAGTCTCTATCGGTTATATCGCCAACATCGTTCACAGTGGCATACATATTCAGGTTCTCTGTTTGAGCGGATGTGACACGTGAGTTAATGCACCAAAGAAGACACAGAACCAAATAAAGTGCTGACTAAACTGACCTTCATATTGCTGCAGCTCGAGTAGATTTAGCCATTCGCTAATGCTCAACCTGGAGTTGTGGATGATCATGGCCACATCATCGCGTCTTCTAGCGCCATTGGGATAACGAAAGTTCCACAGGATGCCTAATTGATAATTGAGAGAGAAGGATAGAGAGCGAGAGAGAGAGAGAGAGAGAGCTTTCAAATTGTATTTATAAGATACTTATATCACTTACTGCTGCGTCTATTTGTCGCATTCCGCGAGTCAAGCTGACGCGTTTGCACATTGCCCATTGTCTCAACAATTTCTATGTAGTTCTCAGCGTTTGTCTATAACTATATTAGCTCTACAATTAAGCCGTCACATTGCCGCACATTCGTTAACTGAAATTTCAACCGTTCACAACGCTTAGCCACAACAAACTGAACAAACGAAGCTCTAGCTAAACATTAATGTTCAAATGGAAGGCATGTCAAGTCGCTAAATAAATACTCTAAATAAATAAAGTCATCTATGTTTTTTTTAGTAATATATATATATATATATATATATATATATATATATATATATATATATATATATACAATATTTATGAATATATTTTATTTCTATTAAATTGGGACACATTTAGTATTGTTACTAAAATGTTTAAGTATTGGAATTTTTTTTAAATATTTATATTCAATATTTATTTTAAAATATATAATAATTTTCTTTCTAAAACATTGACTAGTAAATATTTTTTTTACTTACTTACTTTTTTAATAATTAGAACTGTATTTTTTTAATAAACACATTTAATTAAAATCTTTTTTTTTTATGAAATAATTTACATCTTTTATTAAAACTAAATTTGTAAGTGATTAATATTTTTGTAATCCAAGAAATTTTGTATTTTATTTGATTTGGCATTAAATTTCTGCACTAATTCTTTTTTTATGTAAACAAATGTGTTTTATTTATATTTTATTCCTTCATTATATTATTATATTATTATTATATATTATTATATTATTATTATATATTATTATATTATTATTATAATTTTGAAGATTTTATGTTATTTATATTTATATTATATTTTTCTTATGCATATTACAGTTTTTGTTTAAAATTTGGTTTACTTATTTATTTTTTGTTAAAAAAAAAATTAGCTTATAAATTTATTATTTATTTCTATTAAAGCTTATATTGTTGGCATTTACATATTTATTCAAACCCATTTTCTTTGTTTTTCAATTGCATTACAAACATATTTACAAATTCCTTATGCCCTTTGTTAGGGTATAACAATAATATTGTTACGAATTGAAGTAATTTTTCAATGTCGTGCGTCAATAATTTGCGCTCACTGTTTGCCTAATTGTCTCTCTGATCCGCTACAGCTGATGCCCCCGCGCTTGACCAACTGCCGTTGTCGTCGTCGCGTATCGGATATCGGGTTTTATCATTCTCTAGATTAGAAGGTCTCCTCGTCGCAGTTTCGAGTTCTGCTGATCGCAGCGGTATATCTTTAATTAAATTTTCGGTTGTTTATTATAAGAAAATGGCATTGCGTGTTCTTTTATTGTTTACTCTGTGCGCCACACTAAGAGCGTACACAGAGAAGGAGAGAGTGAGAGAAAAAGTGAGCGAGAGAGAGAGAGTGTGTGTGTGAAGGAGAGTATTAAGAACAAATTGGTTTTAATGATATATGAGGTATTAATATGTTGCTTTATCAATTATGAATTGCTTAGCTAATCCCTAATTGTTTGTTTTCATAAGTATGTGTGGTACTTGGTCAGATCATTCTAATTATGGAATATTGCTGGTCATTAGTCTAAGTTATTATATTTAGAGCTGTTTCTACGATAGCATCTACGCAATATGCATAGCTGGCTTCATTTGTTTGTTTGAACAAAAATTATAATTATCTGATGTATTTCATAAAGCAACAAATTAAAGCATTCACATTTAAAACTTTTAATGAAATTTTGTTGTTATTTAGATTCTCTTTTATGTTGACTAGATGGAAAATATATTTGTAATTTAAAGGCAGCATAAAATGATTACTAAATTCTGTGCTTCATTAATAGCGTTGGTTCATCTTTTCCATGTCGAACTATTTTTTATCACTAAAAACGGAATTTAGACCAGAATTCAGACCATTTATTATAATCAAAATAAATTTAAAAAAATTTAATTAATTATAATTCATATAATATATTTAATATCAAATTATTATAATTATATATATATATATATATATATATATATATATTACATATATATATATATATATATATTATAATTAATATAATATATTAATATAAAAATATATTTAACATCAAATTATTATAATTATAATTAATTGATTATAATTAACATATTATAATAAGAATGTATTATAAAATTAATATAATATTACATAAGTATAATTAATATAATAATCATAATTATTTAATTTTATTTAGCCATTAACCACGAACAATTTAATTTATTTTTTTAAATTTATTTTTTAATTGTAAACAGAATTCTTCATTGTTAAATTTTACTATCAGGATTTCTCGATTGAACATAAAGATTTTATAGTATATTTTGTATATTTGGATACCTCGCTCTTCCTCAAATTCGCAAAAATATGGTATATATATTGCCTTCTTTTTATATACATATGTATATTTTGATGCCATTATCATGACCATATTTACCTTGATTATCAATAGAAATAGTATTTAATAATTAAGTATAATTAAATATTATATTCAATTCTTAAAAGTTAGAGCAAAATGACGATTATGATTAGTAAAATAATATATAAATATAAATATAAATATAAATATAAATATAAATATAAATATAAATATAAATATAAATATAAATATAAATATAAATATAAATATAAATATAAATATAAATATAAATATAAATATAAATATAAATATAAATATAAATATAAATATAAATATAAATATAAATATAAATATAAATATAAATATAAATATAAATATAAATATAAATATAAATAAAATATTGATTTATTTAATAAGGAGCTAAAGCGACTACGACTTACCTGCAGCAGTTCAAAAATGCAACTGAACATACCAATTAGTACTCAAATTCGAGGCTGCTGATGAGCACAGTTCGGCAGCCTCGTCGTTTTTTACTCCAGTTTAGTCTCAATCGACAGATTCTCGCTCATTACATTCGACAAGAGCGTGAGCATGAGAGCTTGCTGAGCTTATATTTACACTCGTTTACCAAAAAAAAAGAGTTTATTTATGAATTGAGTAGTAATAAGGAATATTTAGATTATATTTAAAATATACAGGCTTAATATATATTCTGTTTATCATATTGTGGCATTTGAATTCTCATCATTCAGCTGCAAAAGAATGTTAATAAAATAAAAGATTGATAACAGTTTGTTAATTTAGCAAGATCATTTAATTTATTAATGAAGAATTCGATTTTATTTTATAGATTTTTTTATATTTGATATATTTTATATATCACAAAGCCAAAACCTAAAGAATTTCAATATTTTTATCTAAAATATATTAATTTATAATATTTCATGATTTTAATAGAAAACTAGATTCGATTTGATTTGATTTTGCTGAGTCTCACATATGGGCAAAATTTAGTCCATATTTTAAATTCTGAAAAAAAAAACCCTTTTGAGTCGTATAATTTATATTCGTGTTCTTTATCAAATTTGTTGTCTTATATTTCATCATCTTCCATAAACCAAATACGCATAAATTCATTTAATTCATTTTGTACACATAACATTTATTATTTATAAAATATTAGTTTTTAATGTCTACATTGTAATTTGCAATAATTTAAATTCGTATTTTATATATAAATTAATTAATCTATCAAACAAACAAACTTATTATGCTAAAACTTGAACTTGATTGTTGCTAGCAATCTCTATATATACTAATTAAATATTATTTGTATATAATATATGTAAATTTATATTTATATATTGACTTGCGGCTATTCAACTACATCGATTTCAATGTTATCATCCTCGTCAGCTCGCTCGCTAAGCTCCACGCTGGAGCAGCTATCGGAGCTGTAGTCCAGCAGCTCTTGTGGCCTTGCTCCAGCTCCAACTGCAGCTGGCATCAGCAATGGCTTTGTCGCGCTGTTTCCAGAGCCCATGTGCGCCTGTGGCTGTGGCTGCTTCTCCTGACCACTTTTTAGATTCTCACGTGTGTGACGCCATTTCATGCGTCGATTCTGAAACCAGACTTTGACCTGCACATTGATAAAGTATTAATCTTTTTATTCAGCTGCATCTGTCTCACCACTCACCTGAGCATCTGTCAGATTCAGCCGTGCTGCCAATTTGCGTCTATCCGGCTTGGTTATATATTTCTGTTGCTGGAATTGTATTTCGAGTCCTTTACGCTGCAGATTTGTGAACACGGCTCGCGACCAGGAACGTTTCCGTTTGCCATTGCTGTTGCTATTGCTGTTGGGGTTGCTTATGTTGTTGCTGTTGCTATTGTTGTTGTTGCTGCTGCCACTGCAATTGTTGCTGCTGTTGTTATTGCTGTGTCCGCCATTTTGTATTGTATTTACAGCACCTGTTGCCGCCGTCGGAATGTCCAGCAATTGTTGATGCGCGGTTTTGGCCATGAAACGTTGCTGCTGCGTTAACTGCAATGTCTTGAGGCTATTCAATGGCGCCAGCAGCGCAGCAGCTGCTGCTGCCGATGACGGCGTCGTTGTGCCGTGCAACATTGTTGTTGTCTTGTGTTGTTGTTGTTGCGGCTGTTGGTGTTGTGGGTGAATATGTTGTTGCTGTTGCTGAATATGTTGTTGATGTTGTTGCTGTTGCTGTTGATGAAAACGCATCAGAGCGTTTGTTGCCAGTGTAGGAAATGTTGTTGCTGTATTGAATTAATACAGTAAATTGTTTAGTATAGGAATTTGATAAATGAATTATATTTATTTTGGGGCTAATTTGAAATTATCTATTAGTAGTTTAGTTACTTTGCAAACTTCTTCATTTACATTTTAAATACATTTACATCTCTATAATACAACCAATGTTTAATGCTGAATTGATCTTCGAATGAAGAACGATAATCTTTTATTTAAAATTCTTATCTAATAATTTATATCTATGGCCATGGGTTATTCGTTGAATATTATTTTATGATCGTTTTAACCGTTTTTTCATATTTTTTTCATATACTACACTATACTATACCCAAAATGATAGATGATGAAATTTTCTCGCTTAGTGAAAAGTGTCTTTCGGTATTTTAAATTATTTTTGAAAAATATTTTCTTATAATATCTATATAATTTCTATATATTATAACAGAATCAAAAATAAAAAAAAATGTAAGATATTTTAAAACTTTGTTAGATTTTTAAAAAATGTGTGAACATTTGAAGCTTTTGTAGTTGAAAGTTAGAATACTCTATTTCTAAAATTTAAAATATTAGTTATACATATTCTTTTTTATTTCATTTTATTTAATTAGATAAACTAGAGTTAAGCTCAAGACAAATATAAGTATATAATAAAAAAGCCTAAAAAAAGTACAGAACTTTTAAATTATTAATATGTGATATGAATTATTAAAATATATTAGTCTTCCAGTTACCTTGCCCTGATACTTGATACTGAACTTTGTATCTTTATCTTTAATGGGCGTTAAGCGTTCTTGGGTTTATCATATGTTGAGTTAATTCCCTGTTATACTTAATTCTCCATTTAAGCTCTTTTACTCTTTGAACTAATAACAAATTTAATTCATAATCTAATGCTTGCTTTTCTGGTATGTCTATTTATATATTAGGACATTTTCTGAAATTTTATTCAATTAATTGGGATCAATTGTGACACAAGCAGAATTCAACTTTTGTGACTTTAAATACATTTAGAAGAAAATTACTTTTAGCCCCATAGATCAATTATTCTTAACACTGTTCCTTATTGGAATACAATTCCTCTGCTGTCTATTTATACTAGACTATATGATACCTAGATTTTTAAGAAAACCCCCATTAAAATTCCTTTAAATTATTTAACACGTTTTTTATATTTCTTAAATATTTTTGTTTATTTTACCTAGATTCCTAGCTGCATATATATATATAATTTTTTTCTGTTAATTTGTTTGGCCAAATAGATTTTCTATTTTATCACTTGTCGAATAATTTTTATTTTATTCGCCTCGTTTACTTAGTATATTTATTTAATTCATATCACACAACTTTATTTATTTGTACGCCCAAGAACTCAACATCCTCTATAAGCTGATATCCGGCGCGGCCTGAATATATATATCTACAAAATTGTATATAAATATATATATATTGCAAGACAATTTACGCATTTCCTTAAGCGCACTCTTTAAGACTCAATAATATTCGACATGAGCAAATATTAAAATACAATTTCCCCAAAAATAAAATTGAAAAAAAAAAAAATTATAATGAATTTGAGTAAATTATTTTCAATGAAACGCACGTTGAAAATATTTAAATGAGTTTGTTTATAATAAAATTTTCACTTAATTGGAAATAATCAACGTTGCAGGTAAACAAATTGTTTACAACACAGCGCCAAAAAAATAAAATCAACAACAACAACAAATAGAAGCAAAAATACCTCTTTGTGGACTAAAAAAAAAAAAAATAGAATTATTTGGGGTAATCGAGCACGACATGGGGCACGAGATTGCGGCTGGGAAGCTGGGCCAAGTGTGCGGCTTGCAGCTAAATGTTTTTTAAATACTTCTTTTTTGCTTCTTCTTTTTGATTTTGTTAAAACTAGTTTATGCTTTTTTATTGATTTTTTTTTGGTTGGGTTTTGGTGCACGAATATTTTGGAGTGCGTAAATGGATTTCGAATTTGTTTGTGTGCGCGGCATGCGTCTAATTGTTTTTTTTTTTCATGGCGTATTTTATTTACTCAAAACTCAAGCGATCTTCTGGCTGTGTATTTACATTGCAACGGAAATGCAGCTATAGCTGCATCTGCAACTGCAACTGCAACTGTAATAACGCGCACGCCTTCATCTTAATTGGTTGGCATTTGGCTTATGTCAACCGTCAATGTATTCGTATAATGAGTTTCCATTGATTTTCAACACCTTGGCGCATCTTAATTGCCACACACACACACATGCACATAGATACCTTTTTTTTTTTTTTTTTTGGTAAATACAGCTGTAAATATCTTAATGAGTTAAATGATTATCGAGGCATGGCCAGCAACAGCATCATATCTCGCATCCTGAATATTTGTAGCTATCTTATGTAAATTTATGACCTGCTTTAAATTGTTACGATTTATTTTCCAACGTACAATCATATTTATGGGCTTGCGAATATCTTGGTGAGCTTGTATAAACATTTTTGTATGCATTTTCGCATGCAATGCGAATAATTGCCACAATGTAATTGCCAGAAGAGTATCGAGAGAATTATGGATGCGCCTGAACTCAGATGTTTATTGGGAAAATAGCAGGTGCAAGAGATCCCTGACCCTGATCGAATGAGCAGGGAAATTGAGGGAATGTTTTCATACACGACATGAAAACTCTGTAGATTAAATAATTTTCAATATTTATAATATTTAATAACAAACAAAGCTTTCCTGGGTATTAACCTAAAATCAAATGAGTTTAAGGAACTTTTTTTGATTTTTAAAAATATAATGTTCCATATAATGTAATCAGGAATTCAGAGAAAAGTTCTGTAGATAATTAAGTATGAAAAATTACTGTAGTCGCATTGCGGAGATCTTATTGAATAGAATATTTCCGATATGTATAATCAAAATATACTTTTCTTGTTTCACTATACATTTATATTTTGTAATTTGCAGACCAAAAGATATACACGTTATTCTATTATATGAATTCTATTTTATTAATTTTCCTGTTTTACCTTTAGCTTAGAATAATCAATTCAAATTTATTCATGTCTTCATGCAAGACAATGGCTATTTCTGCTTTGAGATTTGTATTTCGAAAAGAAAATATTTACGTCAATCTTTGTTTGTTTATCCTATGCATATTTATATATTGTGTAATAATATGTATTACCATTCGCTCATAATAATATTTCCAAAGTTCTTGCGAATGTATTTTCATATCGTATTAAAAGGCCATATCTATAAAAATTTTATGGCTGAATACATTAGAGAATTCTAAATATAATATAAACTTGATTTTTATATCGAGAGATAGATAGTAGGTAAATAGAGATAAATAGAGATAAATAGAAATAGATAGAGATAGAGATAAAGATATTAATTCGAGATAGAGAGAGAGAGAAAGAGATTGCAGTATATAAAAGGAGAGCTTGGTTGATCTTGAATATATTGATATTAAGCATAAAGGACAGACTAGAGTGGGATAGAGAAAAGGAGAGGGCAAGAGCAAGTGAAATGGGATGATAGAGAGAGTAGAGAGAGGAAGACAGAGAGAGTAGGGAGAGGAAGACAGAGAAAGTAGAGAAAGGAAAGCAAAGAGGGAAAGAGACAACAAGATAGACAGAAAGAGGGAGAGATAGTAAAAGATAGAGAGAAAGATACATAGAGAGAGAGAGAGAGCAAGAGAGAGTAAGATATGTGGAGAGAGAGAGGAAGAGAGAGATAGAAAGCATTAGTCAGCGAGAGAGAGAGATAGTAAAAGATAGTGAGATAGAGATATATATAGAGAGATAATGAATATATATATATATATATATATATATATATAGAAAGGGAAGATAGAGGAAGTGAGGAATGGATCTAGCGGTGCAGATCTATATAAGAAGTAAAAAAAATACTGTAAATAAAAGAGAGAAAGAAAATGTCGAATAAAGGCTAATGAAAATAATTAAAACTTTGGTAGAAATGTAAGCAAATAGACAGTGCTAGAGAGCTGATGTATAATTACCTAATTTCAGTGTATATAAAATCATTGCATATATATTATTTTTTCAAATCTTTCGATAATTAAATTATCTGCTTTGAAAATTGAACATAAGCCTTACTAGCAAATTTATTAGTATAAATTCCAATAAAAATCTTATGTTAACTCAATATTATTATTTTGACTAATTAAAATCTAAATTAAAAGTGAATTTCTAACAAACATAAAATTTTTAATCCTTATCTGATCAACTTGTAGTATTCGATTATGTAAATTTAACAAATTGTTTGATAATAATCGTAAAATGTAAATAGTTTTTTTTATCAAGATTAGTATTATATTCCATTATGGGGTTGTGTAGCAAATCAGTTTGCCGCTTGAATTAAAACAAAATGAAAAGAAAAACAAAGAAATACAAAATTTGATTTCATGTCGATCAACACAACATAAAATTCCCTAATCGCCAATCGTTTGTAATGATCGAAATTACAGATAATTCGCATCAAAAATCAACAGAAAAAAAAAACTTAAATTGATAACTGATCAAAATGATGTGTTGAAATCTCATGAAACACAAAAACGACATATGAAAAGCGTATCATAATAAGAAACCATAATGATCATCAGCGCGAGATCATTCGTTGATCTTCTGTAGGTCTTGTTAAGTGAAAGCACTCCTGCTGCTGGGAACGTTGGCTAATATGACAAACATGGCTCAAACAAACAGCATGTTAAATACAGGCCAACGCGCATTCATTGTGTTGATCATTGATCACAATGAATTGAAAGACACAAGCAATTGGATTAACATATAAATTGTAAATTAATTAGGCAAGCGGCGCCAAATTATTGGCCCCGACCCGCAGCATAAACCAAACGATTCATAAATAAGCACAACAACAACAACAACATGAAGAAGTAAAATAACAAAAACATACATACATGAAAAAAAAATGAGATCTTGAACGATCCATCGATCGACCGACCCATCGATCGATCGATCGATCGCCAACCAGAAAGGAAAAACAATCAAACAAACTACTCAACACCCATGAAACAACAGCAACAAATATATGTACATATTGCTGAATATATGAGAGAGAATGTGAGACCTGAAGCTGGAGCTGGCCAGAAACTGTGACTGCCTATAGCTGGGGGCCCAATGTTTTTTTTTTTTTTTATGATGTGCGATGCGATGCGATCAATCCATCACAAATGAATGCAACGATCAGATCCCACAAACAAAAAAAAAAAAAGCTCTCTCGCTCTCTGTGCTTCTTCCTGGACCTGACACCACAGGTAGCTTAGCTGGCCACCACAGTGGGTGGCTGTGTAAATAGTTGGCCTCGCTTGGCCCCTAAAAATACCACATAGCTTCAAGCAGTCAGTCAGTTGGCCATTCAGTCAGTTAGCCAGTTCTTACTTCAGTCAGTCAGAATGATGCGTGTCATTAACTTAAACGGCTGCCTCAGTAGTTGGCTCCGCGGCGCTTCAATCTATCAGAAAATAGAAAGATTCGATCTTCTGGCTAAAGGCTAAGCGCTCTCTGGCCGAACGGAACAATTCATTATAGTTGCGATGGATTGGCTATTCCTGAATGACGGGGGCCAATTGCTCAAGCAAATAAACAAATTTGCTTCAATCGGTTTTCCAAAAAAAAAAAATCTTTTCATTTGTTTGCTGCCAAGCGGGACGGAGAGGCAGGCAGTCGGGGCAGACAGTTTATTTTCAAAGGCCGATTCTTAATTTGTTCATAAATTGTTGTTAATTTGGTTTTGGTTCTTTTGAATTTAATTTATTTAATGTTACGCAGGATTGATGAAACACTTCAAACTCTCGTCTGGCCATGGCTTCTGATATGTTATTTCTGTTTGCCTCTTCTTACGGCTGTCGATTGAGGAAATGTCGAATTTAATGCCACGTGCTAATTGGCATTTCATTTGCGATCTGCGTGTGTTTAATGTGTTTGAGAATCATTTAATATTGATAATAATTTCCATAAATGTTCACATTTAATTAATGGGCTGGCAAATTCAAATTAATTTGCTGCTAATTTGTTTGCCTTGTTCAAAGGGAAATTATGGCGAAAATGTTGTTGAAAATCTTGTTGAATGATATCATTTTTGAATTTTTGGGCATGCATAAATTAAGTCAAATGCTTGATACTTGAGGAAGTCTTAAAATTAATTGACAAGGAAGTTTTATTTAATATTGTTGATATTATCCTTTCAATATACATGCTAATCAATTGTAAATTATTGTGACTTAAGGTTTTAAAATTAGAAATCAATAAATTGAAGTAATTTTTAGGAGGGGGGGGGGAGGTGAGGAGGGAATTGAACTTACATATGTATATACTGGATTGTTAAATCATGTAATAATGATCAAGAATATAATATTCTATTTCATTGATTTCATTAGCGTTCAAGCAATCAGCGATCAATTTAGTAAAATTCTAATAAAGTTTTTGTTGTATTATATTATATATTTCATTTATAACATATTAACATTGCTCAACTAAGAGATATCCTGTATTCTGTCAAGAGCTGATTTTCATTCTATCTGATCTTCTTTTACAAATTCTAAAAGATATTCTTGATAGAAGAGCTAAACCAGAATAGAAGAACTAAATCAGAATAGAATTTGTTTACATAATTTTCTTCCTAATGATCTAATCTTCAGTATTGAATGAATTTTTTTTTTAGTTTAGGTGAAGGAAGAGGTATTCAAACCCCATAATACCTATAATCTGTATAATTATTATAAATGAGCACGGCGAACTGAGTCGATCTAACATTGTTCGCCTATGCATAATAAAACGTCGATTATAGAACCTAAGATAGCAAAATATCTGCTATGAATGCATTACATATCTATGTAATTTAATACAAAACAAGTAAGAAGGCTCTAGTCGAGACGGCTCGACTACGAGATACCCTGAACCCTGCAAAAAAAAAAAGAATATTCTTCTTTACGTATAATGTATAAGCGAGCGCTCTGCTAACCGCGCAGTTGCTGCCGACGGTTGGGGGTGGGATGGGCTGTACTTTGAACGCTTGTAACTCCATTTCTAGATGGACTATCTTCATGAAACTTTTAAAATATATTAATTGCATTCAAATTTGTCTATTTGCCAAATAACAAGTCTCTATTTAAAATACGTTTTTTTAAGTTGGGGGCGAATGGGGCGTGTCATCTAAAATCTGATCTGAAATTACAAAATCTGCGTATCCATAATATCTATCTAAATATACAAATTTGAAGTCTCTAGCTAAAACGGTGTAGAAGTTATGCTCGAAAAACGTAAAAAAGGTAAACGAATATTCGATTTTTATCGATAATTAAGGAATGGGATGAGTTATCGAAAAAACGAGTATTCATGTAAAATTTCAACTCTCTAGGACGGACGGACGGACAGACGGACAGGGCTATATCAACTTATTTTTTTGTGCTGATCAAGAATATATATACTTTATGGGGTCTGCGACGTCTCCTTCTGCCTGTTACATACATTTTCACAAAAACATACCCTGAATTCCCATTTTCAATGGATTCAGGGTATAATTAGGTCTATAGAATTTTTCCCGATAAAAAACATAATCGAATTACAATTATTAAATTATTTTGTATGCGTGCTTATATAAGGGGGGTGGGGTATGCAGTATTCTTAAAGCTTCTGAAAATGCGAGCTTCAGGGTATTTTATAGTCGGAATCTTCCGAGTTGAGTTTTGTTATTTATTTCCATTATTAATGAGAATCCAGTGAGATAATGGATCACAAATATGCTCTGGTATAAAAATATAAATATTATACAAATTTTAATTAAATAAATTACCAAAAATTCTCAGTAACCGTTCATTTCGTGATAAGAAAAAGTTTACTACTTGACTCCCAATAAGTATCGAAAATGAGAATATTAATTGCTTTGGAATTTATTATGTATTAATTATGATTTCCTACAAATGTGATATCTAAAGTATAGGTGATTAAAAAGTATTTTTTTGTTTATAGAAACAAGTTATTACCAATTGAATGAATTTTATTTTATGGGCATCCTTTTCTTCACAATCTTTGACAATATGCGGCTACTGCGACATTGTGTAATACACACTTCCGGGCGCAGACATCAACGCATGTATCAA
The DNA here is from genome assembly GCA_035047405.1 of Drosophila stalkeri. NCBI lineage: Eukaryota > Metazoa > Arthropoda > Insecta > Diptera > Drosophilidae > Drosophila > Drosophila stalkeri. The sequence continues at coordinate 25,897,180 of JAWNPR010000039.1, forward strand.
TTGAGACACTCAGCGTATTTAACACCCTCTTGATAAGAATTGTATATAAAACAAAAGAGAGTTAGCCCTAAATTAGGGAGCCCAAAAAGAAAAAAAGAAAGGGAAGAGGGCACCAGCTAAACAATACAGAAAATATATTTCTCACTATTTTTCATATAAACAAGATCAAAGTGCACAGGCTGCTTGGCTGGCGGGCCGACAGTCCATGAGTCGTCGCCAGATATACAAAAACAGCAGGAAGTAACGTAAATACGATTCGATGAGCCGATATCTTCTATTTGTCGATTTCAACAAACGAATTGTTTTCGTCAAGAACAAGCCACAAACAGTTGGCAACAATAATATTGCACAATATGGCCGCAGATCAACTAATAATTCCAATAAAAATGCACGATTTATGACCCAACCATTTGGCTGGAAACTCAAAGTGTTTCAAGTCATCTCTCGTTTTCCACGAAAATGTAAATTTTTACAAATGCTTTTGCATTTGCAGTTTATAATAGTTTTGAATAGCCTCCGAATGTGTCGGTATTTGATTGGCAAATGGGAAAAAGTTCTTAAACGGTTCGTCTTTTGATCGTACACTGGGAAATTCTTTGCCAATGCTAATGAGAGGATGTTGAACTTTAAAATCTAGATATTTATGGCAGTTCTATATAAATAGAGAATATATATACATATATGATCGTTTCCTTACTAATAAATATAATATGAGAATTATAGAAAAATATTTATTACTTTTTTTCTTTTTTTTTTTTAATTTATAAGTAATGCTTTGTTTTGGTTTATTATATAAATATCCTCACATTTATCAACGTTAATTAGATATTGCAGATTGTCTAGAATTTTGTAGAATTTATTAGATTTTTTTAAAGATATTTTTACAATATACAATCAAGATTTGATTTCAAATTGTAAGAATCGTATTATTATATCATTTGACATTTAAATATTTGTGTTATAGCTGCAATTTATCATAAATTATAAGGTAAAATGTTGCAGGTCTAGATTTAAGATGTTATAGGATTTTTATTTTAAATCATTCGCGCAATATATTGAATTTGTATTGATATAAATATTTAAGATCTTTTGATATAGCGAAAAGTATACTATAAATTGTAGTGCAACTATTATGTAAACGTTCTATAAACATGCTATCGTTTAATTTTAAAATTCTTGTCATATTTTGACATCTTAATACGATCGTGCATTTATTGAATAAGGCTATATTATTTACTAGCAATGTATATCTTATTGTTCGTCTGCCAGTCCCAATTTACACAAAGCATTTAGCTACTATTGAATTTAGAGATTTTTAATTTGATATAGCATAAGACCACATAAGTATTAGCAATTTTGGGCATATTTTGGCATATTGGAAAATAGTATACATATATCATAAAATATTAGAGTCTTGATGGTAAAAACTTTGTCCATTTAAATATATTTAATAACTGCGATTAATTTTTATAAAGATACATATATAGATAGATCTATCAATGTTAATTAGGTTAATTTTAAAATTATTAGAACTGTATTTTTCACAGTTTTAAAATTAGAACATTATGTCATAAAGTTATCAGTCCAAGTCTACTAAGATATAGTGATATAGTGTTTTGCATAAATCTCTTGATTTAAGAGTTAGGGGCTTCAAATTTAGAATATTTACTCGTCTACGCCCATAAATATAAAATATAGTCAGTATCTAGCTTCGTCTCTTGTAGGCGTGGCAAATAGGAAAATGAAGATGTAGTTTTATTAATACAATACAATTAATATATTCTCAGATTGAGATCCTTTACAGATCGATAAAAAAAAATTGTATGCTCACAATCTCAGACAAATCAGGGATTACTATATATTATTCATTATACATTTCTTTGTATTTTGAGTGTTTCTGCTGACGTGGAAAAATTAGATAAATATATTTACATATAAATATAATTAATATAATTATATTACTTATGAGAAAAGTATATTATAATATCTATCTACGTAATTTGAGGTTGTGTTATATTGAAAAATGAAATTTTAAATGATTGCTAAATTTAAATGAAATGAAATTTTAAATGATTGCTAAATTTATCTAAATTTTATTAAACATAATGAAATGCTTACCATGATCAGCTGCCCGAATGGGCGTTGGTCTCAGCACAGACTTGTAATCCATATATATGCCCGAATAGAACTTATCCAATCCGGCATAGTTATAGTTATGCGGATTCGTAAGTCCTTGTGGAGGCGCAGACATTGGAGCGTGCTTAGCAGCTTCTGTCGTCTGCTGTCCAAAGCAGTTGGAGAATGTGCAGCAGGCATAGACATTGCCATCACAGCATTGTCGTGAGGACGTTGGGTTTGGCAAGGGCAAAGGATCGATGCGCTCGGCGCTTAATAAACGATCGACACTGAAACTAAGTTTCACTTTGGTTGTGTTGCTGCTGTTGGTGCTGCCATTGTTGTTGGTAAGGGCTGTATTGGGGGCTGTGGCACTGGGACTCGACGTCGAATCTTTGGTGGGTAAATCACTGTTAGAGTTGGAACCGTTCTCACTATCCATGGGATCGTGACATGTTGTTTGCAACTTGATTTCACAGTCGTTAAACACATGAGTGCTGAGATTCTCGGGCACACTTTGTTCCATGGTGGCACATTCGTGTAGTAACATTGTCACACTGCAGCTAAACGCTATAATTATACGATCATGTCACAAAGAGAATTAAAACACCGTCGCTTCAAAGACACGGTCTTTTCGTACAAAATGTTTATGACCGGGCGGGGGATTCGGAGTCGATTCGAACCGTTTGCTAAGACAACCCACACGGAACTGAATGCTGACCGGGCCGGGAGCAAATCCATGCAGCGATCATCGATTGCCGCTGGGCCCATACAAATAAGTATTGTGTTAAAGTGTAAATCTCGCTGATCGATACAGTGGGTCGCAATGTGACAAAATGTGAACGAAATATTGTGTTGACATATGCAAATACGTGACATATATGCTTTTGAAGGCAGTATTGAGTTGTTTTAGTTTTAAGTTTAGTATTATTATTATTATTATTATAATAATAATAAATATTATTATTATTATTATTATTATTATTATTATTATTATTATTATTATTATAATTATTATTATTATTATTATTATTATTATTATTATTATTATTATTATTGCTAAAATAAATAATAAGTACAATTTATTTTTATTAATTTTGGAAATAATATTATACATTATTATTATTAAATTTTCTTTTATTTAACAGGATGTGTGATGTGTTACAAAACTTCTTTAAGTCTTAAGATCTTTTTAAGTCAAATTATGCATTTTAATGTTTTTGAATTTGTTATTTCAAATGTTGCTGTCAAGCATAAACCTTATAAAAATATCTATATTGACAATATTAAAGAAAAATATTATATAAAATTAAATTATAAAATATTTACAATATAAAATCCTTTTAGTAGTTAGAATGAGAATTTTAAAATTTATAATAAAACAAATTGGCATCATAAGGGAAAAATAAAATACAATATATAAAAGTAAAAGCTCGACATTGCTATATATGCCAGGCATCTTATATTCATTTTTTTTTTATTTCGATATATAATACATATATTATATAAGCTTTGTATAGTACTTCAATATTCCACCAATACTTCTATATGTAGTGTTTATATTATATATTTAATGTATATCGAATATATTCTAAATATGTTTCTATGTATTTGCCCCACTGTTGTTCATGTGGGAAACTTGCTCTACACGCTTTGGTTGTTTACATACAAACAGAACGCTGTGTCATTAGCTCAGCCAGAGATCGTTCGTTGATCGCTATTGAGATTTGTTTACCGATTTCTCCATATGTTGCCGTACTCAATGCGCACACATGGAAAAGATGTACACACACACACACACACACACACACACACACACACACACTGTGTTCCCTAGCGCCTACAACTTATGGAGCGACAGCATGGCAGCTGTTGGCCAATACGAACGATCCATTCAAGTGGGCGGAGCCACAGACGCTATCGCCGGCAAATGGTTTATCTCTTTCCGGCCTATGCGAGCACGAATATGCCCAGATATGTTTGTATGTCTATATGTCTGAATGGTATGTGTGTGTAAATTGTCGGGAATTGAGTGATCTTAGCGCAAATATGCCTGTTAATAAAGTGGGTAATGGTGCCGAGCGCCTTGTCGAGTCATAAATCGCACTGTATTCTATAGACCGTCATAAATCGTCTATATAGACCCAGACAATAGCAATTTTATTGAAATGCATTGCATGTTCGCTGAATAGCAACAACAGCAACAACAACAAATGCTTGTGACCCATTAAAGAATGGGGAAGTAAAGTTTTTGTGACCTGTCTGAATATTTTGCCTAAAAAACGGTAGAAAATATATGAAATGCATGTATTTTTTTTTTTTTTTTTTGTTAGGCTAAATTTGTTTTGTTAATCGGAATCAGAATCAGAATCTGAGTCCCTGGCGTGTTGGTACCGCCTTCCTTGGCACCCCCAACGCGCCCAATTGACCCCGAAAAAGAAAACAACAAATATGTAAATGCAATCACGGGAGGAAACGAAAACAAAATAAGGACACGTTAACCGCTTAATCAAATGTCAAATACTCTAGAAGTATGTAAAGGTTTCTCTTAAAAACATTAAAAAAAAAACATATTTTGGAAGAAGTTAAATATGAAAATATTTAAAATAATTATTAAAAATAATTAAATATAAAAATAAGTAAATTAGTTTGTGAAAAAGCTAAGTATTAAGTATTTTTAAATATAAAAATTAAAAATATTTATTTATAAATATGAGGAATGGGTAAAAAATATAAAATTCATAGTATTCTAATTTTTCACAAAAAAAATTTTAATTTAAAATATAGAATATTACGCACCTTATGACTTATGTTACTTAATAAAATAAAAAATTATATAATACAAACATATAAATATGTAAAGAATAAAATAAACATATTCCTTATAGCATGAAGCGAGTTTACAAAAAATTTAAAAGAATTCCTTTTGCATATTTTAAAATATTCTTGAAAAAAAGTTTAGCTTAACAATATTTTAATCTAAAAATTTTTATAACAATTTAAACAATTTACTTGACTAAAAATATATATTATTATAAAATTCAAAAGTTTTCATTTTACATAAACATTTCAATTTTAAATTATTTCAATGACATTTAAATTATATATTTAATTAATTAAATTCCATTTCTAATGGAAAATATTTCGCATTGCTATATATTTGAATATAAATTGATGAAAAAATATCAAATGTGAAAATAAATAAATTAATAAATTTATATATGAAATATATAAAAGATCAAATAAAAATATTTTGAGTAGTTGTTTATTATATAAAAATAAGCAAACAAATCTAAGATTAAAGTTTCTTATATTTACACAGAATTATTTTATTATTTTAATATATAACATCTATGTATGGAGTCCTTTACGATTAGCCTAACATAGTCGGAATGCCCTTCGCCTTAGAGTATAGACAAACGCAACCAAGCAATGTAAACAAACACGAACAGGATACTCTTGGTGGGGGTATGCAAAACCGCAATCAAATTGACTTGGGGCAACTAAATTTGGGTTAGGTAGGACACAGTACGTGTCATCCGCTCGAATGGAGTCGTTGTCGTCTTCATCGTCGTCCAAGTCGTCCTCCAGATGCGCGTCGGCAATCTCAACGCCGCAATTGCTTCGCAATTTTGACATAGAAAGTCTTAGCATCAGTGAATTGCCCGATGGCGAAGATGAGCCAGATTTTACCTTTCGTTATCCGGACTATATGTATCCCAGTGTTGAGTACGATAAACATGATGTGCCGCTTTCATTCCGAGCAACGCCTGATTCACTCTACAGTCTTTGTGCCGCTGTCGTGGATGCTCAGGCACGCACGGAGGTGTTTAAGTGGAGCATCAATGATGTTGCTCAATGGCTGCGCGATTTTGGCTATCCGGAATATGAGGTGGGTTCGCTGGCAGATCAAATGAATTTTACAATCTTACAAATGTCATTTTGAGTGGATTCCATAGGAAACGTTTAGGGAGAACTATATCGATGGACACAAGTTGCTTAATCTGGATGCCATAGCCTTAGTTGCCCTCAACATACGCGACTTTGAGCACATACGCCATCTAGGAAGGGGCATACGAGCACTCTATCGCAAGGAGCTACAAACGGCAACGGAGACGAAGAAACAGAGTGAAGTCTATAAGGCATTCCGTTCACGAACTGGGCGCAAATACGAGGGATTACGTGAGACGGAGCTATTGGGTCGCATGCATATGATTCGCTCGGTCTTTCAGGACATTAACGAATGGGAATTAATGGAATTGCATATGGCTCGCACTCCGGTGCGTCGTTATCGTGAAGTAATCGCTGGCTCAAGGCGTTACAATTTGTACGGTCCTTCAACTGCACGCAGATCCCCAATAACAATGGATGATGGCGAGACATCAAATTGGTATAATTTTGGCGATTGTTATTGAGTTGCCAAGTAGCAAAAGCAAGGCCCACCAAGCGTATATTAAACTATGTTAATTGTTTGTTTATGGTTTAAGTTGAGTTTCTTGTTGACTTTTTGAAGTAGTCTACTTTTTGGCGTAGCGTAAGGATATGAGACTTTCAATGTGGGATTGATTGTTTAACTATTGATTGAAGTATGAGCGTTGTTTAGTTTGCTGCACATTAACTATTTCTCTTCTATACTTGCTTTATCATGAATAAAATTTGTAAATTTTGTATTTACTTTTTAGACTCAATAGATCTTAGATATGTTATCGAACAAAAAATCTTTATTACTGTCAATGGCAACGCTTTATTGTTTTGTTTTTTTTTTTTCATTCCAAAATTTTAATATTTAAAAAACATTTTTTTTTGTGTCATTAATAATTGTATTATTATATAATTATAATGTTAACTATATATATTATTAGGAATTATTATTGTCTCTAATTTAATATTATTGGGAATTATTATCGTCTCTAATAAATATTATAAATCTTTTGTTCTTCTTTGACTGCGACAATTTAATATCATAATGTCCTTAGACAAATTAAATTTAATTTTTTTCTATTTTATATATGTATAAGCTGCTCTCAGTAAGCTCCGCATGCCAATGTAATACCTTAAAAAATATTTTATAAACATGGTATTTTATTCATAGCTCACAAATAATAGTTATACGCTTGAATGCTTACGTTCCGTTCCATGAGAAAAACAGAATACGGAAAACGGAACACGCTCTTACTCTGGACATGAGCATTTTTTTGTTCCGTTTCTGTCATCGTCTTAGTTTTTTGCGTTGAGTTATTCGCTATTCGTTTCAGTCTGAGTGCAAGCGAATTCGTTGAAGACGTAACACACAGAGGTTTTTCCAATGTGAGTGAAAGACCCTTATTTTCGGACTAGGAGAAGTTCTCAACGTCCTGATTTTAATACATTCAAAATCTCGATATTTGCTAGTAAAATAAATATATATCACTAAAATTGTCTCTTGTGAATTAGAATTTGCATCAATCGACAGAAAATTCTTTTAATTTATTTATTTTTTAAATTTTTTAATTAATTTGTTACAACATTAAAATGTTTAGTAGTTTCAAATGGATTTTCGATTTAAGTTAATTGTGATAGCTAGATTATATCTGTTGCATCTAGACAACAATCATTGCCGAATAAACTTAATTCATTTAACTTTAAATATTATATTAAAGTAAAGCTAGACAGCGAACACAAATTTTCTCTTATTAAGAAATTAATTATTAAAAAACAAGTAAGAAGGCTCTAGTCGAGACGGCTCGACTACGAGATACCCTGAACCCTGCCAAAAAAAAGATATTCTTCTTCTTTCCTCTGCTAACCGCGCAGTTGCTGCCGCGGTTGGGGGTGGGATGGGCTGTACTTTGAACGCTTATAACTCCATTTCTAGATGGACTATCTTCATGAAACTTTCAGAATATATTAATAGCATTCAAATCTGTCTATTTGCAAAATTACAAGTCTCTAGTATTTGAAATACGTTTTTTTCAAATTGGGGGCGAAGGGGGCGTGGCATCCAAAATCTGAAAATTACATAATCTGCGTATCCATAATATCTATCTAAATATACAAATTTGAAGTCTCTAACTAAAACGGTGTAGAAGTTATGCTCGAAAAACCTAAAAAACGTAAACGAATTTTCGATTTTTTATCGATAATTAAGGAATGGGATGAGTTATCGAAAAAACAAAATAAACTTGTACTGCGTAACTAAGATACGAGTGTTCATGTAAAATTTCAGCTCTCTAGCTTTTGTAGTTTCCGAAATCTCGACGTTCATACGGACGGACGGACGGACGGACAGACGGACAGGGCTATATCAACTTATTTTTTTGTGCTGATCAAGAATATATATACTTTATGGGGTCTGCGACGTCTCCTTCTGCCTGTTACATACATTTTCACAAAAACATTATACCCTGAATTCCCATTTTCAATGGGTTCAGGGTATAAAAACTAATTAAATAATATAAATTAAATACATATTAGAATATAATAGAAATATAATATAATAATATTTATATATATAAAACAACATTTCTTGCTGTGATTATAAACCTGTTATTGTTTACTCTTTGACTCATTTCCACTCAGTTCTAGCTTTGTCAAGAGTAAGTGATTCATTTTAGGTTGTGGCAAATATCTTAAATCTGTTGTTTATGCCTTAACAAGATTTGATATGTAAAGCTTTCTAATGAGCTCATTGGGGGCGTGACTAACTTCTATAGCTGTCACAGTTAGCAAGTTAATTAGGGCCATGAAGTTTGCCATTGTATTGAACTAAGATTCGTTTTATATATTTTACTTGAGCACGTGGCATGAGTTGAAGATCTATTTATGTGAATTTATTTTTATTAAAATTCAATTTTACATATTTTACATTATAAAATAATATATGAAAAAAAATGCATATCACTTCTTTATATGCGTCTGTCTCAATTGCAATTTTGCCTAGATTTAATCGACCCAAATAATATTTAGCCTGAGTAGCAGATTCATATGATTGATGAATATGATGAATTAAGATCATTTTGGAATGCCAAGATCAGGAATTAGCTATTTATTATTTTCTTTTACTTCTACTTAAGTTTACTTCTTATTTAGTCTTTAGTCATTATATGAAATTAATTAATAAATATAAAATATATTTTAACTTTAAATGCAATGCCTTTATTCTTAAATCTAGCCTAATATATATTAGATTCATTCAAATTAAAGTCGAAACTATTTATGGCAACTAATAACTTCCTGTGCCATGTTCCCCTCCTCGCAAAAAATATGAATTTTTGTTGCTTGTTGTTGTTGCTTGTGGGGGCAATCAGTCGACACGGCGATCACTTATCGCGTTGTACTCGTTGTTGTTGCTAATGTTGTTGTTGCTGTTGTTGCTGTTGTTGTTGCCGTCTGCATTTGCGTCCCGCTCACGTGTTCAAATTTATTGATTGTTCTGCTCACAAGACACGGCGTTTGTGTTTTGTTGTTGTTGTTGTTGTCGTCGTTCTCGTCCCCTCATCTCTCCTACATCTGAAGCCCGATCTGTTCACGGGCGTCCTGCTGAGCGGCATGGGAGACGTACGTGTGGTCGTTTTATGTTATATTTTTCGACATCTTGTGTGTTGTGTCTCTCCACAACGGCGGGACAACCTATGCAACCTTAGACGCAACTCAAGTTGAGTTCGAGCCGAGCTGAGTTCGAGCTGGTCAGAGCTACGCAGAGCTCCAATGCAAATCGACTGGAAAGTGCAACGAGCTTTTATTAACTTATGCGCATTCAGATTACCTTAATAACTCGTTCCGTTAACACTTTATTATGTTCAAGGCTCATAAATCGTTCCATCACCCGATCGCAGTTGCAGACGCTCCACTCGATGAGCTCCAAACGATACGCAGCTCTCCAGCTCAGTGTGTGTGTGTGTGTGTGTGGACGGTTGGACGGATTATGATTTATCGCATTTTAATCAATTTAAAATGTTAAAAAAAAAAACGATACAAATCGGAAGAAATTATGAATGTGTTGCTGTCTTTAGGCTCCACAGTAGGCCAGGCCCACAGCCAATGACAAGCATGCAACAACAACAACAACAACAAGAAGAAGCAGCATCGTCTTGATGCTGCGCGTTATCCAACGCGTACCTCGTTTGTATTTCTCGGCCAGACTCTCAGGTTTCCCCGCTTTTTGCTAGATTGCTGGATACAAAAATTTACGCGCGCCACATTAAGGCCTCGATGCACTGCGCTCTCTGGAGGCACAGCAGCCAGAGCCAGAGGCACAGCCTCAGAGCCAGAGTCTCTGCAATGAATCCGGATCGCGTGCTGTGCTCAAGCTCTGTTGTCTGGTTTTTTTTTTTTAGTTCTCTCTGACTCGCTTGACGATGGCAACGCGACGATTATGATGATTAAAATTGATAAGCGAAATATTTTTATCATTTCTCAAATTAACATAAACCATATACGATTATCACACAATAAGCGCAGTGCTGTGGCTTTTGCTGCGCCTGCTCCTGCTTCATCTTCATCTTCATCTTCTTCTTTTTGGTTTTCTTCGAGTTTTTTGTTTGGTTTTTATGTGCTTTTATGGCCAACTTTGGCTGGAACTGAACAGGCTGGCTTTTATAAGTTATGGCCATGCGGCGAAATTATGGCAGGTCGGGCCAGGATTTAGTCGCGGCAAAGTGTCAATGCCATAAATTTATGAGGATTTTGGCCAACGGTCGCTCATGTCATGCAACTCATATCCAACTCTGGTTGGCTCTGGGCTTTGAGCTCTGCAAAACATGCGCTGAGCAATTCTCCCTCAACTCTTCAACATTTCGCTTGCTAAATCGAGTTTTTGTTTATGTGGAATATATGTGAATAAATGTATGTATATGTAATCTATGAATGTTTTACGTGCTTTGAAGTTCATAGAAAGTTTCATTTGCCAATTGCCAATTGCGATTTGTACGTGGTTAGAACTTTTTGACCTTAGATAAATAGAGTTTAGTTTGGCATTCATAAAATATGCATTTAACTTATAAATTAAGTTTTTAAACATATTTAATGATTAAACAAAAAATATAATAAAAATATATAATTATAATACTTATAGCTAATTGTTATAATTTAATAATTAATAAATAATTATTATATTTATTATTATTTAATTTAATAATTAATAATTAATTTTATATATATTAATATTTTTCTTCCCTTTTTAAATAAGAGTGATTGATTTTAATCTTTTTTTTCCTCTCCTCATGTTAAGTAAATGTTTCATTAATTTTATGAGTTTACATTTGTTTTTTTGTTAATCTTTTTTGAGACATCACTTAGGACATATTTTTTAACATATTTTAAGCCTCTCCAAGCATCGACGTAATATATGAAGTTATATTTATTGGACAAAGTCCTTAATTTAATTATTTAAAGCTAAAAGTTCTTGATTTATATATTTTGTCATATTTCATTATATATTTCTAAGTCTTCTTATTATTTTAATTAATTATGTCTAGTTAATTATGACTTGAAATGTTTATCTGTAAGTTGTTTAATCATCTTACTTTTTTTTATCGTTAATTGGATACGAAAGCAATTTACTGACGTATTTTTCTAATATATTGACTTACAAATATAAGAATAAAGGTCGATTGCTTTGTGTTTCAATTTCACAAAGTTTTTATGTGGCTACTGAGCGCAAGGTAAGCGCAGGGTAAACGCAGGGTAAACGCAGTGAGCATACATAAGAAGAGCAAGCAGAACGAGGCGCTCTTACAAGTCCAACTACAAATGCAATTCTTACAAATATGAAATATCAAGTTGTCATAAAATAAGAGAAAGAGTTATATTCGTTTTGCTCTTCGGGCTTCAATTAAATTGTATTACTTTGGCGCTTTGAATAGATGCTCTTTGTTAAAATTCAAGCATTACGTCCATTTGGGGTGTGACGGATGAAAGAAATGTGATAGCGGGTATAACAAAATTTCTAATAGACTAGAATTTTATTCGAATTAAAATGGCATGATTCATTGAGTCATCATTGAATAGTAATATCAGACAAAATAAGTCTGATGAAAATCTCAAGGTTCTGCTGTAAGCTCGTTAGATTTATTTTGAAGTAGGATTCTGATTCTTCATTCTATCAATGAAAATCCTAATTTTTACTTAGAATTACTTAGTCAAGTAATTCTAGTCCGCGGTTAACAATTTGGTAGTTTCGAATAACATGAAAATATACTTTTACATAAAGAATAATTTCTATTAAATGTGCAATGTTAACTCCATCAATTGGATTTATCCTGTATCATTCATTCATTTGCTTTATAGTGGAATTTTATATATTTTGTGAATTGGAGAGTTAATATATTACTTGTTTAATTCACTTTACCCGCTTAACTTCAGCTTAATCAAAAAACTAAAAATATTTTTATTTGTTTTATTTATTTGACTATTAACTAAATTATACTAAAATGGCCTGAAGCGTCTCGATTTCTTGAGCAATTCAATTTTTTGTTTATCCTCTTCATATTTCTTGCGCAGTTCGACAATATTTTGCATTTTACTTTCACGTATTTGAAATGTATAAAAGTTTTTCAGTTCCTTGGTTTTCTTATCCTTCTCTAGCTTGCGTTCGATGCGTCCAACAACCGATTCCTTTTGCTCAAAGCCGGCATTGCGGCCATCCTTGCCCACTGTGACCCAGCCATCGGGATCTGCTTGGCTGTTTTTGGCTGCTGCCAGGGCTTCACGTTCCCTCTTATCATAGTTCGCCATATAGGCATCGATTTGGCGTTGCGTCTTCTCCACATCCAATATATACTTGTTGACGTACTCATCATGCCAGAGCTCCATGCCCGTTTTAACCAAAGATTCCCCGGTGTTACTGTTGAATAAGTCGATGCTCTTGATGGCCAGAGCTCGTTCAATGCTACTGCTCTTTTGGAAAACAATGTAGGCCACCTTGAATTTAAAGGGCGGCTGTACGTACGAGAAGGGCACATCCAGCCCTTCATACCAGTGCTGGGTCTCATCGCGTCCTGGTTTCTCAGCAAACAAAACGCTCTCCACGCTGCCTTTGCTCTTGAAAAATGTTTTGAGGCTGGCTTCTGTTACGTAGGGCGGAACGTTGAGTAGAAATAATGTGCGGCCTTTGGGTTTATTTGGATCCATGAGACGTATGAAATGTTCACGCATGTAAATGCTGTGACAATGCTTGGCATCCGGCGTCATACGCAGTGGCACAACTGTTTAGGGTATTCATTAGCACATTATATATATATTTATATATATTCAATAGCACTTACCTTTATAGCCCTCTATTTCAGTCAAATCTACCATGTTCTCGAATTTGTTTGATATCTTATGTTTAATGTTGCCGTAAACACGTTTTGTTTAAATTCTTAAGCTATGTTGCTTACAGCTGTTTTGGGCAGCGCAGCCAACTTTACGCGTAAGCAAACAGCTGGAAGCTCTATGCACACACACATTACGTTTTGTTAACAAGTGGCAACGCTGCAAAAACCACAGCGCGTAATTTGAAAGTAAAACTTAAAAAAAAAAAAAAAAAAAAAAAAGTGCTGCAGCTCACATAATTAACACAAGTTAAAAAAAAAAAAGAAGAAAAGTAATTCAATCTCTCTTGCTTAGCCAACAAATTTAACAAATCACATTAGCTGGCACAATTTGCTCAAATCCAAAGCTAAGCAAAAGTTTTGCTCTCATCCTAAAATGGCAAATAATTAAACAACCTCAGCAGAAGCTGCAACGGAAGCGGCACAGCCACAGCTAAATTGTTTTCTGTAAACTTTGCACGTATATTTGTTACGTACAAAAATTTGTTTTCCGCTGCTGTCCGGCTTCACTTCATGTGTGTGTGTGTGTGTGTGTGCGTGTGTGTGTGCTACAGTTGTGCTCATATGTATGCGCCCGTGAAATGGTCCGAAAAACAAAACTGCACACAGACCACAAATGCAGCAAACCAAACGCTCAATCCCAAACCCTGACCCCGTGCCCCTTCCACACAACAGCAAGCTGGGCTAAGCCACGCCCATTGGCCACACAACTGCGTTCATTTAACCGAACCGAAAAGCGGAAGTTTGTCATGCACGTTTGGTTCGAGTCGTGTCCTGTGTCCTGTGAATAGATGCTAATTAATTGAATGTGCATTTTTTGTTGTTGTCATGCAACAGAAAGAGCAACAGCAACATCATTGTTATCTGTGTTTTAAGCATATTTACAACGACAATTTTTAACCACATTTGGCATGTAATCTAAAGAGCCATAATCCTATATATGTATATATATGCTTTGTACTAATGTAAAGTCTTTTTCGGACAACTCATGCATATTTTAGTATTCATTAATCAAAATTCCTTGTACTAATTGCACTGCCAATTGTAGCACTGTTTTTGGCCAAAACACACTCCTACCCACATACACATCTACACACACATACATACATACACAGACAGGTAACCTGTAGTCTCTTGTTTCGTTGGGGACCCCTGGCTGGCTGATTGAATATTGCAATTTGAATGTGGTTTGATTTTGTGCAAGTCTCAAGTGTAATTAAATGTGTAAATGAATATATGCATGGTAAATGCAATGTGCATATATAATTAAATATATATACATATATAAATTTAAATAAATATATATCATAAATATGTTTATGTATATAAATGTATATATTTGATATTTTTTTAATCTTTAAATAAATATATATTTTCGAAAATATTCCGCTAAAATTTATAATTTTTTATATGCTTAAATATATAATTATTCGATAGATATATTTTTATCTAATCTGACAGACAATTTTTAAGCAAATATAAAAAATATTTAAAAAAGTATTTCGCCAAAATTTAAAATATTTAAAATATATATTATATTTGATAATATATTTGATATATATTTTTCATCTCTAATTTGACTTATTAATTTAATTAACTTTAAGCAAATATAAAAAATATGTTTAAAAGTATTTCGTCAAAATTTCAAATATTAAAAAAAAAAAAAAAAAAAAAATATATATATATATATATATATATATATATATATATATATATATGTTTGTATTTTTATTCCCCATTTGCCTTTTTAGCTTTAAGCATATACTACAAAATATTTTCAAAAATATTATTCCGCTCAGATTTACAAGCCCATTAAATACTCGACATAATATAATAAACAGGAATTTGTTAAACTTTATTTGCCTTGTTTTACTTTTTTTTTCGCTTTTGTTTTGTCTACGTGCGCATAATTTCAAACAACATTAAAATATGCCGAAAAAACCGCCGAAAAAAATAATGTTTTGAATATTTTAAATAGCACATGGCACGTGCTTAACATTTTTTATTGAGGGTTGAGCATTTCATGCTAACAAAAATCCTTGACTAATTAGTGTCTGCCTCGCCATTCGTTGCCTGTCGAATGGGACCAAAGGACGGTGCACAAGTTCCGCCCGCACCCTCCCCTACCCTACCCCTCGGCAAAGGCAACCCCTAAGTTCGTATTAAAAGCATTTTGATGAACTTTCAAGTATCTCACACATTAAAACAAATGTGCGCATCTTTTCCATGCTCGTTCGGTTAGTGTGTGAGAGAGTATATTGGTTTGACAATATTATATTGTAAATGAATTACTCGTGTTTTTGACGGATAAGGCTTACATTTCTATGGATACAAATTTTAAGAATATTTTATGGATGTTCAAGCAATTCAAAGCTCAATTTATGCCATTTTGCCATCGCTTTCATTGCATTTGCATATCACAAATATTTTTGTAAGATTTTTGTATTTATTTATTCTTATGGGATACTATTTACTTTTTACTATTTTTAATAAAATTTTGATATTCAAGTGTTGTATTTTTTAATTCACGGTACAAAACTCTAGTACTTTTCTTCTTAAATTATTAATTAATTAATTTCTAAGAAAAGTAATAGGTAAACAGAGAGGGGGAAATACATATATAAAAACTGCATAAATATTTAATTAACTTAAAAAAAAAAAAACAGACCTTTGCGGTCATTCAAAATTGTTGAGTACAATTTTTTTTTAGGTTTTCGTGAATGTAGAAAAAAACTAAAAAGCAACGGACAACAAAACCGAAACAACAAAACGGACAGACGAAACCAAAGAACAGAATTTATAATATGTTGGCAGCGTAGTAAAATATTTCATATGTTTGTTAGGTTTGTTTATGAGTGCACTAAGTCTTAATGAGACAAATTTAAGAGAACTTATTTGAAGCGTAATTATTTGCTGCTGCGCCGAACAAATTTAATGGATACGGCTATTGGACGCATGGAAAATTGCTTTAGATTCTCTTCTAAAACCGTAGAGCTAGTGCTACGTTGCTGTGCGGTTCTGCAGATCGGTGGAAGAGTGCTTATCCACTTTTATGTATTAGTCGCTTTACCCTATGTATTAGTTGCTCAGAATTTTCTGTGCTATTTATGCTAGACTTTATACGAAATATTTTGTATACGCTCTACTCTTAATATTTTATACGAAATATTTGTCGTGGGCAAAGTACATAATAAATATATAATAAATAATAATATAATAATGATTAATAAAAAAAAAAATAATTATATAACATAATTATATAACGTAAGCAAAGTAAAAATAAATATATAATAAATAATAATATAATAATGATTACTAAAAAATAATTATATATCATTAATTCATATTAATGAGTTAGTAATTAATAAATAATAATCAATCAAATTTATAAAAATAATATTATGTATCAAATAAAAATAAACAAAAAAATAATAATACATATATTAATATATATTATATAACAAAATATTTCTTTGTAAGAGCAGCATTTGATGTTGGAGTTGAATGAGCAGGAAACTCGCTCACCCAGAACTCGATTTACTTACTCTGCTTTTACTTACTATATAAAAGCATTGTTAAATTGAAACTTAAGTTGCTTTCATTTGCAAGTAAAGTTGCTTGAATTAAGGTCTTTACAGCTACGGTCTTTGGAGGCAAAAAAAAAAAAAAAAAAAAAACTATTAAAACTACCTTAATCTAATATCTGAGTTACTCTAGTTTTTATCTATAGATGAATCAGAAATATTATATCCAAACTTTGTCTTTCATAATTTATGAACTAAGTTTAGCAATTTTCTTTGAACCTTCGGCACACTGAGCGAGTATCATGCAGTCAGTTAGGCATGCTTACTAAAGTTCTTACGTGTTTGCTGTTGAGCGGGTGTTATAATCAAAAAGAACTTTTCAAGTTGCAAATTCATTAAAAATATTCGCTTAGCTGAAGATTTGCAGCAGTAAATTATGAATTAAAATATATTTTTGGAAATAAAAGTGAGAGAGAAAGAGAGAGAGGGAGAGGGAGAGAAAGAGAGGGAGGGAGAGGGTAAGAGTGAGATTTACGTGGCAGCAATTAGTTATATATGTATATAATATATATAAATCTTCAATTTAATTAAATTTATGAGTTTCTGTAATTTATTTATTTAATAGTCTCATAAAAATTGCAAAATATTTTAGCTAATAGAGTTTTACACTTGATTTAAAGCATTTGAAATGTTTTCGGCCATTGCTAAAGCGACGTAACAAAACTTTCAATACCTGTGCCAGAGTGCTTACCTGTGTGTTCCGTTGCGTTCGTATCGCAGCTTTAGAATTTAGCCAATTGTGCGTAAAAAGTTGCTGCACGCATGATTTATGTGCGTCCATTTGTGGCACGCAATTTGTGCCACAAGCGTATCAACAAATGCACACACACACACACAGTCGCACACACATTCGCACACTCATAAATATATATATTCAGTGCAATTTGACCAGGTCAAAAAGCATTTGCTGGCACTTTTTGAAAATCCATGGCTGTGGCCATTTAAGGCGCGTCACGTGCAACAAATTTATTTAGCTCCCACGAATGTTGCGTGCCGCTTGACAAAATTTTCCAAAATATAAATAAATAAAAAAAATAAAACAACAAATTATTTCAAATTGTGCAAAATTTATTGTGCAATCAGTTTTGATGAAATTGTATACCTACATTATTAAAATATTCGATTTCAATGCGAAATATAATATTACTTAATTGTTCAGAGAAATTGTGAGCTTCATTGTAAAAATGAGAACAATAAATAAATTTTAAAGTCAAGCACGGGTAGAAATTATTTTGGGACTAGTTTATACAATGAGTATCAAATAACGAGCTTATGATTTACTAAACAAAATTAAAATTGCATATGCAGCTGGTGTTAAATGTTATAATTGTGAATCGCATAGAAAGGCGGAGTAAAAGGTATACAGAATAAAAAAGAGCTGAATAAGGAGATAAAATGAGAGAGAGAGAGAGAGATTTAGGTATATATAAATAAAGAAATATTTTTATGGAGAGGAGGAAAGATTGAACTTCATTCATCTTCTTCAAGAGGTCGATGAAGAGAAAAAAAATAGAGAGAGGGAAGAAAATAACAAAATGAGAGAGATAGGGAGAAAGAGAAGCGGAATTAGCGTGAGACATATGAAGAAAAGAGTGAGATAGACTGCGGTTTAACGTAAGACTCAACTTCCGACGCAGCCTTAAGAATCTGAGTCAAGCGACATTCTCAAGATCAGACTCAGGCCTCACACTCAGACTTACGACTCTAGCTCAAGCTTCAGACTGAGATCCAAACTCAGCCGTAGATTCAGCCTCAGCCTCCGTGTCAGCGTTAGACTTAGTCTAAGACTCAGACTTACAACTCTAGCTCAAGCTAGACGAACTCAGTTCTCAGACTCAGGTTTGCGGCTCAGGCCTCAGACTGGGACTTAAGATTCTGGCTCAAGCGTCAAACAGAGCCTCAGACTCAGGCCTTAGCCTCAAGCCTCAAACTCAAACTCAGACCTCAGACTCAGGTTTCATATGCAGACTCAGCCTCAGTTTCAGTATCATCCTCATACTCAGGTCTCTGCTTCCAACTTAGGCCTCAAACTGTAGCCTCAGACTCATGCCTCAAACTCAGCTTCAGTCTCAGCTTCAGACTCAGTTATCAGACTTAGGCCTCAGTTTCAGATCCAGCATTAGATTCAGGCCTCATACTCAGACTCAGCTGCAGACTCTGGCCTCAGCCTCAGGCCTCAGTCTCACACTTTAAAAAATTAAATTCAACATTTAAACAATTTTTCAATTTCAAAATCACTTTGAAAAATTTCGTTAGTAGGTTTGAGCTTTGCGCTCCAATTATTCAATTTTAATTTTAGATATGAGTTTTCTGACTGTTTGATTCTATTTCCACTATAGGCCCGGTCAACAAGCAACTAACATTCATTGCTATCATTGTTATTCTTTCTACCATATATGTACATACATATATACTTCCCCCTTAACTAAAATGCATAATTTCTATCAATTCAAATCGACTACGGCAGTCATAAATATAAATCACGTTTGGACAATTCATTTGGCTCATTTGAATGCCAGCCAAATTTGTGTATAAACAAATCGTAACCAATTGAACGTGAGCAGAGCAAGTCAATGGGATTTGGGGGGGTGTGCAGGAAACCAACAATAATCCCATGTTGTTTTGGTTGGGACTTATAGCTGCCATAGCTTTGCTGATTAATCGGCCAAACACTTTGACTAGGCGCTGCTGCTTTCATTAATTATGCCCCAAAATGAAGAGAATGAAAAAAAAAAAATACAACTTTTCGACTCTCATTAGTTGACATGCCACGCCCCCCAATTGAGATGAGGCGATAAGCAGCCAATAGGGGCACAGCCGGATATTGTGTGGACAATACTTTTCAAGCTTGGACTTCGTTTGCCAAACTTGCACAAAAGGTTAAAAACTTTGCTCATTAATTATGGCTGCGAAAAGGAAAATTTGTGAAGAGAGCGAGCAACGTCGTCAACTTTTGTGAATTGGCTATTTGTAATTTATGCTGCATTAATTTTTATTTACCAATTTATTAAGCTACTCGATGGGGGGACGGCGGAGGCGGCCGCTCATGCAACAATAAGCTACAGATGCCATTAGCGATAGCAGAGGCAATTTTTTTGTGTGTGTGGGGAGGGTGTGTCGAGGCATACGCCCTTTTAGTCATTTATCACGGATATAAGCAGCGAGTGCCGTAAAAACCAATTTAAAGTAAATTAGCGCAAGAACCAAGAACTTGGCTGTCAAACTGTGTGCGCAGACAGTGCTGCTAAAACCGCAACGGAAACTGCCAACAGGGCGGATGTGTAGAAAGGCATGCGTGCGTATGGGTGTGTAGGAGTGTGTGTGTGCGTGCTTTAGAGCTGGGAATTCTAGTTCAATTGTATAATAAAAAGTTCAACTATGCAGTTCCGAGTCGTAAATGTTAATACATGTTTCATAAATGCGAACCACATGCAATGCTCAATTACTCAATTTTTCGATAACAGAAGAGAACTGATTGGAACATGGCTCAGTCAAGTTCATGATCGATGTCGCTCGATAGTGGTTCATGCTTGAACTTAATGAGTCAATTGAACAATGCTCAGTGAAGTTCATGATCGAAGTAGTTCGATTGGGCCACACGTTTATGTTCAGTTGAACAAATTGAACTCAACGAATGTTCGTTCTGATTGCTAAACATTTTGCATAGCAGTTTCGTTCACTTCACACTGAGTTCATTGCAGTAGTAGTTCATTTTAATGACAATCGAACTTATTCTGAACAATACAACACAGCTCTAATCTGAGTGTGTGTGTGTGTTTTTGTCTATGTGTACTTGTGGTTTGGGGCTCGAAACGAATGCGACGCGATTTGGGCAACCTTACACATGTTTGTGCCGGCTTTAATTCCCTATCAGATCACGTACGCGGCGCATGTTTAGCAGCGAGTGTAACTTTCTCTCTCTCTCTCTCTCCCCCTCCGCTTCGTATAAATCCATGCTTCGTCCCAGCAGTTGCCCACCTTTTGACCCAACTGAATGGCAAAGTCTTGAGGCACACCACAAATAGTGCAGAGATTGCGCCTTGGAATTTATTGCACGTGGTAAGTTGCTCG
Source organism: Drosophila stalkeri (assembly GCA_035047405.1). NCBI lineage: Eukaryota > Metazoa > Arthropoda > Insecta > Diptera > Drosophilidae > Drosophila > Drosophila stalkeri. The sequence goes on from JAWNPR010000039.1 coordinate 25,918,241, forward strand.
GATGGGTTCAGTTATTCAGTTTCAGAGCTTGCCTTTGCTGCACGGACTGCAGATTAGACGTTCTGATAGACACAAAATGGTTTCCTTTCTTTCGTCCTTTTTTTTTTTTGTACTTTTTTTTTTTTTTGTCCTCCAGTTAAACTTTAGACATGGACAAAAATTTATTGCTGCCTAACTGCAAGGATTTCGCTTGCGTTTTGTTTGAATGAAGTTGCCTACTTTGAGGCGTCGTAACTTGATCTAAATGGGGTTGCCGAGGTTTAGCTGCTCGAAGTTTGTGTTTTGTGGCTGGCAAATGCCCGAGGGCGATTTGAAAATTCGCCCAAGTTTTGACTGATGAATGGAATGTAACAGCGTGAGGGTGAGAGAGGGGTGGGAGTAGGGCGACCAATTTGTTTAGATAGTTGATCAGAAGATTAATTTGTTTGCCAACGGTGTTAGCGGCATGTCAGGGGATTAACTGGGGATAATGGTGAAAATGTTTTAAGGCAAAAGCAATTAAAAGGGCTTTGCAAACAGACAGAGAGAGAGAGAGAGAGAGAGAGAGAGAGAAAGACTTGTTTGTTTTCTTAATATGCACATGTCCCTTAACTTACTACAATATGCTATTAAAATTGTTGAATATTTAAGTTTATAAATGAAAAATGTCGCCAAGTGAATTGCCAAGTGTTGGAATTCAAACACAAAACTAAAACAATTGACAAAATTCCAAGTGGGAATTGGAAAATCTGAGCTGGGTTAACTTGAGAGTTCCTCGAAAGTTCTGCGAAGGAATTCTTGAGCACCAAGCAAGAGAAATGTTGGCGACAGCCACAGCAAATCCTTGGAACAAGTCACAAAATATTTGTGTGGGAGGAGAGTCTAAAATCTTTATAAAACAAATTTCTTTTCATGCTTCATTTCGTTGACTTTAAATTTTTACTGTGGCTTAACTTTTTTTGTTTTGATTTTTTTTTTTTTTTTTTTTTTTTTTATGTTTCAAGTTTGGATTAACGTCAAGCGAATGGCCTCAAGTCATGACGACATGGCTACACTAGCTTTGGACCTTCGTTATTGACGTGACATTGTGCGTGTTGCGTATAATCTACTTTCAAGTAGCCACAAGCAACACCCATGTCCATGTAATCTCTGCTTTATGCTGCTACTATTTGGCCATGTGTTTTTGGCCCTTGTCGGAGCAGGGACAGAAAACTGTAATTTTATGCAAAAGCTAGAAGAAAATTGTGCTTGCTACTCTGCATGGGAAAACTCTCAAGATAATGTGTGCACAACAATTTTTGTGACATTTTCTTTTCTTCTTTTTGGGTTGGTTTTCTCAGTTTTATGCATTTCAAAGATTAAGCTCTGGCAGCAGCAAAAAATATTATGATTCAAAAGTGAAATGTAAAATCAAGGAGAGAGTGAGAGTGTGTGAGAGAGTGAGAGAGAGAGTGAGGGAGAATTTACAGCAACTGAAAGCTTAAATTAACTATAATCTGCATACGACATAAAAGCCATAAAGTTAATTAACTATTTAAAGTTCTGTGTTGACAAAGTCAAGCAGAAAACACATAAATCTCTATCGATAAAAAGAAAAGGCTTTAAACTTTTACTTTTCAACGCATGCCCATAAAATCAACATTCACTTATTAGCCATGATTGTTGACTATAAAAACCCAAAATGCATTTCGGTAACAACCTCAGTTGATATTGTGAGAATGCAGTTGACAGTTCTGTTGTTTTTTTGTTTGGGTGAGTTGAGAGTGTTCCAAGTTTACATGAAAAACATAATGTTGAAATAGACAATTTAAAAAAAAAAAGCTGCAAAATTAAAATATATTTTAAACAGATGTATTTAAAGTATTTAAAATGTATTTAAATTACATTTACAACGGCTAATAAGGGATGTAAAAAATTTGTTCTGTATCAGAACAAAATCTCTTTAACAAATTTTGTTCTACTTTTTATTCTCTTCCACGAAGGGAAAAGAAAATATTGATTTTGTGGAATATCCGTCTTGTTGTTCGTCCGTCCGTCCGTCTGTCCGTTTATTCGACTGTTCATTTGAATGAAGTACTAACGTCTTATAAAGTATTGAGTTTTTTATTGTAACGCTCTCTCAGAACGAAGAATATCGGGGGAAAAATATCTGGAATATCTGAATCATCAAGCTGTGGAAAATGTATGCATTTGATTACTAAAACAATAATAAATAAATTATATCCTGATTTGATGTTTTCAATGGTTAAATTGATACTGAAACCATTTGAAGTCAGAATGAAATGGTTTTGTTTTATAATCAAATGGATCATTCCTATTTATTTTTTTTTTTTTTATATATATTATTTTAATGGTTTATTTCCCTTTTTTATTTATTTATTTTTATTTTTATTTTATTTTTTTACTATTTTTGTGCCAATTTTTTATTTAACCATAATTTATTGCATTATAATTTATATGTGTTTTTAGATTTATTATATTTTTATTTTTTTGTTACGTATTGATTAATGAAATCAGAACAAATTCACATTATTCTTAAAAATATATATATATGTATGTATAAACAGAAAAAATATCATTCTGAGAGAACTTATTTACAAGATTTTGTTTATCATATCTTATTTCTTAACAAAAAAAAAATATATATGTATAAACAAAAAATATCATTCTGAGAGAACTTACTTACAAGATTTTGTTTATCATATCTTATTTCTTAAAAAATATATATGTATAAACAAAAATTATGATTCTGAGAGAACTTTTAAGATTTTGTTTATCATATCTTATTTCATATAAAGTATTTGAGTATCTATATAAATGAAAAAGATTTCAACTGATATGAAATTTAAGCTTTAATATTAAATGTTACGAAACAAATAAAAACTTATTTGTAAACAGTTTAAAATTATGATTCAGTTTTTGGTAAAATTCGTTCTGTGCTGACTGAAAAAATTGTTGTGAAAGACTTATTTAAAACCCTCTTGCTTAAACAATTTTTTTTGTATTTTGTTATAATCAATATTAACAATTGGCCACGCCTTAGTTCTCACATTGAGCGCACTGGAGGCACGGCCTTGGAGTCCCAGCGATCCGATGCAGCCATCTTTATATCAACTCTACAAGCATCAGAAACAACGTAATCTGGCCAAAATACAGCCAATGCCCAGGAATGCCATTAGTTTCGTGGGACCCAGACAGGCGACGACATCTTTGGAAGCTTTGGATGACGCGGACGATGACTATTACGACGATGATTACGAAATTGGTAATGGAAATGCGCCCGTAGAGTACACGGAATCTGAGGAAGACGATGATGATTACGGCTGGCGTTGATTGCAGAAATACATGTACATATATGTATGCATGTATATGCATTTCAGTAAATATTTATGCACATACAAATTGGTAGCATTTATTTAACTGCAACTTGGTTGGGTAATTAAATTTATTTGGAATTCAACTTGTCGCATTGCCTGCGCTGTCTGTGCTGCTTGGTGGCTGCTGCGCATTCATTGAAAAATCCGCAACTAATTAGGACACGAAGCGGCAGGAAGTACACGTAGACATAGATGAGAATGTGTCTTCCTGTGCTGCTGTCGCCTCGCTGCCTCTGCCTCTGCCTCAGCCTCTGCTTCGTTGCCTCTGCTTCGTTGCCTCTGCTCTCTGCCAGGCTAGAGATAAGCAACTCGAGTGTCGTCTGTCGCATTTGCCCAGCCAGACAGTCACCCAACCAACCAACCAGCCAGGCAGAGCCAGCAGCATACAAAAATAAATAGACTCAGACACAGGCAGAAAACAAGCGATGAGACTTTAAAGAGCTGAGAGACTTGAATATACCCACACTCTCATTATGGAAACCAACTTTGCGAGCATATGGAAAATGATTTGATTTATAATTTTTGCAATTATAATATCAGATGAAAAAAGATTGCAAATGTCTATAAAAAATTATGAATAATGAATAAAAAATGTTTTGATTAATAAATTCTCTGACTACATTTGTATTTTTCAAAAATTATAATAAATTATAAAAATAAATAATAAATAAAAAATAAATAATAAATTATAAATTATTAGCTTTATAATAATTTATAATATTTTTTGTATTTTAATTTATAAATTTTTAATTTAATTTGTATACTTTTTGTTATTGCCACTATATAAATGCTTAGTTATTTACAATTTAGAATTTGATATTGAGGAGAGTATTGTTTCTCCTCCTGCTTCGTTGGTATATTATATATTTCTCTCTGTCTCTGTTGTTCGTAATTTGTCTCTCTCCTTCTTAGAGTATGAGAGAGAGAGAGAGAGTATATAAAATTAAGTGCAGTGGATGGCTGAAACAGAAAGAGAAAGAGACAGAGAGAGCCAAAAATGATTTCCACTTTCTCATTCCCTTGCTTCGTCATCTATCTATATATGATCAAAGCTATATATAATATATATAAGTGTAAGAGAGAGATTTACCAGGTAACGGAAAACAGTGAGCGTGAGAGACGGCCTAAGAAATGATAGACAGTGTAAGAGAGAGATAGATCGAGGGAGAACGAGAGAGTTAAAGAGGGAGCGACAGAGGGAGAAAAAGATAGAGAGTGTGGGAAGGCGTGAGAGAGTGATAGAGAAAGGGAGAGAGCGATAGAAAGAGAGAGATAGATCGAGGGAGAGCGAGAGAGAGTTATAGAGGGAGCGAGAAATAGAGGGAGGGAGAGTGTGAAGGTTTGTAAGAGAGAGAAAAATATTTGAGTGAGATGTAACATGAAGAAAGATAATGAGTGATAGAAAAAAGTGAAAGTTAGAAAGAACATTGTTTTTCTGTATATTTTTTTTAAGTGTATAAACATATAAAATAAATGTATAGACATATAAAAACATATAATAAAATAAAATACATTTTTTTTTAATTTGTATCAAATCAAATATCAATATAAAATCATATTGAAATTCCCTGTAGTCAAAATCGAATGAACGGCAAAATAAATTTTACATTCTTTTCAGCAGATGCAAATACTAATACTACTAAAGTTATGAAAAACTAAGACTCGTCATAAAGATCTATTAAACAGAATGTTTTTCGTGGGTAAAGGGCATGTGAAGAACACAAATATATATGTTTCATCTAGCTGAACTTATTTCTATAACTCCAACTCTCAATGAGTCTAGGGTGTATGTAAAATATGTAGCTGTGGGAGTTGGCATAATTAACAAACTACTGACCTTAATTTAATACAATTTGTGCAGTTTATACATATATCTGAGCTCAAGTCATCTCAGACAAGTCTGTTTGTGTTTTATTCCGGGAAAGCATGTCTTGCAATAACACGACTTCAACTTTCACTGACTTGTTTAATATTTAAGCTAAATGAGGAAACAACAACCGCAGACAATTAGAGCTGTCAACGCGGTCAATTGGAGTGACACAATGTTATTGTTGCGCCCATTTAGGTGGGTCGTTGAAACTGAAGCGATACTTGCGAAAAGTATTGATTAGTATTTGAATAATAGATGCACTTGGAGTAGAGGATGGGGAGTGGCAAGTGTGGATAATGGGGCGCTTCACTGGGTATTCATTGATAAACTGTGCAGCGAATAAATGAAGCGCTTTGTTTGTTTATCGCCCAGTATCTCAAAGAAGCATCCTTCAGTGCAGGAGTGGGAGATTCAGTTCCAGCAATGGAGAAGGCATCGCCGGATAAACCACTCGAATAATGCAGTCGAGCGTAAACTGTTGATTCCTCCAACAAGCGCTCCCTCCTTCTCTCTCTCTCTCTCTGTCTCTGTCTCTGTCTCTGTCTCTGTCTCTGTCTCTGTCTCTGTTGAGCTGTCCTCGAGTCGGTCCTTGCACAAAATTTACATTTAATGAGGTTTAAGTAAGTGTAAGGTGCGAAAAAGTCATTCGAAATGGTTCGCCAAGCTTTCAGCTCTAAGTGATATGCCCTTCTGGGTGTCGACAAATTGATATTAAATGTAAATTTTATGCTCAATGTTGTGAAAGGTATTCGAACTATTGCTGCACTCATGTTTAATTCATTTGCTCATTGATTTAATGGCAAGAATTTTCGCTGTACTAAGGTCTAGAACTTTAATTGATAAATTTTAAAATAAAAAAAAAAAAAAGGAAAAATGTATTATATTTACTTATGAATTATTACTTATGACAAAAAAGAAAGTTTTTTTCCTTAACTTTCTGTTGAGGGCTCACATATTAAGCTACCATATGCGGCGTATACGCAATGTCAGATTATAAAAAAAAAATATTAATAATAATAAAATAAAATAATAATAAAAACAGTTTAAATAAATAAATAATAATAATAATACTTAAATAAAAAAAAGTAAGCACAATAAAAAAATTATCGGTTGTACTAAAATTTCATTTAGTTATATTTGAAAATTAATACAAATTGAGAGACAATAATAAAAAAAAAACTAAACAAGTTTCTGTAAAGCTTGAATTTCTGCATCCCGCAGTTAACGAACGCAAACGACCTTAAAAAAAAGTCAGATCTGACATAAAAAAAAAAGCGCCCACGACACTCCCAAATCAAATACCTAATTATAATTATTATTCATAAAAAATAGACACATCCGTATTATTTATATTTACCTAAAATATTTTATTTTTGGTATTACCAATCAATTTTTAATTCACATAAATTAAGTTTTTTCATATACATAGAATATATACGAAATGCAGCAGCTTTAATTCCTGCTGAAAGTTCTTCACTTCTACTTCACTTCTCCATCATTTAGCATTTCACTTTAATCACATTTTCTTCTCTTGATCTTCTTCTTTTACACGATTTTTCATATTATTTTGATATTTTCAGTTAAATCCTTTTGAATTCGATTGACTTGTGAATGAAATCCGAAATCTGTTTAACTTTCTTCGTTCATAGTGCGAGAGCTTTCCCCTTTTGTTTATCTGAAAAAAAAAATATATATATACTTATATACTTTATTTAAACTTGTGATAAATTGATAATAATGTAATGTAAATATGAATTGAATTACGATGAGAATTGAATTACAAAAGAGATAACAAAAAAAAAAAAAAGATAAAAACCCAATAAACTAATAAACTAAATTTATGAACATAAATTCAGCTTCTTAGCCTGAATGAAATATTACATTTTATATAAATATATTTTCAAAGACTTTTTTCCTAACGATAGAATAACTGAAAATGAGAATTATTATTTTTTTTTTGTTCTTGCTTAAAATGCACCTTAAACTTATTTATTTATATACATAGTTATTAGATTTTAATTAAATTACGTCATTGTTCACTATAATTCAGTTACATATGAACATTATTCTTAATTATTATATATATTAGTAATTAATTAATAATAAAAAATAAATCAATTAATTTATAAAAAAATAATAATTGATTAATAATTTATTCATTTATCTATATGTCTAAAAAAAAAACAAAAATAAATACAAATTTATAGAACTTAGTAAATTTACATTTAAAACAGAATTTCTAGTTAATTTATAATAACCAAATTTCAACTCTTTTCAAATTACTTCCCAATGACATTTTTGAACTATACAACATTATTTAATATTATTTTTTACTGCTGTGTATCTAAGTCTATCAATATAAACTTTGACAGGAATTTTTACATAGTTGAATTGCTTTTCTAATCTGAGCTCATTAGCTAAATTTGAAATAATTTTTTCAATGCGAAATGCATTCGCAATGTTAAGCTAAATATTTTCTAAAATTATATTATATGATAAGTAAAATATATATAAACATAATAATGTACATATGATTAGATTCTGGATCTGCTCTAAGCAACTAAAAACCGATCAAATCTGTGGTTAAATTCTACTTCAAAGTCCGCGAGTCGAAACCGCATTTGAGCATTTCCACTAATTAAAGTGACACAAAAACCGCAATACGCAAACATGCACAAATACACATATAAGCACACACACACACACACACATTCACACACACACTATACAAAACGACAAATAAATCAGCGTTTGCCTCAACGTAAAACTGGCAAAGTTTTTCGGCGTAGAAAATGGGAAAATTTGTGTGCTTGGCAGTAGCTTGATGCCTGCAGCTCCACCGGCTGCTGCTGCTGCTGCTGTTGGAGTAGATTGAATTTTGGGACAGGCCATGGCTTTGTGGTGGTGACAACATTTGTCCAACTGCCACCTGTCAGCGGCATTTGCGAATAATATGGTATTTGTTGCCCCTTTAATTACGCTTCAATATCTAGCTTGTGTGCCATGGCACTCACCTGAGCATTTTTAGAGATCCAAATGTTTGGCAGAGCCTTCTAAGCCCGCTGCTAGCTGCTGATTGGTCAACTGCAGCAATCCGTTCAGTGCCAACGGCGTCACATCACGTCGATCCTTGGCAATGGCATGACCCGAACTTGCATTACCCAAGGCGCCACCCAGCCAACGCTGATACGTGTGCTCCGGCTGGGTGTGCCAATATTTGTGGAACGAGATGGGCGCATTTAGCTGCAGCAGCTCTGCTGCATAGTCCTGCGGCCGTGCCTGATGCAGGCTGGGCACATGCGTGGCCGACACGCCCAGTGCCTGCAGACAGTAGCCCAATATCATGTCGTCTGGTGCTGTTGCTGTTGGACAACTGCAGTGCTGCACTACAAGTCGCAGCAGCGGCACGCTAAACACAATGCCAGCGCCGCCTGTGTGGTAATTGAAGCCATCCGGCGCATATAGTCGATAGCCATAGCGTTCGCCTAGATATATGTTATCCGTGTGATTATAACAGCTAAGCAGTTTGCTTAGCCGTGATACGCTGCGGGTAAAATAATTCAGATGAATATTAAATCACAAATTTGTAGAAGAAAAAGAAAATTGGAAGAAGCTCTTATAATTTGCTTTGTAAAGAGACAGCTGTGCAAAAAAAAAGAGTATAATTCATATGTAGAGTAAGAGAGCAAATAGCACACATAATGCATAAGAGCACACAATAGTCAAACTGTAGATTTACTGTTAGAAGTCTAAGCGTAAATAAAACTATGCAACAAAAATTTGAAAATGATATAAAAATGAATACATTTTAACTGAGAATTTAACTTAAAAACTTGTATCTTTTTTATCTAATTCCAATTACAATCTAATTAACAATTACATGACATATTTTATATATTCCCTATATAATTATTGACTTAAGTTAAAATTTCATTTTAATATTAAAATATGTCTGCAAGCCATATTTCGTCAACAAATGCACCTTTCATTAAATCTTCGAATTTAATTTACACAAATGTAGCATACATTTATAGAATGCATTAACTAACTGTATATATATTGAAAATAATAATTTACTATACGCCTCTAATTAAAACTTCGATCTTAAGCTTTTGTGAAACTTTCCTTTCAAGTCATGTGAGACAAACTTACAGAAAGTGTTACTTTCAGAGCTTGCGAAAAATAATGTTTTTGGAAGTTTATTTAAAACTTTACTATAAGACTTTGCCAAAATAATTGCTTTCAAAATCTTACTTCACTCTTCACAATTAAATACTTAACTTTGTCGAAGAGTGTATACAACAGTAGACAGTTTATGCTTGAATGCTCTTCATTTCAATATATGTATAACATTGATTAGTGTGAGCGAGATAGACAGAGTGCGAGATAATTCATTTGCTGTTACTTGCACACTACTACTGCTACTGATCCCTTTGTTTATTATGTGCATGCAGTTGAGAGCATGAGCATGATATGTTAGCGCTATTATTGGCTTAGTATAAGTGTATTAGTGCATCAGCACTAACGAAGGCTTGACGAAGACTTAACGAAGGCGAGAGAAATTAATAGCTTAATTTAAGCTGTGAAAATTTGTATTATGAGAAGAGTGAGCGCAGGAGTTGTCGTTGTGTTAGTGTATTGATACAAGCGCCGACTTAACGATGTTAAGCTAGCGTAAGGCTCAATGGCAAAGAGATCATTGCAATAGTGGTTGGGCGTCTGCTCTTCGCAGCAAAATAAAATAATTGAAGCCGTCTAGAGCGCAGCAGGCATGCTGCGTGTAAAAAATGCCACATATGGATATCAATATAAATAAATTATAAAAAAAGCGCAAATGCGGAACAAGCAATGATAATTTTAATTGAATGTGCTTTGAGGCGTGTAAGCCGCAAAAAAAATCATGGCGCACACATATGCTCTTTTACTCAACACACACACACACACACACACTTACACAAGCAAGCTCTCTTTAATACACACACATGAAGATTCGCTCGTTTCCTCTCACTCACACACATACCTCAGCAGCGTATCATCGTCGACAAGCATCAGCCAGCGTATGTCCGTTAGCTCGTTGATATCCTTGAGGGATAATTGCAAAATTGCCAATGTTTTGGCACAATGTCCAGTCGGTACGTTGGGCAGGCCAGTGCCAATTGTTGGTATACCATCATCTGTTGCGGTTGCCAATGGAATGCAGTTGTGTGCAGTGTCGTAGCATAAAGGTGAAAGATCATAAAGACAAATCAATGAATATTCAATATGGAAGCTGGTGGCTCTACTGCTGCTCCTCTGCTGCTGCTCCTCTGCTACTGCTTCTCTGCTACTGTTGTTGCTTCTCTGCTGCTGCTCCTATGCTACTGCTACTCCACCCTGCTGTTACTAAACTGTTTGACTCGCAGTTGCGTTTGTGTTTGTGTTTATGTGTGTATATGTGCGTGATTGTTTGCTTGTGTCTGTTTAGTTTTGCTTTTGATCATACCCTGTACGCATACGAAATGTTTGAGATGTAATGAGTTGGTGGAATAGAAAGCGATAAGTGAAAGTAATATTTTTTAGCAAAAAATATCAATTTTGTCTATCTAAATTGACTGTTTATCTTATTTAAGGAGTTGAGCGTCTATTTAAGAAAAATTATAATTATGAAATATAAATACATTTGATACTTTATGATAAATGATACTTTTAACGTAAAGATTGCTGTTTTGACTTTATCAGGATAATAAAGAAAAAGATAAAAAATAATGCGGTTTATTTCTTTTATATTTTTAGTATCCTCAAAACTTCAATTTATAGATCAAATATATAAGTTTTATATAGATTATTCTCCACAAATTTCTTTAGCATCTTTACATCTTTACATCTACAGGGTATCTATCATAATGACACTCTCAATCATGACATCAAAATCTGTTAACTATACCCCATACAGGGTATCCTATTTAAGACCACTCCGGGCCTGGAAGCCTCTCTGCTTCATTTAGTTTTTGTTATTGTTAGCAAGTGTGCGTATATTTGCCCAATGGCCATGCCCCCAAATAGAGAGGAGAATAAGCAGCAGGTGAGCCGCAGGAGCTGGAGCAGGAGCAGCATGCAGTCATTTGCTTTAATTGCGTTCATCGTTCTCATTCTTGTTGTCGTTGTTGTCGCTTTACCTGCCACATCGCTGTAGTATTTGCGCCGGATGGCATCGGGCGCCCAGGTGCGTTCGATGATTGGTATACGCTCCTTATGGAATTTTGCACAGGTCTTGATTGCAAAATAGATGTGTGCGCCAGTTGTGTGCACCTGTTGTGGGCGAAAATCGGTTTGGGCATCAGTTTTGAATTCGAGTTTGTGTTTGACCGTTGTCACAGAATTTATGGTTATAGGTTTCAAATGCTAATTGCCCCAATGGCCGGGGTACACATTCCACATCCTATACACACATAGCCCTCACCCCCACACACACCTGAGTCCTTACCTGAGTCGAGCTCATATTTGTCTTCATTTCATCCAGCAAACATTATTCAACTGAACGAGTTAGCATCTGGCAATAGTTTTAGTATCGGGTATTTATCATTCTAATTACGTTTAATAATTCAATAGAAATAAAAATTTTAATTTATTTACAACGGCTATGAATATTAAGATGCAATCCGGGACAACTGTGCGTGTGTGTAATATTTGCATATTTCTTTGAATTGAGAAATTAATTTTATGTTAAGTGAAATGAAATGAATATTCAATAAATATTAAATTTAAATTTAATTAAATAAAATTGAAAATTTTATGAATTAGAATTGACAAATTATATAAACTTAAATTTAAATATATTAAGAGCTTTTTTTTTGAAACTAAATTTTATTTAAATAAAATTAAAATATTTTTATTTATATTTAATTAAAGCTTAGTCTATTTGTCTACTGTTTGAATTGTAAACATAATACGCATAATGTAAATATAAACAATTTTAAATGAATCAATCAGATTTTGTCAACAAGCATTAAATTTGCTTGCAAGTAAATTTAAAAATTAATGGAAAACACGTTCTGCCCAAATGTATGTTGTGTGAAATGAGAAAATGAGTTCACTGTCATAAAAGTGTTAAAGTTCTAAGAGTGTTAGATAATTCATTTGTCTATGATGATATTGAAGACTATTAGAGGGAGTGAGGGAGAATGAAAAGGCTAATGTTTACATACAGTGATCTCTTCACAGCCCAAGTCAGAGAGCAAAGCGAGCGAGCTTCATAAACGCGGCAGTTCATTTGATGATGTGAGCGGCTACAAGGCGAGAGGACTAAGCTCAGGAATTGCCTTAGTATTAGTTGCTGTAAAAGCGCAGTCTCTCTATTTTAGGTGAATTGAGTTGTTACTTCAGTGTGAATGTATTAGTGTCTATGCTTAAAGAATACGTTTATGTAATAAGATGATTTTGTTGTGAGTGTCAACGAGATGAGGACTAAGCGCTGAATTTGCCTCTTGATATTGCAAATGCTGTCATGCTCTTTTTTCTTAAGCCTTGTAAATCGGTCACTGCTGTCGCATATGCATAATATTAAATAACATAATTTGAATTGTGAGCACCTACATGTCGGGAGGATGAAGTACAGGAGTTGCCTCAGTATGAGTGTGCTATTGAAAATAATAAGGCAGCCTCTCTTTTTTTAAGCGAGAGAACGCGAACACTGCAATACGTGTAAGTGCTACAGTTGTAGTTGTCTTTGTGTGGATAAGTGGCTATAAAGGCTTGATGAAGGTTACGAATAGAAAGGGGAGAGGAGAGCGTAAAAGTTGTCTTAGTGTTAGTGTATTATTTCAAATGTGGACTTATCGAAGGCAAAAGCAGAAGGAGATCATTTAGTCTTTGCGTGTCTGCGCTGTCAAGCGGTCGTTGCTGTTCCGTGTGTGTAAATATTAAATAACCAAAAAATTAAAGATGAATAATGGTCGCTGATTTTAAATAGAATTTTTTTTGTATATTTTTTTCACACTTTCATTTGCATTTGTATGTTTAAATACGTGTCATTCAAATTGGTGTGTTAAATTGTGCACAAGAACCAAAGGCAGATACTCAAAATGGACACCTTCTGCAGAAGGTTACTTGAAAAGGGAATGTGAAAGTGAGAGAGTAAAAAAACTTTGCGGCTACTATTTTTTTTTTTTTTTGGTAATATATGTAAATACATATGCACAATTTGTATGTAAGTATACACATATATATGTGTGTGTATGCATGCGTCAGTGTAAATTTACTGTGTTATTAGGACATGAATTATCTTTAACTTTAATCGCATTTAGTTTTGCTGACCTTCACAGTAGTTTGCTGACTGTTTCGCAACAGAGGCAATGCCATATGGTCATATGTTCAATCTTAAATATGGCCCTTTACTTGAATATAAACCATTATTCAACTTACACACTGCACGGCATTCCCAGCGGCCATTTCCGGCTTGGCATGCAAGACACAGGGCACAGGCTTTGACTCCTTTGCTGCCGATGCTGCTGCTGCTGTTGCTGCCGTCTCTAAGGACGCCAACGACCAGGCTGGCGACACTCGCGCCCAGGGACAAATGTAGTCAGCACTTTTCAAAATTATTTTCCGCTGCAACATGTCGACAAAGTCATCGCCATCTTTACTGATGCTGCTGGTGATGCTGATGTCGATGTTGTTACTTCTACTGCCATCGCTGCCGCTGCTGCCGCTGCTGTTGCTGCTGCCATCATCAGCAGGTGTTATATTATCGAAGATGAATCGGGCCAACTCATGGGCCGCATCTATGGCGAATTCACTGTGCCTTGTGGCATTTGGGACATTTAGAGCAACAAGTTCGACCAGGCTGCAAATGCATGTTCCATGATGAGTTATGGCCAAACATGATGCTCCCCTTCTACACCTGGACTCACCTGCGCAACAAAGCACCTGTAAAAACAATGCCGGCACTTAGCATGGGATATGGAAACCATGTTGGATCCTTGTAGTTGGCAAAATGATGCACAATCGTCGCTTCAGTGTCGTACAAGGCGTGGCCGTAATAAGCCAACTGCAAAGAGGGACAAGGAATTGCAAGGATATTAAGTGGAGCAGTTGATGCTGTCAAAATGTGATGTAGAAAATAAAATTTAATTTCATTGCGAAATTAATTTTGAATTTTTTTTTTTTTTTTGTATATATCACAAGTTGTAAAAATAACATTTTTTACAGTTAAAAGTTGATTGGGTTTTTTTTATTGAAATATGTTGCACTGCATCCAGTGTTGACTTAGGACGACATGTAAGAAGAATTTTCAAATAATATCACATTGAATTTTTAGTTTTAATTTGTATATTCGATTTAAAATTTGTTATAGCTTTAAATTTGAACTCATATATCTCATAAAGTTCGATCATTTTGAAAGTTTATTAAATTTTTAACAGTTGTTTTGCTTGACGTTTTTTTATTATTATTATTTTATATTTTTTCCAATTTATTAATATTATTATTTATTTTTATATTTTATTTTTATATGATTATATGATTATATTAATATTATTTTATATTTCTCATTATATTTCAATTTATTTTTTATTTATTTTGACATACTTTGAGTAATCATTTTCATAGATATACGTCACACATTGTTTAAAAAATTAATAAAAATAATCTAAAGTTGAATTGATAAGTTGGAATACTTTAAAAAGGCTTCGAAACTTTAGGCAGTCTGCTTATTTCTTTCTCTCTGTGAATTTTTGTATATTTAGTGTATCACATTATATAAATGTAAGCACAAATTTTGTGTTTTTCTTGTTTATGTATAATTTTTTTAGGTTATGATAATATATTATAATCATTTGAAATACCTCTCTGAAAAGGTATAGTTTACCATTTGCACATTTTTATTTGTGTTTAAAGTGAAAAAAAATGAATAAATAAAACCCAATATTAATATGATACACTGTATAAAGATTGTGTCTAAAAATCACAGCAGCAGTATAAATTTGTATATGAAAATTGCTTTAAATTTAAAGTTAATAATTTAATTTTTTAGAACTACCATTCTACTGTTTTTACTGCTAATTTCAAAATTAACTGCTAAAACATTTCTTTTTCACTATTTCTATTATGGATTTTTCTAATATTTTAATATAATTCAAAGCATTTTTATATCATTATTGAGTTTTAATATTAAAAGTAAATATATTAAAGCTTTGCATAAATATATTTAATTTGGCATTTTATAAAGGTCCAAGAATTTTACGATTTAGTTTTAAACTGGCAAACACTTATTTTTTCAATATCTTTGGATGCGAACCTAGATCCTAGTAAATCAGTTAACAAATAATTGTTACGTCAAGTTCTAAAAGATGAATTTTACACAATTTTATAAACTATCTAATTTTAGATTTTTAATATATATGTACATTTTACAGATAAACTTATTGTCACAAGCATAAACACATTTTCGAATCCTTTAGTAATAGATTTTTAGGCACTACTAAATTTTTATATTTAATAATTTTTCTATTCACCTCTTGCGCATCCCGTTGATGCAGTTGGTCGAGCAGGCCACGCAGCGAGGCGACGTGCGTGTTGTGCTGACACCAGATAATCCAATCGGTGTTCGCGTTTAGGAGACGTGTCTTGCCTCTCAAATAGGGCAACGCATCGAGCAGAGTCCAGTAATTGAATAGTTCATGCATTATGTGCACCTTAATGGTATAATTGTAATCCATGGGGATCGTCTCCAAAATTTGTTGTTTGCGTAGATTATTGCGCAAGGTGCGACAATTCTCTGCCGTCTGCTGTGGACACGAAATGAGCAAAAGAATTTCATTGCCATTGCAAAATCGTATGAGAAACGTTAAAAATAGCAAGATATTCCAACTAGGCTTTAACTGCATTTTATGCACTTTATTTGATAAACATTTTGTTTAATATGAAAAGTTTGTCAAGTTTTTGCCGTCGCGTTCGCAATCCCGTCGAATTGGACCTCCGTCGTGCTCCCAACTACGACTGCATTAATGAACGTGCGAAAACGTACTGAAGCAACTGTGATTGAATTTCTAATTTTCTTCTTTTTTTGGCGCAAACGGGCCAGAACATTTTCGTTTAGTTAATGCCAATGCGCAGGCGCCAAAGTCCAGTCAAATGTTATGAATGAATTTTTCGTGTCGAGTGCAACAGTTGGCCAAAACCAGCAATGGCCATGGCAATGAATTAATGTGTGTGTCGGTGTGAGTGGAAGTGTGAGTGTGTGTGTGTTTATAAAGGTATATTGCATACATTTGTGCGGCAAACTTGGTGCACCCTGTGCTGCTGTGCCCTGTACTACTTGTTGGAATTTGACTCAATAAATATGGGTCAGATATGAGAGATAAACAAATGAATATATAGTACATGCTTAATGTGATTATAATTAATGACTGCTGCTTAAGTTGAATAGCTGGTGATTGAAGTTGCTTTGGTAATTTAGGCATTGAAAGACTATGTCAATCCATCCTAGCACACTTTCTAAAATTATTTTTATTTTTTTTAATATATTTTTTATTTGTAATTAATAAATGCACTAACTGAAAAAGTGCATCATTTAATCATCTTTTCTATTTCAATGCATTTATTACTACTAAGTATATTTTTTTTTATTCAATTCACTCTTTTATCTAAGGGACATTTTTAAAACATTTATTTATTATTATTTTGTGCTTTATTTTTTTTCTTTATTTTTTACAATATACTACATTTGTATGCAGAGTTTAACTACTGATTTTCAGCTGAGAAATAATTTTTGAGTTTAGTTATATTTCATCTTTTTAATTTATATATTTCATTAAAAGTATATTATTTATATATTTTAATTGTTTTATATTTGTATTGTATTATATTTAACTTTGTATTATATTTGTATTATTTTTAACTATAATATATCAAAAATTAATAAAAAGTTACAGTGATTTATTATTTATATATAATTTATAGATTCTGTGCATAATTAAAATTTTAGAAATTAATACATAAAATAATAAATACATAAGTCTTTAATATGCAGCTTTCATTCATTTCATTATAAATAAGAGCATATTATGCATATATTATTTATATTATATTTATTTATTTTATTAAAATAAAAAGTGTTTAATCCACAGAACACATATATTTCATTAAAAGTAACAATTACATATTTTAAATGTACATATTATATATGTGCTTGATATATATTTATATTTATTTTTTTTTACAAAAATTTTAAGATATATTTTTAAGTGCAAAATACACTCATAGATCCCATTTGCTGACCCATTTCCCATAAAAATGCGTGCGATAACCGTGAATCAATGAGTTTATATAAATAAATCGCATGCTGAATATACGTAAATAAAAATTAATATAATATGTGAATGTTTAATAAACTATATATATATATATATATGACATTATCGCGACTTGACTGTTATATCATACACATTACATTAGGATTTCTCATTCAATACTTAATTTATAATGTTTATGGTAAAGCCTTATCAATTTCTTCCATTGATAATGGAGCAAAAAGACTTCACCTATATATAGTTACATAAATACCACATAAAATTAAAAACAAAAAGAAATTAATTGAAGAGTAATAAAGCACAAAAAATAATAAAAATAGAAACTAATAATAAAAGCTTTTACTTTTTTTGTTTGCTTTATTTCCTTTTATTTTTTTATTATTATTTATCTACAATTAAATAAATTATTTATTATTATTTCCCTTTATTTATTTATTTTTTTTATTATTTTAAATTGCCTTAAATAATTTTTTTAAAATATTGTGTAGAATTTTTTTTAAGCATTCATGAAAACAATATTCTGCATTTATTCTCATCTAATATATAATATATGTACATATATAAAATACGTAAATCCCTCCATCAATGCTAGACAAAAAAAAAAAAAGTTTATTCTGCAAATATTCTCATTTATTATTATTTATCATTAATAATCTTATAATCCTTTCAATTCCAAACAACCCAAACATTTATTTTTTATCTTTGTTAAATAATAATTTCGTCAAATCGAAGAACATATTTCATAAAACAATGCTGGTCCCTTGGCATTTTTTTTTTTAAATTATCGGAATTACTCTTCATATTAATTTGTTGTTGATATTGACGTCTGTGTGTCCACAATCTATTCAGCAACTGCTATAGATAAAGTTTAAATTACTTTTATATCAAACACACGCACATTTGCATATAATGCAAAACACATTTGAATTGCTCGCAGTTGTTTCTCTGAGAATTCCACATAAATAAAACTTTTGTGGTGAAGAGATATATATCAAAACAGAGAACAAAAACAAATAGATAAATATATATGTATGTATTTATATATAATTTTTGTGTTTTATCAGCTTTTCAATAGCTCCAATAATCAATTATATAGCATATGTATTTATATATATATATATGTCTATTTTAGTTTTCCAGCTTATGCACATAATTTTTGGGATTAAATAATTCATAATTAGCGAATACATGAATGCCATGTATAATTATTCGTTAAAACAATTAATGGGAATACTAGTTAGTTAGAGCAGTTAGTTAGGTAGGTAGTTAGCTAGTTAGTTAATACATGAATTAGTTGTAGTCTCTAATGCATGGGCGAAGCCAGCCTTGTGGTCGTCTGCATATTGTTGCTGCGATTGTTGAGCTTGAGACGCAGCTCGTTCACATGCTTAAAGAGCAAATCTTGTTTCGAGAGCAATTCCCTTGTGCACTGACAGACATGCTGAGGCCTGCACAAACCAGGATTCCAACGGCAATAGAGACCCCTCCACAGACGCATGACACGCACGCTGGCAATCGGACGTAAGACGAGCTCAGCGCCGTGCGTGAACGAGGGGAAGAGCGGATTCAGATATTGATCCAGCGATGAATTAATATGTGTCCACAGCGAAATGGTTTTATGCTTCAGATCTAGAAAATTAGAGTTTAATTATAGTAATTACAAATTTATATATAGTATATATTGATGTGCTCACCCTCTGCTACACGTTCCGCCTCGGTATTGCACAGGAAGGTGCCAAAACGGCACGAATACAAATGATCGACAATTGTGATGAGGAAATGCTCATTAAATTCGAATGCATTGTTAAACTGTTGACTCACTTGCCAAACGCTATCAATGAACTGCAGAAAGACCGGCGAACGATCAGCATCCGAGTGCTTGTTATCGCCATGGCCAATGCGTTGCTGAAATTTATGGCCGAACGATAACCACTCCTTTTCGATAAGAACCTCGAAGCCGCGTACGGTGCGATAATGTGGATCTAGCAATAGCATCGACAATGCTGTCAACTGTGCTGTGCGATCCCAGCCGTCAGAGCAGTGGACCACCACAGAGGTGCTCATTGTCTCCACCTTGTCCACGATGCGTACAGCTCCGGCCAGAACGCAGCGAATGTGCTTCAGCCATAAGGTGCTATCGATGGCCGTCTGCCATTTGGAATCATCGGTGGTGGGATAGCATGCCTCCTTCACCTTGCGCAGGCTTTCACGCATCACGTGAATGTTGTGTATATCGAGGAAATTGATCTCAACATTTTTATAGGCATCCTCGGATTCGTAGCCGCCACCCTTAGCCTTGTTGGCAATGGCATTCGCACTGGGCCGGGCATCCATAATGGTCAATTTATCAGATTGTGCATTCGCTTCCATAATGTAGCTCAGATAGGTCTCATCATCGGCATTCCGTTTGCCACTCACACCGACCAAGGGCTGAGAGCAACGTGTAATGGTTGCCTGTGTGCGCGGATTCATCCAGGACAACACGGGCAAACGGCAACGCGAACGAAATTGTGCAACGCGACGCAGAAAATCATCAGAAGCTGCCTTTGGTACGGCCCACACAGCAGGATAGCTGTCACAAATACCGTAGAACTCGTTGATCTTTGTGGCACGCCACATATCGTTGGGCACGCCCAGTCGACGCAGCTCTGCCAACGGCTCGTAAACTGCCCAGCCATCCCAACCGGCGCTCACAGCGGCATTGGCCGTCGATGGCTGAGCAGCTGCTGCTGCATGAGCAAATGCGAAAAGTTTTCCACTGTACGAGAGCGGAAATGCATTCGCTTGGAGCTTCTCGAACACAGTGCGACGCGAATGATTCTGTTGCTTGTGGGCGAACCGTAAATTGCGCATATCCTTGCAGAAGATCTCAATTCCATAGCTATTCTCGCCACGTGACGTGGCACCACCGATTTTTTCCACACGCGCAATCACGCCCAACGGCACGTCCACAATGACTGGCGGCTCCTGATCGCGCAATGGCAGCGAACGAAAATAGAGGCGATAATTGGTAATGGTTAGGGCACCGAACACTGGTCCACGATATGGGCAAACATAGGTGACATCGTTCTTTTGATCCTGCTCTTCCTCGCCATCTAAGTAGACAAAAGGCGTATCTCTTTGTTGGCCGTTTTCCGCGCCGTGTTTGGAGCCTAGCGAACTTGATTTCGAGCTGCTGTCCAGCGAATTGCTGCTGGCTGTTTTCGATGCCAACTTGTCGGCTGAGCTTGATGTGGCATCCATTGCAGCGGAATGGTTAATTATCAACTGTTTCAGTTGTCTGATTGGACACTAAAGCGTAAACAAATTTTGCGTCGAATGAAATATTTTTTATATTTATTGTTCACAGTCGAAATTTATCGAACGACAATCGGAACAAGCTCCATTGAACAGCTCATAAACTGAACTGAACGAGCAAAATGAACTAATATTAAATCATCTTATTCATGCAGTTGATCACATATATTTATTATATATACATACTATATACAGCTGTATTCAGCTGTAATATAATGGCAATTATTTAAATCAATTATATAGTTTCGTAAATAAACTATATATGAAAATCGGGGTACATTGCAGCCATTAATGCAGTCATAACACCATTGAGTAGCGCTGTTACTTAACATTGCAATGTTACACTTAACATAAGACTGACTTGAGCGTCAAATTTGAATTACAAAAAACCGATCCCCAGCAAAATAGTTAAAAATACTTTTTGTTTTGTAATAAATTTTAATTTATATATATGGTACATATAAAAAACTCCTGAACGGAATTTTTGCCTTTACTAAATTGTTAGTTTCCTTTTCACAATATTATATAAATATATGTACATATGCATGTGTTTTTTTTATGTTTTCCTTGTATAATAATAGATTGTATATCTTGTATTTAGTTTTACTTTAGTAAGGTGTATTTCTCTCTTTTTCATTTGTTTTTAAGTATTTTCAACAAAAGTTAACAATTAAACCAATATTTTTGTTCAAATTAACTTAATTCTTCAGTTAGTATTTTATAAATTTAGATTAGTTTTTTTTTTTTTTTTTTTTAAATGTCACATTTACGTACATTATTTAATACGCTAAGCATCAACAGAAATCATTTAGCTGACTAAAAACGAAATGACCTTTCCAATTCATTGCTGAGCGCAAAAAATCAAATTGTAGAAATTATGAAAACCTAATCACTAATCCATTTCATTTTGTTACTAAAGAGACTATATACTTAGGGAGCAGATAATGCTAGAAATTATATATATATATATATGTTTTTTGTTTGTTAAGGTATTATTATTTATCTGGCTTTGAATGATTCATTTCATATAGTCAAATGTATCCTGTTGACGTTTAGTGTATTGTCTTAGCAGTTTTTCTTTTACGAACATGTGTTTTCCATTTGTTTAATTTTGCTAATACAGTTGAAGAAAATGAAGTTATAGTTTCTTTTTGTTTTTGTTATATATATATATACTTAGAGACAAAGCGTTAGTTGCAGTTTTGGTTTTTTTTTTTTGTTCAAATTAATAAAAACTTATTCATTAAACTAATAATATGTTAGCAAAACAGGCAGTTTGTGTGCTTTCAACATATCCGATGTATGTCTATAAGTACATAAGAACTTTACAAATATTATCATAGTGTGTGTTTGTGTGTATATGTGTGAGTGTGTAAATGTTAGTATGAATAAACAAAGTTAATAAATAAAATAATTTCATTTATTTAGTTGAATTCGTCTTTGTATAAACTAAATTAACAACATAAAATTAAGGAGTGGGAAAGTTTTGTTTTGAAAAACAATGGATATGCTTTGTGAATATAATATACATACATACATACATATATATATGTGATATTTATAAATTTATGCCAAGACATTGGGATTGCAATTCGAGCTTCGAGTTTTGCCAATTACAATTGTTGCAAATCATTTATTTAATATTAATTTGTAGCATGCCTAATTTGTATTTCGTATATTAGTTTTTTTTCTTTTACTCATTAATACAAAGGCTAAGTACTATTTTCGTACACTTATAGGGGTTGTTCCTTGCCTTTAAAGCTTTTTTTTAACTATTTCGATTTGTTTTTTTTTCCATATGTAAATAGTTAATAAATGTGGGCGCTTGCGACTTTTTACTTCATCTCTTCACTTTGCTCTATAATACTTTCTTTGTTAGTTACACGTATGTTTGATAATGTTAATTATACATTTATATATAAATATATATATAAGTGAGCTTTATATGTGTTTTGTATATTAAACTAGGCGTATTTTTGTTGTTGTTGTATACACATATAAATTGTATATATATATAGAGTTATATATATATATTTATATATATGCAGCTATTTACTATATATGCCTGATTGTTGTGCATGTTGTTCTCTTCAGTTGAATTAAACTCAATCGGAGCGCCTTGCCTTAATTAATTATATATAAAGTAAACTTAAAGCATGCCATAATGTCATAATGTCATATCTAAAGCGTTACTTAAGTAAAAAAAAATAAAAATAAAAATAAACAAAATTAATTGTGTTAAACAAAAATAATAAACTGTACATAATGTCATTAAAATATTATATAACAATCAAGTTTGGTTACTAATTTGGTTCGAAGCACGCATCTCTGTATATATACATATACATATGTATTTTTTTTATTCTGCAGCTAAAACAAAATACTGTTAGTCTATTGCAAGCCCAATTATACTATAAATATGTAAATCATATATGTCACATGGTTAAAAAAAATTAAAGAAAATATTTATATATATATATATATATATAGATATAGATATATACATATGCATATACTATATATAATTAATTCATAAATGATTAGCATCTAAAACTTGTACATGCCTACCAGCTAGCAGGGCGCCCGTGCAAATTAGTTATACATAGTACGTATTTCCTATATAGAGTATGTGCTATGTCTTGTATACATTGTCTTGTTTATATGACTATGTGTGTCCCGGGGTGTGTGTATATATGTGTGTGTGAGTGGCTGTATATTTATATATATATATATATATATATATATATATATAAATAGATTAGACGTGCATCATGCTGCATGTTGCTGTTGTGGGGGGCCCAGTCAGTATTTATGCTGAGCTTGGGAGTCTCTTGCGTTGCGTCTTTCTTATTAGAATTTTGTGGCTTAGTTGTTTTGTCGGTTTTCCATTTCTTTTTTCCCATACATTTCATTCTCATTGTCAGTTATCTTTCTCAGCGTCGTAGGAGATTTTTGGCGCTGTTACTGCTGCTACTTTTACTTGTTGTTTCATTTCATTTTCATTTTCAATTTGTTTTACTCATCCACCGATGTTGTGGGCGGACTATAACTGCATCAGGAGGCGCTACGCTGTTCGCTATCCGGTCGGCGATCTGTGGCAATTTGTAGCAAATTCCTGAACTCTGTATCGAGTATTTGGCGTGCCTAAATATGTACATTATTTTAATAGTAAATTAATAATTTAACTGAATTTATATTGTAATATTGACCTGGGCATTTTGCGTGGGTATTTGCAAAGCTAGGCCCATGGCATTGGCATCGAAACCCTCATCCAGCGCCATCAGACCACCATGGACGCCCGATTCGAGCAAGTTATTGGCATATTCCTAAACATAATAATATATGAGAGTTGTGTAGAAATCTAAATCAATTGAATTCATTTTGTATTACCCACCTTCAGCCCTATGCTGCTCACCCATCGTATGACACGCTCATTGCTCCACACGAGCACATCGCACAGGCCATTCTCGCTCATCTTGCGCCTGTGCTCCAGCTCGGTGCGATCATAGTTTAAGCGCTTGAGCATTGAGATGCCATACTGCAGGCTGGTGCGATGAAAGCTATCAACCATTTTTAACTGACCACGCAAATCCTTTTTGGTCAAATGATCCAACATGCGTGCATCGACTAGACACTCCATAAAGGTTGTGCGATATTGTGGCAATCCCAGCCCAGGCAGCCAGTAATTACCAATCCATTCGTGATTCATATCCCCTGAAAAACAAGAGAAGAATGTTTAGATATTACTACTACAATATTTCGTGTCTATCATGGCATTGAACCTACCAAACGCCAGTGTAGTGCGTGATGTTTGCGGAGCTGAGGGTGAAGTTAGTGAAACCATTTCCTGTATGGCCAAACGTAGTTTGAGCCTGTGTAGGGGATTACTAATGCCTAAGGAAAAGAAAGGATTTCGATTTCAATTTGATACCAACTATTTTACAATTTATATTTAATGCCAACCTATTTCTCGCTGTATCTCCGTATCGCTCAGTGCGCTCATTATAGCACCCGATTTGACATTGGCACGACAAGCGGCCACATACCAGGCGGGCATGCCCACCCAAAGTTCCAGCCAGGCGACAATAGTTGGTCCGTTCCACAGGGCGAATGGCGTGCCCGCTTTCATGGCCTCGCCCAGCAGATCGTTGCGATAATCATGATCTCTGCAAGAGACATAATATAGAGTATGAGTAGAGTCTACTTTGATATCCCTTTAAGTTCACTCACTTCTTTTGCCTGCCATAGTCCACGCTGCTAATTTTGGAGCCCGGAGCGCTGGCTATGCGCGGCATCATGCCGCCCGTCATGCTCATGACATCATAGTTGGAATCCACTTCGCTTAAACCCATCGACAGATTGCCTATGGACATCATGCTGGGCGAACCGTCGGGCAGCGTATCCTTTACGCCCTTTACCTTTTCCTTTTTGCTAAAGAAACGACCCAGCGATGATTTGATGCCCTTCTTTTTCTGCACAGCTGCAGCGGCAGCTGCTTCCCTCGACACGCCCGACGTTGGCGTCTGCAGCATGGACATTGAACCCATTGTATTATAGTGACGCAGTGACTCTTGGCTGCCATAGCGCGAACTAAGCGGCGACAGCCCATAGCCGTGCGAGGCCAGCGTCATGTGAGCATTCACATGTGGCGAAGCAGCGGGCACCATTGTACGACGACGCAGCTCCTCCTGGCTATGGGCGAGCGCCTGGGCAACGCGCTCCAAACGCATCGAACGTGCCGTCAATGGCGAGGCAGCGCCGCCGGAGCTCGAATCGCCGGTGGTGGACATGCCACCGTGCAGCTCCTCACGCGATGCATCACTGGACAGCACGGGCAAGTTAAGCTGCAAAGATAGAGGATTAGGATGATTTATTCCTTTATACTTAAGCTCAACTCATACCGTATGATATTTTTGCATGAAATCCCGCTGTGGACTATTGGGCGTACTGCGTCCGCTCATGGGCGGACTTTGTCTGTCCATGGAACGGCCGCGTGCCAAAAGATTCACATGCTCCAGACTGCCGACGCGCGATTCCAGCTCTTCGGCACGCGCCTCTGTCGATTGTTTCTCCTCCTGGATGAGGCGAATCTCATTATTGATGGCATCCAGCTGCTCCTGCAGCATCATGGCCAACGTTTGGGCATCTGTATGGCCGGAGGGCGACATCATATCTGCCGTGGCAGCGGCATACATTGCATCGCCATCATCGCAATCGCCCACACTGGCAGCAAGCTCGTAGGCCTGCTGCTGCGCATGGGCCACATGCTGCATTTGCAACTTCTCCCACTCCTGCTCGGCCATTGAACGGGCCAGAGCATTCTCCTCGGAGAGACGTGATTTGCTCGGCCGTCGCAACGAATGCGTTTCAAAGCTGGCATGAGATGTGCTGCGTGTGAAGGCATTGCCACCGCCATCCACCACGCTGCTGGGCGAGAGGCTGCGAGTGAGTGCCTCTGTCTGCTGGATATTGTAGGCGATCTCCTGCTGGAGCAGTTGACGTTTGAAATTCTCGATTTCGAGACGTGTCTTGGACAGCTCCTTCATTATTTCGCTCTTCTCATGGTGCAGCTCCTCGGCCACCTTGCGCGCCTTCTCCAGCTCTTGCGTCAACGCATTCTTCTCATCCAGCGCACGCATGCGCTCCTTCAGATGCACCTCCAGTCGTTCATTGGACTCGGACAGCAGTTTGTCCACCGTCGACGACAGTCGCAAATTGTGCTCTTCATTCATTTTGAGACGCTGATTCAGTCTTACCACCTCGGCGCTCTTCTCATCCAAATTCGCTTCCAAGCCACGTATGCGATCCTCCGCCGAACCATGACGTTCTTGAGCCTGCAAAGCGTTCAGCCAATATCCATTTAATAATGCAAATTCAAGGTTTATCTCGCGTCAATAATGACAACAAATTAGTGTGTTTGTGATTAGTAATGAAAGCTAAAAGTGAAAGGTGTTTTTTTTCTGTATTATATGTACTTTTTTTTGTGAAGGGTATCAGTAGTCGGTGCGCTGAGTTCTTGTGCAGGACAGAAGAATAATAGAGAAAGAGTTGTATATATTCTTGTTCTTGTTGGTTTTTCTTTGGTTAGTAAGTGGATATTTGGAAGAATAGAAAATATATACGAAAACTATATATTTTATTTCAAATTACGTTACACAAAGAAACTAATAGAATAGAAGAGAATATATAGAGCTTGTACTATATAAAAAAATAAAATGAAAAAAAAATAAAATACAAAATTTAGTTTGTATAATTGTTGATAATTGAGATTATACTTATGGAACCTGTCGGCGCGCATATTAGTTCGAGTGCATACCTTATTTCCTACCTTTGTCAATGCCTCCATGCGCGCCTTTAGCTGCTCCTCCATATCCGGCTGCAGTTTGGCATGTTGGGCTAGCTTTTGCTCAGAGAGTTCGAGTTTCTCTTCGATGGCGCTGATTTTCTCTTCGTGCAGCTGTCCATGGATGGTTTTTTTTTCGATATTTGTTTGTTTTTGATTTCGTTATCGGGTTGGTGGGTGTATTTGAATTAGTATGGTTTTTTTTAAATGCAATATGGATAGGGTACATTATAATATTTAGTATTAGTCACAGTTTTGTAGCGTTTAAGCAGGCATGGGCGAAAAAAAGACACTGGCTCGAAAAGTTTTTGCTTGCATGAAAATGTGATAAATTTTTTTTTTTTTTTTGGGAAATTTCTTCAAAGGAAAAACTCAATTAAAAACATTCAATTTGAGCAGAAAATCTTAAAAACTTGCGCTTATATTGTCAACATTTGCTGCGCTTTTAATAACAGTTTGCTGTTATGTGAAAGACTTATCATGTTATTAACAGTTGCATTTAACAAAATAAAAACTAGATATGTAGACTTTAACATGCTAACAGCTGTTAGCCCATATAACAAATTTTTAAAGAACTTTTTCAAAAAATAATAATAAACTCATAGTTTTGTTGACATTTTACAATGATGTCATACATATATATAGCTAAACTTAATTATTTCCTGATAAACGTTTAAAATTGCTGTGATACATAATAATTAATTGACGGAAATAAGACAAAATATTTTTTCTTTTTTGGTATAAATACACATATATAGATAGGTAGGGTAGATTGTTGTTTGCAGTGCAGTGTTTTGATTAATTTATGAAATTCGCCCATGCCTCGAAACCATAACCAATTCCATATACAAAAATTTGACATTTATATTTATACGCACCTTTAGCTGTGCCTCCTTGTGCCGCAGTTCCTGCTCCAGTTTCTCGTTTAGATCGTGCAGCGAGGTGGACTCACGTTGAGCATTTAGATAACGTTTCTCTAGCGTAGTAATGCGCTCCTCCTGAAATTGGTTCGATATATGTTAACAATTTCTTTTATTTATATCTTTGACTATAGTTTACCTGATCTTCCTTTTGTGCCACATTTTCGCGCAAATCTCGCTGCAGCTTAGCGCATTGATCCTGCGCCTTGCAGTGCTCCTTTTGCACACGCGACAAATTCTCTTCGAGCTCACTGATCTTGTTGTTCAGATCGGAGACGCGACGCTGCCATTGCGACAATTCAGAGGTCTAGGAATAGAGAGAGAGATAGAGGGGGATTTAATTATTAAAAAATATATGAATATATGATAAACTTAATTGATTTTAAGATATTAGAATAAACTGAGTTAATTATTTAATTAATATTTTGTCACAATTCAAAGTTCTATACATAGAGAAAGTAAATATTAAATTATTTTAAAAATTATTCATAATTTTAGATTATTAGAATAACTAAATAATTGCTAATTATATAAAATTTGTATTTACATAATTATCAACTAAATCTTTTCTAAAATTTTTAAATATTTATAACTTTTTTTTAATACCTGATTCAATTTATTCTTATATCTTAAAAGTAATTAAGTTTTTTATATACAATTTATTAATAAAATTATTTGCATGTATTCAAGATAAATATATTTATAAAAAATATTTTAGGGAATATTTTTAATAATTTGTTTAATTATTTTCCAATTCTAAAGTTCTGTTAATTTCTTATTTCAAATATATATTTTCTTATTCCATTTCCATTTAAAATTCTAATCTCACAAACAACCTTGAAGATTTAATTATTTACGTAACCTGAGATCAATGTCTAATGCTGATAATCAAGCAAGAGTCAATCGCATTATATTGCAACAGAAAAAAAACCTCAATTATGTTAAAATGCAAATTCAAGGCACCTAAAATAAAGTTTATCATCATACGAAATAGTTGTTTGCTTTATCAACAATACATGGGCACATCTCGTGCTGTGACTCATTTTTTTTTTGTCTATAAGCGTAGCATGATGGCTGTTGGCAATGATGTTATGGTTGTTGTTACCCCTGCCGCAGCCTGCTCACCTGCTTCTCGATGATCGTTTGTAGCTCGTGTGTTTTGGCCGCATATTCGTTTATTTCGCTCGCATCGCCATTGACCCCGCCGCCGCTGCCGCTTGCCAGCTGTACAACAACAATAAAAATTTATAGAATGTAAAATACACGCTTGATTGAATAAAAAGATATATAAAAAAATAAAATAAAAACAGACAAACACACCTTCTCTTTGATGCCATTTTCTCCGGTCGCTGCGCTGGCCGAGTTGATGCCGCCGCCGCTTTGCAAGGCGCCAGTTTTATATTGGTTTAGCTCCTCTTTGGTTGTGTTCAGCTCCTCCTCCAGCACATTGTTCTTCTCGATGGACAGCCGCAGACGTTCGCGCACCTTCTCATCCAAAGCCTTGTGATGCTCGAACAGAGATTTGAGCGCTTTGAGCACCTCCACTTCGCTGGAGACGCCGCTCTGAGCGGCCGCCTGTCGCTTCACGACGGTCATGCGCAGCGATCGCTCATGTCGCGACACCAAGCACTCTAAATGTTCCAGCAGCAGCTATATAATTATATAGTATATACCGATTTAGTTCGATCTATGTGATATATAGTTTAAGTCATAAGCAGCTTACCCGCGTATTATTGCGTTCCGCCTTAAGCTCTCCGATTTCTTCATCACGTTCCAGCAGAGTTTCGCGCGCTTGCGTCAGCTCTTTGGTGAGCGTGGCGAACTCCTGGAGAGGAGCGAATTATTAAATGATTATCTTTATTGGATTTGATTTATTTATATTAAATTACCTGCGGCAGATTGGCATTGATTTGACGCTGTAAACTATCCCGTTCCTTTTCCACATCGTGCAGCTTTGACTCCGTTTCGCCCAATCGTTCCTGCGCCTCGCGCAAACTATCCATTAACTTGTCCCGCTCATCGAGCATGGACACCATCAGCTGCTCAAAGTTCGCATCTTCGCCGCTGAACTGCGAGGAGCGCTGCGATATGCTGTCTTCCGATATTGTGGGCATTACGTCGCACATCATGTTCCACATTATTTAGTTGGCCACCAGAGCACGGGCACGCATGTAAGACTGCAAATGGAATTAATTCAATTTAATTATGGATAGTATTTCAGGGAGATAAAGAGAGAGAGACGGAGAGAGAGAGAGAGAGTTAGGAGTTAAAAAGCTAATTCTGAGAGGATTAACAAAGCATATATATTATTATTTTCAATACATAGTTTTATTCTAAATATTTGGAGTTACGTTGAAATGAATTTATTCTTTTAAAAGATTTTATTAAATATAGACTCTTTAAAAAACAAATGTATAATCTTGATTTAAAATTTGTAATATTATATATTATTTATATTATATATATATATATATTTTTTTTTTTTTATTATTTTATTAAAGAGATTATATGTAAGTTAAGCGCTGCCACACTACGTTGGTTGTGTTCTCCTATCGAATGTATGATAGCTTGGATATGAATACACATATATGTATAATTTAAAAAAAATTCTAATATTATTATTTAGACAGTTATTGTACATATTAATATCTTCTTAGTTTTAAAATCTAGAATTGATTTTATTGAAAATTATATAAATATATACTCTTATTTAATGATTTCATAAAAAAAGATATAAATATATTTACTCTTTAATTATTATTATTATTTTTTTATTTTTAAAAAGAAAATATATTATTATTTAGACAGTCCCCGCAGATATGAATCGAATCTTGTTAATTCTAAAATCTTTAATTTGATTTCATTGAAGATTATAATCCATCATATATCATTTAATATACTATTGACATGTTCTGAAGTATTTTTTCTACATAAAAATACATATATACATGGGTATATTTTTAATGTGGATTATTTTTTTTTATTTATAACTTTGCTTACGCACGCAAGCTGAGAGTAAAATGCAATATATATATATAAATATAAACACATCTAAAATATAGAACATCAATTTATCAAAACTCTCTTTTAAAAATCCGCCTAATCATTTTAACCGGTTTGAACCGGTATAACACTTTTTTTTGTTACTCAAACCAATAATTTTTTAAAAACCGGTATAAAAATGCGTGGAATTTAATTTGAAATGAAAAATAACTGTTAATATAAATTTTGCCTTAAATCGCTGGCTAGCCAATTAAAACGGTTAAATGGCCTACGCATTTTGCCCACGCCTCTGGGAGCTTGACTTTTTGTTTATGCTCACTTTTACGCCCCCCCACCCAAGTCGTTTACGCCCGTGTATTGGGTTAAAGACATTCCAATTGGACCAACACACTGAACATGTCTAATAAGGCTTTTATCATAGGCGCCGCATTGATAACAAGTTTTTTTACAGCAACACACGTACACACACACGCTCACTACGAGCACACGTACCAACTGATACACATACACACACCGCTTATGTGTGTATATACATACACGCATGCCAGCACGCACACATATGTACAGCTTTTTCTTTTTTATATTATAATTTTTGTAATTTAAATTAATGTTTCTCACATGCATTGAACACCAATTATAGCAAACACATAAAAATTAAGAGTCGCGGGTTAACAGCTGCTGCACTTGGTCGTTTAATGATTGGTAAAACGCCTTTTCACGAGCATAGAGCGACGGCTTTTATGCAAAAAGAGCAAAAAACTCCCTTCCTCCCTGGCGCAAACACGTACCCCGTAGCCAACAAGGATCGATCGCACGGCGACAGCGCAGCAGCAGCAACAACAACTTTTGTTGCTGTTCAGCTTTTGCATATATAGCTATTTAATTGTTGCAATTGTAGCAAGTTTTATTTATTTCCGATTGATTTTTATGTGCGAAAAAAGGCAGCTCGTTTCTTTTTTGGTTGCCACTTAGGTAAAAATGTGCATGCTGCCACCTAGTTGCAACATTTTGTATATTTTTGATAGTCTGGCTAACTAGATTGTTTGTGAATGTATAATTTATTTTGTGTTGTGATATATTTCTAAACTATTTTAGTTGGCTATTAAACAAAATTATGATTAAGTAATTGTAATGCCGTTTAATAATTTATGGTTTATTTTTTTACCATTACATGTCATATCGAGTGTATCAGCTGTATATCGATAAATAACAGTATGAGCAACATTGCTCTGTTATTATAACATTGCTCACAATTCTTTTTTTTTAGCAACATCACTCACAGTTTTAGCCGCATTGCCTACAGTTTTTACACACAGAACAAGCGCCCTCGTTTATGTTTTATTTTTTAGTGTTATAATTAATAAAAATAAACAATTAGTAGTAGTGTTAACGTGTTGCCATACAAATACAGACAGCGCCGCAGCTAACAAACAAAATGGGGTAAGTACGCAAAGTGTGTCTAATACAACTTCAAATGCTGTAAATTGTGTGAAAAATCGACGCCGACGTTTTCCTTGCTGATGCTATTGTTGTTGTTGCAGCTGCTGCTGCTGTTTATTGTTGTTGTTGTTGTTGTTGTTGCTGCTGCTGCTGCTGCTGCTGCTATTTGTTGTTGTTGCTGCTGCTACTCCTCTCGGCTGAGGTGTAAATATATGCCATATATACAATGTGAATTGATGATATACGTAGGTGTGTAGGCTGGCAAACGCCGCCCGTCGATACCAATTATGCGCGTGTGAGTGCTGTGTGTGTGTACGTGTAGGTGTTGGTGTGCGTACGCGCATTTGTGTGTATGTGTGCGTATGTGTGTGTGTGTGTGTGTGCAGTAAACTTGAGCAAAATCAAAACGAGGCTACAAAACACTTAAGCGCATAATGCAATTTAGTCGCCAAGGCAAGAGTCGCCTCCCTCGCTCTACCCCTCGCCCCATCAATAACCTCTGCCACCATCATAACCTCCACCGCAACCATCAACCACCAATAAGAACAACAATGCCAATGACATGGTGCCGACAATATCAATAAGAACTACAACAACAACAACAACAAGAAGAAACAGAAGAATAAGCAGAACAGCAACAACAACAACAACAACAACAACAATGTATAACCAGCACCTATGCATGTTCTTTTGTAGCTTTTGAACCGAGTAGCAGATTTGTTGTTGCTTTTGCTGTTGCTGTTGTTGCCATGACAGTCGTGTTTCTGATATATACTAAAAATAATTATAAATATTACGCTGTCGTTCTATCTAAATATTCAATTAGTTATCTAGAGCTTCGGCATTATGTCTGATATTTGAAATGTTTAGAATTTGATTGAGCACTCAACAGAAATTTTTTAAAAATTGACAGTGAACTATGTCTACAAGTGAACAGGCGGAAATGAATTGTTTAGAATTTGATTGAGTATATGAAAATTACAGTGAAGTGTACCTAAGAGTGAACCGTCGGAAATAATGAGTTTGGCATATGCTAAAAAATTACAGTGAATTATGCTTGTGTTGCAAATAGTCTTAAACGTTATATTTAGCAATTTTTTCAACATTTGAACTATATAGTAAACTATGAATATGCTGAGCAGGCGGAAATAAAGATTTAATTGAGTAACTTTAATTGAGGAAAGTACAGTGAGCTGTGCTTATATTGAAAAAGTAAATATTACAGAGCATGCATATTTATAGAGCATTTGAACTGTACAGTGAACTATACTTATGTTGAACAGGCGAAAATAAAGAATTAAAAATTACAGTAATAATTGCGTATGTCTTCAAACGGTTGTTTAACAATTAATTGAGCATTTGATAAAATACAGTGAATTATGGATATGCAGAATGATCAGTTAGTGAAAAATATTACACTAAAAGCTTTATAATTTAATTGATTATTTATATTTCATTTTATGTATGTAATGTATGCTAATTTTTCCGAAACTTTTGTCTGCAAATAAATTATAAAATAATTTAATTATTATATGTTTAATTTACATACTGATAATAATTTATGTATTTTATAATTTAAACATTAAATTGCTGGCAACAATTTTTTTTCTATAAATATTTGATAATTTTTGGAAACCTTTGCCTTGAAATAAATTGGGATTATTATAAATTATTAAATAAATTAATAGTTGATTGATTAATATTACATAAACCAATTATTAAAGAAACCCACTTAGGATTATTACTTATTGTTTTTATAAATTATTAAATAAATTAATAGTTGGATTATTACATAAACCAATTATTATATTTAATTATATTTCAAGTAAAATTTGTAGTATATTAATTTCATTAATTACAAGTTTTCTTATACAAATTATTAATTTTATTTTTTAAAAATATATACAATTTTGCAATTTTGCTTTAATTTTAATTTTTAATTTTTTTTATATTTTGTATATATTTATTTATTTCTTTTCTTAAAAATCAGAGCATAAATTTGTTTAATAATAGTGACAAATATTTTGAATTAATCTTTATATGTTTTTAATAAATTTTATTAACAAAATTTGACGTAATAATTAATAAATTATCACGTTTAACTATTATTAATTCTTATTAACCTATACAATGTCCATTTAATTTAATTTTATATAAAGAAAATTCAGCAACATTTGGAGTGTTCACTGTATCGATTCCTAGTTTGTTCGCATTTCCTATATCAATTAGCAGCTCGCACAGCCATATAAAGAACTAAATATACCGTTAGCAACTTGGTCACATATTGTTTTTATTGTACAACAAGCGACTTCCTCCTTACTCTCTCCTCCACCCCTCCCGCTGCCCCTTAGCCAAGCGTTTACAAATTAAATATTAAGCCGACGTGCAGGAATTTTAATGGAATTTTTAATTAATCACCTGTGGGTGCTGTTGCTTCCATCTTCTTCTTCTTCTTCTTTACTCCTTTTACCCATACATCTCGCACGAACAGAGAGCAACCGATTTTCACTTGCCAGGCGCACGTGTTCCATATTGATCCAAAGACGAAACGCACATGGATCACGGCCAGCATGAAGGCGGTCAATGTGAGTTTCTTCTACGACATCTCACGGAATTTATATCGCATCATCAGTGTCGAGGGCACCAAGGCGGTCATCAATTCAACAATAACGCCCAGCATGACATTTACACAGACATCCCAGAAGTTTGGACAATGGAGCGATGTACGCGCCAATACGGTTTACGGACTGGGCTTCTCCTCTGAGGCGGAATTGACAAAGGTTTGCAAATCTAAGAATATTATCGCTTCATTAATAATCATAAAATCCTCAATTACATTACTCTTAGTTTGTGGAAAAATTCCAAGAGGTTAAGGAGGCCACCAAGAATGCCATGAAATCAGCGAATGGATCGAACGCAGTGACGCCCACCACCTCGGCGAATACATCTCCGATATCGGGTCGTGCTGTGGGTGCCATGCAAAATGATAATACCAACATCGATCCTCACACCGTGGAACCGCCGAATTTAAGTAATACCAATACACAGAATGCCAATCCCGATAGCCCCTCGCATAAGCTGTTGAACACTAGCGATGGCAAGCAAGATATTGTATCGGCAACGCCTTCGCCACAGCCAACGATGGGTATGGTCGCTGGGACAGGCACCCTAACTGGCGGTGGTGGCGGAGGCGGCAGCGGTGGCGGTGGCGGTGGAATAACAATCTCTTCTGGTGGCAGCATTGTGGGCATGCACACTGGACCTGGAGCGGGCGCAACAGCTGAGCAGCAGCTCAAATATGAAAACGAACGTCTGAAAATGGCACTGGCGCAGAGGTAGGAGAAAGAGGAATATATGAAATAGGTTGTATTATAAAATGTATTCCTAACAGCTGTGCCAATGCCAAGAAATGGGAAATTGAGTTGGCCACGTTGAAGAACAATAATATACGCCTAACTAGCGCCTTGCAGGTGTGTATTATGATTAAAGCATTAATCAATGTGCCTCAACGTGTAACACTCTGAAATCCCATAGGAATCGACAGCTAATGTGGACGAATGGAAGCGCCAGCTGCACACCTACAAGGAAGAGAATATACGCCTTAAGCGTGAAATGGAACTGATGCGTGTGGGCGGCGCTGGTGGTGCTGCCATTGGCGTTGGCGGTGCCTCAGAGGATGAGCTGCGTCGCGAGGTGGCTGCGCTAAAGGCGCGCACAGAGACGCTGCAGGCGGAATTGCTGCAACATGAAATAGAGCTTAAAACGGCCAATATGAGTTTACGTGAAAAGTGCAATGATCAAACTGTAATTAAACACATTCTATATATATTGTATAGATAGTAATGTCAAATCGTTTTCCAGCTGGCTAAGATGAGTGAACTGAATGTGCTGTTCGCCAAGAGTCTGTCAGAGCTGTATGCGGTGCAAAAGGATATGGAGAATGTTATACATCCTGCCAAGTGCACTTGAGACGCCGAGTTTGGTGCACACAGAAAGGTTGAAGTTTGTTTGTCAACTATAATTGAATTATTATCTAAATGGTATTGTTTTTTTTCTTTCAAAATGTAGGTTTCAGCGCAGGAACAACAGACTACAATGGCGGCAACCACTATGACAACATCAACAACATTAACAACATCAAAAACAACAACGACAACATCGACAACAACAACAAGCAAACGCTATTTAAGTAATTTTCTAACAGCTGACGCTGAGAGCACGCTGTCCAATGTCACCTCGATACATACACAGCTGCAATCGTCGTCACAGTATGAAACGCAAAACATGGCACAGCTGCAGGCGTTAGATAAACACTCATCGCTACTGCAGGAGCTGCATCAGAGGCAGCTACAATCCGCTGCCATGTCGCGACCCAACTCCGCTGTCACTGATGCAGCTGCCTCCAGTGGCGCTGCCGGTGGCACCAAAACTGCCACCATACTCGTTTCGAAATCAAAAACCAAAACCGGGCTGCCCCTGTTGCTGAAGAATTCCATTAACAATTAGGGAAACAGAAAACAAAATTGTAACAGAAAATCAATAAGCAGACGCAACTCATTGCATTTTTTGTAAACTTTGTATTTGGTAGTTTTGTATACGCAAGCAAAACGGCACGCGAACCACACTCAACTTAACTCTGAAGAAAAACAAACCAAAACAAAAAAACATCCACACACGCATACACACTCACTGTAGGTTTATATGATGTATATGTATTTAATGTATCTTTCGGTATTCGCCTTCGCCCATCAAGACCCATCCCAAGCCCAGTATTCCGAGTATTTTACTTTTCAAAATTGTACGAGTATTTGTCTGTGTCGTGGTAATATTTCGTAGCATTTAAGTCGAAAGCAAGTTTTTAAAAATTCTCGATCGCATTCAAGTGCAATATAAAGGAACCTTAACAATTAATTGATATTATGTGCTCCATATAGTTTTATTTCTTCTTTTTGCTAATTGTTAATTAATTTTTAATGAGAGCTTGACAATGAATCCAAAGTCCCCGAAATCGAGAACCTCTGACGAACGACGATATACAAATTAATTTATATATAATTATAAAATGAAGCAAAGAACAATTATGAAAATGTGCTCGAAAATGTTCTAGTATTTTTAACATGTAAATTTTGGTATTTCAAAAACTGTCGTAAACATTATTTATATATTTATTTATAATTTATATTCATTATAAGTGAAAAGTCTTGAAATTCATATGAATTTTTTTTTATTTGTTATTAATAATTCTCTTGGCATTTGCAAAGTTTAATTAGCAAATTTATATGAGCAAACTTATTTATTGCAATTAAACTTTAACTAACAATGACTTAGACGACGAAGCATACTAAATCACATAAAGAATAATTATTTTATAAATGAACAAATAAGAAAATACGAAACTAGCAAAGTAAAATTAAACGAATACCAAGTCAAGTATGTACGTGCAACAGTGGAAAACTAGTTTAATATATTAACAAATTATATAAATATATATATCTATATAGATATGTATATATATGCATATGCATATATGTATACATATGTGTATCTAATGATGAACAACAAATTCAACTTGAAAACCGCAAGCAAATAATATCAATATGCAATTTCCCCTCTACACACGTAGACACACACACACACACAGATACACACCCATGCTGTATTCGTTGCGAAACGGGTAAATGGGAAAGAACGCTTAAACGGTTATTTTGATGCCATATTGTTATGCAATCTGACCGGTTCGTTTTTTGCATCAATAAAATTATCCAGTTAAAGCAAAAAGTAAATAAAATCAAATAATAAACGAAGCAAATGTTGAACATACAAAACTTAGCAGTTAAAAGCAAACAAACATATGAAATAAATAAAAATAAAATTCAATATGATTAAAAACTAAAAACTTGATGAATTTTTAAATGTGGGTTTTCTTTGGCATTGAGTATAGAAGGCAATCAATTATTAAATTAAATTATTTGGTATTATTTTAAATAGCAACAAACATGAAATAAAAATAAAATTCAATATTATTAAAAACTAAAAACTTTGATGAGTTTCTGAGCGGATTTGAAAGGAATTTAGAAATTATTTTATATTATTTTAAATAAATGCAAACATTAAATAAAAAATAAAATTCATTATGATTAAAAAGTAATAACTTTGATTTTTTCTTGTCGGGATATAAAAGGGATATTACTATTTTTAAATAAAAAATAAAATAAATAATAAAAACGAAATTCAGTATGATTTAAACTGAATACTTTGATGCATTTCTAAAGGGTGGAGTGTAATAATTTGTAATTATTATTATTTAAAATAAAACAAATATAAAAATTCAATAACTGAAACTCAATTAAATAAAAAAAATGAGATGAATTTGGTGAAAATAAAACAAATATAAGGTGATTCAATAAGATAAAAAAAAAACAAATCTGATGAATTTGGCATTGAGTATGAATGAGTTTAGAAATATATACAATTATTTTAATTATTTTTGAAATTTTAATTTAACCGATTTTAATTAACGATTTTTCTATATTTTTGAAATATTTAATATAAACTAATTGAATTATTTTTCCCTTTTTTTCTATTTATTTTTTCTAATATATTCAGTCCAAACCAATTGATTTTTCCCATATAAATTTAAAGTGGACTAACAGCTGAAGAATTTTCCAATCAGAATACTTTCAAATGGAAAACTTAACAGCAAGCAGTAACTGCAGTCTCAATAAAAAGACCAATC
The DNA here is from genome assembly GCA_035047405.1 of Drosophila stalkeri. NCBI lineage: Eukaryota > Metazoa > Arthropoda > Insecta > Diptera > Drosophilidae > Drosophila > Drosophila stalkeri. Next base: position 25,957,493 of record JAWNPR010000039.1, read on the forward strand.
GATTTAAAAAGAAATACATTCATATGGCTTGAACCTTAAACAATTTAAACAAACATTGCTAATTTCTTTAAATTGTTTTATAATTGATATATTCTTGCGCTATACAAATTCTGTTACTCTTCATAAATACAAAGTCTGTTCTGTTAAGGGATCTGTCCTGTTAGAGGAACTTCCAATCAGAAAGCCCTCTAATGGCCAACTTAGAAAACTCGTAAACTGATATTAATATTGAGTTCACTTGAAAAAAAAATATACAGTAAAAAATTTTAAATCACAAAAAATTTAAACACAATTTGCAAATTTCTTTAAATGGATTTAGAATTAATAATTTGTTGCACTATAAATATTCTATGTTACTTTGCATAACAGAACAATCTATATACATGGATTTGGTGATTTAAACAAATAAGGATTTAAACAGTTCCGCCTTGGATTCATCCGTCCACTCGCTTGCCTCATTAGGAGCCATGAAATTGATGAGCTTATTATGCACCACATAGCTGAAGGGGAGAGAAGGAGAAATGTTGGTAAGTCAATTATACAATTTATGATAAGTTAATAATATAAAATAGTTATGATTTCATATGATGTTTAATACCCACCGCAACTTTCTACCTTTGCTGGCTCTCGTGTCCACTTTCTTTTTCATTTTCTGGCGCAGCTTCTGCAGCTCCACAAACTGTTTGGTTATGTCGCTCATGTTGGACGTGGTGCTGGCCTTGTACTCGATCAGTTCACGCAGCTGCTGATGATAGAAATCGCTGTCATCGTAGATGTGTGTCTGTCTTTGGCTACTGTTGGTTGACTCCGAATCTTCCTGCTCTGACTGCTGCCTCTGCTCCGGCTGCTGCTGATTGCTCTTGAGTGTTTGTGATTTCTCTATGAGTGCGCCTCGATTGGCCAACGCACTGTTGATCTTCTTGATGACATCGTAATCCTCTTGCATAGATTTACGCTTAGTGCCCGCCCCCGGTGTCAAGAGCTTGGTGCGATCATCCCACTTCAGCAGGACCTCGTTCCGATAGCTTCGCATATTATCGAAATTACTTTCCAGCGCACTCGCAAAGTATTTGCTTGGCGGCTCCGACTCGGAGTTGGACTCGGACTGGAGCTGTTTCCGCTTCACGGACTGACGCATCTCACTGTGTTGCTTCGTCAGTGCCGACTGCAGTGCGAGCAATTGATGCAGCAGCTTGGTGCTTCGCTCGTGGGCTTCCTTTAGCGCCGTTTGCAACTCCTCATTGTTCTCGCTGAGCTCTTTCAGCGTCTCGGGCGCAGGCAATTGATTCGCTTTGCTTGTGAATTTCTGTGTATTGATGCGCAGCTCCAGGAGGCGCTCCCATATCTGTAATTGATTTTGTACACATATTCCCTTCTGGATTTCGGCTTGTTGATTGCTCTTCGACATGATTTCGTTCATATCGACTGCATCATCCTCAGAATCGCCATCATCATCGTCGTCATCATCATCATCATCATCATCCTCATCCTCATCATCATCATCCTCATCATCTTCATCTTCTTCGTCATCTTCTTCATCATCATCGTTCTTCAGTTTGCCATTATCATCATCCATGCTGCTATCATCAGCTTCCTCACTTTGTGTTCCATTTGCAGCAATTTTGGATGCTCTCAATTTGCTATTAAAGGCCATCAATTGCTCAACTTCTTCCTCGTCGGTGTCACTTGCCTCATATGGCAGTTCTTCGTCCTCATCCTGGTCCTCATTCTCACTCTCCTCCTCTTCATCCTCCTCCTCAAGCTCTTTACGACTGCTTACTTTGCCCTTGTATCGTTCGCTCTGCTCGGACAATAATTTCACATTGCGTTTACGAAAATCCGTGCTGCGTGCATCGGGCAAATCGTATTCATCCTCAAAATCTGCAACGCGCGCTTTGGTGGCCACATCAATATCAGATTCATCATCGCTTTCACTGTCATTGGGATGGGCGAGCAGTTTGCTGACCTTCTCGGCCACAGTCTCTGGTTGTTTTTTAGATTTTCGCAACATTTTTACAAGTATATCATTCAGTTTTCTAATAAAAACAAAACCTTTGAGTACTGAAACAACACGTGAAGCTAGAATTCAATACAGAACTAATTCCGATTATTTGAGGCAGTGCGTAATTGAACTAAATCGTTTTCATCGATATTTGGCATACGTTATGCTATCGATATTTTTTGAGCAACAGGCGGCACTGCGCTACAAACACAAATAATATGTTTGTAATCAGCATTTTTGATTTTTTTAATTACTTATATATATATTTTTATTTTTAAGATTAAGATAATAATAATAATAATATTATTTTCTAAGTTAACAATTATATTTTGTAAGCTTAAAAATAAGAATAACATTTAATAATATAATATTTATTATTATATAGATACTCCAATATATTATTGTCCTTTTTTTATTATTATAGTTTTAACTTTTTTAATTGTGTTTGAAATGTTCAAAAAAATATTAAAATATTAGGCAGCTGAAAGCAGACTTCAGAAGCATTTAAATGTAGAAAATATTTTCCTAACATAATACTGTAGCATACTTTCAGGCTGTAAATTTTATTATAAAAATTACTTACATCTCTTGCCATTTTTTGTTTGTGTATAAAATTGCCTTTACATTTAGTGATAACTAAACCTAGTTTTAATTTTCGTAATCTAAAAAAATATTTATCAAAATTTGACAAGAATTTTTATAAGAAGAATTTGAGAAATTTTTATCTTGTAAAGTTTTACTATGTACAAAAGTTTTTATACGTTTATAGACGTACATTAATAGTGTATACAAATCTGAATAATTATCATTATAATATCTGACATTATTGTTGATCTAACGATAGACTAAATTCTAAATTGCAAACTCTTTAATGCACGAACTGTCGACACGCTGCCTCATTAAAATGAACAAAATGATTGCCTTATCAGCGCAGGTGCATCTTGATAACTTACTCACATACACATACATATATATATATATATATATACATGTACGTATATATATGTGTGTGTGTAGAGAATGGCAACAGCTGCACACACTCGCGCGCGCACATTATTCATAGCATACAATGGGGGGCTGTGAAATGTCATATGGACTATGGACATGAACTTGAAATCCTTTTTGTTGGGACCAATTTGTGCTCATTATATAAATGAAATGTTTGGCAAATTGCGACTTGACATTTATGGTCAGCAGCAACAGAGAAAGAGAGAGAAAACAGAAATATGTAGAAAAAATATGGACAAAATGGTTAACCTTGAAAAGTGCAGAAATACGGCTCAAAACAGACGCCAATGGGCGGCCAAAGTAAACGCAAGTGTTGCCGGAAAAGGATAATTTACGCAGTATTTGAAATATTTATTAAAATAAATCAAATCACAAAAAATATATATTTTAAATATTCGCATTAAGTTGGTGAAAAAGTCAAGACGTGCCGCCACCAGACGCAGATAAGCTTTTGCTTCTTCACTGTGCATACATATAAATATATATATATTTACATATACATATATATATATACATATATATAATTTTTTTTTTGAGACACGCTCACGACTGTCGTTTTACGGTTTTTATTACGTTGATAAGCGCGCCGTAGCGTTTTGGCAATTCGATTGTATAGACAGACCAGCTTTGAACTTTGAATTACATACAGATAGAGAAAGAGACCGAGACAGAGATAGAGAGATTGACAGACTGTGGCGTACGCATTGAATTTATGCGGGCGGGACAACACGGTGAACACATGTTCAACCATTTTTTTGGGGTCGTCTGCTGTTATCAATGCCCGGCCGGCATTGCCAACTAAATGTGTGTGTGTGTGTGCGTTAGAGTCGCCAGCTGTGTAGCACTTTTTCCTTTTTTTTTTTTAGTATTTTATTTTATTTTCAAATTAGATTATCAGTTGTTGTTGAGATTTCGATTTCACGGCAGCAGCAGCAGTAGCCAGCGCAGCATCAGCTGCCACAGCAGCCGCCCGCTTAATTCAGTCAGTTCCTGTACGCCGCACGGTGCAAATAGATGTTCGAGTACCGCGAAATTAGATGAAATATCGATAACATAACTCACGCCGCTCTCTCTCTCTCTCTCTCTCTCTGTGTGTGTGTGAGTGTGTGCGTGTGAGTGAGTGGCCAGTGTTGTAAACTGATCGATTGCATTGTGTTGGCTGGCTTCTGCTGCTGCTGCTGCTGCTGTTGGTGTTGGTGCGTGAGGTGTGCAAATTATCAGATCTTGCATACACTCACGCATACACTGACACGATTGTGTTTATGGCAACCTCAATAATAATATGCACACACATACATACGCATATATATTATAATATTCTTGGACACGGTGCGCGCGCGTGTTTAGAGAACGCAAAACACGAACGAAACGAAACAGAAAAAAAAAATAAAAAAATAAAAATTGGTATTCAAAAGAAACGAAAACAGGAAAATAAAAGGAAGCAATTATCGCACAGACGTAATCATTGATTACGCTTAAAATAGGTGAATTGTTGGCTTGATTAAGCCATTAGGTAAAAAGTGTTGTATAACTGTATAGGAGTGTAATAGTATAACTGTATAAAATAAGAAACGTATAACAGTATAAACGTATAACAAAATGTATATGTAAACAGTATAACATAATAAGAGTATAACAGAATTAAAGTATAATAGTATAAAAGTATAAGAGTTTAACAGTATGACAGTATAAATAGTATACACAGTAAAACATTATAAATAGTAAAAACAGTATAACACTATAAATAATATACATAGTAAAAACAGTATAACAATAGTATACTATTATAACAGTACATCAGTATAATAGTATACTATTATAACAGTTTAATCAGTATAAACAGTACAATAGTACAACAGAATAAATATTATAAACAGTATAACAGTATAAACAGTATAAGGCTACAACAGTATAATAGTATAACAGTAGATCAGCGCATTTATATATTTAGTTATATAGTTTCCTATAAGAATTCGATTATAATTAGCACAGCTATCCGGTTCATGATGATTGTTTTTAATTGCCCGAACGGCGAGCCCCCTTCGCATGTCTGTCTGGTTCATTTCATTTATTTATCTCTGACTTTAACAACAACAACACAAACCATGAAAACAAAAGTTCAAAAGGCCAACAAACACTGTGTGATTAAAACAAATAAATAAACAATTCATGTATTGTGCTACAAGTTTCGTTGCTCAAGGATTAATGCATGCACGGGAGAGGGCATTCCGATTGTTGTTGTTGTTGGTTAGACGTAATCTTTAATGTTGTTGTTGTCCCTTCTCAATTGAGTGAGTCTGGGCAACTGCTCTATTGAGCACAATTGATTAACTGATTATCGAGCCAGAGGCATGGGAGAACATTATTAATAATAAACAAGAGTCGCAACGTCGCAGCATAAGCTGCATACATTAAAAATATATATACTTGAGAGAGAGAGATTGTAAAAAATTAGTTCAAGGTCAATATTTCAAAAAAAGCTTTAAAAAAATCATTAAAAAAGGTACTAAACTAAAACATATATAATAATAGAGAAGACAAAAATGAATTCATAATATACTGAACCAGCGGGATAGATGAGTGAAATTAATTAATCGAATTGAGTTGAGGAAAGAAAACGTATGTATGTATGTATGTATACGCATTATGGGGCTATCCTTTAGCTCTTTAGACTATAGGGCGCAATAAGACAGAGGCAGAGACAGCGCTGAAGTCTGATTCAGTTTGTGTTTTTGTGATTATCAAGCAAGGTTGGCAGTCGAGCGTATTGCAAAAAAATACACACAGCTTAATTTGCTGGAACGCAAAATAATAATAAACAAATGTGTATATATATACGTATATATATGAATTAATATAATTATAAATATATACATATGTATATGTTAACCTATTAAATAATCGTCATCAATCAAGTGTAAAACATTTATTTAGCCAAGCTGATTGATGGAAACTTTAATAAAATAATTACTTAAATTTTTATAAACATTAGATAAAATAAATACATTAAATTGAAAATGGAAGCAAGCTAATATATATTTAAAAATATATTTTCGTTATTTGAAAAAAAAAAGAAAAAAGTGTTTATTTTTATATAAATATAACTAATTTATAAAAAAAATCAAAATATAAAAAAACTCAGAATATGATAAAATTGATTTATTTATTTCATATTTGCATCTGTTTCAAAATATATATTTGTATTAAATATTTATTGCTAAAAAATTAATTTAAACAAATTCAAAATAAAAATTTTGGGTTTTATTTTATAAAATATATATATTTTTAAATATCATTAAATTGGTATTTTTAATTATTTTAAATTTATTTTTTATATATCTTGCTTGCTCAAATTTTAAATTTTATATATTTAATTTTCTAAAAATTATTTTAAAAAAGTGCAAATAATTCAAAATAATTTCAACACATTTTCCTAGAAAATCTTATAAATTTATATTTAATTCTCAGATAATAAAATAGCGCTATAAACTATTTCCATTTATAAATTCGCTTTGATCCTGGAAAAGTAAATAAAAGAATTTTTAAAAAAATATTTGCACTATAGCTAATTTAAATAAAATTTACTGCGCGCTCTTAGAAAATATATATATACAGAAAAAAGGGAAAATATTCAAATAACTTTCTATATTTAACAACTAATCAATGGTAGAGTGAAATATATATTGAAACTGTTTATTTTGACTGAATTTCACGTGCGCCAAAAGTTTGTAAACAAACGAGAATTGTTGCGGAGAGCGGTGTGTGTTGTTATTGGCCAATAAAATGGCCGGGTCTGGCGAAGTGAATGAGGTTGTTTATGATCATCGTATATTGAGTGACTGGTCTAATGTGAATAATACAAACGGAACAATGCATCTGTCCAAGGATATGATATTCAATGACGGCCATCGTCTGTCCATTGCAGTCTACAGGTAAGTAGGAGAAAAGGAAAATGGGAATGGGAATGGGAATGTAAAGGCGAAATGGTAAATGGGAATGGGACTTTCTATACTCAGCTTAACATGTGAGATCACCCACACATTTCCCCAAGCCTATATTGTTGTACTTTGACACAAACACACACATAGACACACATACATATACTTACATACACACACAGTCACGCTGATAAGCAGCGATTGTCTATGCACTTTTCTAAAAACTTATCAGTCAATGTGTAGGTGTGTGGATGTGGTTATAAATAAGTATAAATCATGTCGTGCTCATGTCTATCTGTCTCTGATTTTAATAATTTTTCACTTGGAATTTGAACGCTTTGGTTCAGCGTAGGGTTCATTTTAATAGAGTGATTCGAAATGTTACACAGATCGTAGCAGCTGATTGACGTTCACAAAACTGACTAAGAAGCCCGTAGAAAGTAGTTTTTTTTTTTGTCGAATGAAAAAAAAATCGATAGATTATACAAATTTAATTTTATTAAATAAAATGTATTTTTCGTTGTACAACTATGTGTTTATTGTTGCGGGTGTTGAATTATTTAGTTTATGATTAAATCGAATTTATGCAAAGTCTTAATGTGCGTATACGTAATATTCATAAGCAAAATTTAAATATTAAGTGGGATTTTCTTTATGTACATAGATAATAGAATTATTTAATGTGTTTTATAAAAATAAAAAATTAAAATATATTCGAGATATTTTATAATTAAAAAAAAAAACAATAATAAAAAATAAAAAATATTAGTCTTTAGAATTATTAATATTAAAAATTTATTTATTTTGTTTTTTAGTTTTCATCATTTTTAGAATCATTATAAATTCTTTTTTGCATTTCATTTTCTTTTGTAGAATCATTACTATGAAATCTTTTTTTTTTTTTTGCTTTTTATTTAGTCTAGACAGTTGATTGATTAAGAAGCAACAACAAATTATTTTAGTGTTGTATACTATTTAATTATAATTATTAAATAGTCATCACAACATGTCTTAGGTATTAATTAAGTAAATGCGAGCTTAGAGTATGATTGATTATCATTTTTACATATTTATCTATTATTTGTATATAATAATTATAAATTTTTACTAATAACTAAATACTTTGCTTTGTTAGCAATATTTCTCTTATATCTATTATCTTTATATAATAAATATTATTTTCTAAATAATATTCAAATACCTTACTTAAGATAATTAACAATATTTTTGTAAGCTGCTTATGTCTGCAAATCATATTTAAATACAACAATAACTGCATTTGACATTTCAATTTGAGAGAATTGTAAATTTTTATGTCTACATTAAGCTAAGTCTGACTTCAGTATATTTTTGTTTTAGCTATGCGCTAAAAGGTCTTTGAACGCGAGTCGTAAAATTATATTCGCGAATGAACATTGCGGCGTTTATCGTTTATGGAAAAATCGTTATGTTTGGTAAAATCATTGAATAGTTTTATGAAATTGTGGTTCGACTAGCACATACCCTAAGCTATATGGAATTGATAGTTTTAATTAGCAGAGAGTAGAGTAGAGAACAGGCTTTTTTTTATTTATTTTAAAGGAATGACTGTTTTGGCTAAGGTTTTTTTTTTCATGTATCTTTAAATTATTTCTATCTACAATTTCGATTTTTATTCAATGAGCTTTGCTGTTACAGTTCGAATGTAATCTAACATTTCTATAATTATTTATATGCTATATTATTTTATTTATATTTTTTATTTATTATTTTTTAATATTTGCACATTGTTTATCATTATTTTATATTTTTATCTAGTATACTATAAAAATCATTTTTGCTAAGCTAACATCGCTTATCGCATTTTATTGGGCAATCGTTACGCTTGTTAAAATAAGTGAATTCATATTAGGATTTATTATACGATTAGCAGATACTCTACAAATAACGGATACTAAACTATAAGATATTCTATAGACAAGATATCTAAATATAATTCTTCAATAATTCATCAAACAAATTTATATAATAGTTATTTTTTAAGTATTGTTCAAAATTAGAAAAAACTTATTGAAAAATTGAATAATAATTATTAAACTTACCATTTTTTTTTAATATTTCAAAAATTTTTGGTTTATTTACTTTTTGAATTTATTTTTTATGTTTTTTGTATTATATTTAAATATTAATTTGTTTAGGAAAAACTATATGAATTATATTTATTTTTATATATCTTTTTTATCAAAAAATATATATTTTTTAAGAAAATTGAATACATACATATATGATAACTTATAAATTTAAATAACATATATAACAAAATTAAATAAATTATTATATATATTTCTGAAAGAATAAATTGTTCTTTTAAACTTTTAAAATTTCACAATATGTTTGCACCAGCTAAAAAAAAGATTTACAAAATATTTTAGTTATTATTTTAGTTAAAAAAAAAAGAATATTAAATGAATAATAATCATAATGTTTTATGCAAAATAAATATTTACAAAATAATTTAAGTTTTCTACGCCCAAAAAAAAATTAGCACCTTCATTAAAATTGTTATTGATAATTTCCGTTTTGATCGTTGGCCCGCAATTTTATCATATTATTTATCAGCAACATATAAATTGTTTATAAATATCCTCCCAATGTACATACCCTATGATTTGCATTTGCGATATAAACTTTTTAGAGTATATAAATATTATGATAAGCTCCATAGTCACTCCTTACTTAGGTCGCTTGAATTGCAGTTGAATTCGCTGCTCCGTTCAATTCGTATGACCCACTTATCAAATGGCACCCACTCAACGTCAAGCCACGTCCCCGCCCCGCCCCCACACTCTTGGTTGCCTTATCCCCGAACGATAACGACGCTCAGTCGTTCTCGCTCTTGCAGTTGGCCGATTAATCGCCACGACCTTTTCCCATTCACAGCATACTCTTTGTGATCTCAACAATTGGGAACTGCACAGTGCTCTATCTGCTGACCAAGCGTCGGCTGCGTGGTCCCTTGCGTATCGACATCATGCTAATGCATTTGGCCATTGCCGATCTAATGGTGACGTTTCTGCTGATGCCGCTCGAGATTGCGTGGGCCTGGACGGTGCAGTGGCGTTCCACGGACCTGATGTGCCGTCTGATGAGCTTCTTTCGCGTGTTCGGACTGTACTTGTCCAGCTTTGTCATGGTCTGCATATCGCTAGACAGGTGAGTAGACGGCAAATTCGACTGTGTCGCTAATGGACCAAATTGATTGGCCAGATAAGGCGACAAACACACAGACACAAAGTGTCAATCGCTTGCCTAACATATCGATTAAGTTTCTCACTCTCTTTCTCTCTCTGTGTGTTTCTCTTTCTAGATACTATGCAATTTTGAAGCCACTACAACGTTCCTACAATCGTGGCCGCATCATGCTGGCCTGCGCCTGGCTCGGCTCCGTCATATGCAGCATTCCGCAGGTGGGCCAGATAAACACGGTAGTTAACCCATTCCAATTAATGTCAGTCAATGCCATTGCAGGCCTTTCTCTTCCATGTCGAGGAGCATCCAATCGTTAAAGGCTACTTTCAGTGCGTCACCTTTCATTCGTTTGCCGGCGATTTTGACAACTCGCTCTATCAGATCGGCACAATGTGTGCCATGTACGCATTTCCGTTGATCGCCTTCATTTACTGCTATGGTGCCATCTACTTGGAGATCTATCGCAAGAATCAGCGTGTTCTGAAGGATGTCATCGCTGAGCGCTTTCGCCGCTCCAATGACGACGTCTTGAGTCGCGCCAAGAAACGCACTCTCAAGATGACCATTACGATTGTAATTGTGTTCATCATCTGCTGGACTCCGTACTATTTCATATGCATGTGGTATTCGCTGGATAAGACGTCCGTGCATAAGGTCAACTCACTGGTGCGCAAGGCGCTATTTATATTCGCCTCGACGAATTCGTGCATGAATCCTTTGGTCTATGGATTGTACAATATACGTGGACGTATGAACAACAACAATAATGTGGTAAGAGAAGATACAAATAATTTATAAGATAAAGTATTGGCAATAGAGGCCTTCTGCTTTATTTTTCAACTATTTTACTTTAATTATTTCGTTATTATTATTATTATTATTTTTAAACAATTTTGAGTTTTTAAGTTTTGTAATTTTTTTCATTTTTTAACTATTATTTATTTTTTAATTATTATTTTTTAACTATTTTGCTTTTAATGAGTATTTTATATTTGATTTAAAAATATTAATTTATGTATAAACTCTTTTATTTTTAATATTTATTTTAAAAATAAGGAATTTGGGATTTTTTATTCATTTTTTTTTATATATATTTATTTTTAATTTAATTCAAAAAATTTTTTTGAAAATTTATATAAAATGTATAGAATTTATTTTATTTTTTCTTTATATTAATGTTTTGTTTAAATATAACAGTTATTTGTTATATATTTATATTTTGCTATATATATAGTTGTGTGAACTATTTTTTTTTTATTTTCAAATTTAAGTTTTGATTTTTATTCATTTTTTTATATATATTTATTTTTAATTTAATTCAGAACAATTTTTGAAAATTTATATAAAATGTATAGAATTTATTTTATTTTTTCTTTATATTAATGTTTTGTTTAAATATAACAGTTATTTGTTATATATTTATATTTTGCTATATATATAGTTGTGTGAACTATTTTTTTTTTATTTTCAAATTTAAGTTTTGATTTTTATTCATTTTTTTTTATATATATTTATTTTTAATTTTTTTCAGAACAATTTTTTTTAATTTATATAAAATGTATAGAATTTATTTTATGTTTTCTTTATATTAATGTTTTGTTTAAATATAACAGTTATTTGTTATATATTTATATTTTGTTATATATTTAGTTGTGTGAACTATTTTTTTTTATTTTCAAATTTAATTTTTGATTTTTGAAATGTTTTATTTTTCGTTGTTTTACATAATATTTATTGGTTTTATTATTATTATTTTTTAAATTATAATTTAGTTTTATTGTTAATTTTTCAATAACCATTTTTTTTTTTAAATTTATTTAATTATTCAGCTACCTTTAATTTAGTTTTATATACATATTTCTTTCGCTCATTTTCTCTCTTTTTCCATATTTCTCTGTTTCTCTATTTTTAATAAACCGAATCTAATTCTTTTGTTGTTTCCACTTTCAGTCCGTCAACAATCGTCACACTTCGCTCTCGAATCGCCTGGACTCATCCAATCAGTTACTGCAGAAGCCCATCAACACGCTGCCCAATGGCAATGGCAATGTGGTGGCTGCTGCGGTGGCTGCCACCACAAAGCTGGCGCATGTGGTGCGCTTGAAGACAAATGGCGCTGGTGTTACTGCTGGTGACGTGCAGTCTCCAACTGCAGCAGCGCCCCTCACCGCCCCACTGGACACGAATGACGACGACAGTGTCAGTGTCTGTGTCGTCACCGTCAAGTGCGGACACCCGGAGCAGACGCCCAAGCAGCCAAAGACGCCCATCATCTGCCTCAAGTAATGTTTGTGCGCCTTTCGTTGCTGCCGTTTACCTTTTTATGACATCCCCCATCATCAACTTCACTTTTCATTTAGGTTTTCGCACAGTTGTCGGCATAAATTTGCAGGTTTTATGTTGCGGTCTAAATACACGAGACCTATTCGATTGCGTGGTTCGTAGTTCGCGCTTGCTTTATTTAGCCACAATAGGAAAGTGAATTTGTGGTTAGCTGCGCAAGGGGTTAATGGGTTATATGGGTACTACAGTCCGGAATTTGTGTTGCGCAATGCCCAAGCACAAGTGGTAGCTCAGCGTGAATCCTTTTCTTGAGTAGGCAATCAGAAATCAGAAATTCTATACCTTAAAGTAAAATTTTTTATTTTTCTGAGGTTTCCGAGTTCCTAAGGAATTTTTCAGCTTCTACAATTCGTTGATGAAAGGAATTTGATTCTTTAAAATAAACAATTATAGTTAAGCAATTTCCATATTAGTTAGTTAGAGATTCTATACTTTGAAGTAAAGTTGTTATTTTTCTGCGATTTCCGAAGTCTGAAGAAAATTTTCAGCCCTCAAAATGAAAAAGAATTAAGTTGTTTAAAATAAACTGTTGTAGTTGGGCAGGGTTAGTTAGTAAATCTTATAAATATATAGTCTTCTTAAGGCAACGAATTAACTCTACATTCAAGTGAATTTATTTACATATTTCAGAATTATCCTTTAGCAACATTATGTTTAGTTAAATGTCAAATAATAGCATATATATCGATTATTTGTTACATTTAAAGTTGATGATAGGTTCAATCTTATCTTTGAGAACACATATAGGTATTATTTTACATTTTGTAACCATTATTTTCTATAAGAATAATTGTCCTAGCTCGTATATGATGATGAAAAATGTTTGATGCATTGACAACTCAGTCTCCTACTTTTAATTCTACGAAGTATATCTATATAAAAACCAATACTAATTATTCAGAATTACAAACTAGATGAAGCTAGGGATTCATGTATGATATATCTAACTGGTTCATTAAGGTTTACTTTACATTTGCTTTACATTGTCTTTACTGCTTTTTAACATTTTTGCTGATGTACAATTTTAATTGCTCTAATTATAGAAGCTGAGCACATTTTTTATTGATTCAGATGAACTTTAATGAGTCGAATGTGAATTGAAATTTAGTTTACATTTTCTGAACATTCTCTTGACTGCTAAATAACATTTTTGTTAATATAAAATTTGAATTGCTCTATTTGACTTTATTTCATCTAATTATAGCAGAAGCTGAGAACAACTTTATTATTGGATTAAGATTTCGTTTACATTTGCTGAACATTTTCTTTACTGCAAATTAACATTTTTGTTAATGTAAAATTTGAATTGCTCTATTTGACTTTATTTCATCTAATTATAGCAGAAGCTGAGAGCAACTTTATTATTGAATTATCTATATCCAAGCGAATTGTATTTTTCATTAATTCCGATGAACTCCATGAGTTAAATTTGATGTTCATCTAATCTCTATTATAGCCATGCATAGATATTGACTTAATTTTCTTTAATTCAAAGTGTGCTCCGATAGTGATCTGGTTTTTATTACTTGTTTAGTTGACTTGATGACATAGGTAGTAAAATGAACTATCATAAATAATATATTGAACTATATAAACAATATATACAGCTTTATATTGAGGAAATCTTTCTTATTGAAAAATTTGATGTCTCGAGTTTTTCATAGATATAAATCAACTTTTATTCAATTGAAAGCATAAAAGTCTTATCTACTTTTATGTAATGCATTAAAAATACGTAAAAAGGGCTTTATCTTTAATGAATATCTATTTATTTGCACCTCTGTCCCTAGAGTGACCTTGAGTAGCTACATTAACCCCCGCCCAAATATTAGCTTATGCTAATGTCAACCTGACACTTCGGATCCACTTAAAAACCCATACATCACATTGTGTCAACTCATCATCATAAGCAGCACACAAAAACAATTCGAAAGACTAAACTAAAAAAAATATATATATACATAATATATATATATACTTACAGTTGTGGCGATTCCATGGATACGACCAGTGCGGAGAAGAAGACATAAATATTACAGGGTATCTGGCGCACAGATTCAATGACAACAGATGAGTTAATTAAGAGTTGCTACCGTTTAATCGTTTGATGCGGCTCCGAACAAAAGGCTTCTTAATTTGCTTGTTCTTCTTTTTTGCATTTAACTTACAGATTAAAATGTTAAAAGCACGATCGATACGGGGCCTGTTAAATGTTAAAAAGCTATCATAAAATACGCTTAAGACGTAATAGCGCGTAATATTAGATACTCTAGTTAGTTGGCTTATTGCTTAATTTAAATTAATTTATTCATATAACAAAAACACACACAACACACAGAATATCATATGTAAAATTATAGAAAAATAGCAAATAACAAAAAAATGAACAAAAAGAACAACAACAATTCGATTTGTGTAATTAATGATCAGATCCACCAGGCTACACCCTAGCCATAACCATAGAGCTCAGGCTTTATTTGCATTGGGTCTTTTCATAAAGACGGCGTTAATCATTTGGTTTATAGCCAGCGTTGACGTTAATTATATAGTCAATCGTAAGCGTGTGTGTCCGTATGTGTATGTGTGTGTGTGCGCTTTTAAATATTTATTAGACATAGATATGCGATGAATAGAAAACTCGTTCCATTTGAGGGCAAACTCGGGAGTTATATTGACTGACCTTTAACTAGTTTTTTATTTCTTATTTACTTAACTGCGCAAGTGTACGAAGTAGAGGAAGTGTGACTCTATATAATGAAGAGCATGTGAAAATATTAAATATAAATAAAGAGAAATCGTTTATTGCTGGAAAAGCATATAGGAAAATTAGTGTAAAATTGACAAGAAATTGAGAGCAAGTTTTCGAATATTATTTATTAACTGAAATTAAAATTTTCATTAGTAGTCATTTCGAATATTAGTATGTTACTTATAGAGCTGCAGCATTAACTTTAGAACTCAGCTTAAACTCCATTTAATATAAAATTTATATGAAGCATAATATGAACGCCATTCCTCATATTCTTCATATTTTTCACTTTACTCAATCTTTATCTTTGACATTTGAACTCTTGTTCTCTAATATACAATCTATTGTATTTAAATAAAAATAATTTTTAAATTGTTTTTATATATTATTCTTTTCAAAATTCCTATTTAGAGTATTCAGTTTGAAGCTCGAATTTCATTCTTGATATGTATTACTAATGTACACCCTGATATTTATTTATATAATTGTAATGAGGCATATAGTAAGCTTGTCACTTTTTGCCTCGAGCTGAATGTCTAGGAAGCCCTTACAGACATCTAATACGAATCTAGATATTTATAATCATCTATGATCCCCAACGATCCTTATTAATCCATTTATCTATTATTTATGCCAATCTTTGCCAATCAACCAGTTAGTGCATTGTAATGGTAGCTTGTCTTACATTTAATGCGTCTACAGTTATAGCTTTGCCTTTACTAGACCTTCTCTTTTTTCACTAATTTGTGCGGTCGTAATATTTACAACAGAGTTTTGGCTCTTTGTATGATGGCCCACACACCCACGCGCGCGCCTTCCGATGCGACAGTTTTAACTGCACCAGTTCGAGAGTAAGCCAATTAATGGTCGAGAAAAGGCATAAAAGACAATTTCCTGAGTGAGCGGACAGTGTTAGAAAGTGGCTCACTTTCGTTACACTGCACGGCAAAGTCACGTTCACACACACACACACACACGTAGAATCGCAAGAGCGCCGCAAATAAAGTGAGGAATGCGTGTAATCGAAAACTTCGAAGATCGAAAAATAAACATGTTAATAATACAATTTTATGATTAATACGAAATGAACTGCAACAACAATAACAATAACAACAACAACAACAAAGCCAACAACCGAGGGGTAGTCAGACATGCAAGCTGAGTTGTAGCGCCGCCAAAGTGCGTGGGTCGTGCCCGTGCTCTTGCTGTTGCTGTTGCTGATGCTGCGCACCACAACAACAACAACATCAGCAACAACAACACCAACAACAACAACAACAACAACATCATCCGATCTCAACGAGCTGCACACCACTCGCCGCTTATTTATAAATCACGCACATAATGAAATTTCAGCAAGTGGTCGTCGTGTCCAAAAAAAAAAAAAAAATGCAGTCAACAACACTGAGATGTGAATCTGCGCAGCTGGGAACTGGGTGTGCTCTATATGATATATATGCATAATGCTTCAGGCCAGGCCAGTTCGGTGCCTGTTGGCCTGACATGGCTGGCGACATAATGATGAACTGGTAGATCTGAAGATCTGCTTTCTTTGCCAGCTACTGACGTGCTACGCATCACTTCTGCTGTCACTTTGATAGAGGGTGGTGCATCGGGTGGGAGGGGCCGGCGTCAACACTTGTACTGCATAAGTAGCCATTAATAGGTGCCACATGGACATAACACTATTTTGGGTCTGGGGTGTTTTTGATTTTAACGAGTGTTGCTCTGATGTTGGGTCTTTAATGATTGTGCACGGTTCGTGCCGGTTTTTATGAGGCCCATTTCTGGGCATTTTTAAAGTGCCCGGGATACTATGTGGGGAATGCGGCAAGGCTGAATGCATAAAAAAAAAAGGGTTCCGAGTATTTATTGGGAATGTGCTTTATGAGCAAGGGCAACATTGTTGTTGGCGTTCGATTTCAAAATAAGAGCAGACTTTATTGGCATAAGTTTAGGGCCCAATTGGATAATAAATGGAGAATAATTTGTTACTTTAAATGGCAAATTAGACAGATCAGCAAGCTAAATCCATAAATTATTCATTAGGCAAAACGCATAAGCTTAAAATAACAGAAAATCAGCATGATGTAAATTATTTATCAATTAGCCATCGATCAAGTTGTATTTCTAATTCACTTAATCCATGGAGCATTAAAAACAAGTTTTCAAAAATCTGGCAACACTCGTTTCTTTTTAGTGATGCTCATTTGCACGTGGGCGTCCTTGCTTACTCACGCTTCAAAACATCCTAATTGGATTGCGAGTGTGTAGGATTATTTTTATAATATAGTATACAAAAATGTTGCATGGCTAATTACGCAGATCAGCAATAATTATATTGTTATGCATTAAAAATAACGCAAACAAATAATTAGGACATTTCCTTGAGATGAGCCCCAATTTGCTATCGATCAGCTTTTGAATCTTCGATTTATATTCCATTACTAATTCACTCATGCCGTGAACCACTCAAAACAAGTTATCAACAATCTGGCAACTCTAGTCGCTTAGTCGCTTACGCAAATTTGCACGTGGGCGTCTTAGCTTACTCACGCGTCAAAAGAAAAATACAAACGAAGACAAAATGCTATCGGCTGCGTCTGTGGTCGCGACTGCGGCTACGGCTGCTGCTGCTGCTGCTGCTCTGTTGAACGCGTTTCTCCCAGCAGCAGCAGCAGCAACAACACCGCGACACAAACGGCAACAAGTTAACAACAACAGCAACATCATCCAGCAGCTAACAACAACAACAACCCAGCCAGCTGAGAACAAAACAAACTGCAATCAGGCGACGACGACTGCAACAACTGTTGCTGCTTTCAGCGTCGCTGTCGGTGCCTCTGCCGCTGCCACCGCTGCTGCTGCTGTTGCTGCTTTTGATGTTTCTGTCGCTGCTGCTACCCTTCAGTGTGCGTTTGCACGTTGAACAGGACGGTACAACTGGCAGAGGTAAAACGCAAAATACAAATAAAAACTCGCGCGTTCATCGAGTATCAATAAAAATCTAAACGAACGATCGTGCGCGCGCGCGCTTCCGAGCTTCTTTAAGATCGTGATCTATGATGGCTTTTAGTGTCGCTCGTTTGTTGTTGTTATTAGAATAATTATTACAGAAATCTAAAGAGGCGGTGAACGCCTGCCGTCTGCCTGTTTAATTGTCAACGCGACGCTTTCTGACATACGCCTCGCGCTGCCTGGCCCCATTGAGCATCATTTTCATTTCGTTTGGCAGCGCCTTCGGTTCGCGTTGTCGTTCCTGTTGTTAATGGCATAAAAGTGTTTTAATTTTTATTAGCACGAACACCGGTGCCCTGCCTGCCTACACGACACATCATCCACGGCTAGCAGAGCAGCCACAGGTATCCAGGTTTTAGTTGTGCATTTGCTGCCATCGCTGGAGGATCGTTGGATCGTTGGATACTTGGATCGTCGCGTGTGCCGTTCGTTCTAATAAAATCAATCGGAGAGATCTTCGCGTGTGTTGTTTGTGTGTGTGTTGTTTGTGTGTGTTTTGTTGTTTATGTTTGTCGTTTCTTGAAAAGGGTTTTAAAAGTTTTAATGCAACCGTTTTTATTATCGTTTCATATAGTGTGAGGAGAGACTTCAATCCGATTTGTTTGATCTTACAGCAGTGCATAAAATACATCCAAACAACCAAATTTATATATGAAAAAAGATATATACATAGAAGAAGTCCGGAAATTGAGTGTGGCAAGATCCATAAAAATAACTTAAGTTGTTGTTATTCTAAATAACCCGTTGACAGCAGCAAGTGGCAGAAGCTCAAGGAGCTGTCTGAAATAAGTGCAACCAAGAAGCTGCCACAGAGCTGTTTAGAGCCCAAGTGGCCAATAGCAAACAGAAAACGCGGCAACAACGTTGGCGTTGCAACGTCCTTGACAAAGAGGTGAGTGTGAAGGCTATAAAACGGTGTTAACTAGGTTAAGCAGGCGGCCACAGCAGCAAGTGCATGGGTGCATGGGTGCAGCAGACGCCGCAGCTCTGTTGTATGGGAAGCTAAATGCAGGCGTAATTATAATTATACGAATGAAAAGAACTTTTTTAGCTGCGATATTTAAGGCATTAAAAAATTATGTTGGCTTGAAAGTTAATATAAGTAATATTGTTATTTTATATGTTCATAATATTTTGAGCTCGACAAAATGTTGGAATAATATAAATACTAATTTAAAATAAGCAAATATAAATATTTTAATTTACCAAATAAAATGTGTTATTAAATCTTGATTCATGTTCTTAAAACAAAAAAAAAATTTTACTTAAAAAATTGTTTTTGATAAAATTTATTCAAACAAATTAATTTTATTTTTATTTATTTTTATTTTTAATTTTATTTATTTACAGAAAAGGTTTATTTTTTAAATTATCCGTTTTTCTTTTTATAAAATTATTTTTTATTTTTAAAATTTTATTTGTTGTTTAGTTTTTATTTATTTTTATTTTGAACACATTTTACTTTATTTTATTTTTATTAGCTCTGTCTGTTTTTATACTTTGTCATTAAATTTTTCTTTTGGTTTTTATTTAATTATTTGTTATATATTTAATTAATTATGTATTTATATATATTTTGTTTTTATTTATTTATATTTTTTTAACTGCTTTTTGTATTTCTCAATCTGAATATTTAAACAAATTAATTGAAAATATCTATTTACAGAAGTTTAACAAATTAGAATTTGCCTTAAAGCTTAGTTTCTTATTATAGTAATATCAAGTTTTTCTATGTTTTTTTCAACGCGAAGTTTTTTTATCGATACATTATCAAATTTAATTAATTACAAATCATCTAACAAAAAAAAAAATAAATAAATAAAAATAAAAATAAAAATAAAAAGATAAATAAATAAATAAATGCTTGTGGGTACAAGATTTGTATATTGTATTTTTTATATTTATTTGATTTAATTTTTTTGTTGCAATATTTGGCAAACAATTTTGTTTCTCCGTTCTTATGCTATTCAGCTCTTTTAACTAATTTTATTCAAGTTATTTTTCCATGAGTTTAAACATAATTATTGATTCTATTTAATATGCTGCCTTATCATAAACGCGTTGTTTACATCATAATTAAAGTTTATGTAATTAAGTAGCTTGTCTTTGAGCTCGCATAGCATTTCACTTTGCTACCCCAACAAATGTCTTTAAACCTTTTCTAGTGCCTCAATGATTCATAAATTTGAACATACACACACACACAGCTTGTTGTAATATTAGCCATATTAATTGACCAATTTATGAATATATTTATGCGGTATAAGAAAATTCCATTTCACCGCCTTCGTATCTTTCGATAAATCATGCTAATTGTTGTTGTAATTCAAATACTATCGATACATATTAATTAGACACACCCAATTCGGCCATCGGCTGTTGGCCGCAACGTTTGCACATTAATCTACATGAGATCTCAAGTCTTATCTGCATTGGCGCCATAAATATCAGAGTCTAGTCATAATCTATTAATTATCAGACTTTCCACACTTATTAAAAGTAGCTTGAAGCTTATGAGTCGCATATTAAAGAGCTGAGAACCAAATAAAAGTTCGTACAACATAAAAATAATTGTCAGCTATATTTAAATGTTTTACGGCATTCACAATTAGTTTGGCATTTCCTTTTTTGGTATGGCAAATTGTTTGCCACTTTGTTTCACACGAATGCTGAACAAAAACTGACCAAATGCGGACTTGTTTATAGCCTCTCTTGTTGTGGGTTTAAGAGAGAAAGAGAAAGAGTGTGTGTAAATATGTGAAAATTAAGTTTTGAGCTATATATATATATATATATATATATATATATATATATATATATATATATATATATATATATATATATATTAAATGTAAGCTTCAGATGAATTTATGAGAATTGCATAGAGAGGCAATATTTGTCAAGCAACTTTATTGGCATATATTTTGGTATAATAAATGCAAATCTTTAGTCTGGATATCAGATTGTTAGCTAGCTTGTGGGTAAAGAAAGTTAGCTCCAGTTGAATGTATGAGAATTGCACAGAAGGGCGCAATTTTCTTTTTTGGTCAGCTCTTAAAGCAAATTTAGTTTTCATTTTCTTTAAATTTGAGTTGAGACTTGCCTAATTAGTCAGTCCAAATATTTTTGTATACACATCTAAATATATAATATATTTATTAGATTTCACCATTTTGTGATTGTTAGTTTCAGCTTCAGCTTTAGCTTGAGCTCCAGCTTCAATTCAATTAAAAAACGCCCACGGAAAACGCATTACCATAACAATTTATAACTGCCGTCGACGTCTCTGGTCTCTGGTCTCTGGTTTAGCTGCTTATTTTTATTATTTTGAATATATTACACACTTTGTGGTTGGCAGATCTTGCCATATATGGCCAGTAACTATGGCATTATTAAAACATAAATAATATTGCTTTTAATGAAATTTCCGCTTGCCACGTTATGAGTTCATAAACAAATGCAAATCAGCTGGAAAATTGTGGCAACAAATTAGCGCATCGTCCACTGAAAAGAGTCGTTGTTAATTTGTTTGGCTGATTCAGGCTTTAGTTGGAATTAGGTTTACAGATTGCTGAATGCTTTGTGTTGACTGACTGCATTTCAGCACCAATTCAAATTTGTAATTCAAATTGACCCGCAGCACAATGTTGACTCAGGCGCTTTGTTTGGACTGGCGGCGTCAAATGTGATTCAAGTTCGTCTAAGGCGAAACTTCATTTTAATGGCTCATCAAAATAAGTTAATAGCTTTTCGATTTTTTCTTTTTTTTTTTTTGCTTAATTACAGTTTAAACATATTCTAAACAGTTTTGACAGGTTTCCAAAATACAAGCAATGTATTTGGATTGAGGATTTGTGGCGCCAATTTATAACCAGTTGATGATGAGATCTGTTAAATTTTAAACGTAAAATTTTGCTGTATACCAATTTTGCGGTTCGGTGTTAACTGAATTATAAAATCATTTAAATATTGTGCGCAGAAATGCAAATCAAGATTTGACTGGGTGTGGCCCCTGGTAGCCGAGATAATCACATGATTATATAGCAGCCATATTTGTGACAAGTTCTATTGTCTGTTTTATGGCATAATAATATGTTTTTTCGAGACAGTTTATATGCTGCTGAATAATAGATCTATAGAATGTTAATGTACATAAATGCGGAATGTAAAATATTTAAATTGTTATGGAATGTTCTTTGTTATTTATATTTTATTTATTAATGCATTTTAGAACTGATTCACGACAAACAATTAAAATCGAAACGAATCTTTTTCGTTTATATAAAAGATACGTGATTAATAGACAATAGCTGATGAATAAAGAAGTCCACTTGAATATTTTAGAAAGTATTTTTGTATTTTAATTTATATATTTTAAAGTTTTATTAAAATTAAAATTTGTATTTTCAAAACAAAATGTTTGGGTGAATGTTAGAGTTTTTATTTTTAGTCATTTTGTTTGATAATTATAAAATAGCAAAACTATTTCTCAGTTGAGAAGTAGCAGCTAAACACTGTATATATATATATTAATCTATCAATTTTATATGAATTTTCGACTAAAAATTATAAATTAAAAATATATGAAATGTTACTAAAAATTGGAATTGCAGATATTTCTAAAATATAATCATTGGGGATATTGTTTATAAATATAGTAAATTATTATAATAAATTAATAATAATAATTTATGTTTCAACTCTTATATCTTAACTTAAGATAAGAGTTGACAACCCTACGTATAATTTCAAGTATGTAATATTTATACATAATGAACTGAGTTATAACATCTTAATAATAGATCCCAAGATCTGAAGAAATTACTTCCAAAAACATTTCCTTTCATGTTATATACCTATCCTTGACAAAATTTATGCTTGGCCAGTTTTCCTGAAAGCGATATTACTAGAGCTGCTATTAGAGAAAAAAAAACAATTATTTTAAAAATATTTTTAAAAAAATATTGAAAAGCTTATCGATCATGTATGATATAAAGTTTTCATACCTTTGCATTTTTAAAATAATATAACACCTCTCACACCTTTTTTTCATATTCAACATTTTGTTATTGTTTTGATGTTTGATTGAGCCGTTTGGCAGGCAGCAATTACCATACCAGAAATCAGCACCACACTTATATATACACACACACATTTAAATATATATAATTGACAGACCTTTCAATATTTTGAAATGAGTATGAAAAAAAAAAGAGTGTTAAATTCGTTTTGAGTAATAGCTGAATGGCCAACTTTTCAGCTGTCAACTACTGCATATTTCTCGCTATGGAAAACCGAATTTTAAATAGCTCATTTTTGATATGCGGACAGCGATTGGGAAATACATAAATACAGTAATGCCGAAGTCAAGTGCTATTGAAGGCATCAAATTTATAAAAATTCCACTCCAACTTGCGCCGGAAGTGAGGTATAGAAAAATCTATTATGCTCGTGCCATAATGGAACCGATTCATCACGCGAAGAGAGCGCGTAAAATGAGTTCAGTTTTCAATTAAATCCAAACGAGGTCTCCAAATGAAATATTGGATATATATATATATAGTTTGGACAAAAATCAAAGAAAGTTTTTTTTTGCAGCTAAATGAAAATCCGTTGAAGAATTTCCCTAAGCATAGCTTAGTTGGGTCTCTCTCTCTCTCTCTTTTCCTCTGTTGCTCTTGCTCTCTGGGGACTTAGTCTGGGGCCGGGTCTCCAGATGCGT
Organism: Drosophila stalkeri; assembly: GCA_035047405.1. Classification (NCBI taxonomy): domain Eukaryota; kingdom Metazoa; phylum Arthropoda; class Insecta; order Diptera; family Drosophilidae; genus Drosophila; species Drosophila stalkeri. The sequence goes on from JAWNPR010000039.1 coordinate 25,981,501, forward strand.
AGGCGCCGACGTCGTTGCTTTCCGTGTCAAACCAGCAACTGACAGCAGGTTTGCCAGTGCCTCGAACTGGAGTTGTATAGTTGAAAATGAAGTTGGGAGCCGCTACAGCAACAGCAACAGCAACCGCAGCTGAGCTTGAGTTTGAGTTTGAGTTTTCGGCTGAGCATTTAAACGCGGCTGATTTGATTTCAGTGACACGACGCCTGCGGCGACGACTAAGACGACGAGCGCGAAAACTTGTCCTACCCACACGCGACAGCTCTGAAGCTGCAGCAGCAGCAGCAGCAGCAGCAATAGCAACAGCAACAGCAACAGCAAAAGCAACGGCAGCAGCTGCTGCGGCGCATGCGCAGTAGCCAGCGATCGCTTTTTGCGCTGTTTTCATCGCCCTGGGGGACAGGCAACATGTTGCATGCTAGCGAACGATGCAACAGTCAAAATATTTGAATTTCTAATGCCATGCGAGGGCTGTCCCAAACTTTTAATGTACATGACTCATGCACAGGCGCAACTCTGCTTTGTTGCACCCAAAATAAATATGTTTTATGTTTATTGCCAAGCATAAATACAACTTTATTTATTTTTGCGTGATATTTTGCGATTATTTTTTAATGGAAAAGTAGTTAGTTTTTAAATAGAACTATGGATGAGATGAGAAGATGCTTGATGATTTAAGTGCATGTTTTTTGGAAATTGTAGTGAAAAGTTATTGTTATTGGAAAATTGTTCTGATTGACAATTTTGTTTACTATGAGTTTTTTTTCTATGAGCTTTTAAAATTGTTTGAAATTGCAAAAGTTTTGTTTTTTGTTCATTTTTATTTAAGAGTTTTTATTTACTAATTTTTATTTCTGGATAGTTATTAATAGCAATAGCTTTTCGGCATTGACATATCTATTTAAGTTAAGTTAATTCTAAAATGTTAAGTAAATTGATAAAGCTTTCTTTCTAAATGCATATAAAATACGGAAGAAGCTTTGTGTATTCATATGTATGTATATACCCACTCAGTGTCGTCGAGTCCGATGTAGGCTACTATTGAACTTATAAATTTCAAGAGCTGTTATACTATTTTATTTTTTAGAAATTCGTAGTTGCAGCTATTGTCTAGCTTAAACCTTATTTTAGTTTGAAAACCTGCATATACATCTTATAGAAGAATTATATTTTTCTTCTTCTATTATATTCTCTATTCAAGCTCTTTAAATTTCCATGCAGTTTAGAGGTTGTAATCTCTTCCCCTTTTGCCTTTTGTTATTGGTAGATAGATTAAGTACAACCTAATTTGAATATCTATCCATGCATCTTTAGCACTAAAATTCTCACAGCTAGTTACACAAATTTAGTTACATAAATTCCAATAAAATATAATGACTAATATTTCTATTTTGAGTTATTTATTATTTAACTTCATATAATTTGATCACACACATATTTAGCTGCCCTATTCCATGTTCCATATAAAAAATGCGCAATAAATAAATATATTCATAAAATGAATCACCTCACGGCATTCAAATTCAGCTCTTGCTATCTCAGTGGCAACCCTCTGTAATGTGTCCAGTTGTGTAACACTTAGGGTGTCCATCAGTTTATGAACAATCTGATCTGATAGAATATCTTTTGCGATAAGCATCAAATTTCCACTGATGATAAACGGGCTACGCCTTTTATTATGCGGTCGACATACTTGTTCGATCCAATTCAAAATCTCTTAGATCTAAGCCCGATCTAGTGGGTGACAATCTCAGTTGATGTTGCTGTTGCTGTTGCTGTTGCTGTCGTTGCGGTCGTCATTTGCGGCTTCCGTGTGTGTATTTGACTTTGCTTAATTAAATGTCAATCAATATACATATATGTATATGCATATACGATCTGTCGTATAAGCCGCAGCATCATTGTTTTTGATTTGTGTGCTTTATTAACCTGATATGGCGGCGTCTCTGTGGCGACGCACTGTCATTTTGGACTTATGCTGACTGCGTGGGCGCTGGACAGAGATCTATGTGTGAAGCATGCATACAAAAAAATACAAATACATATACACATTTATATATATCTATCTATAGGCATTAAAATGTATTTAATAAATTTGGGTCCGAAGATTATGTGTGAATATAGGGCTCGCTACGGCTTGGTGTCTATTTTTTTTTTGTGCCTGAGGCTTGGGGATTACGGGGTTGACATTTGGTGGGAAATGTTCTTAGCGGATGCGTACAAACTGTCAGTAGCCGAGTGAACTGTCTATTTATACGTCTCAATGAGCAATTGAGAAGCTTTACGAATTGCGCATGACCTGAGTTCTAGCTAAGACTGAGGAAAATGCCACTGATCTCTAATGCTTAAATGCTTTAATCGTTTTATCAATTTTAAATACTTTGGAAATTCTTTGGAATAAATGAGATAAAATGAACGAGATATGAGCAGATTATTTTATTTAAACTTTAAGCTTAATGAGTAAAGAATAAGAGATTTATTTGAACAAAATTAAAATTCTAAAAAAATAAAAATAAAAAGAAATATATTTTTGTAAAGAAATGTATTTTTTAATAATATATTCCTTATAAATAAATCAGATAACAGAAAAAGATTAAAATGTCTAGCCTTGATGAACAATGGATCAAAGATCAAACTAGAATTGAAAATAAATAAATTCATTTTATAGATAGATACATTTTATTAAAACTCATTTTTAATTTAATTTAATTGTTAATTTAAAAATTAATTTTCTTATTAATTTTTTTTTTGTGAAAATTAATTTTCTTAATTGCTAAATTATATTTTGAATTTCCAATATAGACAAGCTCATCAATTCCTTATTTTTAAATAAATAAAAAAATATTAAATACATATTCTTTATCTAGATTTTTAAATGAGCTTAATTATAAATAAATCACAATCTGTTGGTAAAAAGTTTTTTCATATAATAAACATAAACAAAATTTAAAAATTTAGAATTTAAATTTAAAATAAATACTCAATTTATTTTTAGCCAACTAAATCCCACATAATTCTCAGTTCATGCGACTATCTATGCTATAAATATTAATAAATTTCTTGGACATAAATCTCTGATTTAATGTCTGCTGCCAATGTTGCCCTATATTTTGACTTTAATAACAGCTTCTCTTTTTTTTGAAATCTTAGACATAAATGTCCTAGACCTATTCCTGAGAGTGGAAAAAATCTACGTGTGTGTACATAATCCTAAGTCTCAATAAACCCTGTCAAATGCCACATAAAAGCCTTAAACTACTTCGAAAAGCTCTCAGTTAAAGTGTCTAGCGATTCAGCTACTTTTACTACACCTTAGCTGGTAAAGACGGTGTTGTTGTAGCTGTGTCAATTGCAATTCTGACCATAAATGGCTCATGTTGTGCGCCTCTGTGACTCAGTGACATTGTAGCGAGCGTGTCTAAAACTGGCCAGAACCACTAAGAAAGAGACACGAGAGAGAGAGAGAGAGAGAGAGAGAGAGAGAGAGAGAGAGTGGGAGGGAGGGAGAGGGATTGTGCTACACAGAGTAACTGCCACTATAAATCCATAACTGTCAGTCACAAGCATTTGGACCAGTATTGGCAGAAGCGCTGCTACTCTCGCGTAAGGCTATAACGACATTGCTGTTGCCACGACCGTTACCACATTCCTGGGACACCTTTGATCCAAGTTAGGCAACCAAGAAGATTCAGCTAGATCTTTGAGCACATTTCTAGCCATGAATATTGTCTAATGTGTGCAGCGCACACACAAAGCAGACCAAGATTTATATCTATTCGATTTGAATTTGTTTTACGAACTCTTTGCTTTGATTATAGAATATTTAATTATCTGCTGAGTTGATCCAGAAGATGCTGCAATGCAACTTTATTGCCAATTAATGCATACTTATTTACTTAAATGTTTTTTTTTCTTTTTATTGCTCGTTAAAAAATTTGTGTGTTTTATTTGGCAATTTATTAGTCGGTGAATTGGTAGCTCTTAACGTTTCTCTAGAACTCAAGAGCCTTTGATCAGTCAAAGATTTAGGCATTCGATAACAAATTACCTCAATTGACGGTAGCACATGTCGGCAATTGGCTGAATTTATGTGGTACAGAGGATCCGAAGAGTGCTCGGAGAGAAAGTGCTGGCAATGTGTGGTAATGGAGCAATAAGATAAGCAGCTGCATAGTTAGTTACAGGATTTATGGTTTGTAATTGAAATGTGATGTCTAGGCGAGAGATCAACTACTAATCTATGGTTAGTTTTCAAGATATTTCAGCAGTGCTGCTGTCGTGGCGAATACATTAATTATGTTGCTAATAGCAATTTGATGAGATATTCAATAAAGTGTGAAATTTCTTAATAACATTTGGATTTGGTTTGTAAATTCAAATTTAATTGGAATTGAATATCAAAAAAAGTATAATAATTGAAAATGGAATTTGTGAAAATATATGTAATAGACGAAAGAAAGCGAGGATGACTTGAGTCGATATAGCTAGGTCCGGCGTCTTGAAATTGAAAGCTTATATTCTTACTTTATACTGTACTATTATACGAGCTCATAATTTATAATTATAAGTTATGCTGGCTTTCGATTGTTATATTTATAAATTATTAAAATATTGCAGGCAATAATTATAGTTTGGAAATATGAGTTAGTTCTTCTTCTTATCAATTAAAATTGATGATGCGATTTTTTTATATTTCTCAGTGAAAATTTAAAATACCACAAAAATTGTAAGGTTTTCGATTTTTAATATTATTTTTTTTTACAAAATTTATTCAATAACAATAGAATGTTTTTTATGACAGCAAAATGTAGGGTATCTTCTTGTCGGATACTTTCGACCAAGGCAATATTACTTGCTTTAATAAATGCATTAATTTTATCAATTTAAAATTTCTGATTTTATATTACATTTCCTTCAGTATATATAAAAATATTTGTATATACATTTCATTGTTGAAAAAGATATTTTTTAAATATCTTAAATACATTTCACTATCTGATGCCTATGAAAATTCTCAATCTTTAAAATCTTGTACATTACATTTATTCTATATGTTCTTGTGCTCCAGCTGCTTTATTGAGTATATAAACATATACATTATTATGTATAATTATATTTGAAACACGAACGCAGAGTTTCCCATAAAATGCCATATCAAAGACTTTTCAATGGGCCACAAAGCAAATCCCCTCACCTTGTGTACATAAATTGTATTTTTTTTCATCCAGCTTCCGCTTGTGGGAGCACCTGAAAAAGCAGGCGAACCGACAAGAAATAGAATAAAAGAAACAAATGCCATAGGCAAATCAACTAAACATTTATTTAACTAACACGAGCCGATGAAAGAATGATTGCAAAAATCCAACATAAATCTCGGCCAAACTAAAAAACCAATAGAAACGAAATAGTAGAAAATAAAAAATAGATACATATACATACATATATACATACATATGTATATAAGCTTAAGCTGCAAATGCTTTATTAAGCCCACAGATGGCCGACACAGATGAGAGATATACATAGACATGACACACATATATACATAGTATATATGCATATACATATATATATTTGTATGCGCCTAGGTGATATCGGAGCAACACTTCCGGCACGAAATTGCTGCGGGGCGTCGACATTTGGAACGATGAAATGCTTGTTGAGAATCTCAAAAATGCCGCAAACATTTCATCAAAAACAAAAAATGAAGACGTCTTTTTTATTATTTTTTTTTTTCTTTGCTCGTTAAAACAATTTAATTTAAATTCTATTTATTAGTTTTATGCGATTTTATGGGGCAGTCGCAATGCATTTTATGGGCTTTTATTTTTAAACGTAAATAAACAACCACCGACTGAGTTCTGTCTGCTTAAATCTTTTTATTTATCTATCTCTCTTTCTCTCTCTCTCTCTCAGCAGCGGACGGACGCACAAATCAACTCAAAGTGAAGACGACGACGACGACGGCGATGAATTGGACGCGCGTGTTGCTAATGGGCGTGGCCGCCTTGGCGCTGACACTTGTGGAGGTTGCATCACTCTCACTGGATCCAGGTAGGTGACGTTGCCGTTGCTGCAGTTAAAGTTTCAGTTGGTTCATTATGTTTACCGTTGTATTTATGGGCAAACATGCGATAAGCGAGAGCAAATATTTGTCGGACAGTTGGCATCGCCCAAAAAAAAAAAAAAAAAAACTGAAAAAAATGTACTCAAACAGCGATTTATGTAAATCAAAAAAATAATAATAAAATGGAAAAAAAAAAATAAAGAAATACCACCCAGTTGAGTTTTTAAACGCTTGTTGCATGCTGTCGACCTCCCAGCACCTTAAATGGCGTTGGCGTTGCCCGATCACGAACTGGCCAAGCTGCAATTGGAATTGGAATTGCAATTCCGATGCCGGTGCCGGTGCTGGTGCCTTGTGGGGGGCGTCGAGTGTGGCACACGATATCGTGAAGGTCACTTCACATGCGCCTGTCAACCGCAGCTCCTACACACATTCGCCCATGACAAATAACACCACAAATGCGTCAAATTCTACAAAGCAAAGCAAGGCGAGCGAGTGATAGTTTTTCGCTCTGTCTTGTGGATAAATTCCTTGACGCGCTTACATGCATATTTGCTGATTGTGCAAATACGCAGACCCGTTGCTTTCCACTTTGTTTGCTGGCTTTTCTTTTTGGGTTAACATGCGATACGGGATTACAGCCAGCGCTGACCAAAAATAAACACAAATATGATGCCAAGTGTTGTAATCTCTGTCAGGCGCGAACAGCGATCGTTGATCGCCGTTTGCCGTTGTCCGTTGCCAGCAAATAGAGCAAGTGCCATGAGGTTTTGTTTGAGATTAGCTAACATGGTCAGCGCATTGTTTGATTTTAATTTTTTTTTTTTTTATTTTTTATTTCGGGTTTATATATGTTGTTGATCTTGTAATCGATATCGATAAAAGTACCTGCGTATCACATGCAAAACGGAAGTTTGTGTAGGCTTGTCTGTTTACAATCGACAGTTGATAATGATGGATATTGTTTATAGCTATATTACAAGAACATAAAATCAAGATATAAATATATGTATGTATACTAACTTGCGATAGATATTGAGAGAAAGTTAACTGCTTTGATTTACCTAATAAATCTATGTACAAGTCAAACTGGGGATTGTAGATAGAAAATTCAAATATTCAAAAGAAAAAGTATTCATTAACAATTCGACTTAGAAGTTCGAAATCTAACACTCAGATGGCGTTAATTGACATATATACATATATATAAATATATAATACGTTATATAATAGTTATACATGTATTCTTATTATTATAACTTTTTATACCCTGAACCCATTGAAAATGGGAATTCAGGGTATAATGTTTTGTTTTTAGTTTATGAACCCCTAATAAATAAATTTCAAAATATTAGTTCTTAGAGAAAAGCTTAAATTCTCTAAAAAGAATTTATAGAAATATGGAAATATATTTGATATATTTTTATTTATTTATTCATATTCATATTCATATAAATTAAATATATTTTATAGAAATATCTGTTATTAAAATTTTATTTTAAATATTTAATTTACATATATGAATTAATCGGGAACTATAACTTTTTTTTAATTTGACAGAAAAAAAAATATATTTAAAGTATATTTCTTTTTTTTTAATTTGACTAAATTAATAAGTACATTAATTATATTAATTATTATACAATTTGATCTTCAAGATTTGAAGTTTTTGAGATCTGGCATATAGAAAATATAATATACCGTCAATCTAAATTCAATGTTTTTTTTTTAAATTGTCAAATCTTGTGATAAAAAAAAGAAACATAATCTATGTATAGTAAATAAATTATTTATAAAATAGTACTCTAAACATATGCAAACCCAGTATTGTAAGCTTGTTAATAAATAAATTAACAAACAAATTTAAAAAAAAATCCCTTTCACTTAGCAATAAAAATTACATTATCTCTTACCTTGTTTACAGTTGCCTCAGCTGAGCTGGAACATTTTATCAGGAAAGGAGATGTGGTCATCTCCACGCGACACATAAGGTAAATTAAGCAACCTTGAGATGTTTTAGCAGCATGTTAAACGAGATTCCCTCAACTGACAGACCCCGACGCAAGTTGCACATATCGATTGAGGCCCTGTTCATGATTGACTTTCCCATGCTGAAGCATAAGATGTCCTTCTTCCTGGATCGCAAGCAGCAGCGCGTTACACTGGACATCAGCGCCAATGGGGCGACCGAGTCACGCAACTTTGAGATACCGAATATAAATGAGACGAGCACCATACGCTCTTTGGCTCTGCAGTTCTCCAAGAATCGCATCACACTCCATGTGGACTGCAAGCCGAGCACCTTCCACGACATCGACATGAGTCTGACCAAGCTGTATACCCAAATGGACGATCCAGTTATTAAGCTGGTAAGTGTTGAATCAATCAGGTTATGAGCGAATTCTAATGTTTGTTTTATTTACTTATTTTTTTTTTTTTTTTATTCACAGTTCAGAGAACGCAAATATCCACTACATTTTGATGCAGACATGGAGCATTCGCTGCAGCGCGCCAACTGCCAGAAGGGACTCCATCGTCGGGGCAATCGACGCATGCTGCGCAACAAGATCAGCGAGCGTGGTAAGTTTATTATCGATCAGACATCTCAGGCTAGTAGGCTGCTGTATGTATGTATGTATGTATGTATGTGCTGCAGCCCACCAATCTTGGCTCTATCATTCTTTCAGAGAAGAACAAGAAACGCGATGTGCGTAACAATTGGTACTATGAACCAACTCTGGCCCGGGAAGGCGTCGATCAGCGCCATCAGGAGGTACCAACGGACACGGAACGTGGCGATATACCCATCATGCATGGCGATTGTGAAGGTAAGCAACATCTCGCCATCTTTCTACCAATCACGTCGACATTTCACGCATTGGGCGTGCTTCGCCTTCTGACAACAACATCTCTGTGGGCTTGACTACTACAGCTTTTTTTTGGGTGGAACAGTGGGCTCTACAAAGGCGTTGCTTTTAAATCATTTTTGCATAGATGTTGTACTTGACGAAATTATTAGTCAACAGAGCAGTTGGCGTTTATGCCAGGGCATATAATTCAATTAGGCAAGGCAGACGGAAATTTGAGTGAAGAAATGATAGGGAATTATTTTAATATGTAAGAGTACTGTAGTATTCGGTGTTTGTCAAATAGGTACTCTGAATCCAGGGAAGAGCTATTATTGAAATTAACCTAAGCTTCTCTTATAAAGATCAGCTCTGCCAAATGAGTACTTATTGTGCTTATATCTTACGACATACAGTAAAATGAGTGCGAATAAATATAGTGTAAAACGCAATGAAAAATTAGTCAAAGCCCGAAGACAGTCGAATTACTAACCAAGTAAGAGAAGAGTGATGAAAACTGAAACTGAAAGACCGAAGCTATAATATTTTGCTTCCCTTACGCCCGACAAAATAAGTTGATTCGGCATTCGAATACAAGCGAAACTTTCCACTCTTTCAATTCGTTTTGTTCTCGTTTGAATGTGGCGAGATCGAATCATATGCGAGCGCACTCATCTCACGACAACTTAATCAGCTTCGCATTCAATTTCATTAAATGAATTTTGAGCATCAATCTTTTTTTTCCATTTTATGAATTTTCGTTCTAATATACATATATATTAAAATTTAAATGTGTTTATCAATTAGATAATATCTGATTTATTTATATTATTTTTTACCATTTATTATATTACGTTTTATATTGAAATGAAGAACTTATATACACTTAAATACATTTTTTTTTAATTTGTGTATTTTTATATATATGTATGTATTTACAAGTTTTATATATATATATATATATATATATATATATATATATATATATATATATATATATATATATATATATATATATATATATATATATATATATATATATATATATATATATATATATATATATATATTATTATAAATTTATAATATTATTTATTTATTTTATATTATAATTATTAATATTTATTAAATTACTTTTTATATTGAAATGAAGAACTTGCCTATTTTTGTTGTATACATTTATATATTTTTTTTATATATTATTTTTCATTATTATATTATTTATTAATACTATTACTATTTCTTATTTTACTTTTTATATTAAAATATATTAATTTAATTTTTAATTTTTATATTGAAAAGAACAACTTATATCTGTTTATTTTATTTTATTTTTTTTTTATTTTATCTATTAATTTATTTATAAATATTAACTTTATATATTGATTACTGCCTTAGGGCCTTAGCTGCCTTACCTCAGTAATTTAATTTTAATAAAATTCCGAGTTATTTAAAGCACTTTTATATGTAAATAACCAGAAATTGATTTGCAAAGAACGCCATCAATTAATTGCAGCTTAGCAACTGTATTAGCATTGCAATAATAAACCGTGTGTTAACATATTTATCAACTCCATCTGGCTAAGCCATTTTTAATGTTCCATTAATATTCTGCTCAGTTTGCCCTTGTCGCCACTGGCAGAGTTGGTAGAGCTTCTTACATCTCTTCTTACATAGCCATAGCATAACTGTCTTACCTTAATGCGATAATGCCGCACAAATCTGCAGCCAATTAATTATAATGTATTCTTGTATACAAGTCTTATATCTTATGCGTATGTAAGTACCCACATTCGGATCTGCCAATAAGTCGTCGTCGTCGTCGTCGTCGTTGAGAAACCAGCGACAAGCAGCGCCCACAGAAAATACTCAAACACACTAATGAACCGAGAGATATGCCAAAGCCTATGCCGATGCCTATGTCAGAGCCGATGCCGATGCCGATGCCGATCCGTGAATAAGTTGTGCACTCGTTTTGGTTACGCTGAGTGCTGTTTGGCCGATGTCGACCCAGCATAATTATTATTTATCTAGCTCAGTGCAAAATCCCAAATTGGTAGCACGCTCTGTACCCACACACACACACACACACACACACACACACACACACACACAGAGGTAGGCAACTGGGCGGCATATAAATCGCAAAGGCAAATGTAATGAATGACGCCGACGAGATATAGAAACGAAGGTTGCACACTAAAAACCCAAACGTGGCCAAAACACGATCAACAGATCAACTGCGCCCCGTACACAATTTCCCCCACCCCTCGCTTATCCAAAGCCTGAGCGGATGCATTTGGGCGTTGGAGGCGGGGGTGGTAGCGGCGGCGGTGGCTGTGGCAGCGTCGTTTTCCATGTTGACAAAACTCACTCAAGCAGACAGAGACCAACAGGGGAGACAGACCGACGTGGACCAATCGACAAACAGTTGGAACCGATGGGTACATTGGACTAGTTTAGTCGTCGCCGTGTGTCTAACATGGCGTCAGACAACATATGAGATTTAGAGATGAGCCGAGAGTTTATTAATGTACATTTTAAAGAGGATAAGATAGAGGCATGAGAAATAACAGTACAGAGCTGCTAACAGTGATGGGAAGGGTGAAAAGTCACTGTGACTGTGACTGTCACTAGATTTTGTTAGTTAATAATTACATTATTATTGGCATAAAGAAAATAGAATGTGCTTATAATTATGTGAAGAACTTTTCGGCTTTATTAGCTTGGCTTGCTAAAAACGGTTCTGTTGTTTTGAACTTCTATTAATTATTAATAAAATTTCGCAGACGCTTAGAATATAATTAGAGAATCAACGAAAAATAATAATTTGGCTGATAAGAATATTTTGTACGTATTTTGGCTGCATGTTTTTCCTATAAAACCTTATAACTATTTTAAAGGCAAATTTATTTTAATGTTTAATATATGTACTTATATAATTTATTTGATTACATTTTTATTTAATTTAATTTTATTTTTAATTGAATACCTACTCTTTCAGTTATTTAAATGTATGTATGTATTTTAATTTAATTTAGCTTATTTTCATTACTTTATTTTAGTTTTAATTAATTCATTCTTATAATTAAAAATAATGTATATATTTTAATTATTTTATTTTTATTTTATTTTCTATTTATTTATTTTTAATTTTATTTATTTGGTTTATTTATTTATTTTTAAAATAATTTTTTTTATTTATTTTATATTTTTATTCACTTTGTTTTATTAAACTTATAATTTCGTAATTTATTCATTTTAAACTATTTATATATTTGATTTTTAAATTTAATGATTTAGTTATTCATTTATTCTAAATAATATATTTATCTTTATTTATTTATTATTTATTTAAAGTATGCATTTTATTGTTTTTATTATTTATTTATTTATCTTTATTATTTATTCTTTTTTATAGTAATTTATCTATATAAAAAATATATATATAGGAATATTTAAATGTCTCATATATATTTATATTTCTACTATTTTATTTATTTATTTTATTTGACAAATCTTCAAAATAAATGAAGAAGAAGAAATGAAATCAATTAACAATTTATAGTTCAGCTTATTAATTTAGTTCTTAAAAATATTAAAAATAATTTCTAAACAAATACTTTCAAATACTAAATACTGTGACTGCTAACACCACAATTGCCATCACTGCTCCGCTCCTATGACGTTCAGCATTCATGTGTGCAGCAGCGCTGAATGCGCTTAGATTGAATTTGGTGCTCAGCTCTGTTGTCGCATTGCATTAAACTGCGCTAAAACGCGCCGCATTAGCAGCTGGATATTGCCCGGCCCGGTCGCTGCGTTTGGGCTTAAGCTCGTCCAAGCGACAAAGCGGATTAGGTTGCAATCAGAGGAGCCGGGCACAACGGACTGTGTAGAGTCTGCAAGGGGTGCAGGAGTGAGCTCAAAATGAGTGCGATTTTAGCATTGGTTAGGCCTTAATCTTGTCAGTTGCCTGAACGCTTCCCACACACACACACACACGCTCATGCAGCGGGTCATGAATTATTGTGGCTTTATTTAAAGTCTTATATTTTTTCTTTCTTTCATTTGCTCATTGTTCCAGACGCCCTCGCACGTTCACTGAGCGATCTTTTGGCATTGGTTAAGCTGCTGCGTGAAGATGTCGCCCACCAGCGTCAGGAGATTGCCTACTTGCGCATGCTGCTGGAGAATTGTGCGGGCTGCAAGGAGCCCAGCGGCGATAATCACATACGTGTCGAGCCCAATTGCCGCACTGCGAATCCTTGTTATCCTGGTAAGCATAATGAGTCACCAAACGCAGGCAAAGCCAGCAACCTCATCTCAATTCTCTTTTCTCTCTGCCCACAGGCGTTGATTGCCATGAGTCTGCCACGGGACCAAGGTGCGGCCGTTGTCCTGCCGGCTACATTGGAGATGGCAAAGTCTGCAAGCCGGGTGTCAGCTGCGCGGACAGGCCCTGTTTTCTGTAAGTGCCTAGTGAGAAAAATTAGCTTAAGTTTATTTCTTTTTTTTTCCTTTTCTTTCGCTTTATTTTATTTGTATGCCTTTATATGCGCCTTTAGTTAATGGCGTCAAGGGCGTGGCCGTTGCATCCATGTTAATTGTATTTGTCATGCTGTTCCCTGTTGATGGAGATGGGACGCCGACTGAGCAGCTTGAAAGGCGCCGCCTCACGCAAAATGTCGCTCAGCGCATTCGCAAGGGCTTTTCTCTCTCTCACTGAGTCTGCAATTATTTGCATATGGCCTTAATGGCGATTTGATGTTGTTTATGGCTTAATGATGCAGTCAAGCGACTCGCGGCTGCCACTTTAGACAGCTGCAGCATTTCCTATCTATGATTGATAAGTTCTACCCATTGAGATTTCAATGCAGCAAACCCTGACTATTCGAGCATGAGTTGAAGTTCGTAGTTGCTGTGGCAATGCCTTTAAGACCATTAGTTATGTTTGGCTTCCATTCATTTGGAGCCGCAAGGTCTGACAAGTGCTTAGATCTGCGCCTCTTGATATGCCAATCCAAATGTGCAAAATGCCTAATCCCTTGTCGGCTTAAGATATCAATCTTGCTACTCCACTTAGCACTAAGTCATTCTAGTTTATCACCTCACGAATAAATCTTCTTGGCTAAAAAATATGGCAAAAGAATGCTCTAAAGTTGAAAGTCTATAATGCCAATATCTTTTAAGCATGAAAATGTATTTAAACAAGGATTAGGGACTGTGAGACCTAAGTAATTGAGGTTGCTTTCAAAGTGAATGGGATTAAGCTGGAATTGGGATAAAAGTAAATAAGCAAAGCTGAAATGCAAATTAAAACAAAACTACTTAATTCTGAGCTAAAAGAGACTAAAGTTAAGCAGAGATTAAAATGAAATGTAAACAAATGAGCAGAAGTCTTCAAAGCTTCAAGTTTTTACTCCTATTAAAATCTTACCTGATATATGATATTATTTCAAAGAAATTCACTTAGCTCACCTGCTGTTATTATAGATACTTAGGAGGTATAAAAAAAACAACCTACATTTGGCGGAATCTAGCCGTAAAATCACCCACAGCCCATATGGAATGTAGCGAACCGGAAGAGAACGCCATGGGCTAAAAGCAGATCAAGTTCTTGTTTGATTTTATGGCTTTTGAACTCATTTATGTCAGAGTCAATCGACTAATTATGCAAAAGACCCACAGCAATTTCAATAGAATATTGACTAATAAAAACATAAATCGTCAAAGTTTGAATAATTTCGAATCGACATTGTCATAAATATGTTAAACAAAACTAAAACATGCCGTGTAACGGGCATATATTTTGTTGATATTGTTCAACAAAATGCAACAAAACCTTTGCAATAATACAATGTTGTATAAGAATAGAAGAAGACGAACAGACGAGGGTATATCGGTAAGTTGTGAGGTCTGAACCACAAATGGCACTTGAAACTGACGCATAAATTAGTTAAATGTGCAGCGAACCCGCACAGCTCGGCATTCTCCACTGAGAACTGACTGACTTCATTGTGTCAAAACACTTAAAGTGATTTCGGTCTGTGGAATCTCTCTGTGAAATGTGAGATCTACGCAGCACTCGACAAGTGAGCGCCTGGCCTGGCTTGGCCTGGCCACGCTACGCGCAGTGGAAACAGAGGCCTGGCCATAAATTTGTGTAAATTATTGGAAACGGGCCGGCAGAACAGACCAAAACCCAATGGTCACAATATGTTGTGTATTGTAGGTGTCTAGGCGAGCAGAGGAGCCCTGTTTGTTTACCCTGCGCCCTGGGTGCGCCCTGGCTGACCGTATTTTAATTTGCATAAAATTGTTTTAAATGTTGTCAGCATCATCGTGGCAACGCCGCCGACTCGTTACTGTCATCTTTCATTATCGATGAAATGTGGCCAATGCGTGTGGTAAATATACAAGCAAACGCATGCACACATACACACATACATATACATATATATATATATATATGTACAACTCCAGCTCTGGCTCCTCATTTTAATTTAGAACCCACGAAATGTCTTTTGTCTGAGCTAAACATGGTCAGCGGTTTGTTTGTTTGACTTTTGGCTTCAGCGTCTCGCATGGCTCAAATCGATTCTATTAAAAGGCCATAAAACTTACTCTAATGACATGCACACCTGTTGATCCTTTATTGTTCGCTCAGCTATCATGCAGTTTTCCAAGGGCTTGGCCGTTCAACGGATATGCATTGTGTTTAAATTGTTAATGAGCATTGGGAAGTGTTTTGAAGTAGGTTTAGTTTGAGGTATAGCTGAGCACCCACTTTGGAAATGACTGTTAAGAGGAAAATACTTAGTTATCAGTGTGTGAATTGATTCATATTTACTTTTGTGAGTGTTTGAAATGTGCTCAAGTTATTTCAGATTTTATATTATTGGGCGAGCATTTTAAAGTGAATTTAAATTTGTACTATATGCTAGGATTTAGATTTTATATAATTTACTTTTAATGCCTTAAATTCCTACAATATTTGGGAGGTATTTTTGATAACTCATTTAAAACTCTTTAATTTTTTATAATGTTTAAGATTTTTTTTTTTTTACAATATTTTATAACTAATTACAAATTCCTTAAAATCCCACAATATTTGAGAGGTATTTTTATTACTCATTGAAAATTCTTTAATTATTTTTAATTAAAGTTCCTTAAGATCCCACAATATATAACTTATTCAAAATGGGATTTTCGGTCGATTCCAGTAGATTCTTTTATATATCCACATAAGTCTGGTTGATGATATCATCTCAATAATTCATTTTCAATCATTTCGATTCCTTTCTTAATTCGTAATACTTTTTAAACAAGTTATATTTTGTATTTTATAAATTTTAACTATGTTTCGAAACTGTTAACGCTGAAATTCTTAACGATAAGCGAAATTTATGAATATTTGTGGGTTTGTATTGTTTTTGTTATGTTATAAGACTTGTAGAGAGATTTTCTCGAGTAGCACTATAACTTTTTTAAGTAAAAACAAATAGAATTATTTTCATTAGAGAGACTTTTTTTCAAAAATATTTTTTTTATGTATACAAATGCTTTATTTAAAGTAAAAAATATTTAGTATTATTATTATGTTTTATATTATATTATATTATTAATTATTTATATTCGAGAGACTCTTTACATTTTAAAATGTTTTATTCAAATTGTTGATGTTTGTAGTAAATATATTTATGTAAATGCATGAAAGATTTACATTTCTAGGCAGCACAAATATTTTCTTGATAAAATAGTTAAATATTAATAAAATATAAATAACATAAGAATTCTAATTCAATTCGATTAGTCATCGATTTAAGTTGACACTTTAACTTAGTTGCTCGCCACTTTCCTTTTCCCCTAGATCGAAATCAACATAGACCCTAATTCGAGAAAAAAAGAAAATAAAAGCCAATCATAGTTTGGCCTGCAGCTCACTCTGTTGGCCAGAAGTTTCACTGCCATTGAAAGCTCTTGGGCTGTTGTTCAATTTAAATTATGCGTATGATGAAATAATCAGCAATGCAATCAAGCTAGAGTCGGGCAAGATTATATTACCCTAGCTAAGCCGGAGATTGAGATTTAGATAGAGATACACACAATTTTCGATGGCGATTCCCAGCTGCAACATGTGTAGTATATGCTGCACATGTTGTGAACAATTCGGAAAACAGAATTCCATTTGATTATGGCAACTTTCCCACAGATTCTTTGGGGCCGGGCTCGGGTACGAAACAAAACGTTTACAGCCACAACATTGACTGGTAAAAGTGAGCGACAGAGACGACAAGAGTCGAAAGAGATGCAGAGATGCAGAGATGGGGCAGAGCTAGCTGCTAGCTGACTTCACAGCAACATCAAAGTGCGGTGGAACGCATATCTCAGCCGCGAATCAAGTTCGCCTACGCACCAAAAAAGCAACAGCCACGCCGCAAAAGTGGAGCCATTGATTCCCAGTTGACGTTGTCGTTGCTGCTGTTGTTGTAGCTGTTGTTGTTGTAGCTTGCTGTGGACTGAGCCAGCGTTTGACTGCTTGAATTCAAATTAATAGCCAACTGGCTCTGGCTCGAGCTCTGGCTGCTTGCTTGGTTCGTTGCCCGTTCGCGTTCGCTCGGTGTGCAGGCGCAGCAATGAAAACAAAAACAAGCCAAGTCAAGACCAAGTCGAGAGACATAGCCAACCAGCCAGGCAGCCAGCCTGCCTACTGCCAACCTCACAGATAAGTGGCCTGTGGCAAAATAAACGCCGCTTTATGGCAGTTAGTTGTAGTTTGTCCAAAGCGTGCGCCACATGGAAGTTGTTGTTGTTGTTGTCGTTGGATGCAGCAACTCCTTTAAGGGAGAGCCAAGTGTTTCTGTTGTTGGGAGTAAGTGGTATGCATTTGCATGGCATGCGCTACCATTAGAAGCAATTTGGGTGGGATAAAAGCGGGCTGTGATCTCAACATCAGCATCCAATAATAGATAACTCTGGCTGCAGTTGCGGGAAACGTTCGAGAGTGCATAATATGCACTGTGGCAAAGTAATGGGCTCATCATCATGCGAAATCTATAGAACGAATGAAAAATAGTTTCGCTCGCCAAAGATTTCAATAAGCGTCGAAATGAGATTGTGTAAAGTGTGAACACAATCGAGAGATTAATCAGGCTGGCTGGAATTGTTTGGGGTTTGGCTTTGAATTGGAGATGCATTAAAATGGATTTTTAAACTTTTTATGGATTTATTTTTAATTTGGGAAAATATTTTAAATGAATTGTGGGGAAGAGTTGTAATAGAACAAAATTAGTTACTTATTATAATATATAATAATAAAATAGTTAAAATATATATATATATAATATAATGAATATTTCATTTTTCTAAATATTTATTTAATTTTTTATAGATTTTTTTAATTAAGGAAAATATTTAAATGAATTGTGGGGAAGAGTTGTAATAGAAAAAATTAGTTACT
This sequence comes from Drosophila stalkeri, assembly GCA_035047405.1. Taxonomy (NCBI): domain Eukaryota; kingdom Metazoa; phylum Arthropoda; class Insecta; order Diptera; family Drosophilidae; genus Drosophila; species Drosophila stalkeri. Next base: position 25,999,874 of record JAWNPR010000039.1, read on the forward strand.
TATTATAATATATAATAACAAAATAGTTGAAAAATATATATATAATATATTGTATATTTGATTTTATTGAGTGAGATTAAACTAATTTAATTTTAGTGCGCTATCCTTTTTATTTAAATATTAAAAATATTTAATAATATAATATATAAACTATTAAAAATATTACTAAAATGATGCAGAGTCTAGTTATATATTATTTTAAGAAAAATGAAACAGAGTTCAATAGAAATAAAGATTTAGGACTCTAGTCTAAATAATATAGAAAGTATTCAATATGAAGAGTATTTATAGCTCCAACTCAATTTAAATGAATATTCAAAATTATTTACAGTACATTAGACTGTTTTTTTAATTTAGCTCTTTATTTTATTTTATTTTAGTTATTTTTTTGGGAAAATGTTTTATTCTAGCTTTTTTTAAAGCTATTTTTATTTATTTGTCTGTTTATATCTAATATTTGAAGCTGCAATGGGCAAATGTTTTATATAAGCTTATTAGCTAATATTATTATTATATTAGCTCATTAGCCATTTATCTCTTTATCTATAGTTATATTTATATCTATATCTCATATTTTTGATTTACATTAACTCCATATGTAATTGAGGTAGAAGAAAAGCAATATAAACTTTGACAAATTTTACATTTATTTCGTTTGCTCATCAATTTAAAGATAAAATATGCAGTAGCTTCTTACTGTTGTCCCTTAGTTCAGCCTTATCCAATCTCTTGTCAGACATTTTGTAGCTGACTTCAAACAACGGCCAGATTCTAAAAGCTTTTTTGCACGCTTCAAATTCATGTTCACACATTACTCACACCGCCGTCCAGAGTTGAGGTCTGTGTCTAAAGGTTTTGTGTCTTTTTGGGTGGTGCCTGGCAAGTGTTTGAGCTGAACTTGAGCAGAGGCAGCCGCAGCAGCCGCAGCCGCAGCAGATGAAGTTGAGGAAGCTGCAGGCCACGGCAGCCGGACAACTGGCCGGCAGCCTTTTGGCTTCAGGTCCAGGCAGCAAATTGGAATTATGAATTATGAATGCGTGGTTAATAAAAAGAACGACCAACAACAAGAAGGCAAACGGCAAGTGGGTTCGTCATGCTAACTGCTAGATGGCTTGCCGTTGGTAGATGGTAGATGTTGGTTAGCTTAGGTGGATTGTGGCAGTGGGGGCAGTGGCTGAAATGCTAATGCGTTCCTCGATGCGCATCGCTGGCTATTTTCCCAGCACTCAAACGATGCCGATGCCAACGTGCAGGGGATTCAAGACAATATGGTCGAGTGAACTGAAACAAAGCAGAAAAGCGCAAAGTGGCCGAGGCTGAGTCGAGCGCCTGTGAACATGGTCAGAAAGCGAAAACCCCTACGCAATATTTATTCATATAACTCTCTCACTCTCTCTCTCTTCCTCAATCTCTTTGACTCCTCGGACTTGATCGCTGTCTGGGATATGTACAGCAACAGCAGCGCCTCATCTTGGTCCCCCGGCCACTTAAGTACTTAACACTTTTTGCTAATTGCGCGTTGCCGCCAAATGCTTCTACCAAAAATATTGACGATCACACACATACACACACACACACACTTACACACACACTTGCTTCCGACAAGTGTTGTTGCCCACCATCGGCGCAGCTGTGGCTGATGAATCTACCAAAAAAACTGACAGCGCCAACTCTTAGCCACACTAAAACAACAACACTCGAGTACTTTTTGTTTTGCGCCTCAATTCTAGCCAGCTTTGTCTTCCACAACCATAATAGTTGTGTGCCCGCAGTCGGGGCATCAAGAATCTGACGTGGGATCTGACAAGCTGACATTCCTCAAACTATCTTGCCATATAGAGCACAATGATCTAGCTGAAAACTTGCACACTTGTCATAACTTCGGATGTTGTGGGGGCTGCACTATTTGTTAATTACTAAAAAGATTTCTTGGCTTTAATTATATGTTCTAGCAGCTTAGGAATTCTTAGTGCTTTGCGCATTTTGACATTATTTTAACGTTGGCTTACCTATTATACTAGCTGCTTTCTTCTGATCTTCTTAAATTTTTTACTTTAATTCGTAAATTTAGGTTTTAGTTTAATTTCGAACATTTTTAAATTTATTTATTTGCTTTAGAGATATACTTAAAATATACGCATTTAACAATTTATAAAGTTATATATTTTAAAACATTTTTTATTATGTTTTAAATGTGAAAAATAAATAAAAATAGAATAAAAAAAATAAATTATAAATAAAACAAATTACACATTTATTTCAGTTAGAAGAAGTTTCACAAATATTATATAATATTTAAATAATTACATATATTTAAAAGTTTTTGAATTTTATAACCTATTCTTGTAAATCTAAATTAACTGAAATCAAAGTTTAATCACATTTCTTTTTATATTAAAATAAAAATGATTCGATGATGATGTTTTTCAACTTGTTTGAAAATATATTATGTTTTAATTTTAAAATTTAATAATATATTTTTTAACCAGACAATAATTTGTAAAGTAAAACATATTTTAACTCGTGATTTCAGATAACTAAGTTATACAAGAATATATTATAAAATTTCAAACTTTTTAAATATATATGGTTTAGTAATTATTTTGTTTAACCTGAAAATAGTTTTGTTGAGAAAATATATAAAAAGTCGAATTTTTGTCAATTTTAATATAACTTTTACTTATATTACTTCAAATAATCCTACTAATATTATAATTCATTCTAATATGAATATCTGTTGCTTAGACAAGTTTAAATATGTTTTCTAAAAAATGTTTTTTCATGTTAAAAAAAGTATTATTAATTCAAATAATAATTTGATATTGTTTTAATAGGAAATTATTAATTATTAAATTAATTATTTTAATACATATTTTTAATCTATTTACATTTGGCCTGTTAAGAAACATGTTTATGAATTCATTTAAATGAAAAGTAATATCTTGCGCTTCTGATAATCTTAAGTCTTTCAAAAATAATAAATAAATAAAAATAATAATAATATAAAATAATAATAATAATAATGGCAAATAGTATATATTCCTACATTAAGAAAGTTTTTATCATAAACTTGCATCAATTCCATTTCAACAATTTTAAAAGTAGAGTATTTAAATATTCGCCTAAATAATGCTTGCGCATTCATCTTTGACTTTGGCTAAAAACGATTTCCTACTTCTGCATTATATTTCAAATAGAATTTGACGAGCAAGGGCTTCGACTTGGACTTCTCTTTTGCCTTCGACTTCCACTTCAGCTCTGTGTGGCTATGATGGGGCTGCCCACACGATCGTGGAGTAGTTCTTTTGTTTCTTTAGCTTTTTAAACTGAACGCTTTGTAGATTTTGCCATAAAATATGGCAACGGATGGCTTGTGGGTCAGTTGGGCACAGTAGTTGGCTGTTGAACGTTGTTGAATGTCTGTCTGCTGGAGTGATGGACTTTCTTTGGAAATGCGTGGCACAGCGAGAGATTGCAATGAGTTATGTCCTGGGAGAGTTTGAAACTGTGCAAACGCGGCGTTACGCAGCTGTTAAAGTTTTGGGCTCAACCATAGTCTGGATAATAACTAATGTCCGTGTCATGATATGTAAATGTTATATGGTAGCCATAAGCAAATCCCACACTCGCCCAAAAACATAAAGAGAAATTTACATGCCATCCAGCATGTAACTGGACTTTTTTTTTTTTTTTTTTGGCCATGGGCCATTCGGAGTTGGACATGAGCCTACGTTGAAAAGACATGCACAGAGTGTGCCTTCTTTTATTTATTTTTGCCTCCGACGGGCTTTAATAACATTTTCTTGTAATTGTAATTTGTTTTCTTTTCGGGCACGGGTTGTGGCTGGGGCATCTTCTGACTCTTCCTGTGCATATTCCAAAATGCAAGACCCTGAACCGAGTCGAGCATGCACACATATGCGCTTTGTCGGTGCTTTTATGTATGAGAGGTGATCGGGGAGAGAGGGTTTCCAACTGCTATATAACCTTTTCTCTTCCTGCGCGCTATCTCCCTCTCTCTCTCTCTCTCTCTCTCTCAGGCAGCTCTGTGGCTGCCTTTTGTGTGTGTTCATGGAGCGCACATCATTAATAAATTTAACTTTGTATGCTGTTTTCGGTTCTCTACAATCTTTTGTTGTATATTTGTTCCTGCCTGTCAGTATTAATAATAATAAACAATATGTGGCCACAAACAAAACACAGGCACATCAGCGTTTACCTCTATACTCAATAGCCCTCTATCTATATCTCCCTCTCTCACTCACTCTCTCTCTTTCTTTGTCTCTTTTGCAGAGGCGTTCAGTGTCACGATACGGTGAACGGTGCTCAGTGTGACTCCTGTCCGGTTGGCTATGAAGGTGATGGACGCACATGTACGCTACGTAATCCTTGCTTGGAAACACCATGCCCCTCAGGTAAGTCAAGAAACATAACAACAACAACATCAACAAATAACAACAAAAACAAGTATGTGTTGTATTTTCCCTGTTTGCGGTCTGTTTGACTTTTTGATTAGTTTAAGTTTCAAGTTGAGATTTGGGGCCACGTTTTGTTTTCAGCTCTTTTATGGCTAATTTAAGTATGTCGTGCCCCGAACCGAAGTTAACTGTATATATGTGTAGGTTGGCTTAGATAACTCAAAAGTTTGGTTCGGCGTGAGTCAACAATAGATCAAAGATCATGCAACAGATTTTCCATATAAAAACGCAGAACTAATTCTTAGAGAGAGAGAGAGAGAAAAGTAAGCTATGCCAAATTCATTGGAATTTTTTGAAATGTTAAAAAGACTAAATGATATGTGAGTTGGGTATTTATTAAAGTTTGTATTTTAAATTTCACAAAAAGTTCTAAATGGGAAAAGTATTGAAATTCATAAATAATTTAAAGATGAATTTTCTAAATATTTGAAATATTTATTTTCTATATATTTAAGCTTAAAATATTTCTATAAAACAAAATTTTTATAGCTGATATTTCGGGAAGTTTCTATAAGACTCAATTTATAATATATTAAAAAGTTATAAACTTACAAAAATGTAGAATGATTTTATTTATTTTTTTATAAAGATTGAAATGCCCTAGTCTTTGGCTTGTAGCGCACACAATTCACACGACTGTTTGATTTATTAATGCGCAGCTCGGACAAAATTTAAGTCGAGTCGAGAGAAGCGCGGAACCCTTTTGATTGAAATCCCCACTAAATTATAGGGTACTCGAGCAATTTTCAATGAATGTGTGAAACAAGGTTGCTAATTAGAGGAGCAGACACAGAGCAGAATCAGAAAGAGAGAGAGAGAGAGAATGAATTGAAGGACAGAAACTGATTCATATTGAAGGCGTGCTGGAATGCTGTGCCTTATAAGTCAAGTTGGCTAATTGAATTCGGCTAAAGTACAAAGTGTTTGGGCAGTGGGTGGATTTGTTTTTTTTTTTTTAGCTGAATGACACAAATAACCAATAATTTATTATAAGATATTAATGCATAAACAATTCTCATTATTAGGCAACATTCTAATGCCCACACATAATGTGCAGCACTATCAGAGGCAGAGCCAGTACACGGCGCGCAAATACTCGGTCGTAACGAACTGAATCAGAGCACAGCAGTAGAATTTAAATGATAAATTCGCTTAACTATAGACAGCGAGTGCGACAGAGAGAGAGAGAGAGAGAAAGAAAGAGAGCAAATAATTAATCACTTAAAATAAATAGTCATAAGTTGTAAGCTCCACGAATGGCATATCTATATAATTGAAAGTATTAGCAACGTTTCGCTCTATAACAATAATCTATATACATATATATCAAAAATACTTACAAAAAAAATAAAGAAAAATATCGAAATCAACTTTAAATGAAATAGTAAAATCTCTCACATTCAACCAGAAAGTGGAGTTGATATACGTGAAACGAAATTTGTTTTCCCCTCTCTGTAATGCCTTAAATGAAATGTGAATAAAATTACAAAATATTTTTTCAAAAACAAATCAAATTGCGGTTGTTTTATTTGAGCAATTAACAAATTTCTAATAGCTCAGCGGTCGTGCGATTTGGATACAATTTTTTCGGTAAATAAAATTTTATTCCTCATTTCTATTACTTTTTATCTCTACCGAAATTCATCTCTCATATACATACATATATCCTATATCCTATCCAATATCTATTCTATAGTTGAATTCTATTGCGCTTCATGATTATTCACTATCATTTTCTGGTCATGCTTTATAAGAATAGCTTGCAATATATCTGTGGATTATATTATATTATTTTATACATTTTACTAGTTCATAATAAAAATATTGGTTAAGGATAAACTAATCACAGAATCCATTTATTTATGTACTAATCTTTTAGCGCTTACTCATTCTTAGCTCACTTAAATACATAATTATTTACATAATATAAAAATTGAATTAATTAAAATCTTTTCAAATTCATCCTTTGCTTAGGTGTCGAATGCATTCAGCTGGGCTTTGCGCCTTACTTTCAGTGCATCTCCTGTCCACGTGGACATAAGATCAATGGCACCAGCTGCCACGATGTGGATGAGTGTGCGCTCTATCAGCCCTGCGATGGCTTGGCCGTTTGCAACAATCTCAATCCGGGCTTTCGCTGTGGCGCCTGTCCGCCTGGCTTTGATGGCATTCATGCGCATGGTATTTAGCTGATAAAAGAATCTCGCTCTCTATTGTTTAACTAATAAATATTTGTATATTGCTCAGGCTATTCAGCGGATTATCTGGCCGTGGGCTTTCAGAAGCAAACCTGTTTGGATATAGATGAATGCAAAATGGGTTTCTTTAGATGTCCGGAGCATGCAACTTGTCAAAACAGCATTGTATGTAGTATGTTTAGAGAAAGCAAGTCAAGCGTCAGTTAATTACCTCTAATCTTCTAGGGCTCCTACAGATGTCAGTGTCATGAGGGCTATGTGGCCAATGGCACCTTCAGCTGCTTGTCCGCTTCAGAGCTGTGTCCCGATGGCAGCATCTGTGCTAAGAATGCTGAATGCTTGGCTCTCGATAATTATAATTATCAATGCCGCTGCAATGTTGGCTGGGCTGGAAATGGCAAGGTTTGTGGTCGAGATCGTGACTTGGATGGCTGGCCGGATGAGTCGCTGAATTGCGCGGAGCCACACTGCCGACGCGATAACTGTCCCGATTTACCGAACTCTGGGCAGGAGGATGCCGATCTGGATGGCATTGGCGATGGCTGCGACGATGATGCGGACAGCGATCAGGTGCTCAATGGCAAGGATAACTGTCCGTTTGCCTATAACAGCGATCAGATGGACACGGATCACGATGGCGTCGGCGATGCCTGTGACAATTGTGTGTTTATTCCGAATCGCCGACAACTGGACACCGATGAGGATGGCATGGGCAATGAGTGCGATGATGATATTGACAATGATGCGGTGCTAAATCAGTATGATAATTGTCCTGCGCTGCGTAACCCGAATCAATCGGATGTGGACAACGATGGAGTGGGAGATGTGTGTGACAATTGTCCCACGATACCGAATCCAACGCAGGAGGATCGTGATATGGACCTGGTGGGTGATGCCTGCGATAGCGATATCGATGGTGATGACGATGGCATACAGGACTCGGAGGATAACTGTCCGATGGTCAGCAATTCGGATCAACTGGATACAGATTTTGATGGCAAGGGCGATGCCTGTGATGACGATGTGGATGGCGATGGCGTGCCCAACTATAGAGACAACTGTCCATTGGCTAGAAACCCGGACCAGTTGGATGTTGATCGCAATGGCAAGGGCGATGTCTGCGAGGACGATGAGGACGAGGATGGCACGCCCAATATTATTGATAACTGTCCAAACAATTCCATGATACATCGCACTGACTTCCGCACAATACGCTCGGTTATTTTGGATCCGGAAGGTGATGCACAGCTGGACCCTAATTGGGAGGTTCACGCAAATGGTTCGGAGATTATACAAACTCTGAACTCCGATCCCGGCCTGGTCGTTGGCAGCGATTCCTTTGGAGGTGTTGATTTCGAGGGCACTTTCTATGTAAATGATGATACGGACGATGATTATGTTGGCTTCATATTCAGCTACCAGAGCAATCGTAAATTCTATGTGGTGCAGTGGAAGAAGGGCACACAGACCTATTGGCATTCATCACCATTCCGGGCATCCGCTGAGCCGGGAGTTCAGATAAAGCTTATTGATAGCAACACGGGACCGGGTTCCATGTTGCGTAACAGTTTGTGGCATGCTGGCGATACGCCGGGACAGGCAAGGCTACTGTGGAAGGATCCATTGAATGCGGGCTGGAAGGAGAAGACTTCGTATCGCTGGTCCCTGGTGCATCGACCTACCATTGGCCTCATCAGATTGCGGTAATTTGGCAAAATACAGTATTTCCACCTCTCACAAAGCTCATGAATATATCTAATTTCATTTTAGTATATTTGAGGGCGAACGCTTGATTCTGGACTCGCACAATGTGTACGATGCCACGCTTACCCTCAAGGGCGGACGGCTGGGCGTTTTTTGTTTTTCCCAGGAAATGATTATATGGTCGGACCTGGTTTACAAATGCAACAGTGAGTAGCCCTTTGGCACTTTTGTCTTGCCACCATCACACATCAGTTCATCAACTCTTTCTCGACATAGCTCGCGTACCGCCCCTCATCTACAATGAACTGCCCACACATCTGAAGCTCAAAGTGGAATTGGAGAACTAAACATAGCCCAGGCGCAGTTGTTCATCTGGTTTTTGGCATAGCTTTTCTACTAGCTAAAAGGTAACCAAATCAACTAAATTATGGCATATTCGTAGATACTCACGATTTTTTAATGGGCTTAAAGTTGGTATCAAAATACAAATAGGCAACAGCAATATTGCATTCTATCGAATCGTGTATAACATATTAAATATTGACTGATCAAGGGACAACCAACTCGTCTTTCGTGCATTCCGTACCTGTCTTGTAGGCTTTAATGCCAATTGAACAAGTTGTTCCTTGCTATCTTTAAAATATAAATTCTTCTAATATATATTCTTTTTTCTTTCAGATTGCTTCGATGCTTCAGACTGCCATCAATCCAAAAAGGCTAATTTATTGAGGAATAGACAGTTCAACCTGAAGTAAAGCCATTTAAAGTAAATGAAACAAATCAAAATAAAATAAATACAAATTAAACATTTTAACCGTAGCTTTTAAGCGAAAAAATAAAGTTTATTAATAAGACTATTTAAGTAAATCAGCGAAGTGTTGTATTTTTACTTTCTATGCAATAACTTGATGAATTACAGTTGAATAATACATCCTTGAGGAAAGTGCAAATATATGGTCGAAAATAAATATGAATTTTCAATCAGCTACGCCTAAAGGCAGTGACTATGGCACCTAGTTGACTCCTATATTCTTGGCTATATCATGCCAATTAAATAGTCATACTGAACCTAAATACCAAATTCTTGAATAATTCACACTGAACTAATCTTTTCAGCTGCTTTTTACTGTAATCTAATTCTCAAAGTGCAGACTGAGTCCAATGAAATATGGGACTGCTAACATTTTCTATAAAAGAAACTGTTGCATAGCTTGACGGGGCTGCTGTTACAGTTGTTTCTCAGGAAAATGTTGTTAGGCGAACAGAAGTCAGTAGCAAGTTAAAAATTTATAATTAACAGAGAGTTATACTCATATTATCTTATTAACATCATTATGTTATCTAACATAATTGGTGCTCTGTTAAGGCTGTTAATTAACAGTGCGTTTACAGTGATCCGGTATTGCACTGTTAACTAACATTTTTCACCCTGCTACTTTCAAAAACAAATTTTGCTTTGAAAATAGGTGACCAACGGCCACACCAACTACGCGCAAGAAACATTTTTTCTGTGTATTTTTGACCGTTAAGTTTTCTCTGTAACAGTGCCCGTTAAATTTAAAAGACAAGTTTTTATTTTTTAATGAAAATGCCCACATATTGAACTTCAAAATTACATTGTTTTCTTACTTATTTCATAAGCATACAGTATGTATTTTATTTTTATTTATTATTATTATTTAATAACTTCTATAATTTATTTAACAATTTGTTATCTATTTTGAGTTTAACATTTATTTTATCCGTTATTTTTATATTTGTATATTTATATCGATAATATAGTATTCAATACCTGATGAAATTTCGATACTCCGACTCGTGGCACCCTAAAGAGTTGACCCAATCTGCAATGATACAAATATATATTATAGTAAAAATAAAACAATACAAATTATTTTCCATAGTCTGGCAAGGATACGACTAAGGTAAGTGGACGTTAAGTCAAAATAAGCAAGGTAAGTAGAGGTAAGGTCATATATTTTGTATCTTCATTGCAATATTTTATTATATTTTCAAATGATATATAAAAGCTAATTAATAAATTATAAATCTTGCTATCTTTTACACTTATTTACTACCTCAAATCCTCTTTCATTCGATTTTTGTTTATTCAGATTGAATTAAAATTTCGAGTCATATTTGGTCATATGCTTTCATATTTGAAGTCGTTGAACAAGCCTTGCCACTCAGATGGCCATTGAATCTCGATGAGCTTGTGTCAATTTGACATTTTATTCCAGCTTAACATATCAGCTGTGCAGGCCTAAATTTTAAACATTTTAACAACAATATTTTTCGACAAAATATCAATAAAAAAATAGTCTTGCTATCCAAACAGTCTGAAATTCTGTCAGTCTTGCAACAAATAGTTCAGGGTAAGTAATTCGTATAAACTTGTAAAACTAATTAGCAGACATGGGAATTGTTTGGCCACATAGTTATAATGGCCAGTTGCGATGTGCAAGCCACTCTATCGGATGGAAATATGGATGAGGACTCAGCAAAAACCGAACCGAACACAGAAACAGTTAACAAATTCGAAACTCGAATTGCGAAGAACGGAACTGTCCCTCAGCCAACTAGAATTCCGGGTCCCGTACGCTTAGATGAGAGCGGCAGTTATATCCACACAAGTACACGCAAGTACACCTCCCTGATGAAGTCGCTGCCGGTGAAGGGCAATATGAATGATAGTTTCAGCAGCACCAGCACACTGGTGAACGTCACTGCGGATTCTGGTGTACAAATGGATTGCTCAGTCGAGGAGGATAATTCTAGTTCTGAATTGCAATCTCAAGCGAGCAGCTCAACAACAACACCGAGTCAACAGCGCAGTTCGGAGACGATTGCGACCACCGGGAGTCTAGACGAACTGGAAGCGGCCGAACGGCAGACGCTGAGGGTGCTGCAACGTGCCGTGGCCGAAATGGAGGCAGATGTCGCATTGCATGCTGAGATACTCGAAGAACAGATCAAGCTTGAGCTGGAGAACCAAATGAATTTGCACATAGAGCACGAAGTCCAAAAGGAGATAGAAAAGACGCTGTTCCAACAAACAGTGGATCAGCAGAAATGGCAGCAGCAGCAGCAAGAGCAACTAGAGCAACTGCAGTCACAGTCACAGTCACAGTCAGAAGAAGAGTCTACTCAGGAACTAGATTTAGATCTAGAGCTAGATCTGGAGCTGGATCTGAAGTCGGATTCAACGAGTCAGCAATCGGATTTCATCGATTTGTGTCAGCCCATTGACGACGATCAGACGAATCCTTCATCTCCATCTCCATCTCCCAGAGCTGGCGCACGCGAACGAAAGCACGTTCGAGTGGAGGAACTACTAGAGGCGGAAAATGACATTGAGCTGTTGCACAAGCTGCTCCAAGTCGACAACGATCAGTATACTGGCGAGATGGCTTCTCTGGTGCAGCCCCATGAGATCCATTGTCTGCCCGATCTAAATGCTGGCAGAGATATTCTAGTCAATCTGGATAGATACGCAGTTGATAGCGAGGCTGAATGGCATCGAAAGCCAGTGAGCTTCTTCCACTCGCTGCTGCAGATTATCTGCGGAAATCGCATCCGCAAGCTGAGCTATCCCATACTATTTTGTGGCATGGCTGTCGGTTTGATTTATTATTTTCGTAAGAATTAGGGAATTGTAGGCGTACACATTTTTAAAAATTCAAACACACAAATTCCTAAGCTTTGTATATCCGCGACAAAACGCAGCAAAATCGAATTCAAATTGAGTTCTCAAAATTACAATTATTTTTAAAAAACAAAAAAAAAAATATAAAAAATAAAATGACAAAAATATGAAAAAAAAAAACAAAACAAAAAAATAGAGCACATATCGCCAATATAATCTCAAATCCCATGACGCTACAAACCCCCAAGGCTATTTTCGAAACTGCAATTGTACAAAATATATTTATATATATATATGGGAGTACATATACTGATATATAGCAAACACATCAAGAGCAATAAATAAACCATTATGCATTATTTTAGCAGTTTCGAAATTTTAAAAATATTTTTTTAATTGCATTTAAAACCAAAAATTTGAAAAAAAAAAACATTTACGGAAGTTGGGGAACAGCAGTAGTTTTTTTTTTCAAGTAGCTCGAGGTGGCAGATGTATGAATGCCAGACTAAAATATACCCTACAATTCCAATTGGAAATAATTAAACTTATAGCTCATGAAGAATATTTTGTAGAGTAAAAATTACATATTTTCCTGTTGCGATTCTTAGCTCATATTCAAGTATAGTTAGTCTTTGCCTTATAAATTTCATTTTTATATAAGTCGGGTATAAATCAGAAACGTCAGATGGTTCTTATTATTACCTCCGAATAATTGTACAATAATGAAGTATATAACAAAGTAAAAACACTTTGAAATACGAAAGTTGCACACATTGTGTCATGTCAATGTCACATGTCAATAAATTGTAGGAAATTTTTAGGTTTAATTTAAATTGTTTGTCATTTTGTGTTCTGTTTAAATTCCCCGACAGAAATGGCCGCCATTGAATCCGTTGTGCTAGCCGGGTTTGTGCATCTAGTAATTCGATTTGCTCTATATGTAACACCCCAAACAGTGCTAAAAACGCCCGGACCAGCAACGCCCACGTTCATAGTCTGCGTGGCACTAATGGATATCATCTATCATACTCGCATAATACCGCAACGCTTTGATAATATGTCACCGACGTTTAAATATGTTTTTGAATCTCTGATGGTCATCTGCCTCTTCGAGCTGGGGATGCTGTTTTGGGAATCGATCGAACATACAATTTTCTTAGTCGTCAAAGGATCGTTGTTGACCATGAAAGTGCTCTCGAAACCAACATATTACAAGCAAGAGAACGTGATAATCGGGGCCTTTACTCTACCATTGTCTCTGGCGATGTTTGCTATAGTTGCTCAGTCCTATAATAATCATTAAAACAAAACAGAAACACAGAAAAAATTAAAGACATACAAATTAAACTATTTGTAATTCGGGAAGTGCATTGAACAACTTCCAAATTGCTTTTTGGTTGAAATAATGTTGAGCTAATGAGACCTTATGCTGGCCTTTAGAAATTATTATATATACTAAATATACATATTTTTCTAGGGATAACGAAAACAGAATATAAAGGGAAGAAAGAGTTATAAGTTGCAACTAATGCAGCTAAAAGTTTAGGGGATATTTTGGTTTAGAAGGCATTGAGCATGTTGGTCTTATAACATGAGTCTAATATTTCTAGTGTGGGCGATAGAAGAACTTAGAGCTGAAACTCTTATTCCTAGCGATATTTTTTGGCCACCGCCTAGAATTCTTGGCAGATCTTACTTTAGGTCTTACTCGATACGATTAGCTCTTATGTTATGTGTCCCAATAAGAGCCCTTCTGAGCTGCTCTTCAATGTGAATTTTGTCGTGTATGCCAGAAAGATCTCCAATGATATTCGATGTTAATTCTAATTATTCTCCCATTACGAAGGCCGGTGAGGCCGCTTGCTAATGCAAACCCGATATACTGAGCGTGTATAAGTAAGAGGGAAATAATAAAATGAAACAAATATATATACATATGTATGCCTGTTTTAGTAAATAACCTTTATTAATAATTTTTGTTTAAATTTGTATCTAATAGTCACAATAAATTGTAAATATTAAAAAAATATATATATATTTGTTCAATTTTTTTCACTCTCTATCATAATAAATATATTTAAAATATTTTTAATTTCGTTTTTTCACTATTTATAAATATTACAAATTTATTACATATTTATAGAAAAAAAAAATATTTTAAATATATAGACATTTTGTTTTCTTTAAAATTTAAAACCTAAGTAATATAATGCTTCAAAATCCATATCTGGCACTTTTCAATTTTTTCTAAGTTATCTTATCTGTTATCTGTATCTCATCTTTATCCTATTAATTCCAAATATCATTTTGTTTAATACCACGCTCACACTTTTTTGTAACAATTTTCTAATCATTCATGTTCATAAACTATTTTTGTATTTTTTCTCCCTCAATGTTTTTGTCCCAATGTGTTTCATATATTTCATATATATTATCAAACAAAATTTTAATCCCATTGGCCTTGCCTCAATTTGATCTGAATACCCATTAAAATATGTAAGTCATTTTCATTCTTTTATCTGAAATATAGGCATTAGGTCTATTTTTATTTATTTATTTTTTTTTTTAATTTTTAAAAAATTTTGGTTGGCTATTATTAGGTAAGTCATATACTAGAGCATAAAGCCTTAATTCTGTACACAACTCAGGTATTTATGTGCTAGACATGACTGCAATAGAATCTGTTATTACTGCTGGCATGTTGCATTTCATCTGCCGCTTTGCCCTCTATATATCGCCACAATCGAATTTTGATACGCCCGGACCCATGCTGCCCACATTTATTGTTAGTGTGGCCATATTGGATGTCGTTTACGATAATCGCATTGTGCCACTGACCATGGACGAGAGGCCGTTGGTGTTCAAATATATTGTCGAATGTCTGGTGACTGTCTTCATACTGGAGGTGAGCGTGCTGATATTCTGGCAGACAATGGAGCATTTAGTTTTCTTAATAGCCAGGAGCATACTGCTGGACATGGAGCTAGTTAGCTCGGATTATTATTTTGAAAATGAGACGATGTTGATTGGTGCCTTTACATTGTCGACATCCATAATTATTCTGGTTAGCACAATTAGCATCACAAATCGTATACCCAAGATCCGTGCTCGCTATAATGAAAGACAGATGCAGGTCCATCTGCAATTGGATAGAACCGTCGACTTCCTAAGTCGCTCCGACCGTTACAGGCATAACAGATTCAGGGAGATACTCGATACATATAATAAGTGTGAAACGGAAAATCAAAATGCCGCCTGGGTTCAGTACTTTCAAAATGAAACTTAACCCATATACAGTTTCGGTATCTTTTTAAATAAACGATATTGTTTTTATGTATGTATTCATAATTATTAATTTTATTTTTATTTAAATTACAAAATAACGACTATATTTGATTTGCTTTTTACAGCACTCGCGAATTTTTCAACAAGTTTGGAAAATATATTGCAATTTAACGCTCTTATTTTTCATACCTTTCTGAAGCAAGGTAATAATAGGTATTTATAATGTATTCATATTTTGTTGTTTCGTATAGGTAAATAATACTTAAAATTAAAACAAATTTACTCATAAGTTCGACTTAATTTCTGTTTTTTTCTTTTTTTTCATATTTAAAGAGCACATGTTGGAGTTAACTATTTATTAAGATTTTTTTCCCTCTTCATAAAGCAGCTTTGTTTTTTCTATTCTTTTTTTTTTTCTTGCATCATAAGCTTTGCATTAAGCCGCGTAATTGCAGTTGATTTTTAAAGGTTACAAAAAAATAACTAAAATTGTGTAGACTGAGATTACGGCGATTCAATGCAAAGCTTTTGAATAACGCTTTCGATGAGTATTTTATGATTTTTTTTCCTTGGGGGCAGTGCTAGAACTTTGCCTCGTTGCAGTGCTGAAGATTTATGACCACAATTTACATTAAAGCAGCTATTTTGAATTAATTTTTTTTTATAAGATATTATTCCTTTTATATTATTTTGTATATTTCGTTGTTGGTTTACTGCACTTCGCTATCACTGTCACTCTTTTCTGCAAGATGAAAGATGATTTAGTTAACGAATATATAAAACTGTTTTGCATATGCGAACTTACCTTTCTTGCCCGTGTAAGCGTGACGTTTCAGTCGATCGTATAAGTCTTCTTTAGTTCCATAGAGCGACGCATTGGATCGTGCCAATGTGCTCATTTTGCCACCATGTAGACCTAGAAGAGAGCGAGCGTTAGAGAGAGAAGTTAGAAAGAGTTCAATGGGAAGCTCATGTTGAGTGTAATCAATTTCCTAAGTTTTGAGTTTAATAAAAAATACAAAGACTTTCTTAACCCTATATACATCTCAAGCTACTTCTTTCACTTTTCAACCTAATCTAATTATACTCTGAGGCCATTCAAAATGAGAAATTTGATTATAATGGCTTGATGTAAATATGCATATATTCTGACTCAATCTTTACTGAATCTTGACTCCACTATTTCATCTCATACTTCACTTTAGTTTATTATTAAAGCTCTTACAAAAAAAGCTGTTATTAAAGCTCCTTCTAAAAGTTAATTATCCTAAATTTTCCTAAAATAATTTCCCATTTTACAAGCTCTCACATCAGTTATCGATAGTCAAATAGAGATTCTTAAGTTCTTTAAAGAAGAAAACCCAAGTCAATAAAATACCATTATCATAACGAAAGAAAATGTATTCTTAATAGTTCTTTTCTTTCGCTTACCGTCTTTCATGTAGGTTTCGTTGTAAAAGTTGGGCATCTCCCAGCCATCCTCCTCGTCGTCGTAGTAATGCGCATATGTGCTATGATGCGAGGGCGCAATGGACTCCGCGTATGGCGTATGGGCGCCATAGTAGAAGTTAACCTGCGACCCAGTCTGATCGATTGCTGGCGTCAGCATCTTCTTTGGATCCCTGCGCTTGGTGGAGCGCACACAAATCATCCAAATGAGCAGCACAATGATAATGATGAAGATCACAGCGCCAGCAATGCCTCCAGCAATGTAA
The DNA here is from genome assembly GCA_035047405.1 of Drosophila stalkeri. Lineage (NCBI taxonomy): Eukaryota > Metazoa > Arthropoda > Insecta > Diptera > Drosophilidae > Drosophila > Drosophila stalkeri. The sequence continues at coordinate 26,016,900 of JAWNPR010000039.1, forward strand.
GCGAATTCAGAACGCTCAGCGCAATGGGGTCCCGTAAAAGAGCCGACACAGCGGCAGGAGGGTGTGCCCTTCAGATCCTTGACACAAGTGCCAGAGTTTTCGCAGTAACCATCGCAGACATCTGTGCAGGCCATGCCAGTGCCATTGAAGCCAGGCTTGCACTCGCACTTGAAGTCCGATGTCTCTGGCTCCATAATGCAATAAGCATTGATATCGCAATGTGGCTTGCCCTCGGCAATGTGCTCGCAGGGATTGGTGCACTCGCTCTTGGAGGTGGCGCCGGTGATTTTGGTGCTGTGATTGGGCGGGCATTGAACGCAGGTGGTTTGCTGTGATTCGGATTGATAGTAGCCCTTGCGGCACTCGATGCACATGTTGAGCGTTGCATTGAGATAGGTGCCGGGCGAGCAGACAGGCAGTGTGCATTCCTCCACCGAGCTGGCGCCCACCTTGGGCGTAGTGCGACCCAGTGGACAGGCAGCGCATGAGGGTTGCACGCCCTGTAGACGATAAGTGCCACGCGGACAGGGCTCACAGCGTCCGTCGGCGCCCAGCTGCTGGCCAGAGCTGCACTCATCGCGGCATTCCTTGCGAGAGGTTGCCTCTGTGGAGCGTGTGGTCTGACCCAGACCGCACAGCTCGCAGCTGAATGCACCTTCATTGGCCTGATAGAAGCCATGACCGCACGAGCGGCATAGACCCGTCTCCGCATCGAAGTACTTGCCGGCCGGACAACGTTCTTTGCAGTCGGCGGCGGAGCGTGCTCCCGGACCAGCTGTAACACCAGGACGTCCGGCTATGGTCGGACACTTGCTGCACTGCTGCTGTCCTGCCTCGGACTGATAAGTGCCACGAGCACAAGGAATGCAAGTCTTGTTCGCGTTGTCATAGAACGTGCCAATGGCGCAGGGCACACAGTCGGGTATCATGACCACCTGGCCGGCGGGACAGGCATATTCAGAGCCGAGTTCCAACGAGGCTGGATCGGGCACAGTGTTGGGCAGGATATCCTGAACGGCAAATTGATCATCCTCCAATATTAATTTCTCCAGCAATTGCTTCACATTGGAGCGCTCGCCCGTCGAAGTGTGCACCACAGGATCGCTAGAGTTGGGAAAGAATATTAAAAGATTAAATTTCTGATTTATCCTCAGGCCAAGTAACAAAGATTAACAGTTGGGTTAGCACGCAAAAAAAAATAAAAACACATGTGACAAGTGGAAGTTAGCTTAAAGCATTAGACAGAGTTGCATTGTGATTGAGTTGGTTGGTTGATTGGATGATGTTTGGATTAGTCTGATTGACAATTGCTAGTACTGAGTGCAGAATGCTGGATAACGGGTGCAAATTTAGATCGTTAAACGAATGTGGATGCTTGACATACTTAACAGCCGGGAAGGCTATTTCCAGCGTGTATGTATCGCCGCCAGTTTGTTGGCGTCCCTGGCGACCTGTCAGCGCTAAATCGTCATCATCGCTAAAAATTGGGGTTAACGAACACATATTCATATTCATACATATAACACAAAGAGTACACACACATATATATATATACATCAACAAAGACCGCAAGTCGTGTGTGCCACAGTTTTGAATGATAAAACCCCAAAGTACTTACTTGACAACGGGAAGTTCTGCTTCCATTACATAGACTCCACCATCCTTCACCTGACGACGCACGCGATTATTTTGAGCGGCACGATAATGATCGCATTTGACATCAATTTGAATATCCTTGCACTCTCTGCAAAGGCGAATTCCATTAGATAAAGCCTTTCTTTAGTTCGATTAAGCCGCTTTTACCTGGTACCCTCAATGGAGTATGAGCAGAAGTTCCAGTCTCTATTCAAAGCATTCACCGAGTTGGTCACCTTCTGGCGCAGCACAGCCTGACCGGCCTTGTTGCAGAGCACATCCGAGGGGAAGAGCATTTTGATACGGAACACGCGTTGCGCAGGCTTAGCCGGTGAACAGGATGGATAAACTAGTGGCATGGAGGCTTCGCGTGTTGGACGCCAGAAGCCCTCGGCCCCGCAAGTATAAAACTCGGGCACCTGCTCTGAGAAGCGCAAGCCGGTATTACAGGAAATCTCACAGACCTTGAACTGACCGCCTGCGCCCCAGTCCTTGCAGACCTGAGAGCCGCCAACGGGATCGGCCAAAGGTGGACAGAATTCAGCTACGAATAAGAGCCAGAAGAGATTAGATGTTAATTGGAGTTAACTTATATTATAAACTTACTCAATAGCGAAACCTTGAAGCTGCATGAAGCCGTATTGCCAGCAGCATCAGATGCAATATAGGTAATATCATACGTTCCCCAGAGCAGAGTTGTGCCCGAACGATGTCCGTTGCGTTCGTAGATCTTGGTCACACCAATATTATCGCTAAAGTGTGGCTCATCCCAGGTAACCACGGCTGAGCCATTCTTGGCAATGACCCACAAATCTCCCGGACAATGCTCCACAACTGGCGGTTCCTTGTCCACAACCAACTGTTGGCAATTGTTGCCAGTGTAGCCCACTTGGCACTTGCGCTGACCACACATGGACGGTACATTTCGCTCAACACCGCCTGTGGTCATCTCATAGCCGCCCCAGTTCAGTATGAGACCAGAGTACAGCACCGGCTCGGAACGGCAATCGCGCACTTGTTTCTGAATCTCGGAGGTAATATCTAGAGCACGTGCCCAGACCTGAGCCTTTGTCACTGTGCCTTGGAAGCCGGCTTCGGTGTAGCCCAGTTCGTGCTTAACGCTGTCCGGTTGTGGGCGACCCAGCACGGACCAGAGATAGGCTGGCAGAGTACCACCGTTGCCATACTCCAGCTTGCTAGCAATCAAGCCCTCTGTGATCAACTGCAGCTGGCCACTGATGCCATCCCAGACAACAGCTACATGATGCCACTGACCGTCGTTGACGGAGGTGTACTCGCCAAAGCTAAGGAACACATCGGACAGATCCTCAAAGAGTGAGACTTGAACGCCGCTCGAGTGAGCCTGCAGCAACAGACGACGACGTTGGGTCATGCGAGCCGAGTCCACACCGTACAGTGTAAAGAAGATGCCTGTGTCGTCCTTCTGGGCAAACTGAACCCACATGGCCACAGTCAAGCTGCTCGCCTCACCCGTAGCGAAAGGCACAACCTGGGCGGCTGTGGAGCGTGTTGCATCGCTGAAGTACAGATCGTAGTCCACCTGAATGGCCTTGCGGCAATCGTCGCCGGTCATGTTGAAGGGGCACTGGCAGTAGAAGCCATTGGTCAGATCCACGCAGCTGGCACCAGGTGGGCAGGAGTTATCCTTGCAGTCCACAATATCCAGTTCGCAGTTCTTGCCCGTGAAGCCGGGCGGGCACTGACAACTGTAGCCGGCACCATTATCTAAGCAGGTAGCTCCATTCTGGCACACATGCTCCTCACAGGCATCGTACTCGTATTGGCAGCCGATGCCGGCGTAGTCAGCCGGGCAGCTGCAGTTGAGGCCAGAGCCAAAGTCTTGGCACTTGCCGCCATGCATGCAGGGATTGCCAATGCAGCGCTCGGGCGCTGTCTCGCAGTTCTTGCCGTCCGTGCCGCTGGGACACACGCAGAAGTAGTCCTGGAACAGATCAATGCACTTGGCATCGTTCTGGCAAGGGGCTTGCACATTGCACGTGGTCACCTGCTGCTCGCAACGCATGCCGCTCCAGCCCGGCGCACAGCCGCACTCGAAGCCGCCCACGCGATCACGGCAAATGCCATTGTTGAGGCACGGCTGTGGCTCACAGTCATCAATGTCCGTCTCGCAGAGAGTGCCCTTGAAGCCATCGCGGCACACGCACTCGTATTTGTTGTCCAGATCCAGGCAGCGTTCGGTACCAACGGGATTACAGGGGTCGCTGAGGCATTCATCGATCTCTGCCTCACAGCTGAGACCCACAAAGCCTGGCCGACACTTGCAGCTGAAGCCATCCAGCTGATCCACACAGGTGGCACCATGCTGGCAGGGATTCGAGGCGCAGTCATCGATTGTATGCTGACAGTTCTTGCCCGTGTAGCCCGGCTCGCAGTTGCAGCTGTAGCCATCCACCAGATCCACGCAGACGCCATCGTTGGAGCATGGTCGATTCTCGCAATCATCAATGTTGACATCGCAGGCGGGTCCCGTCCAGCCAGGCTGGCACACGCACTCATGATCAAACAGACGATCCACACAGGTGCCATGTTTGCAGGGCTCAGAGAGGCATAAGTCAATCTTCTGTTCGCAGCGTTTGCCGGTGAAGCCTGGTGGACATGAGCACTGGAAGTCGTTGACCAGATCTGTACAGGCAGCGCCAAGCAGGCAGGGATTCTCTTCGCAATCGTTGATGTTCTGCTCGCAGTGCATGCCCTCCCAGCCTGGCAGACACTCGCACTTGTAGCGACCTTGTTGCAGGGCCAGGCAGCTGGCGCCATTGGTGCACGGATTTCCGTTCGCAGTGCAGGGATCTATAGTCACATCGCACTGATCGCCGGTGTAGCCACTGCGGCAGAGACAGGTCACATTCTTGTAGCCCGGCTCGTTCTTGCACATGGCTCGGGCGGGACAGGTGTCGTTGCCACAATCGCTGGCCTCCTCTTGGCAATTGATGCCGGAGTAGCCAGTGGGGCACTCGCAACGATATCCCTGTGGCAGATCCCTGCACTGACCACCGTTGAAGCAGGGCTGTGAAGCGCACTCGTCTATATCATGTTCACAGCGACGTCCCGAGAAACCGGCTGGACAGAAGCATTGAATGTCATGGCCCATGGGTACGCAGAGTCCTCCGTGCTGGCAGGCGCCCTCGCCGCAAACCACAGGCTTGCACTGCTCGCGTCCCTTGGCACCGGCGCTGTCGGTGCGCATGTTGCTGGGGCATTCGTTGCAGCTCTGAGCACCCGCTGCGCTCTGGTAGTGATGCAGAGGACAGGGCGAGCAGGGAGCCAGACCGGTGGCGGAGTAGGTGCCTGGCGCGCACTTGGCACGGCACAGACCCCTGTTGGAAGCGGCAGGCTGATAGGTGAACGTCTGAGCTGGGCAGGCTTGGCAGTCCTTGAAACCGCCAGTGGGTGGCTCGGCGCTGAAGGAGTTGCGTGGACATTCCAAGCAAGGCACCAGGCCAGTCGGGGAGTAGGTGCCATAACCGCAAACGGGAATACAGTCGGTCAATGCCTTTGAGCCCTCCTCCTTGGTATAAGTGCCGGCGGGGCAGCGCAGACATGTGCCTTGACGATCGCGATTTTGATAATAGCCTCGAGGACAGTAAGTGCAGCTGTTCTGACCCTCTGACACATAGGTGCCAGCCGGACAGTGCAAGCAACGAGGCACATCGCTCGTGTCCATATTGAGAACTTCTCCCATGTTGCAGTTGAATCCACGCGAAATTTGAGACTTGAGTGCGCGTAGGGGCGGACACTGATTGCCAATGTTTGAAATGTTAAGCAGTGAGTCAATGACGGCACTGGCATATGGCACGCTCAGATCAAAGATCAGATTCAATGTGGAGCCACAGAGATCGTACAGCTGGGGCTGACGCACGGCGGGCAGGATCGAGAGTATAAAGTCCATTTTGACAACATTTTCCTCCAACAGCGACGGCACCGACTTGATGAAGGTGACATTCATGTTCACATTCACCGCGGAACAGCGCTGCGAGAGCAATTGATTGAGACCAGCGTAGTGGTGAGAGAGCACCTCCTGGTATTGACCTAGACAGGATTGAGCCACGGCACCATTGGCGCGATACGTAATAGTAGCAGTCACATGATAGGCAGCCTGCTCAGTGTTCTCTGAGACACAATCGGGCACCACAGAAGTGGGACGCCACAGGCGGGATGTTTCACAGGAGAAGGTCTTCAGGGGCTCGCCATCGGTAAAGCGGAAGCCAGGCTTGCAGGTGGCAATGCACTCAATGCCACGGTCTCCAGGCAGGCAATTGATGGCTCCATTTGCTGGGGGCTGCAGTTCCCAGTCAACGCAGGGGGAGGCCTGAACGGAGACTTGGAAGTGGCAACTGGCGCGATTGTTAAACTTGTCGGTGGCCGTGACAGTGACATTCTCGAAATGGCCAATCTTGATGGTGGCACGCTCAGGAGTAAATTGCAAGCGTACCTCACCCGTCTCATCCGAAGTCTTGATGCGCTTGCGCGTATCATTGAAGTTCACATTGTAGCTGTCCTGGCGATCAACCAGCTCAATCACATAGCTCTGAGGACACTGCAGCAATGGTGGGGTGACATCGGGCACAGTGATGTTGATCTCGCATATAGCCACATTACCGTCATAATCGAAGGCAACATATTTCACCACCGTATCCTTGAAGATATGACTGGGTGTACGGAAGTTCTGTGGCTTAATTTCCAGCCTGGCAATAGAACCGGAGTTATCCACAGCAGTCGGTTCGGTAAAGTTAACGGGCAGCACACCACCATTTTCGTCGCGACGCACCACAATCGGCTGCTGTGGGCAATTCTGGAAGATCGGAGGCTCATTGTCCACGCAGGGCGAGTAGCCATAGTCGTAGCCCAAAAGCGGCTCCACCTTTGGCTCTTCGCAACCCATCAGCTCGAACTTCAAGCAAGCGTTATCCATATAGCTAACGATGCCCAGAATAACAAAGCGTGCCTGCACATACTTGGGTAGCGTAATCATGGCCAGTTCTCCATAGTTTCCAGGATCGCGCATTGTTAGATTAAAGTTGGGGAAGTAGACCACATAGTTCTCGCTCTCCGCCTGTTTGTAGAAGAAACGTATCTCTGTGGGACGTCCCACAATATCGTTGGTCACAACACCTTTGACTAGTATGGCCTTAACGCGATAGATCTGTCCCAGATCCACGCTGACATAGGTAAAGGCTTCCTGCTTGCCGCACCAGCCCGTAGCCGAGTTCAAGCGGATGTTCCTGGCCTCATAGTTCGGTCGCTCCGATGTGGCATTTATGGCTGAGTCTGGTATTTTGCCTGAACTCAGACCCAATGGCTTGATCACCTTGCACTCAGGTTCACGTATGCACGTAATTGGCCTCGGGTTGATTAGAATGTAGCCGGGACGATTGCAGCCGAAGTATACCTCAGAGCTCTGTTCGTAGCTGCGAGCCAACTGACGACCATCAGCTGGACGTCCTGGATCCTCGCACACGGGTCCCTCGCAGCGCAAATCTCCAAAGTCCCAAATACCATCGGCACCACAGCGCACCACATTATCGTGACGCTGGGTTTGTCCAGCCAGCTTGAAGGTATTCTGGCAGCCAAAGAAGAAACTGCTCTGGAAGCGTGTGTCCACAAACTGTCCGTACTCGGCACCAGGCGTCGGCATTGGCGCATAACAATCCACACGAGGGCACGAAGGCTGCATTCCCGATAGCCAGTAGTCGGGTAGACCTGGCTTGGGGTCGTAGACGCACTGTCTGAATCCAGCGGATGCTGTTGCGCGTAATTGACGTCCAGATGCACCACAGGTAATGGTAACATTATCACGGAACGGCACCAACACAGACTCAGGATCGGGACGTGTCACAGTCAAACCCTCCAGCTTGTCATCAGGCAAAGAAACGCACTTAGCATCTGTAAGGGAGAAATGTCATTAGCAAGAGAGTCAATCACTGCATAGGGGTCGAAGACTTACAATTGCATTCTGGTACGCTGGCATTCCATTGACCGCTGGATAGGCACAAAGCCACAGAGCTTCCACTCATGATGTAGCCGAAATGACACTGGAATCGCACAATATCACCGAAATGATAATCGTTACGCTCACTGAGCAGTTGTCCGTTTTCTGGTGCCTGCAGCTCTGGGCACATGAGTGGAACACAGGTCTTGTTGCGCTGATAGGTATCGCCGTCACGTTCTCCACTCTCCGAACGCTCAATATGATAGCCAGCGGTGCCATTGGATGTGTAGAGCTGGTAGCCGGTGTTACAGGCGCAGGCATAGCTGCCGGGTGAGTTGATGCACTTTTGATCGCAGCCGCCGTTGTTTCTGCTGCACTCATTGATGTCCACGCAGTCCAAACGGGTGCAACCCATCAATTCCATGCGCAAGCAAGGAGCACCCACATAGTCCTGAATGCGGAAGCGTACATAACGTGCTTCAATTGGCAATGGTAGATTGAGAATGGACAGGGTGGGCTCCAGTATTCTAAACTCGACGGCGGTACCATCGGGATTGGCATAATCCTTGAAGACATCTGTCAAATCGTTAGAGTATTGCAGACGCACAGCAGAGCTGAAAGCCACATTGCCATCGGGACGTTGCACGGACATGGTGCGGAAGCCACGCAGTATGGTAGGGGCCTTCAGATCAATCAGAATCCAGTTTGCACCGGGCTCCAACGAAGCGCCACACCAGCCATTCATATTGAGACGCAGCAGACCCTTATAGTAGCCCAGTTCACTGGCGGAAGTGCTAATGCTGTCATCGGGAATGCCACCATTGCCCAGACCCAAATCTCCCACAGGCCGACACTCAGTGGTTGCGGTAAAGCCAGTACGACATTGGCAATGGAACGAGCCGTTGGTATTCATGCATTCGGTGGTGGTCAAGTCACATTGTGATGAGCTACACTCGTTGATATCCTCGCAGGTGGGTGGCTGCTCAAAGCGCTGAGCCTCGCTGCAGCGCATGATGTTGCTGCCAATCAACTTGTAGCCCTTGAAGCACTGAACCCTAGCCTCATCGCCAAAGTGGTACGGGCGGGCAGCATCTACCACGAAACCGTTTTCGATTTCTGGGAACTCGAAGCAACGTTTGCGTGTGCATCGTGGCACATCGCCACTCCAGGTGCCGTTGGACATGCAGGTGAGCACGGGATGTCCATTGCGCTCATAGCCAGGCTCACATTCATATTGGACAATGGTGCCGTAGCTGCGACCACCGCCATTCAGCAAGGTCATGTTGGCATGCGGCACCTCGGGTAGTGCGGCGCACTGTGAGGCCATGCAATGGGGCTGACGCTCCCAGCGACCGTCGGGGAGGCAGGAAATCTTTTCAATCGGTTCGTTTGAGGCAAATGCAAAGCCAGCGTAACACTGATACATGGCAATGCCACGATAAGTGACATTCGAGGAGCCAATGGAAAAGCCGTTGTCAATTTGTGGCACGGGACCGCAGTAGACCTCTGTGAAGAGAATTTAATATTATAGAATCATTAAATGGAAATAAGTTATGCTTGACTTACCCTGACACTTTGGTATGTAGGAGACACTCCAGTTGCCACCAGGCAAACATTCCGTTACCAGACGCGTCTTGCCGGTGGCAAACTCCTGTCCAATGGGACATGTAAAGCTGACCAGCGTGCCGAAGGCTGTGTCGCGACTGGAAGCCAAAGCTCCAATGCCAGGCTGTAGCTCAGGACAATCCGCCGAGAAAGTGGCCGACCAACTGAAGATGATATAAATATATATTAGATAAATGACAAGAAAAGAAGAAGTCAGAAGAGAAAAGTCAGACAGAGAGAGAGAAAGAAAAAGATAGAGCAGAGAGACAAACGGATGGATGGAATGATGGGAATATATGGATGTCCATAGGATAATGAGTTCAGTGCTCACACTTACCCCGCTGCATTGTGTAGTGCATCCGATGTAAATTTAATCAACATTTCTCCCGATGAAGCAGTTAGTGTAAGCTTAGGAGCTGCGGTGCCAGTGAAACCATTGCCTGAATGCAGACGCAATCCGGATGTTGACGAACCATCAAAGACCTGCACATTATCGCTCTTATGCACTGTGAACTTGTCAAACTTGAGCGAGAGCGGAGCACGTGCATCATTGCGGATCGTGAAGAAACATTCCTGATTCTTAGGGTAATCAGCCAATCCGAATGCGGGCGAGGTCACTGTGCCATTGCGTGCCGTAATCGTAGCCTTGCAGCCTTGAATATAACGCAGACTGAAACCCTTGCCGGCCTCACCGAGACTGGACTTGAAGTAGAGGTAGAGGGTATTGCCGGTTGAGATGATCACTCGTTCGTTTTGCGTAGATTTGCCCGTCAGCTTGGCAATAATGCGGCTCATGGGTGAATCGCCATCGCGTATCAGCAATTGATCACGACCCTCGGCAATGTCCAAGTCGTCAACTTCAACAGAGATGATGCGACCTGGCTGTGCCTTGATCACATACAGGCACTCCAGACCACCGGGATATTGCTTGGGATAGTTGGGGCTGGTCAGGATTTGTCTTTGCAGTGTCGCCTTCAGAGTGCCACCACAATTCTTGGCCTCTGTCTTCCATGTGGCCCTGAAACCCTTGCGCTCCACACTGCCATCGGTGGTAAACTTGATAATCATGAAGTTCGAGGCGGACACAAAAGGCTGTGTAGTCAAATCTTGTTTGCCACTGAGCGTAGCCAGCGATACGGACTTATCCTCAGTGCGTCCACCGACCAGAACTTGCACCGTATCAAAAGTTTTCTCAGTCTCAAAGTCTTGGAACTGCAGTATGATATTGCTGCCCAATGGACCCTCCAATGTCCACTTGCACTTGCTCAGCGCTCCATACTTGTGCGGATAGTTGGGTGTCTCAATGACATCACCGCCGGACTGCATGTGGAAATGGCATTGGGCGGGACAGTCCAGTTCGTCGGTGCCATCGCCGCAATCGTCGCTACCATCACACTTGAAGGCCTGATTGATGCACAGTCCATTGGCACAATGCAGTGCTCCCTGGGGACAGGCTGGTGCCCGACACATAAAGGGCAGCAGCGACTCGCAGGTGCCCAGATCCCAGCTCTGCAACTTGCCGGCGAAGCTGGCGGCTACACATTCGCCCGACTCAGCATTGGGCTGCTGCAGAGACCAAAAGCCCGAGTACTGTGAGATCAATGCACCCGATGCAGACTCTAGGGTATTCGTGCGTAGATCATCGAGTGAGGCCAGTCCCAGCCAATACTTGTCAGAGGCACGCTGATTGGGATCACTGGCACGTGCTATCGCCAACGTCTCATTGTTTTCCGCATAGCTATCGATGGCCACCAGCTCGGCGCCATATCTGCAAATGAATAGAGTAAGAGAGTAGAAGAGGAGGATGTCCGTGATTAGTGTTGGTCTCTGTACGTTTGGGCTTAGATCTGGAATCTCTAATTAGCTGTCTCATGCTTCCGCTGCACACACACACACTTAACGCAATTTCAATTATGCAGCTGCAGTTTTCTAATGCGCTTTACTTTCTATTTTTCTACTGCTTCTGCTGCTGCTGCTGCTGCTGTTGCCTTAATTATGCTGTTACCAAAAACTGAAGCAACATACAATGGAAAACTTTCGTTTCCAATCGCAAAACTCTATTTTTAAAGCCAACAGTTCGACTTTGTGCATTCTACGACAGCTGCAAGCCAAGAAGCAACAGAAAAACCAGTTTCGGACCCAAAATTATCTCTTGTATGTTTGACTCATGGGCTGAGCTTTGCATTCAAAATCTTGTATATTACACATACGAATGAGCGTGGGGGCGTGGGGGCGTTATAGGAGTGACAACTGCACTCAACGCCTTTGTCGCACGCTGCAGCTGTTTGGTTCGCTTGCATGCCAAAAATTATGCATGTTGCACTCACTGCATCCCTGACAACACAGATCCCCCCATGGAATACATAACAGGCAATTGTACACCTCAAATACCAAGTGAAAACTAAAGACCTGGCCGCATACATACTTGAGTGAGTGTGTGTTTGTTTGTGTGCATGCCAGTGGAATGCGTTGTTTGCCATGTTTGGCTGCTCACTTAACAATTTTGTTGTCTGGTATTATTTGCACGTCTGTACTTGCTTATTTTCACCACCATCATGTTAAACATTTGAAAATTTACTCAAGTCCCATGCGTGAATCAACATAATGATATGTACAAGCAGAGTACAAATATAAATTAACATTTTCTGAATATATATAAGATTTCTAAAATAACATTTTGATTTTTAACAATTTACTTGAATGAAATATATTTTAAAAATATTTTAAAAATCAAATTAAACTTAATTTTTTTTAATGTTTTAAATATTATTTATTAAATATATTATTTTAAATTTTATTTATAAAATATATATTTTTATATATAAATTATTATTATATGATTTATGCTTTTATATTATTTATGCTTTTCTTTTAAATAAAATAATATATTTTTAAATATATATATATTTTTGTATTATATATTTATATTATTGAATTACATATATTATAATATGTATACTATTTTTAAAAATATTTCGATATTTTTTTCATTCATTTATGTTAAAAATAATTTTGTTTATATATATATATATATTTTTTTTTTAAATAAATATATTTAAAAGACTTTATAATATATTAAAAACAATATTCAATAATTTTTTAAAGTATATATTTAAATATATTTAAAATAATATTCAATAATATTTTGAAATATATATTATTTATATTATTTAATTTTATTCGTTTATTAAATGATTTATTTCTCTTGTAAATATATTAATTCATTCTTAAATTATTTAAAATGTTTTTCGATATTTTATTTCAATATATTTATTTTACTGTTCCCTGCTTTCTTGATTTTGTTTACAACTTTTTGTAAATTCTATGTTTAAATAAAAGCTCAGCTATTTGAGAAATATTTTATTTTATTTTAAATAATATTTTTTAAGAATTTAGCTTACTATTTATTTCTACTTTGCTATTTATAGCTCCATTAATAATTCCATAAGAATTCTATGGTTCAATAAAAGTTTTCAGCTACCCGTTTCCGCGCCTATGACCAAAAGCTCAACCAAATTGACCTGTTCGAATGGGCTACTGCCAAAACATCATTCAAAAAGAGTTTCCATTGCGTTTCATCGTCGACAACGCCCAAGTACTAAAAACAAACCCCAACAAGTTCCAAATTCACGAGTGGCTTTTATTTTTTGGTCACAGCTCCGTTAACTGGAAATGTTAACGCCTTATCGGCACTTTCCTTCATTCTACGTATTTCGCATGCTGCACACGCAAAATCGTTAAGCAACAGAGATGGCAAGATAAAGAGCGAGACAGATAGGCGGTAAGAAAACAAAAAGAAAATTTCACCCAAAAGAAATATTTCACATTTGGTGTGTACAGACGACACCTGACATATACAGCTATCTTTTAGTCAGATTTATATATATATATATATATATATATATATGTATATGTATTGTACTTTTTTGGCAAATCTATCGAGCAGTCAACAGTTGTTTGTCGTTTGTTGAACTTGTGCTGTGGCAAAACTAATAAAACGTTAGCAGCATTTTAATTGGCCGTGGACTGGGGCGAGGTCTATGGCATGTAAATAACGCGTACATTATAGAAGTGGCCACTGTAGCCGCTGCTGTTGCCATTGTCAACTGGTGTAGCCTGTGCCGGGCATATGTAATTGCCATTTAACACCTGACAGCAAAGAGAAATTGCGTAGGCCATTGACATTAGACCAAGTCTATGGCCAGCCAATAACTTTATTAATGTTAAGCACCGAAAAAATAAATGAAAAATAAAGACAAAAAAAAAGAAAAACACATTCATTTCGAATAACTTTCACCCCACATGCCCCGCGGTCAATCCAAAAGCCCGCGATTCACACGCTCATTAAAGTCAAGCACAAATTACAATCGATAAAAAACTACGACTTCGATCAAATCGAAACACTCTCAATTTTCAAGACAAGCCCACAAGAGCAAAGGTTTTGAGGCTACACAAGCTCTCAGCTCTCTCAGACAGGTGCAGGCACTGGCCGAACCACTCGCAAGTATTTGGGTCAACAGTGGGTTAACACCCAAAAACCGAATCAGGAATGCTTATGGTTTTTTTTTTTCTTTCGGCCGATCGCCGGAAGCTTATTGACTACCTCGACGACTTTCTTTTCGCTCGAATAAAGTGGCCGAAGAAGAAGAAGAAGAAGAAGCAAAAGCCGAAGAAGAAGAAAAAAACAACAAATTATTATGAATCATCGGCCATCGCATTGGCTTATCGATGGCCTGCCCAGCCAGGCCTGAAAAACAATTACGAACTTGGTCAACAGCGCCAAAGCTGCTGCTGCTGCCTCTGCTGCTATTGGCTGCATTTTGGCCTGGGTGGCAGCCCACTTTGGCATTGACAGTTAACTGTCAGCGGAAATGCAATGCGGTGCTGTAACGGCAACTGTTGCCGTCACTTGAGTATATATATCTAGTATATATATATATATATATATATATATATGTACTCAAGCACAGATCTTGACAGCCGGTCAGACAACTAGCATCTATCTGTCTTAGTATCTATCTATCAAGACGAACAGGTAGCTGTGCTTATTGAAGCGCAGCTACTTTGAGCCAGTTCAGTGCTTGGCTAAAACAGAAGTCCGATGCCCACAACTTCCTCTATATAACCATATATACATAAATATCTATATCTATATATTTAGCTGTACTCTGATATATTCAAATTAACATCTGATTATGGTTATGCTATGATTTTACTCACCTTCGACACAGTTCGGCGCTTTTCTCCCACGAATGTTTGATATTGAAATATTTATAACAATTTAAACCGCGCAGTTCCCAGCCTGTAAAAAAACAACAATAATGAATTCATATTAGACAAGGTCACAATCCGATTTGGGAAAATGCATTAACTGCAAAATTGTCGTCATATATATAAAGTAAAAAAAAATATTTTAGAATGGGGTTGAATAAGTAAATTAGGTAACAAATAAATATGACGTAGCTATATGTAGCAAATTTTTTAAAACTAATAATAATAATAATAATAATAAGTATACAGTATACAAAAATTAAGTTTATTAAATAAATTTTTAAAATTGTATAATTTTATAATACAAAAATATAATATAATAACTTATTACTATTTATTTATAATAATTTAAGGTGTAAACTCATTAAAATTTCAGATATATTAAACAAATTTTCAAATTATTTATTTTCGAATTTATTTTGTTAATTCAAATAATTTTGTATTCAATTAAAATCATTTATTTCACAGATTATTTAGTTTAGAATTTATGTAGGTAATTAAAATATTTTGTTTACACATATATTAAAATTGATAAAAATTCAAAAATTATTTGTTTAGAAAATTTTCAACTTTTATTTTTTGCGAATTATAAATATTCTCGAGTTGATTAACTTTTATGAGCTCACAATAAACATTCGCTTTCTAATGGCCTTCAGCATACTTTTATCTTTATTAACACATTGTAAATCAGACGCTTTTGAGTTATAGTATAATAATAAAATTGAAAATTAAAGATGATGAAAGATATCTAAATAGAAAATATTTACATAAATGAGCTATAAAATCTGTTAACCAAAATAAACTGAATAAATTTGGGTTTCCCTTATTCAACAAATTCAGCTCATAGTCTAATGGAAACCTCACACTTTGGGGTGAAGTGAAGATGCTTGCTTCATAAGAGGAGAAATTACTTCCCATAACCAAAAACTCTTCGCTTCCCCCATGAACATAAAATTCTACAGCAAAACCTTCTCTACTCTTTCCTCGAGCAGCTCTTGACATTAAATTCAGTTGCAGTTGGCTACCCGCTGAGATCTCTAAGCGTGACCCCAATCAAAGCGACTTGTTTTGCATAATTTCATTTCTACATCTCTGCGGCATTGGCTCTAACACTAGCTTTCTATGCCATTAAGAGACATATGAGCTATTTAAATTTAATTACTTGTTCTTGAAACACAAGCATTTAATTGAGTTATTTAGCCAGTTGGACTTTGACTAAACATTAAGATATCATTGAATTAGAAGTTAGATAGCTAATTTATTTTATCTTATTTTTTTTTGCAACAAATTACATTTAATTATTTTGGCTTGTGGCGCTTTCATTTTCCTCAATCGAAATTGTGCATTGCGTTTTCCTGGTAAAATGGGAAAGTTGCTGTGACTTGTGGAGCCCGCCTTCAGCTGGCTTGATTGACAGCTTTCATTTAAAATCAAATCGACTAAAATATGCCAACAGAGTCGCGCGCGATCAATGCTCATACGACATTGTAGTAAATAAAAAAAAAAAAAGCAAAAGTATTTCAACAATTTTCACTGCATTGGCAAATGGTCGATAAAAGTTATCACCAAACGTTTAGGCCAGCATCGCCTTTGGCGCCTTTTGGCGGCAACTGAAACTCGTTACAGTTTTTTTTTTTTTTTTTGCTTTACCTCGACATAAGCTGACATATCTCAGCATGTCAGATAGTTAGCATTGGGCATGGACTTTCACGATTTCCGTGTAGCTGACAATCAAAGAAACACTAAATTTAGATAACAAATCGCTTTAAAAATGTTAATGATAACTCAAAGCTGGCTTAAATAATTTAATTGATTTATGCCAGAGATTTAATCAGAAATTCATTTGCAGAGAGTTGCTTAAATATTATCCTTAATGTCTCTAATTATAATTATAAATTATTACACTAATGTTAAACAAACTTCATATATATATATATATATATATATATATATATATATATATATATATCATAATTTAGCTACTCTAAAATCTACCTTGATCCAACACCTGACATACTGAGCTTTGACAGCGATCCAGTTTTATTGTTTGGTTTTTTTTCTTTTTGAGATATTTGCTTAACTGGCCTGACATAATGATGTCAAGTTTGAATATCTGTCATATAATTCTTCAGCTAAACCACCTCAAGCTGCAGTTACTTCTATTATTAGTCAATTTGAAATTACAGCATTTCACATCAATACTTTACAATATAATTTTGGTAATCTTTGCTGTCATGCAAACAAATTGCTTCAAATTCTTGGCCAGTTGAACAACAAATTCCATTGCTACTTCTTTCTCTATCTCTCTCTCTCTCTCTCTCTTTTTTTTTGCTTATTTGTTTACTTAACTGTAAACCGCTATTTGCCACAATTTCAATTTATTTGTTGCCTATTTACCGCAGCAATTTTTATTTAATTTTAGCTACGCTTCATACCAACAAATAGCCCAAACATAACCGTACGCTGTTCCACTTAACCAAAAAAAAAAGTGAATAAATAAAATGAAAAAAAAGAGTAGAACCGGTGGAGCACACATTGGGATTCTTTGGAGTTCTTAGCACGCTTCAATTGAAATCAGTCGAACGGCAAAAAAAAAAAAATGCTAAGAAACGGTCAGCATAACAAACCTCATGTAATTGTTTTTAATGGCCAACTATTTGCCTGTCTCTATCTCTATCTCTATCTCAGTCGCTCTCGTTCTACACCCACAGCTGTGTGTGTGTGTGTGTGTGTCTGTCACCCTGGCCGTCAAGCTGTTGTAGTTTCTCTTTAAGCCATTTCAGCCACGTAACTAGCAATGGCTTCTAAAGAAACAAATTCCTTTGCTCTTGGACTGGGTGCAGCAAACAGCTGGACAAGGTTAGCCAGTTTCTCGATTCTTTTAATTTTCTTTGTCATACTACGAGTATGTGTGTGTGTGTGTTTGTGTGGATTTTAAACTTGTATTTAGCTGGCTGTTGACTGCTTTATTGAATTGTGCCACATACTTGAAATGCTTTGCCAGGAAGTTTTGTAAGCCATGCAAATTTGCTGCGTGACTTGCTGCTGTTGTTGTTCTTTTTTTAATGCCCCACATAAAAAGCGGCTTTTAATGCCCACATACAACTACATATAGGCTTGCAACTGCATTTGTTAGCCGTGCTCTAATTGCCAAAGCGCTCACAGCCAAAAGCATCTCTGCGCCTGCTGATCATTGTCTATAATTTTCATACTCAACACTCAGACGCGCTCTGACGAAATCTTGCGAGCGCACAATACAAATTAATAATGTGAGAATTTCTTGCATAATAATTTATATATGTTTAGCTAGCTGAGAGCGTTGTGTCTCTAATAAGAAATGATGTTTTTTTTTTTTTTTCTGTTTGCCACAAACTTTGTATTTTCGCTGCAACTAAAGGCAACAAAAAGGTTTTAAGCTGCTGCGGCACTTGAAACAGTTTCTGAAATGCTTAAGCTGTGAGAAAATTGCCTGACTTGGCTTTTAGTAAAGGTATTTGTTAAGCGACCAATCGAATGACCTTGCTAAAGTAGTTTAAGTAGCTGTGAAATGGTTCTAAGAGACCTTTTGTATGATTCATAAATGATGAATGAGTTTGGAAATGTAATGCAAATTCTTGTTAGTTTGGTTTATTTCTTAGTTCTTGATCTCTTTTTATATTCAATGCATTCATAATTATATATAAATATAAATATATATTATATATTATATAAGTAATCAGTTAATTAATTTTTCCTGATCTCTTCTTATTATTCAATATATACATAATTCAAATAATTAACTAAAATCGAAAGTTATATAATTATAAATATATAAAAGAAATACTTAAGCTGATTTCTTTAAGAAGTTTAATTGAAATTTCTTGTTCCTTAAACTTTTTTTTAACACAAGGGAATTAACGACTTTCTTTCACTGATATAGAAATTCTTAAATACATATAAGGTGTAGTAAATAAATGAACATGAATAGAAAGAGTATGGGAAGATCAAGTATAGGGACAACGAGCTAAGAGTGAGACATTCACGACATTCCCACTCTAACAACTCGCACTTTAAATGCAAAAAACTTCAATTACAAAAATGATTACTCATATATATATATTACTTAAATACTAATATATTTATATATTTACTATTACTTATTTCTATATTATATTATATATTATTTACTATTACTTATTTCTATATAATATTTAAATTACACAAAATAATTCTTTAAATTTACATTATTTTATGGAAAAGACAAAGATTTTCCATTATTTAGAATTAATTCAAGACATCATGATTTCAGCGAATAAAAAATGTCATGTATAAAACTTATGCTTATTCACATAAATACCACAAAAATTTCGAAATCAAGTTCAAGCATATATAGAGTGTGCTCTAAGCTCAAAAAATATAAAATTGTGAAACAACCAAGTGCTCTCTCTCTCTCTCTCTCTCTCTCTCTCTCGCTCTCTCTCTCTGTCCTTATGGCCTTCATCAACGTAAATCTCTTACATTTAACCCATTTAATTTAATTTAGCTGTTGACCCCGATTAAAAGTCACTTTTAATATCCATGCCATTTGTCCTATTTAGGTAATTTGGAAATTCACTTTGGCAATTTAATTACCAGCATAGTTTTTCGTGTTTTTTTTTTTTTCTGCGTTCTTTTGTAAATCGTTTGGCTGAGAGCAGAAAGTGAAAATCAAGTTGCGGGCACGCATATAGTTTCACAAGTGCAATAAATCTTCTTGTGCCCCTTTCATTAGCCTCATTTTTTATGCATTTTTCTTGTTTTTTGTTTTTTTTCTCTGTTGTTTGTCTGTTTGGCTCAGCAGCGCGATTCTTTATCTTTAGCATAGAATCAAACAGTAAAAGCAACACAGAGATTTGTTTATAGCATAGAAAGCGGTATTACAAGAATAAATCGTGTAATTCTAGCTGTTCTATTGACTTTGCCGCTTTGCTGTGGATTACCTTGCCGCTAATACGGAATACCTTTATTGCTTTGATTTCGACTGGCTGTCAATGGCCGTGGCCGTGGCAGTGGCAGTGGCAGTGGCCGAAACGTTCATTAAACCCTTGGACTCTCAACGTAAAGTTCATTTAACTTTTCACACATTTCCGTGCCTGTGCTAATGCTCATCTTTAGCATGCTCTCTTTCTTGCGGCTATTCTCTCGTTAGTTTGGCTTAGCCAAGGCATTGCCACCTTTCGCACAGTTCACACAGAAGTCAGTCAACTAGAAAATCGTTGACTTCCCATAAGCCACCGCACACATTTGCTTAAGCACACGAGCATTTTACGCTTCGTGATTAGCTAAATGATGAAATTTGAAAATCATAAATAATATCACCCCAAAACCAACTAGCCCATTCATTCAGTCATATGTGTTAAAAGACCGTCGCCGGCGCCTATCACAGTTTTTTTTTTTTTGTCATATATCACTTGGTGGGGACTGACCCAAAATGTTGCATTTACACTGACAGCTGCACACGAAATAAAGTTAATTTAATTACTTTTTTTTTAGAGCTGATGCTGCTCGAGCGTGTCTACAAACAAAAAATTGTTGAAGTCGCGCTGTGCTTTTTCTAATTCTAATTCTAATTATAATTCTAGTTTTTCTTGTTGTTGTTGCCCACTTATGCGTTTCGTTTGGTTTCTAGGTAAGATTGCGAGTTGTTTACTTTACTCTTCAGTCTGTATGTTTATCAATTTGAGGCTTTTACAGTTAGACGTGATGCTTGAGTAACGAGTAATGAAGGCAAACTTTGGCGTGGCTTTGACTAGAATTACAGAGAGACTATGAATTCTATATCTGTGGATTTATGTTTAATTTATAGCGTAACATCAAAGAAAGCGATAAGCATTAATAATGAGAGAAGAGCTTAAAGAAATTTCTATGAGTTTAGTCATGATTTACTGTAAAAAGTTTATTTGAGATTTTACTGATGATTTAATGGATATTTATGCCAGCAGTAAGTAAATATTTTATAATGAAAGTTTCAATTAAAAAATAAAATAAAATTAAATTGGGAAAAAATTAAAAAACTTTTAAAGATTTAAATTGTCGATCGTATAAATATTTAATATATAAAACTTGAATGAAAAAAAAATATTTATATTTGAATAAATGTAAAAATTTATAAAAAATTTAAATGATCGATTTATATATAATAAACATTTGCCAGCAGTAAGTAAATATTTTATAATGAAAGTTTGAAATAAAAAAAATAAAAATATTTTAAAAAATAAATAAAAATGTTTAAAGATATAAATTATCGATCTTTATATATAGCGATCGATCTACATATATATATACAATAGCAGCGCGTCGCTCTCGGCTTTGTCAGCAGTTGAAAGCTATACCTTATTTAATCAGTTAAACGCTCAAAAGCTTATATTACGCTTTACTCATAAGACATCAATAAAAGTAATGCTTAAGCTGAATAACAGCAGCAGCAGCAGCAGCAGCAGCAACTGCATTAACCGCCAACAGTTTGGCCTATTTTTTGCACAACTGCACCTATAACAACACACACACACAGATAAACACGCTCACACACCAGCTTACACCTTGCATATAAATAATACAAAAAAAAAAACACAAACAACGTAACATTAAAATATCAAAAGACTTAGGCAACGAACTTGTTTTGGCCACATTGCAGTTGGCTGCGCCGTTGGCAGGTGTTTGGCTCTGTATGCGTGAGTGTGGTTAGGTGTGTGTGTGTGTGTGTGTGTGTGTGCATATAAAAGTGTTAATAAGCACAGCAACTGCAGCTAGTTAATAGGAGGCAGCTACAGCTATGCCAACAACAAAAGCATCTAAAATCAGTGGCAGGCAAGGCAGACTGGGACTGCAACTGCGACTGGGAATGGAAAACTGAAGAAGCAGGAGAAGCAGTAGAAGGAGGAGAAGCAGGAGGAGGAGTCAAGCTGATCGCTAAGTTAGTCAGTCAGTCAGGCAAACTTGGGTTGGCATTAAACAACCGTTAAGAAATCTTGTTTCGAAGCGCGTTAACGTTTTTTTTTTCAACTTTTTTTTTTTTTTTTCTTTTTCGTACGCTAGAAACTTGTCTCGCCTCACATACATATGTAGTCGGTACCGTGGTTGGTCTTGTCGATGTACGCGCACTTACATACTTAGTTGCACGAAGTATATGTATATACAGATATTTCCCCATATATACGATCTTTGCTTTGTCAGAGTTCTGTGTGCTGTCATAGCCACATGGCGGGCATTCTTGGCATTATCTCGCCCAGTGGGACAGCAACTGCAACAAGCAACCAGTTTGGCATATGTAATAACCGTTATCGCTCCAACTGCCAGTTGTTGTAGGTGGCCATCGAGTGAAAGGCTTCAGCGCCAAGTGTTGAATACCATTCGGGCCATAGAATGATGATGATTGATTAGCCGGTTCAACATTTCCGTCATTTCAGCTTTTAGTTCAAATTGTTGTTCTTTGCATTTGTTCTGGCCCGAATTGTAGCAGAATTGAACCCGTTTGGCAGGTTGACAGCTTTTGTATAGATTTGCCATTAACGATAAGACCGCATTTTAATGGCCAAAGTGTGCGTTATATGTATAAAAGGAGTTTAGCATTTGCTTGCCTAATGATAGTCAAAACAGGCCTACAAAGAATTATGTTTACGATTTAATCCTATCCTAAGGCCCAGCAGAGCTTTGGCAGCACAGCAGCGTGTATATAAATAAATGATTATTAGCTAAGCTATTCATGGCTTATTTCGATTGTAAGCAATGAATGATGGGCAGTTTTCTTGCTGAAGAAAACTGTATATCATTATTGCTCTTTCATTAATTTTGTATAGATTTAATTAGCTTATAAACAGCATGAAATTCAGATTAATAAAGATAATTATTGAGAGAAAATCTGAATTGAAATTTGAGTAAAAAACCGACGAGATTTTCTTCGGGTCACTTTTTTTTTCTTTTTCTTGGATTAATTGATGAGCAATGATGTAGCAAGAAAAATATAGATTAGAAATAGGAAATGCAACTGAATGCTATGTAAAGTGGGTTAAATTGGTTATGAATTTTGCAAATAGAAATTCCGATAAATAATTACTAGACAGGAAATTATAATAGCTGACTTATACTTTTTTTGTAACTATTATTTATTTGAATTGAATTGAATTTTAAAAATTTTATAGACGTACGATTTAGTTTTAAAAGAAAAAGAAAAGAAATTCCGATAAATAATTACTAGACAGGAAATTATAATAGCTGACTTATACTTTTTTTGTAACTATTATTTATTTGAATTGAATTGAATTTTAAAAATTTTATAGATGTACGATTTAGTTTTAAAAGTATTTGATAATAAATTTAAGTTTAAATAAAAATATATTTTTTATATAAAAACGAATTAATTAGCTTTAATAACTGCTGCTTTGGGTTTATCTTTTGGATTAATTCATGAGCAATGATAGAGCAATAAAAATATAGAGTAGTATGTTAAATGCAACTGAATGCTATATAAAGTGGGTTAAGTTGGTTATGAATTTTGGAATTAGAAATTCAGAGAAATAATAGAAGGATTATAATACCTGATTAATATTTTTCCACCTAACTATAAATTATTGGAATTATATTTTTAACAATTTCATAAATTAAGGATTCATAAATTAAGATTAAGACAGGAAATTATTATAGCTGAACTATATTTTTTTTCGCTAACTTTTAATTATTTGTATTACAATTTTTAAAATTTTTTATAAGTATTCTGTAATAAATTTTACTTTAAAAAAATATAACTATATATTTTTTTAATTGAGCATGAATGAGTTGACTTTAATAAATGTTGCTTTTGAAATCATTTTAATACGCATACAATTAAATATATAATTAGAAGTTAGCTCAAAAATCAATATATCAGCTGAACTTAATTACAGTTTAGCAAATATCTTATCTGTAGCCGAATGCACAGCAATTAAATCGACGGAAATCAAAGACAATTTGCCCGACTCATTGGCAAAAAGGTAATTCAACATCCGTTTTACCTACATATATACAAAATAACATACATATATATACATAATACATGGCCATATAATTTATATACCGATGTACATACATCTATAAATATATAATTACATTTATTTGCGCTTTGATTTATGCGCAATTTTATTTCTTTTTTTTTTGGCCACACCTGCAGCGGCCACGCACGTGCCGCACTTGGAAGTGGCTGAAGTGCAGCTGAAATTGGAAATTCAAGTTGAATGCGAACTTACCATTTGGACACGAAAACGCCTCATCCGCTGTGGCTGTGCGAATTACCAGCACCAGCAGCGGCAGCGACAGAAAAGCGGCCAGCCAATGCGAATTGGCTGCCGTCGTTTTGGCCATGTTTTGCCGATTTAAGGCCAACTAAAGTTGAATGGGGCAGCCTGCAAGGAAACAAAACAACAACAAAAATAGCAAAGAAAAATAAGATTAACAATTTATTTCAAATACAATAAATAGCAAGAAATCAGCGTACAAAGTCAAGCAACAAAATAAGAAAAGCCGCACCCATAATGACTAAATAAATTTAGCAAAACTTGTTTATAATTCACAAAATAAAGAATGATGATGTCGCCGACATTTTTTACTAAGCAATTTTAGCTTGAAGCGTTTAGCAATTTTTATCACTTCTGTAAATTTGAGCGCAGCACGTGTTTTGTGGCTGGAAAACTTTGTGAATGCGGTTTAGAAAGTTTCTGGCCAGAAACCGCACAGCATTTGCATATATTTATTTATGCATATATATATATATATATATATATATATATATATATATATATATATATAATATATATATATATATATATATATATATATATATATATATATATATATATATATATATATATATATATATATATATATATATATATATATATATATATATATATATATATATATATATATATAATAAGCTGACTAATGCGCTGAGGTTTCAACTGGCAATAAATTCCGCTAAGGTGGCTATAATATGTTTTTTTGGTTGCGTGAAGTGCGGAATGATGTTTTGTCTTTTTGAAGACTTAGGTATGTGGGCTTAATGCTAATAAAAAATAAAAAAATCGACATATTTTTTTTTTTTAGAAAACTAAAGAAATATTAGCACAAACTAAGATTAAAGCTGGTCAAAGAAATATTAAGAGAAAAACATATTTATGCTTTTGAATGATTGCTTACATAAAAAAAAATGTTGCAAGCAACGTATTTCGTATTTTCAACTCTTAGAGCTTTCATTAATTAATTAATATAAATGACAGAAAGTTTTCTGCCACTTCTAATTTTTCTCTAAGCACTTTCAACCAATTAAATTAAATTCAGCTAAAAGAAATATCTAATATGACAACTGCGCCCAAGAGCTTAAATCTTTTAACTTGTCTGACGCACATTTCCATTGCTCATATTGTTTACAAACACACACACACACACAAAAGAGAGAAAAGACAACAAGACTTAAGCGCATTTGACTTTATGCCTTATACAATCATTTTCTTATAACTGCCTTCACTACACACTTTACATATAAAGTTTAAGGCTCTTTGCATTGTTGTCATAAATCCCAAGTGCTTGTCTCTCTGAACTTTATAGTTCACTTTTGTCTCATTGTTTAATGGCCAGACAGTGTGTGTATGTATTTGTTTGTATGTATATATATATGTGTGAGTGTGCCTTTTCATTCATATGCTATGCAAAATAAGTCATACAGTCTGGCATTTGTGTTGCTCTGAAAGCTGAGATCGAGGCGCAAGGTTGACGTTATTGTCAACTAATTATAATTATAACTAACACATTATGCATTAGTATATATTTGCTGTTATTTATTGTTTACACTCGCATAATTCAGCTGCATTAAAGAAATTAAACAGCTAAAATTTGCCAAGATATTTAATTAAGTTTTATTCAATCAAAAAAAAAATAAATTTGCATATTTTAAAAATGTATTTACAGCTCGCACTTTATCTATTCGTTTTTTTTTTTCTTTTTACAAATTTTCAATTTTTATACCTCATTAAATGTCATTTTTATTATATTTATATCATTAGTCAAAAGAAGTTTGTTGCCTAAGTCTTTTGTAATCTATTTTGCTGTTTGTTTATGTTTGTTTGAAATGATATTTCAGCTATAGCTGTAAGGCATGACGTATGTGATACACCCAAGTCCAGCCCAGTCCATTAACAGTTTCCGCAAATAAAATCTCTACACACACACACACACACACACACACAGACTCGCTGGCATCTCGAGTCTCAGCTTAAAATTTAGTCAAACGCGAAGGTTGTGCACAGCACTTGGCCACTTGTGCATGTTTCATTTGCGACTAGCGGCACACAGTTGTCTGTACACAACAATACTTATTAGATAACTTTGATTAATGCATGTGCGAAAGGCTGAAATTTAAGCCAACTTGAGCCGTGCAAAGCAGCTTACGGCTTACGGCTACGGCTGCCGGCGTCAGCGTCAGCGTCGGCATCTTTTTTATTGAAAGGCAAATTAATTTGCAAGTAAGCGCAGCATACTCCACACGCACCACACGACACCAGCTAGCAGCCAAAGTCAAATGCTTTCAACGTTAATTAACAACAACAGCAAAAAAAGAAGTTGAGCTTAAGTCAAGTTTTTCCCGCACTGGTGGCTCAAGTAATATAAACAAAAAAGGGCGGCGCCCGTTTCTCAATTGCCTGCATTATGCAACGCGCATAATTTTACCATTTATGATTTTCCTCGCGCGCACTAAATTTAATTTTTGAATATTTTATTCATTTTGAAGTCGAAAAACATAAATAAGTTGGGCCCACATGCAGACGAGCAGAGATGTACATAAACCCTCTGAACTCTCAAATAGATGAGTGTTCAGGTACATTGGGAATGTTTGTTTAGAGAGCTAAGAAACTTGACTTAAAATATTTATTACACTTCAATTCAGTTACTTAAATTTCATAGAAATAAAAGAAATTTAGAGAAAGAAGTTTTGTATAATTACAAAACACATGAAATTGATTTATTGTCCAAGAGGCACAATTAATGAAGCCAAGCGCATAAATTCAAACAAAACATGTCTCAGTATTCAACTCATAATTATGATTTATATTTATAGTTTATTATTTTCTCTTTTCACAGAATTTTAGGGCATAAAAAAAAGATACTGAAATAAGTAAACAAAATCAAATCAAAATAATTTTAATTTTTATATACATTAAATCTCAATGGCATAATGTGTATTTTTTATTTGAATAAATAATATAAAACATATAGACATTTTATATTTATATTTTCACAGAGTTGTAGGGCATTGAAAAAGAACAAAAACCAAATAAACAAATAATAATAATAATAATAATAATAATAATAATATAATAATATATAATAATAATAATAAAAAATAAAATCAATGGAATTTTAATTTATTTTTATATTATATCTCAATGACATAATTTATATTTTTTTATTTTGAAATAAACATTATGGAACTTAAATACATGTTTCTCTTTTATTTTATTTTCAAATGAAATTATACTCTTTTACAATTTAACTATACTGTATTCTTAAAGAAATGTTAAAAAAAAAATTAAGAAAAAGTATTTTAATTTTTTAATATTTATTATAAACTACAAAAATTTCTCTTAAGCATATTTTCTCAAAGGTCAGTATACCCTTTGACATTTTAGTAAGAGATAGAGAGACAGAGAGACCGAGAGAGAGAGAGAGTCTTTAAAAATTCGTATTTTTATTGGCATTTTGTGTTTACTATCACTTATATTTCTTTTTTATGTACTATAAAAATGTATCTTTTTTTTTCTTCTCAAGCATCTTTTAATTATACTTCATATAAAAAAGTGCCCAAAATATAATTTTAAAATATTTATAGTTGACTTTATGCCTCGCTTCCACGTTATTCATATTCATACATTTAATATACCAATTAAATATAAAGTACTTTGTATATTTGACTTTATATTAATTAATGTTTTTTTTTTTTTTAAATGTACTTATCGAAAATAAAATACTTTAAATATTTAACATTAAACAAATTTTATTTTTATTTAAATTTGTTTTAATATTTATTATATTCTTGATTGTTATCAAGTACTGGGATGCTCTCTCATCACCTTCTTAATAAACAATTCTTATAATAGTTTTCTTCTTTTATATATATTTATATAACAATATTTACCACTTATTGAATGTCTTTTTTCTCAACTTCTAACTTTACCTCTTCTATTTTGTATTTTAATTACCATTTTACCCCAACTTTTTTAAAATGTATTTTTTATTCACTTATAATTCTGTCAGCCCAATCATACTCAATTACCCCTTTGTTAAAAAACATACAAATCATTTAAAATCCTATTTGGCTGTGGTGCAGCTGTGTAGCCACCCAAACCACATTTTTGCTAGCCCACAGCCGGCAACTGTTGTTGCCATAGTTGTTGCTGCGGCTGTCGATGTTGTTGCAATTAGCTGGCTATGCGGTTTGGCCCAGAAAGCAACTTGCTGCCAAACATTTGCAGCCAACTGGCTTTACAGTTGTTGCTGCTATTGCTGCTATTGCTGCTGCTGCTGTTGCTGCTATGTCTATATTGTGTGTTATTTATTTAGCTGAACAGCACAAATATTTGTGTGTGG
This sequence comes from Drosophila stalkeri, assembly GCA_035047405.1. Taxonomy (NCBI): domain Eukaryota; kingdom Metazoa; phylum Arthropoda; class Insecta; order Diptera; family Drosophilidae; genus Drosophila; species Drosophila stalkeri. The sequence goes on from JAWNPR010000039.1 coordinate 26,045,011, forward strand.
GTGATTGCTGCCATTGTTTAGTATACGGAAAGGCGCCAAAAAAAAATTGTTTGTGTTTGTTTATTAACCACATACACATATACATATATACATATAGACTATGTATTTACTTTGTGGCTCAATGAAGCTTCAGACAGTGTCAACTTTATAGAGGGGGCGTAGACCGTTTGGGCATGCCCAAAAATAGCTGGGTCATTAGCTAAGCTGAGCATTGTAAATTAAACATTGACATTAATTTCCGCTGATGAGTCAAAGTCATAGCAGCTTAAACTGTGAAGAGTCTTTGGCTGCTGAGCTTTATCAAAAGTGTATAATTAATATATTATTTTCATTATTATCTTTAAGATTCCTGTTTATTTATTATCTATCTATTTTCATTCTTGAGAAACGGCAAATTTTTGGTTAACAGTGCCTAACTGTAGTTTCCGTTGATTCCATATCATTTCTTTGGCTAATTGAATTACTTTATTATCGTTCCCCGACTCTTCAGACATTCGCTGCCCCCTGCGGGTCAGTCGGTTAGAAGTCAACACCCCGACAAATATTTCTTACTTATATAATCATAGCTAATGAAAGAGTCCCGCAAACATGAGCCGAATTTTGATTCGGCACGAACTATGCCACGAGGCAAACGAAAGAGACAAAAATATAATCTTGCCATGCAGACAGAGTCCAGCTAGAGATGAAAAAATCTCATATTTCAGACAGATCGCGTCATTCAGACTCTGACTCAATGCTCATAGCTAACTGCAATATGCAAATATCAGCTATATCGTATGCATACTTGATAATCATATAAATAAACCAAAAGCTAATACGTATTTAGCATGTAAATAGGAGGCGCCCGGGCCCGGGCGAGAGTGAAAGGTTCGACTATGGCTTTGATTATGCATCTCGCATCATGGTTAGCTGATTATGCGCCAATGTTTCAATTCATTTGGCAATATTCACAAAATTTACATGAAAATAGCCCGGCATGGGAAATTGTTGTTAAAAATTATTCAATCTTTGTTGCTGTTTTATACGCTTTTCGTAATCAGCGTGCATGACACCTTTTCGGAGCTATTAATTAAGGCATTTTGATCAATAAGCGAAGGTAAGAGATAATAGTAAATGGCAAACACAATGCATTGCGACAGCAGATATACTCGTAACTGATTAACGTGTATAATATATGTAAGACTTATTAAATGCATACTTTTTCAGAAGTGATTAAAATTTACTTGATTTGATCATTCGAAACAAAAGACTTAGGCAACGAACTTGACAGCTACAACTCTGCAACTTTAGCTGAATATTCTACAGACATCTACAGAACACATAAGCACAACAATTGCGATAGACAGACCATCATCATCATCATCACCATCAACAACAACAACAGCACACACAGAACTTCAAAGTCTTGAGTGTGGCAATGTAACGAACGAACAAAACCTTTTTAGCAAACAACATGTCGGCTAAGATGTTTCGCAACGGCCAGAGCGAACGGAAAGGCCCAAAACTCGTGGAGCGTCAATCAAAATTCAAATTTTCAAGCCATATGCAAAGCGATCGAAATGAAAAGCCAAAACTGCAAGAAAAACTAAAAGCCAGACAAAAGATCAAACATCAGCAGTCCAGCAGCCCTGTGGCCAAACCGGTTGACTGTGGCGAGATGAGCTGAGGTAGTCGGGGCATTCATTATTGATGACACCTTCGACATTTAAAGAAAACATTGACGATGACTAAATGCGTCTGGTTGTACAACATACAGTAGGCTCTGGCTATGGCTGCTGCACTGCACTCGCAGACAAATGGTAAAAGTCAACTACTAAACAATTTTGTGAACTTTTTTTTTTTTTTTTTTTTTTATTATTTTTCTTGCTTTTTGCTTTAGCAACTGCAGCCAGCTGCCGGCTTGCCATTTATGGGCTGCATTTAGTTTTCCATTTCACATTGCCAACTGCCTGGCGTATATTTCCAGTTTTTCATTCAAAGCTGCAAAGCTGCAAAGCTGAACTTTCACTCACAGCACTTGTCGGGCGCCTGGTCAGTCAATATTGGCCACACAGCTCGGCGTGCTGTGTGGACTGTGCCAGACTCGTTTATGTCCGCCCAACTAATGACCAAAAACTTTATTAGTTTTGCTTTTACGATCTTACAGCAACTTTGTAAATCGAAACGCTTGAAGGTCAATTGCTTTTATGACAGCGTGATTTTTTTTTTTTTATTGAAAATTAGGTCTTTCGCACAGAGCGGGTTTGATTGGAAAAGGAGCAGACGAGGGAAAGCGATTAGTCGAATCGAAAAGAAAACTCGCTAACTATATATAGTGATCAATAAGACAGGGCTGCAAGCCTGGCAAATATTTTTGAAAATTTGGTTTTTGTTTACAACTTATTTCCTGATTTAAGAGTGAATTTTTGTTTATGAAAAATATATTAAAATATATTAAAATTCTATATATTTTCTATTGGGAAATTGCATATTATTTAATAAAAATTTGTTTTTAACTTATTTCCTGAATTGATTTGTTGATTAATATTTTTCTTTTAATATAAATGATTTTTTTATGATTATTAAATTTATTTAAATTATTCGCTCGCTCTACTAAAAATATAGTAAATTCTATATACTTTCTATTGGGAGAATACATATTATTTCTTTTAAATATTTATACTTAAATAATATATTATTTTTAATTATTTCTGCGCTCCTTCGACTGAACATATTTTCTTTAGAGAGTTAAGCAGACTTTTATGTATTTTTAATATATTTTTTAATTATCTATAAATTATTATTTAGATATGTATTTTATATACATCTTTATATATGTACATACATACATCATACTTTATTGTCGACATATGAAACTTCCCAATATTGTTTATATTTAAGAATGTGAATATGTGCCTTTCAGATAAAACAAGGTTTTTCAATTGAAACGTAAAAGTTTCATTGAGGAATAAGCTTTGCTTTTGTGCTCAACTTGTTTTTATATCATTGCAATCAGATGATACCAGGGTTGCAACCAGTTATGGAGTAAATATATAAATCATATTTATTATATAAAATAAAGCCTGTCTCTTATTATTATTAATTAATTTTTGTTTACTTTTTAAAAATTAATTTCATATATTTATTTATTTTCTTTTTTATTTTCGTGGTTTTATTTATAAATTAAATAATGATTACACATTTTGCCATAAGATTTATATTATATTGTAAAAATATTATTAAAGAAAAATAAATCACAAAAATAAAATAATTAAAAAAATAAAAAAAAATTTTTATTAACTAATTTTGTTTATTTTTTAAATTAAATTTAATTTTTATTTTTATCTATATTTTTTATTTATTAATTAAATAAAGTTTATACTTATAAATTCAATTAATAAATGTAAATTCGTTAGCAACAAAGAAATGATTTTAGATATCTTTTCAATAATATACCTAGGTTAAAACTGATTTACTTTGCTGCATTTTTTTTTTTATTATTTTTAACTTAGCTAGTGCATAAATCTGATAAGATATGTAAATTTATTAAAAATACAAAGCTTTAAATTACATTTTTTTTAGATATCTTTTGAAATACTTTCTAAATATAATAAATAACTATAAGAGAATATTAATATAAACCTTCTCAATATTTGCATACACCTGTCAACTTCTTTTGTTGTTTATTAATCTAATATTTCATAGAAATCACTTCAGCAACAGCCTCAGTCATATTTTTATTACATTGATGCTTCTTGGGCACATTTACATTTATGAATATAACCATATAAGCAGCAGCTGTCGACCCACATTCTTGCCCTTTTACTTATACGCAAATCAGATTCACTCTCATTTGCAATAAACACAACACATATAACTTAAAATATCCGCTTTGGGTCCGTTATGAACACTTGGCAGACCAAACGACTGCAGCGCAACGAATTGGAATTGTTTTTTTTTTTTAACAAATGTTCTACAATCAAAAACCAGATTTTTATGTAAATTTCTTCTGATTGTATTTGTTGTTGTTGTTGTTGTTGATCACAGCGTGATTTCATTTTAGTTAGCGACGGTTACTGTGTGTGTGTGTTATTGATCTTTTGCCTTAGCACAAATTTGTGTTTTTAATTTGGGCTCGCAGGTAGCAGCAGCAGCAGCAGCAGCAGCAGCAGCAGCTTCAAGCGATGCTTGGAGTCTTTTGGCTGCTTGGCCGCTGTCCAGCCTGACTCCACTTACAGCTTCAAGAAAACCAGCTGGGCAGCCCCATTGAACTAGTTTCGTTTTGTGGCATGTGGCATTTGTGAACGGTTTCGGTATTTGGGTTGCCATAAATAATGTAGCCAAAAGCCTCAGTCTTTCGAAGCTATTGAAGCTGTGCTCGCATTTAAAGTGGTTCGAATTGTGGCTTATTCACTAAGATATATGTAGAGAGAGAGAGCACTTGAAGGGTCTAAAGAGCTGTGAAGGTTGTGGTTCGCTCATACAATTTGTGGTCGGCGTAGGTTGGGCAATTACAGTTAGAGGTTCGACTAGAGGTTAATTGCATGGATATAAATTGGCTGCATGATTATCGCGGGCTTTCATCATCGTTTTTCATTGATAAATCTTTGAGTGGATCGTTTGTCTATTTCTGGATAAAGGTATTTACCAGCCAATTCACTTTTCTCCCTCTCTCTCTCTCTCTTGTTTATCTTTTGTGTAACTTGCCACCGACGCCTCGAGTCGCCAGCAGCTGCAACAGCTAACTACTACGAGTATGTTTAAGCTTTAAAAAAAAAAACAATATTTGTTTTTATGTGCAAACTGACGAAAGCTGAGCAGAGCACACACACACACACGCACACACACATACACACACGAGTAACAAACACAAATGGTCAAATGATTTCTACTGTCCAAACGCTTTCACAATGCAATGCCAGTTGAAGGAGACAACGGGACGGGGCGTAGTCTGGTGAGCGCAATTAATGTTTAATTTGTTAATAGACAAGAAAGAGTTTTGCTTTGCAATGTGTTTTCGTTTAATGAAAAGTGAAGTGAAAAACCTGAACATAACCAAAAAAAAAAAAACCAACAGAAAAAAAATCATAACAAATATAGTATCAGAAGCAAATCCAAGCTAAAAGCCTGGCTGAAAGCGAGTAGGAAAAAAATGCTAAATATGCAATGGAGCTGCACCTCAGCAGACACACTCACACACACACACACGCAGAGTCAAACACCCACTCATGAGTGTGAAGTCAGTGAGGCAAACGCAACTGTGATATCATGCAAGAGCATAAAGAGTGGCTATCATGATCAGAGCCACAGCGCAGGCATTGGCACCAGTAACAGTTTTTTTTTGTGATTTTTTTGAAATTCAAGACGCAGCTACTTCAAACTCAAAGATGGTCTCGAGAATGCAGCGAAAAGCAACAAAAACAGAAACGCAAACAGGTTAAAGCCAAGTTGGAAATAAATATGCAGGCAGCAGACAAGTCAAGAGTCAAGCTAAGAGCTGAGGGTGTGTATCTGTATGTGTGTGTGTGTGTGTGTGTCTGTGTGTGGTTTTGTTTGCTTGTGGTGTGAAGCACTCATGTGAATTTTATAGCTTTTTTGCCAAGCTATTTGCTTGAAAATTTCGGCTGTAAACCGAAAGTGAGCGTTGTTTGAGGAATGCATAAGTTGCTTACCCAAGTCTTTAGTATGCTAGCTAAGTATTTTGAAAAGAGAGAAAGAGAGAGAGAAAGAGAGAATAAAACAGTAGATATAGATAACTAAAACACAAAATAGACATTTCAGTGAGTCTCTTACTATTTAAACTTTCCGCATTTTTATCATCACATTTTTTGTGTCTAAAGTTATCTGTTGTTTAGAGCTCTCTAAACGTAAACACAGATGTCACATTTGAATAAAACTTAATAAACTGGTTCCTTGTAAAATGTTTATAGTTGGGAATTCTCAGTCTCTGCAGACAAATCATTTTAAAAAATGTATTTGCTTTTTTTTTTTTTTTTAATAATATGAAAGCATTAGTTAACATGAGAGGTAAAAAGAAAATATACGAAATAAAATAAAATAATAATAAATAAATAAATTATATGTAAGCAAAAAATAATGAGTATTAGAATTTTTAAATATAATTTATATTTAAATACATACATTCTACAACAAAAATAATAATAATAATTATATGGAAAAAATTATTATTATATTTTATATTTTTTTCTTTATTTATTTCTTTATATATATATGATTTCTAAAAAATAAAAAATAAAAATAAATAAAAAAGTGATTTTACTAAATAAAAATATACAATAATTAATATAATAAACAAATATATATATATATATATATATATATATATATATATATATATATATATATATTATATTGTATATAATAACTTTTTTTCTTATTACAAAATTTTAGGATTATGAAAACATGGGAAACAAATGAAAAAAGTAATATTTATATTAAGAAATATAATAATTTGTTAAAATTTTTTATAATAAAAAAATAAATCAAGATTTCATAAAATTATATTATAAAATAATCATGTTTATAAATGTTGCTAAATGGCTAATAATGTATATTCATTTTAAATGTTTCTAAAATTATTGTATAATATTATATTGTTTTATTTTATTTTTTATTTTGTTTCTCTTTAATTATTAAAGAAATGTCTATAATTCTCAGTTGTCCGCCCACTCTTGCCACTTTATATATTATGTATTTCATAAAAATTTTACTTTTTTTTTGAGTAATTGCAATTAAAAGAAATACTTTTACTGTGTTGGCAGGCAGATATCATAGCCACAGCATGCTTAATCACTTTTTAACAATTGCCGACAATGACAGCGCCAAAACGTTTTGCCGGACGCATCAGAGATCCACTTTCTTGTGGCATTATGTGCACGTACCGTACACAATTCTCACAATTAAAAAATGTATGAAAACAACGAAAGAAAGAGAAAAACTTTTCGTGTCAATTGTAACTAATCGACGAAGGCGCCGTGAAAGCGCCCACCATACAGCAGATGCAGCTTGGAAAACTTATGAAATCTACTCGTCTATGATATTGTCAACTGTTTTTCAAGATGATTAAGCGCTCTTTTTTTCTTATTTCACTCGCACAAAAGACACTTGAAGGCATCAGCAGTAATTCGCTTTTAGAATAGGATCGTAAGCACTTTCACTGTCGAAAAGGTGAGGCGGAAGCGCTGGCTGGGAATTTCGTTTTTGTTTTGTTATTATTGAGGAAAGTTGTTGATTAGAAAATGATGTTTGATTGAGATCCAGATATTATTGGCAAGTAACATATAATTATTTAATGATATGAACTGCTCGCATGTTTGGTCCCAAAAACGAAAGACTTAAGACACGAACTCGACCGACAAAGCAGCTCAAGATGCGCACTGGAATGCTCTTTTGATCAGCACAACCACTAATCAGTTGAAGAGATCTGAGTTCGGGGGATCGTATTGCATGACTCGTCCAGCCCCGCCCATTTGTGTAGCCCCCTTTTTTTTCGGTGTGCAGCTAACTGACACTTGATGTATTGTGAGCTGTTTGTCAAATTTTGAGCCAGCAGGGGCGGCTTATTTCCCCTCGTCTCACAATCGCAATCAAAATGTGTCTAGTTTCGTCTACGTTTCAAATGACTTCTTGCACCTTAGAGCAGGTAAACAAACCTCGAAGGCATTTTCCATTGTGTGTGTGTGAATAGTGCTACTATGTTATTATTACCTGCGGATGACTTTAGATTTGTGAATTGAATTTGATTTCTTTTAGGGTTGCTTGAAAGGTCTATCTGCCGCCGTCTAGGCGTCAGCTGCTATTTATAGAGGGCGAATGAGAGAGAAACTGAGAAGCTGAGCATTTAAATTGTGCGTTCGTTTGAGAAAAATTCTAGGTAAATGTCGAATTTAAAGAATGTGGATTAAATCATGAAACATTAAAAAAAAGAGACAATCAATAGAGTTCAAGCGAAACAGGATTAAACCAATCGAAGGGGAAAGTTAAGCTCAAGTGTTTTGCTTTTAGATAGACAAAAGATTAAGATATGATGATGCTGCACTTGCCGCTAGTCAAACGCTCAGCTTCCGCTTCCAATCGCATGCCGATATCTAAAATTATGACTAATCATCGATACACAGCGCGTAAAACACGCGCTAAAACTAGTCAGACTGGTTTGCTAGCACACGAAAAATTTCATTTATCTAAAGTATTAAGCAGAACTCATCTGAATAAAAATCCATAAGATGCTGTACTAAAAAGATCATGGCACACAAATTTCTCAAAGCGAACGAAACAAGTTTATTTAGCCAGCGTTAAATGCTTATGAACTCAGCAAATAAAAATGCTTGCCAAAATGTGTTTTCTGTGTTTACGAGTGAAGCGATGGCAGCGGGCGTCAGCAGGAGGCAGCAGGAGGCAGCGGGCGGCAGCCTAACACGTCATTTGTTCTGCATTTCTCTTCCAGTTAGTGAAATTTTCTAGCCGAAAAAAATATGTATATACAAGCTAACAATAACAACAAGACTACACAGCTTTTGCTTTGTTATTGTTTTTCTTGTTGTTGTTGCTGTTGTTGCTGTTGCTGTTGCTTTTGGTGTTAAGCAACAACATGCGGCAGAGTGCGTCTCAAAAAAAAAAAATTGAGGTTAACTCTTTTGTGCCGTAGCGCTCTCGCTTTTTCGACTCTCCACTTGGAAGTTGACTTGGCCTTTATTGAATAAATGTGACAAACGAATGCGAGACTGACGAACTGACGAACTGACAAACTGATAAACTGACTGACGCACTTACATATAAGCCGGCAGACAGACAACGCTTTTGTTTTGTTTTATAGAAAGTAAAAGAAATTGTTCTTTGATGTTGATTGCTGCTGTGCTACTTATGGCATTGGTATGCGTGTGTGTGTGTGTGTGTGTGTGTGTGTGTGCTTATTGCTATGACTGCTTAGTTGTGGCTCTAGTCTTTGCTCTGTGTCACAATCGTATCGATCAATCAATTAGTTAAACACAATTCATAATAATAATGATACTCTATATAAATACACATATATATGTACAATCATTTTGATTGCTGCTCGCTTGGCAAAATGAAAGCGTGCCATTTTTGTGTGGCCATTGTCTATCGATAATCGATAAATAATCACATTTTTGCGCAATGAGTACAGCCATGGATATAAAAGCAAAGGCGTGTCATGGAATGTTTTGTTCAGCTCTTATAAGCTTGTTGCATGATGTCAGCTCAGAGTTGATCTAAGCAACAATAAAATTTATTCTAATGGTTTTTTTTTTATCAATCATCATTGAAAAGATTATTTTTTTGGTGCTATAAAAGTCGACACTTGTCACATTAGAGTTTAGAATTTATTCATCAAAATCAAAAGTTATTTCCGGGCATAAGAGTTTGTATTTTTTATATGAAACATATAATATGAAATGTTAAAATTTGTCATAAAGCTGATTGGATTTATGAAAAGGGTTTTATCTAAGTGAATTGAAGAAATTCTTACCTAATGAATAGATAGTATAGAATGCTGGATAGAACATATTTATGATATGAGAAAGAAGCAGATAAAGAGAGAAATATTTAATCTCCTTATAGTGTTTATAGAGTTAAGAGTTTTTTATCTGAATAGAAGCTAGCTAAAGTTGTTGAAATAAAAGATTGAATAGATAGTCGAAGAATACAACATATTTGATACGCATATATTTGTTAAAAATAATTATTTTTTTTTATTTTAAATTTTTTCATTGTATTTCTAGCCACAAAAAAATTCCAGCAATGGAAAATTTAGTCACACTTATAAAAGAAAATCCAATATTTCACTCTTACTCCTCTTCCGCAGTTATTCCCCCTTTAAATTTAATTTACTGCATAAAACTCACCTCTTATATATGCAACCTATATACACTGTATATGTATTATGTTCGTTTATATATTATCGTGATCCGCTTTTTAATAATCCAATTTATGTGGCATGTCAGCTGGTTATCCTTGAAGTTTCCCGTTTTTGTATGCAATACACTCGCTCTTGTTTCCTCCTTCTCTTCTTTCGATATTTATGGCAACTTTAGGTTAACTTTTTTTTTATTATTATTATAAATTTCAGTTTTTATAGATGTTCGTAGTTTTTTAAAGCGCAAGGCCAAACGCTATTGCACTATAGATAGAGATTGAGTTGAGTCGATTTCGTTTGAGAGGCGTTACTAAATATCACACACACACACACACACACACACTCACACAAATACATGATTTATATGAATGTTTATGCAGTGTGTTCTTTGATATTTTAATGTCTTAGAAATTATGCATGCAAAGACAATCGGCTAAAAATTCTTCACACAGCTCGCCCGGAGTCGCTTGTGGAAGCTAAGCACGTTTCAAAATGCGTTTGAACGGGCAATGGGAACAATTTTGTAAAAGAAATCTAAGAAAAATATTTTATGCTAATTAAGAGAAATATTTGTTTGAGTCAAGTCTATCCAGTTCTATATGAAAATTATTTATTTTTGTATGCTCAAACAAAAGACTTAGGACACAAACTTGTTGAACATTATAATTATGAATTTTTTGATGCCAATTTTTGGTTAGCTAATTTTAGAGTTTGTTTTTCATTTGTTTTTTTGTTTTTTTTTTCTGCTGCTTCTCTTGTCATGCAACAGCTGCAACCGCAAGCTGCAAATTTTACACCATTTTTGGAGTATTTCTTTTTTTTTTTTTTTAATTCGAGCTACTGTTTTTTTTTTTTTTACTTCTTTGCCTCAATTTCTTTGGTCATTGCGCAAAGCACTTGTTGCCCAGTTTTTGTTTCCCCGTTTCCCGTGTGTGTGTGTGTGTGTCTGTGTGTTTGTAATTTCTACCTGGTTAATGGGAGCGTAAATGCGCATCTGGCATGCGAAGTTAGTATGAATAGTCGTAGTCGTATTCGCTCGAATTCTAATGTCAGTTTCAAGTAAAGTGCAAAAGGCATAGGCACACAGACAACTTAATGGAGTGCTACAGAAAGAACCAAGCGAGCGCGGTTAGTTATCTAGCTTAAGTTCAGCTAACTTGCATGGATAAACCTGAACAAAGACCAATGACGGCGAACAGCTAGCCGACATAGCTGTAGATATATAGTACATATGTATATGAGAAATAATACATTAAATGTATTTCCTGATTATAATTTAAAGCAGTCTAGAAATTCGAAACATTTTACTATCATTATCATAATTAAAATTGTTCTTAGATTTTCAAAAACAAATTTGTTTCCAAGAGCTATTTATTTTATTATTATTTTTATTTAATATTTAGTTTATTAGTTAGACTTTTCATTTGAATATCATTTATGTATTTTTTTAATTACAAATATTTGTATAATTAGTTTTTTTTTATTTTATATATATGAAGATTTAACTGTGTAGTTTTTTCTTTTAATGTTTATCACTGCTGCGAAAATTTCACTTAAAGTTTTCTATTTTTTTTTTTTAGCAAAGCTTTTGACATTCGCGCACGCGCTTTTCTTGACGAGTTGAAAAATACTTTTACACAAATCCTTTGGCAACACACAAACACAACTGCACGCAGTGCATAAACAATTGTACAAAATCCAGTTTGAGTCAGACACACACAACACACACACACACACACACTGAGAGAGACTCTGCGACGGAGCCAATTCGTTTACTGTACCATGCCACACGAAGGCCAAACTCTGACTAAAACTTGTTCAAGAAATTCAATGCGGCTGCACCTGAAATTTCAGTCCACACACACACACACACACACACACACACATACCACAAGACACGGCAGCAGAAAAGGCAAAGCGAAAGAAGATAGAGAGCCGCAGAGCAGCCAATACATGGATAGGTAGAAAAGTGCGATGAAGAGATGAAAATAAAATAAAATAGCGCGACGTGCCCGTTTTACAGATTTTCTTGTTGTTATTGTTGTACGCTCTTTCAGTCTTTCAGAGTTGTCGCTGGCGGCTTTTTGGTTGCCAGCTTGTTCGTTACTCGGCTTACTCAGCGCTAGACTTCTTAACGGCTTTCACACACATACACACAGATACACTTTACGTACACTTCTCTACTACTTCTCGCAACAGCCTCAACGTCCACAACGCGCTGCAGTCGACAACATACTAAAAGCTTTGCTAGCTATCAGCAGCCGGCAAGCCGCAATGCCGCAACGCCGCTGACTTCGTTGGAATTGACGGCGTGTGAGCCCGCCAAAGTTGCGGCGAATTCAGTGATTGTTACCTGATCGTTTTATGAGCCACGGTCACTGCGTGAGCTTAGGCAAGACAGCGTGATTAGCTGCTAGTTCCTTGGAAAATCCTGTTAATTACCTTGCCAGGCGAACATGTGCCTTTTATGCTGGGTTTTTTTTTTTTGCTTCGCTTCGGCGACTGTTTTCAAATATTTACCAGTCTGGGCCAGGATTTGAGGACTGCGTGAGAATCCTGTACGTGCGAAATGCCAAACGGAAGCAGAATCTACTAATGCAGCTTGATGTTGTTGTTGTTGTTGTTGTTGTTGTTTCTTTTATTATGTCGCCTGAACACAACGAAAGACTTAGACAACGAACTAGCCCAGAGAGCTGTGCAATATACAACTGAAAGAGGTTGCTAAAAGGTTGTAACGATAAAAGAGGATTAGATTTATTGGGCCACTTTATTAGGCACACAAACGGGAAACTCATAAAATATATAGAGTAGGCTCTGTTTGATTGTTTGTCTTTGCTAATGAATGTGAATCATCAGCGGAATTTGATAATGATGCAATACGTTTGATGTGTATTCTTATTTTTATACCCTGAACCCACTGAAAATGGGAATTCAGGGTATAATGTTTTTGTGAAAATGTATGTAACAGGCAGAAGGAGACGTGGCAGACCCCATAAAGTATATATTCTTGATCAGCACAAAAAAATAAGATGATATAGCCCTGTCCGTCCGTCCGTCCATCCGTCCATCCGTCCGTCCGTCCGTCCGTCCGTCCGTATGAGCGTCGAGATTTCGGAAACTATAAAAGCTAGAGAGCTGAAATTTTACATGAATACTCGTATCTTAGTTACGCAGTACAAGTTTATTTTGTTTTTTTTTCGATAACTCATCCCATTCCTTAATTATCGATAAAAAATCGAAAATTCGTTTACGTTTTTTAGGTTTTTCGAGCATAACTTCTACACCGTTTTAGCTAGAGACTTCAAATTTACATATTTAGATAGATATTATTGATACGCAGAATTTTTTCAGATTTTAGATGCCACGCCCCCTTCGCCCCCAATTTGAAAAAACGTATTTCAACTACTAGAGACTTCAGATTTGGCAAACGGACAAATTTGAATGCAATTAATATATTCTGAAAGTTTCATGAAGATAGTCCATCTAGAAATGGAGTTATAAGCGTTCAAAGTACAGCCCATCCCACCCCCAACCGTCGGCAGCAACTGCGCGGTTAGCAGAGCGCGCGCTTATACATGTGTAAAGAAGAAGAATAATAATTTTTTTCGCAGGGTTCAGGGTATCTCGTAATCGAGCCGTCTCGACTAGAGCCTTCTTACTTGTTTTTAATTGTATTTGAATATAGAATATAAATTCCCAAATTCCATGACATTTAATGCACTTGTTATTTATTAAAATTTATTGAGCTGTTTAAAATGGTAAGATGCTTAAAACTTGCTGCTCTTATTGCGTACCGAAGCTGATATGCAGACATAGATCCCAAAAATGCAGACAAAATTAATAAGATACAAAAAAAAAATTTAAGAAATTTTCTACCAAGATGAAAAGCTGAAGGTAAGACCTTTTACTAATGCTACCAATTGCAAATTCATTTTTAAAAATAATTTTTATTAATTAAAATAATTATTGAGAAGCGTAAAAACGTATGCATTTTATGATTTATAGATTTTTTAATATTAAGAAAATAATATATAAAAAAGCTTAAATCCTGAATTGGTTTTAGCTTCAGTCAAATAAATTATCTAAGGAAAGTTGAAGCTGTAGGAGGCGTTATTTAAATTAATTAAATGAGAATAGCTTCAACTCTTTTGCCTATGAATTTAATAAACAGAAATTAAAATGTTTGCCATCCATATAGAGGGGTTGTTTGATTCAAATGACAATTAAATTTGTGATCATTTGGTAACCTATGACACGAAGTCTCTATATATAATAGATTATTTATTTTTAATTTATGCTACGTTTATGTAAGTGAACTTGCTTAAATATTAGACATGATTTATTTATTTCAGACGGATTTTTTTAGAGAATTAAGTGAATATTTGATCAATTACATTACGAAAATATAATTGTATACTAATTTCAGTCTATTTTCATTGAATTAGAGACACTGCCATATATAATAGATATACTCCTTATAAATAAAGAACCCATATCTAATGGTTAGATCATACATCAGCATTTTAAAATGAATTTTAATTTTACTCTAAATTTTATTCACATCCAAAGCTGACTATGCAACAAATCGTTTGTAGCAATCATATATCTAAAATACAGTTCCCATGCATTATCTAAAACATTTAACTAAAATCATGCACTTTTATGGAAACAACATTTTAAGAAGTAATTGCAGGTTACACGAAATACATGATATGCATTTAGGTGCGATGTTTTGTTAGATAAGAAAGTAATGCATGATAATTTGGTAACATAGATATCGTACTACTTACATATAAACATATATATGTGATTGCCCAGAAGGCCAAGTAGCAAGCCCTTTAACGCTTCGCTAAACAAACACGCAAGTTTAGGCCAGTTGGGTCAAATGCGCAAGTGTCACAAATACATCTAAAATGCATTAAGCCAAGATAGTGAAAGAGGGAGAGAGAGAGGAAGAGGGGAAGGTAGAGAGTGTGCTGCTTAGAAGACACTTTGACAATTGACAATTGGCTCGTCGCGGCGGCAAATATTGCAGACCAGAACGGAAGTGCCATATAAAGCAGGTTCCATGGCAGAAACCGTTAAGGCAGAGCCAGACTTTACAAAAAAAAAATTATATGCATAGAGAAAGTTTTGACATATGTGTCATAAATTTAAAAACAAAATTAAAAATAAAATAAAAATAAAATAAAAAGCAATATATATATATAAATTAAATTAAAATTCTTGAAAATGCGCCTGAAGACGAGAATAATATGCAGTTAGCTATTTGAAATCAAGGCAAGCATGTATGGACCACGTAAGATACATCGAAGTCGCGCATACATATCGAAGCAAACCATAGAAAAGCAACCCAAACGCGCTAGGTATTATCTTTTAGCGGTTGGAGGTACTATCATACCAGGAGTATTTCTTGGCGGATATCTAGCAAAGGCCATAGCACATTTCCTAGATATCAATAATTTATTTTCGCCTGATGATCTAAGTGATTATGACAACGATTGAAAGCTAAAAATATTTATAGTGGCTTTCAAACATTGTCAGATAATCATAATTTGTTAATCACAAGTGACCAAGGATTTTTATTGCTATGAAATACTCTTTATGTACTCAAAACTGTTGCCTATAACATATATCTTGTCTATCAGTTGATGTATTTGAAATAAACATGGCTGCGATAATTAGACGCTGGACATTATCGACAAGTGCTACATCATATACCAAATTATTGAGAGTTTAGTAAGACAACATGAGCGATGGTAAAGCGGATTTTGCTTTTAGTGGCCAGGCCTTAACGAAATTGTGGAAGTTTGGTAGGAAAAATTTTGGGGGATTACTAATCTCATGCATGGGTGTTGATTGGATTTCCCTCAATTATTTTCTCTGTGCTAACTTCCAACTGTTTATTGAAATACTAGTGTTGCGTTTATATTATAAACGCAACTCATTTACAAATTCATTCATTCAAAGGTGTAATATAACATGTGTAATATGTAAAATTTCATTTGATATTAACTTTAAAAAGATGTATGCAATATGTATTAAAAATAGGTAATAAAATAAAATTTGTATTTGTAATCAATAACAATTCTTTAAATATTTTTAAAAATTAAATTCAACGGTTTTTTTTTTAAAGTGTTGCCCCAAGAAAAATGTTGATCAACAATAAAATCCGTTAAAGAGCTTTCCAGTGTTGCAAATCGTTAAATAAATATCTGAGTAAAGAGCGCGCAGCTTTTTGTTTATTCAAAATGAAAAGCTTTTAAACACGATTCGAGTTCGTTAAGCTTTTCAAACTAATTCATAGCGCTGCTTTGTTTATGTACACCAATTAGGGCTAGTAAAATTAATTGATAGACTTTTATGGTGTTGCTCTTGCTCTAAATGCATAAATTATATTTTGTGCAAATATAATTGAATTAATTAAAACAATACTAAAATCCAAACAAACAAAATTATATTTTGCTAATAAAAATATAAGCAATTCCATATAGTATTAGAAAAAAAACCTGTTATACTACCTGTCACATTGTTAATATCATTTAAGCCTACCCCAAAATTAGAGGTAAAGTATAGTTTTTTTTTTCTTTTTGATTGATTAATTAGTTGGGCCAAAAATAGCTGCACATGGCAGCCAATGCGGAGACGTGAGTTTGCCAATTTCGAGGTTTTTATTTTCATTATGTGACGTTTTGCAGAAAGACATGATTAAGGTGAGTAAACATGCTCTAGTGGGGTATCCATGACTAGAGAAAAACTTTAACTCCGTTCTGAACAATTGATTAAGTATTTTTGCTTACTTCTGTAGGCACATATTAATTATTTTAAAATTATTTATTTATAAATAATTTATTAATTTTTTAAAAATTTTTGTTCATAAATAAATAATAATATTTTTATTAAATCATTATTGTTCATTACCACAGATTAATTTGATTAAGTGGGTAAGCGCGGGTATAAGTGGCTAAATGATCTGATAAATGCCTTAAATATTTCAGCTTAAGCTCTAAGCACACATTCATTATTTCTTAATAATTTGTATATTGTTTTTATTATAATATTATTATTGAATTTTTTATTAGACATGATGATTAATGTATTGTAATGTAATTTATGTAGGCATGCCTTAGTGGGTTAGTAAGATCTAAGAAATTATTTAAATAATAAAATTAATTAATTTAAATATTTTAATTTAATTTAAATATTTGGTTTATATGGACGCATTATTTGTTAATACTTTTAATTTATTTTATCTTTATTTATTTTATTTTTATTTATTTGTTTATTTGTTTTATTTTAATTTATGTATTTTATTTTTCTTTATTTATTTGTTATATATTTATTTATTTTTTTATTATATATATATTTTTTTTTAATTTTATTTCTGCATTTTTATTAACATAAATTCAAAAAATAAATATTAAATATTTACCTCTTATTCTACTTGAGCTGTATTTAAAATATTATGTAAAAACTATGTATTTCTATTAAAGAGCCAATATTTGATGAAAATTGGAAAAATAAAACCAAATTTACTATGTAAAATATATAAAGAAAAGTTCAGATCTTTCCTTAGATTGTTTAGTTTTTTAATAGATTAATAAAATCAGACAAGCTAATTGGCCGAGGAACAGAAAGATAGACGCTCAGACATAAACAGCTAGAAATATTCAAATAATTAGTCTTATCAAAATCATCTCAGTTTACAATTCCCATTCATAATACTGTGCTCACATAAAAAATAATAATATATCATTTGAACCCCTTTTTAATTGGGTTAAGGGTATAAATAGACGTTTTTCAAACAGACCCCTCCCTTGTCTGTCCAATTTAGCCGCTCTGGCCAATAGATTTGGGCTTTAAAGTAGGCTAAGTAAATGCGTGTGCGTGTGAGTGTGAGTGTGTTTATATCGGTTGATTTGATTTTGTTTTAAGTGAAACATGCCATCCGAATTGCATGTATTAAACATTAACCAATATGCATTGATTGGCGTTACCATAAATACAAGCGAAATTAATCAGGTTTTGTCGGCGGCTGTCTGAAGGTCGCCTCGACGACAATACAAAAACGCGCCCCAAAAGAAAAGAAAAGAAAAGAAGAGAAGAGAAGAGAAGAGAAGATGAAAAGGTGTCGCCGAGCGGGGAAGAAACGCCAACTAATGCAACGATTGGGTAAAAGTGAATATTCGCAAAGGCTTACAAATGAGACTGGTAAATAACTCGTATAAAATAGAAGAAAAAGAAACACAATTATAATAAAAAATAAAAAAAATAAAAAAAAGAGAAGCCCTGGCAACAAGTGAAGATGTCTTCATAGTTAGCTCAGTAGCAGCCGCCAGTGCTATAAACATTGTATTATTAATTTAATAACTATATATGCTAGATTATGCTTATTGAGTTGGATTATCCTTGAGTCCGGTATGCAGCGCATCCATTAGCACCGTGGCAAATTCAACAAATTAGTGTCCAATAAACATTTCGTTATGCATAATGCATATACAAATAAATGTTGGGCTAACAAACTCTGACATTTGCCCTTACACTTGGCCCTTATAATTAATGTGTGCTCGACTGAGTCTATGCAAATTGGCGTTGGCGTGTCAGCCATGCTGCTGTTGCTGCTGCTGGTGCGCCCTATTGACATTGCAAAACCTTCGGACTGACCACGCATGCGCCACACTGACCCCAAGCAGCTGATGCAGATAACAGTGCCAGCCAGAGAGCCAACGCAAACACAATGATAAAGAGGGAGTGAGTGAGTGAGGCAGGGGATGGAGCGGGAGTTGTGGCGAGGGCGACTGTCAGCTAGTGAGAGATTTTAATCAGCGCTCGCGCACGGTCTCGCTCTCGCACTTGAGCAACATCTCCGTCACTCGCCACACAATCTTTAACCGTATTAAAAATCTTTTTCGAGTATGTCTTGAGTGTGTGTGTGGTAAATATACAATTTTTTTTTTGGTTGGGTATATAAATGCTGGCGCATCTGCTGCTGGTCATCATTCAGCGTCCGTCTTTTGGTCACCAAAACAGCGTCGGCTCAGCACGAATCTTCCAACAGCTTAGCAACAGCAAACAGACAACAGACAACAACAATGGTAAGCACATCAAGTGCCGGAGCAACAAGTGGCATAAGCACATCCATCAACTTGGCCAGCTGACCTTAAATCCATTTGCCTTTAACATTGGCCTGCCAATTAACTAGTCACACACACACACACACACACAGAGTCACACGCTAATCGCACGTGGATCAGCCCAGCCCATGGACTTATTTTTTGTTAATCGAGCTTTTATTGCTTTTGATTTGCAGAAATTCTTCGTCTTGGCCGTGTTCGCCATCGCCGCCGTTGCGGCTGATGTTTCCCACCTGAATCTGGGCGGTGGCAATGGTTACTCGTATGAGAAGCCATCGCAGTCGTTCGACATCGATATCCGTTCATCGGGACCGGGTCCATCCTATTCAGCACCTGTTCAGGGTCCAGTTTTCTCTTCCGGACCAGCTCCTTCCTACTCGGCTCCAGCACCAGCTCCAGTTTACTCTGCTCCAGCAGCAGCACCAGCACCAGCCAATGAGTATCTGCCACCTGTGCAAGATATTCCCGCTCCAGCTCCGGCGCCAATCTACTCGGCTCCTGCTCCAGCTCCCGAGTACAACGCACCAGCTCCCGAGTACAATGCTCCGGCTCCCTCGCTGCCCGCACCCGAGTACCTGCCCCCTGCACCAGCGCCATCCTACTCTGCACCCGCACCGGCTCCAGTCTACTCTGCTCCTGCTCAATCCTACTCTGCCCCTGCTCCAGCTCCAGTCTTCTCTGCTCCAGCACCCGAGTACAATGCACCAGCTCCCATTCAGCCTTCTCCCGAGTATCTGCCCCCTGTGCAGGACATCCCCGCTCCCGCTCCAGCTCCAGTCTACTCGGCACCAGCTCCAGCTCCCATCTACTCTGCACCTGCGCCTGAGTACAATGCACCAGCTCCCATTCAGCCTGCTCCCGAGTATCTGCCCCCTGTGCAGGACATTCCCGCCCCAGCTCCTGCTCCAATCTACTCCGCCCCAGCACCCGCTCCCATCTACTCCGCCCCAGCTCCCGCTCCCATCTACTCTGCCCCAGCCCCAGCTCCCGCTCCCGGTCCAATCTACTCTGGCCCAGCCGCCGGTGGCTCCATCTCTGGACAGTCGACCGGTTCCATCTTCTCCAGCCAGTCCGGCGGCTCCAATGGCTACGAGTACAACGTGCCAGCCAAGCGCTTCCGTTTCTAAGTGCCCATCCCCATCCTCATCTTTGGAGCGCCTCTTGTTAAATTAACAAGCGACCTCCGGCACCTCGTTGTTGATCATTTGTTGTTATTATGCAAAGTTTCTGTTGAGATTTGTAGCTAATAAATATATAAATATGTATATATATATATATATAAATAAAATACAATTAAATTACCAAACACACCAATCTCTTAATTTGCCGATCTTCATCATTGCGTGACAGAAAAATCGAGTGCCTTCGCGATTATGCAAAAACTTTTCGCCAGAAATGAACACAGTCAAAAGAAACAGGGAATACAAAAATGAAACTGGTTCACAACGATGCAGTCAAAAAATTAATGTCAACGTATCAAAACGTCAAAATGAGAAAGGGAAGCTATTAAAGCCAACAAAATTAAAGAAATCTCACATGTCTCTCAGCTCGATGTCTCGCTGTCAACCACAATCTTATCATTAACATTGTAGTAAATTTTTGTTTATATATATTACAATTATTTAGTTTAAGCAAAGTGATCTTTAAAATTCGATATACAATTCAAAAGTCAATTTGCAAGTCATTTTCATTAACTACTCCATCATAATCAGTTCCATTAAATTTGCAGCTGTTGCCCATTTTGCTTTAAAGCTAGCTAATATATAATTTTAAAAATTTTATCTGACTAGCAAATATCCTACTATTAACTACGAGATATGAGAAATTGTACATCATTAAAATGAATGTAATTATTTTTAGAAAATATTTCATTCATATATGCTTCAAAATATTAACAAGCTTTAATTTTACCCACAAATTTTAATTTGATTTTACTCTGATTTTATATAGTCAGCAGAGCTGAAGCTAATAATATCCGATTCATAGATATATTCTAATGAAGTATAATCTATTGGAAAAGGAATTATTATTATTTAATTATTATTATTATTATATTATTATTTAACTATATATTTATATAAATTAAATATGATAAGCAACATAATAATCCTTTTTGACATGTTCTTGCAAAACTGCATGAAAAATATAAATGAAATTATTTAGTAAATCATTAAATTCTTAAAAAATAAATACAAATTTATTGAAACTTTCTCGTCATAATGAGAAGAAAAAAAAAACACTACAACATTTTTTACTTAGTTTTGAGAAAATTAATATAAGTATATGTATACATTTTAATTTATAAAAATATTAAAAATATAATAAAAATATGCTGCAAATTCTCTATGTCATAATAAATGACAAAAAAAAAATAAATAAATAAAAAAAATCAAGAAGACATTTTCCGACATGCTTTTGAAAAAGTGAAAACAAAAATATACATTATAAAAAATACATATATACAATTTAATAAAAACTATATGAAACTTTTCCTTGTCAAGATAGGAAAAAAAAAACATTAAAACATTTTTGATATTTTTCTTGAAACATTAAAACAAATGTAATATATTAAAAATTATTTAAAAAAAACAATCGAAATGTTCTACAATTTTTCTTCATTATAACTAAAAAAATTTTTGGCATGGTTTTCAAAAAACAATAATATAAATTGTAAATTAAAAAAATTTTTAAATTTTTAATTTAATTTAAAATTTAATATATATTTTAACTAAAAACCCAATGCAAATTTCCTTCGTTCTAATAGGTCAAAATAGAAAAACATATTTTTACATATTCTTCAAAAAGTAAAAATATATACAGAATGTAAATGTATATATATATAAATAATTTTAAAAATATTAGAAATTAAATAAAAATTCACTGCATTTTTTCTTTGTAATAACTAATTAATTTTTTGATATATTCAAATATATTTCATTCAAATCAAAGATTTCGTTCATAATATATAACTTTATAAACTTTGAAAATGTCACATGCTACTTGGTTGTTATTCATATTTATTATATATTCATAATGATTATAAATTCATAATTATGAATTTAATTTTTTACCTTCAAGCTGCCGCCGAGCTTAAATGTTTTAAACGATGTAGATTTTCCCAATGATTCATATCTATAGTACATATAAGCTGATAGCATTTTAAGACTTCAGTGGCTGATAAATGCATAGATTACCTCATTTGAGCCACGTTAAGTCAAACAGTGGAGTTCGTAATTCGATTTCTTTATTCCAAAATCTTCTTAGGCTCATAAACTTAAATGACTTAAGTACTTCCGATTTACCACGACTCTTTTGGTGTATTCATTTAATCTCTGACTGATGAATGTGAATATTCCGAATTTCAAGTTCCTCGGTTTAATGCAGATTGACTTGTTCACTTAAATTTATTTGAGCGTAAGTCTAATCTTTACGATAAGCCTTGATAATGTTAGTAATAATTTTTGGTAAGCATTTGAATAATTTAGATTATACTTATAATATGTATGTGGATTGTGGATTTTAGCTATTAATGCATAGCAATTAATTCACTAAAAGATTTGTAGTTTAAGAAGTCTTTGATAAACTAGGTTAAGAAGAGCAGATTGAAAGTTTCATAATATAAATATTATGAAACTGTACCTAGGCCACAGAAAAATATAAATAAAAATAAAAACTAAAATATATAAATTATGTATATGGCGAAATCTTTATAACAATATGCATCTGTCCTTCAGTGAAAATTAAAGTAATTTCCCTTTATATTTGCTGATAAATTTATAATTTTTATACAATTTTGATTTTATAAAGATTTTGCTTTCAATTTAAGCTATTATTAATGATATTTTGAAGTTTTATCAAAACTTAATTAATGCTCTTAAATTGCTTTTGTATGCAATTGGCTAACAAAAGATCACAAAGCCTTAGCCAACTTGTATGCATATGCTTTAATGAAATTTGAAAGGCGATGTTAAGCAAATATGATAAACTCGATTTCCATTGTTTAAATGTTGTTCATAGAGTCGCTAAATGCATGTATATATAAATAAATGTATATGTGTATTAGATAATATCGAATGGGCTTGACCAATTTTAAAAGGTGTTGCCAAGAAAACAATTAAAACTTGGCGAATTATTTATTATTTTTATCAGAAACCCCCGCAACTATCGAGCTGTTGCTTAGACAGTTAATAAAATTAACATAAATTTAAAATTCATGTTTTTAGGTTCAATGTACACATTAAAAAATAAAAAACAGATGCCAAGTTAATTTTATTCAACTAATTTTAGTTTTATTTGATAATTTGCTTCTCTTTAATTTCATTTGTAGTATACGTCATCATTTATCAATAGCTGTTAAGTAAATCAACTTTGTATAATATGCGCTGTTAATTATTTGTAGATTAGTTTAATTTAGTTTACTATATATGGTATATACGTGTATATCATATAGGGTAGAGTGTGGTAGGTAAATATATATAAATTATTATCATAAGTATGCAATGCTTCTATAATTGATATAGCTCGATAATGAATCGGCCGTATATTGGTAGCTAAACATTAACAAATCGAACTTGCATATTTCGTACTATACAATTAAACTAAAATACTTAAGTTGCTGCTGTTTTTGAAGCGACTCTAGGAGCACATAGAGCATATGGTCAAGAAAATAGGAGCCTAACTTAAAATAAATATATATATATATATATTTAATTTATAAACAAACGAGTTGACAAATATTTCCCATAGTTTCATTTTTTTTTTTTAACGCTACTTTATATGCACTTTGAATTGCGGTTATGGGTGTGGTTGTGGTTCTGAAATGTGTCTGTCTGTTTGTATGTGTGTGTGTGTGTGTGTGAGGATTGCAATTTTCGATAAATAGCCTAAAACAGGGACTAGCCACATCCCCACTTATTATAGGACATTCACATACGCCACACATAAACATCTCTCTAGACTCTAGATTATATACAAGCTTGTGCTGCCGCCGGCGTTTGTTATGTATCATAATCATCCTGCTGCGAGCTGAAGTAGCTCACCAGGCCACTGAACTCTCCGACACCGCCACCAGCACTGTGTGCAGCAACAGCGGCACTGCTGCTGCCATGTGCCGAACTGGAATCCTCCTCGGCAATGGGTGCAGGCGAATCGGCTGAGGCATCGCCAACCACAGCTAACGGAGATTTGATATTGGAGTAGGCCTCCAGTGTGATGAGCTTCTTGCTGGTTATAACCGATGATTTGTGCACTTCCGATGTGACAGTTGCTGCTGGTGCAGGCGGTGCAACCGACACCGGCGGTGGAGCTGAAGCTGTAACTGTTGTTGGAGCTGGAGCTGGTGCTGGTGCTGGAGCTGGAGCTGATGCTGGTGCAGAAGATGGTGGTGCTGCCGATGCTGGTGGTGGTGCTGATGACGGAGATGGCGCAGGTGATTTGCCACGCGTCAGTGCAGAAACTGAATGATTTGTAGGCGCGACAGGAGGCGGTGGCGGCGCACTGACAATCACTGAACTGGGCGCAGACGTGTGTGCAGGCGGCGTAGTCAGCGGTGGTGGATAATAGCCATAGGGTGGATAGCCACCTAAAATAAAATTTGAATTGATGAACATTTGAATACGAATTAAACTAGAAAATGATTTCCAATTTCAGTGCTACTTACGCGCACCAGCTGCATAGTCCACGGGGCCAGGTCGCATATTGGCGCTGCCAGGCGGTGCCACACGCGGCGGATAGTTGGGATTGCCGTAAATGGGTGGAGCTCTATAATTGAAGAGCAAATACATTTATGTTAAAAAACAATAAAATCAATTGCTAATCAGCCGAGCACACGTACCTATACGGATTCAGATGGGGTGAGGCGTGACGAGCCGGTGGCGGACCGGCACCATAGACGCTAGCCAATGAGCCGGGTTGCGGCGGACCGCCATGGTGTTCCGGGCCGTGCAGATAGGGCGGCGGACGTGCATTGGATGCACTGCCAGGCGCCGCAGACGCTGTTGACGTGGGCGGTGTGCCACGTAATGGCGGCGGAGCACCGTATGTGGGACGCAGCGCAGAGCTGGGCGGCAAGGGCTGGGAATAGAAACGAGCCAGCTCCGCGCTACTTGGATACATGCTAGATCCAGCCGATGGCGGTGGCACGCGCGCATGCGCCGGGGGCAGCAGGGAAGGCATGGGCATGCGCGTAATTACGGAAGCCTGAGAGACGGCAACTGGGGCATCTTCATGCGGCTTAAAGAGCTGCGGTGGCGTCGACTGCGGTGGCTGCGCCTTGCCAGAAGGCGCTGCTTTCTCACTGCCCACCGAAGAGGTGGCTGCCGTGACAGCTGCGGCCGTTTGTTGCTTCTGCAGCTGATCCCGCAATGGTGTGACCTTTTTTCGTCGACCACGTGGCTTGGCATCGGGTGTTGGAACGGGCGCTGGGCCACGCACCGTGGCAGCTGCAGCGGCTGCCTGCATCAGGTGTGCTGCCGCAACGGGCATTGACATGCCCAGCGGCAGACGCTGCATGGCCGGCAGCTGTTGTTGCTGCGCAGGCGCATAGTTCGCACGACTC
The DNA here is from genome assembly GCA_035047405.1 of Drosophila stalkeri. Taxonomy (NCBI): domain Eukaryota; kingdom Metazoa; phylum Arthropoda; class Insecta; order Diptera; family Drosophilidae; genus Drosophila; species Drosophila stalkeri. The sequence continues at coordinate 26,070,572 of JAWNPR010000039.1, forward strand.
AGTGGCTGGCCCAGAGGCGCGGAAAGCGCACTCTGCAGCAGCTGCATGGCCTGTGGTGGCGGTGCCAAGTGGCGCTGTAGCATTGGATGCATGCCTGGTGGAGGAGGGTGTGGCTGCTGCTGCTGCTGCTGCTGCTGTTGCTGTTGCTGCTGTTGTTGTCCACCCGGCGGTGGAGGTAGAAGTGAAGCTGGTAGCCCACCGGCTGGACCATGTGAGGGGAACTGATGACGCAGCAACGGCGGATGCATTGTGGGCATAGGCAAGCGCTTGCGCATCGGTTCCTGCAGCCCGGAGGCGCTTGGCAACTGCTCCGGCGTGGAGGACGGCTGTTTGGCCGCCTTGGATTTGGCTGGCGTGGTGCGTAACACCTCATCCGGTGCGGGCAATTCTCGTACAGCGGCATCTGAATTTAACTGCTCCACCACCATGCGCGCAATCGCATCCTCCATGTCCTCGGGCAAATCGGGCAACTCGGTGTCATCCAGCTCAGAGTCCACATCATCCAGATCATCAATGGCCTCGCCCTTGCGATGCAGGTAATCAATGTCCAACACCTTGGCCTGACGTATCACAGACAACGGCACCGTTGACAGCGAATCACCAGCGCCCGATGCAGCACCAGCTTTTGTGGGCGTGCGCTTCTCCGGCGTGGACGCCGCTGCCGTTGATCCCTTGATGGGTACTAGCCGCGGCGTTGCCGCCAACTTGGCACCCTCCGCATTCTTCTCGGCCAGCATGCGCTTGATCTCCTCCTGTTTCTGGATAAACTTCTGCCGTTCCTCGGGCGGTGTGTCGGGACGATGTACTCCCGGCTTGATGCCACCATCGGAGCTATCATCGTCAAAGTCCTCGATATAGGCATAGCGACGACCACGTGTACGCGTTCGCTCATCGGATCCGCCACCGCCGCCACCCTCATCTGAGGAAGGGGCCTTCTTTTTCTTCTTGGTGCTCTTGCCTTTGCCTTTGCCCTTGCCAGACGACTGCGCCTGCGCCGACGAGCCCGTCGTTGACGTCGTCTTCTTCAATGGCTGCGAGCGCGGCTGTTTGCCCGAACCTTTGCCCGACATTGGCGCACCATTAGCGCCAATCTGTACCTCATCATCGTCATCCTCATCCTCTTCCTCCTCGCTCTCACTGATGTCATCATCCGAATATTCAAGCTGTTTCATTTTCTTGGGCGCTGGCTTCTTCAGTTTGGGAGATTTGCGTGCAATGCCCGCTGAAGATTTCTTCGCCGCTGCCTTCTTGCGCTTCGAAGGATGCCAGGCACCGTCCTCGCTCTCACTGGTGGTGTCATCGCACAGATCCGCACTATCCATGTTCTCCGACAACTCCGAGCCGTTATCATCGTCATCTGTTTCGGTTTCCGTATAATCGGAATCCTCCTTCTTCTTCTTTTTATGAGATTTGTTGGACTTGGAGCGTTTTTGTTGTTCCTCCTCGTCGCTCTCATCGCTCTCCTCCACCACAAATTTACGATCCTTGCGACGCTCACGTGCTGCGCGTCGTGCTGCCTTGCGCTGCTTCTTGCCACGCCCGGGGCGTCTATAAATCTCCAGACTGGAATCCGAATCGTCCGAGGCAGACTGCGAAGTGTCCTCGTCGGAGAAGCTGGATGTCTTAAAGTCTTCATCGCTGCCATGATCCTCCTCGGAGCTCACATCCAATGTGGTCAATTTGCGTGCCTTCTTCTTAGCCGGCTGAGGTTTGCTTTTCGGCTGCCTGACAGCTTTCAGCGGCTGTTCATCTTCATCGTCGTTGCTGTCGTCATCGTTGCTTGACTTATCCTGCGTGTCGGACGTGAGTTTAGCTGCCTTCACTTCGGATTCATCATCGTCGGGTTGCTCGCCCTCTTCGCGTCGCATTTTCTCCTTGTCCGCCTCGATAATGGTGCTAATGTCCTTACCCCTGCCTAGATTTCCAGCTCCTGCCACCTCATCCATCTCTTTCTTTAGCGCCGAATTGATCAGATCATCGTATTCATTGAGGCGATAGCTGACATTGATCTGTCGTCGCTTGCGCAGCTTATAAATGGGCTCATCATCCGAGTCCGAATAGCTGCTGCTGCTACTGCTTCCGCTGCTGCTAGAGCTGCCCGAGCGCGCGCCGCCTCCTGCTCCCGATTGCTTGCCGCTCTTCGTTGCGCTACTAGCGCTATCCGATCCATCGTCCTTACCGCCGCGACGACGTCGTGTGCCTCGCTTAGCTGCCCGACGATTGCTGCGTCCATCTCCACGTCGTCTCTTCGTTTTATCCGCCTTGGCGCGTTTATTGCCCTTGCTGGACGCATCGCCATCATCATCGTCGTCATCATCCTCATCCTCGTCATCGTCCTCATCATCATCATCATCGTCCTTGTCGTCATGCTTTTTGCGAGCATTCGAGTTAGAGCGCTCCTCCAGCTCACTGGCCGTACGGGCAGCTGCAGCGGCTACCGCTTGGCGCTTTTAAGATTAAAATATATAAAGATTATAAATGACATCAAGAGTTATAATTAATTTTAGGGCATCTTCCTCAATGGGTTTCTATTGGCACTTTTTTAGAAATAAATAGTTAGGAAGACTAAGAAGGGATGAGTTCATCTGAGGAGAAGTTTCCCTGAGAAGGAGTTTCCCTAAGTCCTGAAAGATCAGCGCACATATATATGTAACATAAACTTATTCAAAACTATATAAATTTTGGGGCTTGGTTAATTTGAATTCACTAGCTCTTATAGGTTCTGAGATCGACTGAGGAACAGGGCTTAATCGACTCAGATCGTTGATCAAGGCTCTATATATTTGGTGAACTCTGCTTGTTACAAACATTTATAGATCACACTAATATATTCAGATATTGGAATATGGCGAATGATATAAAATATGTTGAATGTTTATTGGTTTGTGTATATAAAGATATCAATTTGGTAGAGTTAAAGATAATAACAAGATTTCAAATGTTAATATTATATATCAATCGTAAAACAATTTGCACTATATGCACTATTTTCGATATAAGCTCTTTGAGCTTTCAGAAATGATATATGTATTTTTCATATTTTGTGTACGCTTCGTAAGGCTTCATAAAAATCAGAAAATAATTCCAAATGTTAATAATATCAGTTGTTGAATACGGTCAACAATTTACGAACTTTCAAGAAATTTAAAATAAAAATAAAATAAGTTTGAGCTTTCAGGGAAAATATACATTCCTGATATAGATGTATTTAAGTTAACTACAAACTTCCCAGCAAAGAAAATTAATAAAAAACATAAAATCTTGCACTTACCTCCGCCTCCTCAGCCAAGAGTTTCTCTTGATGTTTACGCGCAACCATATCATCGAATTGCTGTAGCTGCTGTTCCAGGGCAGCAATAAGCTGCTCCTGTTGGCAGGGCGGACAGTGCCAATCGCCTTCGGGTATGTAGAAGAGCACGGGACTGAGACAGGAACAATGATAGCCTTTGTTGCAGTCGGGCGTATCGCATAGAAGTATCCATTCGGGATGATCCGATTTGCCACATTTCTGACACGCTTCGTCAGGGTCCGCAGCTTCCTCATTATCATCGGCATTCTCCTTGCGCAGTGTGCGAGCGCGTTTCATTGGAACCACCTGTGAATCATCCTCAACCTCCGATTCGGGTGAGAATTCATGATCGGATTTAAAGAGTGGCGAACCGGGATCGGTCTCGTAGTGTGGTGGCTCTTCCTCCTCCTCCTCGCTTTCGGCCTGCTCCTCGGAGTCCGATGACCAGCCCCCGTTCTTACCGGGACACTTTTTCTTGATCTTCTTCTTGGTTTCCTCCGCTTCGCTGGCCGACTCATACGACTCGGATTCAGCTGACGGCTCCAGCACTGTGGGATCAGCCTCCTTTTCGGCCTTCTTTTTGTTCTTCAGCTGTTGTTTCATGCTCCTCAACGCCACTTCCTCTAATTTGCGTCGCTCCGCCTCTTCTTTGATTTTCTGCTGTGCTATGCGTCGCGATTGACGCACTGGCGTCTCCGAATCGTTGGTGTCAATGATGTTGGTAGTGTCCACCTCCCGTTTCTTACGTGGCCCACGTCCACGTCCTACTTTAGGCGTTGTCACCGGCTTGGGCAGCTCCTCCTTGGACTCTGAAGCCTTTGGTTTTTCCGTTGGCTCTTTAGATTCCTCCTCGGTTTTGGACTCCTCTTCGGTTTTGGAGTCCTCTTCGGTTTTGGGTTCCTGCTTGGCGACGGCCTCGGTTTTGGACTTCTCCTTTGCCACTGGTTCAGGTTTGGGTTCCTCTTTGATTGGTGACTTTGTTTTAGCTGTCGATTTCACAGGTTTCACGTCTGGCTTCTCATCTACCACCTCCTCTTCGACTTTGAGTGGATCCTCTTTGATATGCTGCTTATTTTCAGTGTTGGACTTGTCTTTTGGGCCACCTCGAGTGCGCTTGGGTTGCGGCAACTCAGAGTAGACTACTGCAGTTCCTCCACGACGTCCAGAGCGCCGACCTTGAGTTTCAGCAGGCGGTGGCGGCGGCGAGTCCTCCTTAGGAGTTGGTGGCGGAGGTGAATCCTCCTTGGGAGTTACTTGCGTTGCCTGCTTGACTACTTGAGGCACTTTATTAGTAGCAGGTGGTGGCGTGGCTTGCTTAGCTGGCGGAGATGCTGCTCTTTTAGCTAAAGGAGATGTTGATCTCTTTCCTGAAGATGTTTTGCTCTTATCTGGTGAAGAAATTGCCCTCTTAACAGGAGGAGGCGTGATTTCTTTAACGGGTGGAGGTGTAGCTTGCTTAACCTGTGGCTGAGAAGCTTGCTTTACGGGTGGAGGTGTCGCTTGCTTTACTGGTGGAGGTGTGGCTTGCTTAACGGATGGAGGTGTTGCTTGCTTAGCGGGTGGTGGAGTAGCTTCCCTTACGGGTGGAGGCGAGGCTTGTTTAGCTGGCAGTACTGGAAATGTTTCCCGTTTAACTACCGTTTCATGATGGGCCGCTGATGGGGATTCCTCCTGCAGGAATTGCTGATCATTGTTGCGCATGTGTTTCTCGCTGATTGCAGGCAATTCTTCACAGACGCTCGTCTCCTTGGACTCTTTTGACTCATCACTGCTGCGCCGTTTGCGTTGCAATGTGGGTTCAATGTGGGATTGGCTGTGGAGAACTGGAGCTGGAGCTGGAGTTGGAGCTAGAGCAACGACTGTTTCGCTATTGGTTCGTTTTCTTGGTGTTGCCTCCTCGTCGCTCTCTTCCTGGCGTATTTGTGTAAGCAGATTCTTTTTCAGTGGCTTCGTAATAGGCGACTTCTTGGGCGGTGTGAAGGGTACAGTTTCGATTCGTTGCGCTACAGGCGGCGTGATCTCTCCGACTGGCTGTGAAGGCACCGACGCGGGCGCAGACTGGACTGTCGGCTGGGACGTTGGTTGCTCAGGTATTTGAGGCGGCTGCTGTTGCTGCTCATCTTTTGGTTTCTCTGGAGTCTTCTTTAATTTCTTCTCGATGATTTCGGCCAGCGTCGGCTTTTGTTTCACTGTAGCGGGCTTCTCCAGATGTCGCTTGGGTGCTATAATCTTGCGACGACTGCGTGCATCTTCCTCGCCGCTCGACGAAGTTGTCTCCTCGATTTGTGTCTTCTGAGCCTCAACCTTGCGTCGTATTTCCACATTGGTGATCTTTGGACGCATCTTAATACGTTTTCCACCAATATCCAAATCATCATCATCGTCCAACTGATGTTCATCCTCCAGCTGCAGCTCACCATGTGCATCGATTTCGCTCTCAGATGTCGAGTGACGCGCAGCGGGCGCTGCAAAATCAGCCAAACGACGCTTCCGATTGGGTAGTAACATTGCTTTTCTGCTCTGACTCTCGGCAGAGATTTCCAATTTAGTTTCCTTTGGTTCCATTGATTCAAAGGACTTCACTTCTGTTCTGCTTTCCTTAGGCTTTACATTTTGATTATCTGTTGGGACTGCTACCTTCGAGGTGCTAGGCAATTCGTTTTGTACTGTTTCTGTTAACTTAGTTTGGTTGTTGATTTCCACAGAAGCTTCTGCTATTTCGTTAGCTGCTGACACAACTGCAGTTGCGCTTGATTTGTCAATAGTTATAGCTGATTCAGTTCCATTTCCAGCTGCTTTAACAGATTCACAGGAAATTGTCGCTGATGAAGTATTCTGTGAATCAATTGCCACATTTGAAGTTGATTTATTATTCTCATCAATCGATTCTTTAACTGATTCAGCTGAGGAAGTTCTGTTCTTGTCAGCTGGAAGTGCAGCTTCTTCTTTAATGCTTTCTTCCTTAGTTTCCTCCTTGCCAATATGATTCATATTTAAGTTTTTATTATCTTCGCTTTTTTCAACTAGGCTTTCAATTTTTTTTCTTACTTCTAATTCATCTTTTGCGTCCGTTTTTTCTGTTTCAATTATTTTCTTTACTATTTCCACTGATTCATTTGTCGTCTCTATGACTCGCACCTTGTACACTTTTTCTACGCTTTCTTCTTCGCATTTTTCAGGCTTTTCTTCCACATGTTTTTGTTCATTTGAGATTTCATTTGTTTGTTCCGTCTTATCAGTCAGATTTTCAACTGGACTTTCTGCTGATTCTTTTTCATCTATATTTTCTTTAGCTTCATCTTCTACAATGATTTTGTCACTAGAGTTAGATTTATTTTGCTGCTCATGTTCCTGTTCCTGTCCCTGATCCTGTTCATGTTCCGGTGATTCATTACCGTTAAGAACTATCGCAATTTTCTCATTATCATCCTCCGTTGTTTCATTAGACTTTCGGCTCTCTCCATTCGTTTTCTCGGCTTCTGGTTTCGAATCGCCTAAGCTATCGAATATGCTGCGCTTTGCCTCCTGTTTTGGTGTCTGTTTGATGGGGCTCAGCTTTAGACAGCCTGGTTCTCCGAAAAAGAATGTCGCCTTTGGCTCAGGCTTTGCGGTGGCGTCCTCTTCATTGGTTTCGTTGTTGCTGTTGTTTCCCACCAAACAATCAGCGCCACTTCCAGAGCCACGCACAAAGAGGAGTTCTTCAACGATTGTTTCACCAACGCACGAATCTAAATCATTTTCCTTATACGCAAAGGCGCCAAGGAATAGTGCGTCATCTGGCAAGGCTTGGTTTTCATGGCCAGCTCCTTGTCCACGAACTATTAAAGTGGGCTCTTCGATGGCTTCGCCAACTTCGCCATCTTCATCCTCATCATCCTCCTCCTCCTCTTCATCCTCTTCGTTGAATTTTTGCTCGTTCTCATCTTCGTCGGCAGCTGCGCTATCAAGTGATTCCTCTTCTCCGTCAAGTGATTCCTCCTCCTCCTCTTCACCCTCATCCAGCTCCGAGTCCTCTGAGTCCACTTCGTTATCATCTTCGGACTTGGTGCTCTCATAGCGACTCGGCTTTTTAATACGTTTTGTGTCGAGCAGCGTGGGACGCTGCTTCTTATGTTGATCCTCAGATGCTAACGGTGGACTATTATCCACATCCTCCAATGGACGTTTCTTGGCCGGAGCAGGTGATCCACCCAGTTTACCTTGTGTAATTACCAGAGGCTGCAAAGCAAATGGTGTAATCAAGGAAAAACGTAATCTTCAGTTAATGGACTCACCTTGACCTTCTTGGGCTTTAGCTCCGCGTCCGATTGTTCCTGCTGCTGCTGTTGCTGTTGCTGCTGCTGCTGCTCGGGCGTACGCAGCTTAATCTTCAAATTGGGCACTTTCGCTTCATGCGAATCATCATCATTTGGCTCCGGCTGCAACACAGTCGGTGTTGCCTGTGTTGCAGCATGACTGCTGCTACTACTACTAGTGGTATCCTCATCCGCTTCGCCAATATCTTTGGAGGGCAGCACCACCTCATTGCCGCGCAGACGTGCAATTAGATTAACAAATTCATCACGATTTGTTGCCACCACCTGCCATATCTCTTCGTCCAAATGCTCCTGATAGATGCGCAAATTGCAATCGCCATCCTGCGACAGCCAATACGAGTGACCCAAGCGATCGCGTCCAATGGGCTGGGCACGCAATGACGCTGCGCTTAGCGTTTGAATATTTGCGCGAAACTTAGCATTACGTTCAAATTGACTTTCAAGCAGTTCCTGAAAGCAACAAATCGAAGGATTAATAAAGAGCTTTCATTTTAAAATAACAGAAATAAATGGTAGTTATACTCACGCGTAAAATACGTAGCTTAACCTTAAGACTCGAATTCCGGTAGCCGAAGCGCTCAATCTCCCACGCATCCTGCAGGGAATAGCCGAAACAGAATTTACTCAACGCGGATTCCCAGCTCTTTTCATGCACCGTTTTGCGTGTCTTGCGCAACAGTTTAATGTGAAGATCTCTCAGTTGGGGCACTGAAAAGCGAAAAAATTAAAAAAGCAAACGTGAGTAATGTTAAGCTAGATGTGATTGTTGTTGTTTTTGTTTTTGTTTTCTCTTTCAGCTGCATTTTTGACGGTCTCCGCTTTACTCCATACCAAACAATAATACAAACAATCGAGCTCTCTTTTTCTCGCGCTCTCGCCGTCACTCTCGCTCTCTCAGTTTCGACACACACACACACACGCACCCTGACTTGCACAGCTGCATACATATGCACGCTCACACACACACGCATACATATGCATACACACTCACACACGTACGTACCTTCATCGTTGTTTGTCAACCACTCCTGCAAATGCTTGAAATTTGGCAATGCCAAACCCAAATCTTTGGCAAATTTTTGTAAAAATGCACATATTACTGCAAAATCTGGATCGTTTGCACACGAATGTAGCGTTGTAGTTAATGCATCGTCATCTTTATCTTTACATTCTTCTTTACATTCAGCCGTAGCTGAAGACGCCGCCATTTTTCATGCGTCTGCTGAAAAAATGTGTTAGGCCCTCAAAAACTTGTACAATACACTTGCAAAACAGCAGAAGCAGTACAAATTATGCACTGCATTTGTTAAAACTTCAAGTACACTGAATGCAAAACGATTTATTGCACGAATTAATCATAGTTTTAATTACTTTTATACTATTACTTTATTTTTCGACGCATGAGAACGATAGACGACCGATAAACTGTGGTGGTCGCACAATACACGCACGCATTAGAGATGACCCATTGTTGTGTCTTAACGAAATTTACTCACTTAACGAAATTACTCAATTGGCACTGCCATCGACAGTTTAGCTATTGGGGTATTTAACATTTGTTTGAAAAGGTAACAGAAGCAAATAAGAAGAGCGTAGAAAAACAACAAAGACGGACAAAAACAACGGTGAAAATCGAATTTCTATCTCATAGTTTAAAAATCGACTCACTGTGTTTACTCTTTGTTAATTTATTGCGTTTCAAATTGAGAAAGAGCAAAAAAAATAAAAAAAGAAACAAAAATTTAAATCAATACGAATCAAAAAGCCAAAGACCAGTGAAAGTGTGTGTGGTATAAGAGATTTTTCGCATTGGCAAAACAGCTGTAACAGATTTCTTAAAATGGCAGCATATCAAATGAATTTCAACCAGGATTTTACGTAAGTTATAACAAATTAGCTACCCAACATCTACCCCAAACAAACTTTTGCACACCTACTCAAAGCCTTCCTTCGAAATAAAGAAGGTCATTGAGCAAAAAAGAAAAAAAAGAGCAAAATAGCAAAAATAAAAAAATATGAGTTACAACGAACGACAAATGAGACAAGTAAACAAGCGAAACAGCTGGTGGAAGAGAGGGAGGGTGTGAAGGAAAGTGGATGAGGGGCACAATGGGTGCTAATAGCTGAACTGTAACAATGTCTATCAGTACGTGTGCGTGTGTGTGTGTGTGTGTATCTGTTTATTTGTGTGAGTGTGTGTGAGCGTGTATTGGCGTCGTTTTGCTTATTAGAACATGCAAACAACCAGTTCTAATAAGAATGACATGCATACATTTATTATGAAATAAACTTAGCTAGAGTTAATCTGACATCATCTTAACATTAACAGAAATGTTAGCGCTCACAATTGTTGTTTGCTAAACAGTGTAATGAGCAGTAGCCACAGCACACACACACACACATACAAGAGCAGTACAGAGACGCAAACACGCATACTGTAAATGCGCAACAGCTGATGCTGTTTCGCTTTGCATGTATTTTCTACAGTGCTTGTGACTGACTTGCAAGCTGAATAAACATGTATAGCTTCTTTTTTTGATGTATTTTTTTCGCTAATTTATTTTTGTTTTGAAGCTTTGTTTATTTTTGCTCAGCTGATGTCATAATGAGGTTGGCTGATTGATCAAACCACCGTTACTTGCTGAGCATCTAATGGCTTGCTGTCCCACTCTCACACTCTTCCTTTTACACTTTGCTCTCGGCAGTGCAAGTGACGCACAAACTAGAAGCAAAAACAAAAACAATCAATATTGCTGCCTATGGCGAAAATCACAAAAAGAAAACACTTAAGGCATACATATATATGTATGTATGTACGTATGTGACACACATACAAACAGACATGTTTATACATCTATATTATTGACTCACACACACACACACACACACATGTGCAAAAGCAAACTCAATTATATGAGCGGCCTGATAGTCTCGCGTCATAAAGCGAGAACAAAGAGCTGCTCCATAAACAAGGCAATCTGCAGAAAAGAGATAGCATGCAAAACGCTTTCTAATCAGAACAAATCAATTTGCTGCTTTCAAAAGCATTTTGCAGGTGAATGCACACCAGAATCGAACTCAATTAGGCATTTTGCCTTTACATTCGATTGAGCGTCAAGTTCAAGGGCAAAGGTGCAGCAGCCCAGCCGACTTAATAATAATAATGATGATAATGACAATGATTGGACAACTAAAAACACGTGTTGCCATCACGTCCATTGTCCGTCCACTGAGCACGAATAGTGCAGTTATTTCATAATAAATATCTCTGTTTTTGTTTACACCAGCTGTTTGCGTCGTGCGTTTTGCGTCTCAAATACCCTACATACATATAAGTTCAGGGAATGCAAGGCATTTTGAATTCGAAAGGAAATTTGTAACAAAATGTTATATATTATTATTTTAAAGTTTAAAATAAATTTGAATATATAAAATATTATATATATTTTCAATTTTGAAATAACTTTTTTCATATAAAATTTTATATATAATTTTGTATATATTAAATATTTATATTTATTTCCATATATAAAATATATTCTCTTTTTTTAAATATTTAAATGGGAGATAGAGTTTATTTAACAATTTTATTATTGTTTTAAATTTTAAATAAATTTGTTCATATAAAATGTTAAATATATTTTTTTTTATACTTAACATTTGTTTTTATTTTTGTAAAATAGTCTATTATTTTTTATTTAATCCTTTTTGATGAGAATGATTGACTGAACATTTATTTTATAAAAATTGTGGAATATGTTTTTAATGTTATAAAATATTTTTGTAATATCATTTATTTATTTTAATTATTTGAATATTGACTTTTGAATTAAATCTCCTCGTTTTCTAATTTTTATTAATTTTGACTAAAAATTTTAATTCATACACATTTTTTAATGGGAGAAATCATGTTTTATATTCTAAAGAATGAATTTTTGTTCATTTTAAAGCGTAGTAGAATTTCGTCGTTTACTTTCTATCTGATCCTTTTTGATGCTAATGAACCCTTATCAGCACTTTTGAACCGAACATTTTAATTTATGAGTCCACTTGACTTCGTGCTGATGTGTTTACATTTTTTTAATATTTTTTGTGCTTCCGATGCGTCATTGAAAATATACAAAAATATTATTTAGTCAAAGTATGAAATTCCTCACTCAGCTTTAGTTTAGCTGTTGTTAGTAAACAGCGCAAAAGGGAATAGCGTAAAATAAAATGAAAAAATAAAAAATAAATAAAAAGCAAACCGCAAACAAGGCCGTCGTGTTATCGTTTTGCAAGGGGGGTCCGACTGCGTCTCTCTCATACAATTCTGTATGGCCTTGGGCCCCATTTTTTTGCGACAACGCCTTTGGCGCGAAACTAGTTTCCCATAGAAAAAAAACATTGAGAACCAACTTTAAATCGGCTGAGCAGCACACGTGTTGCGCTCATCGCCAGATTTTTTGGCTCTCGCTTATCGTTTTCGGGTTTTGGTGGAGAAACGTGCCTGACATAAATTTCGAGCAAATGATAACAACAAAAACAAATAAACATTTCCATGGTCAAAATGGCTTTGCATTAATTCAAGTGCAAAACCCGTGAGTGCCAACAATTAAAAGCTCTTAATATGGTTTATTCATGCAAAGCTGCCGAAAAAAAATTTAAAATGAGCGCGCTCATCGCATGTTTACCAACACTGTTCAGTTACACAGAATAAATACCAAATAACAAGCAAAACGCTTATTGATTAATAAATGTAAAAATAATATAAATATACTAAATAAATAAAAAAGAATACGAATTTCCATAGTAAAACCTAATTAAAACCAATGCAAAGCAAAAGCTCTTGCTAAGTTTTGCTTGAGCTGCCAAAGTAGAATTTGAATTTGAAAAAAAAAAACGAATTTCCATAGTAAAACCTAATATAAACCAATGCAAAGCAAAAGTTTTTACTAGGTTTTGCTAGAGCTGCTAAAGTAGAATTTGAATTGCGCGCGCAAAGTGCACAGTTATCAACACTGTCGAACTACCGCCAGTGTGGCAGCGCGCTTCACCCTCTAAATACCAACTAAAATACCAAATCACTGCAAGCGCAAGCCAAATATAAACAACAACAAACACAAATTGCATTTGACATTGAAAAAGGCGAGAATTGGAAAATAATTGGGTAATTAAATACCTGAGAGAGAGAGGGAGAGAAAGAGCGAAAGATTTTGAGTGTGCGGAAAAATCAATTTCGCCAGCCATGGAGCAGCGCGCTAATTTTCTAGCTCTCACACTGCTCGACGCCCTGGAGGATGAGAACGAAGCGGATATATTCTCAATGCTGGATCGAAACACCATAAATGCAGGCGTCGTGCCCTGCGAGCGTGGCATAGCCCCGCTGCACTATGTGTGCGGCATGCAGAACGAGGCGCTGGCGTTGCGTATATTGGAGCGATTCCTAGCCAGCGATCAGCTGGACGTGAATGTGCGCTGCGATGGCAATATGACGGCGCTGCACATTGCTGCAATCTATGGACGAGCGGAGCTGGTGCGTCTGCTGCTGGAGCGTGGCGCAAGATCAGACATTGCCGACGATGAGCACAAGTTGGCCGTGCACTATGCCATCGAGGAGTGCCACTTTGAGGTGCTGCAACTGATGCGCGATCACATCTACCGGGAGAAGCAGCAACAGAAGCAACTGCAGCAGCAGCAGCAGCAGAAGTTCCTGACAACGCCCACGACGCTGAAGTACAATCACGATGTCACCTCGCCCTACTACATCAATATAACGCATCGGCGTGGCAAGCCGCAGCCACAATTTCCAGACGATCCGGAGCCCGTGCAGGAGCAGTCGATCAATCTGTTCTCGCTCACGCGAGATCATTTGGCAGAGCTTACGCAGCATCAGCAGGATGCGGCAACCTGTGGACGTCGTACCCTCATCGAAAGCTGGCGGGATAAGGTGGAGCGTTCGCGTACTCGCAAATCGTTGCTGCAGGAGCAACAGGTAGAGATGCTGGTGGAGCAGGCCATGGCACAGGAGGACTTTTGCTACGAGGAGCATGTGCAGCAGACCTTGAGGCAGGCGGCACAGGAGCCGGCAACAAAAGCCAGTGTTCCAGCAAGTCGTGCTGCCTTCGGGCAGCTGGTGGAGCAAGTAGCTCAGGCGTGTGTGCTGGAGCAAAGTTTCTACACAACCGCAGAGGAGGAGCAGGGGCAGCCGGAGGAGCAGGAGCAGCAAAAGAAGGCAACGGATCAGCAGAGGCAGCCCCAAGATAAATCCTATTATCTGCAAATGACGGAAGCATATGTGCATACGGATGATGAGAATGGCCTGGTCTTCTATGAGACGAAGCTGCTCCAGAATGGCGAGGCGAAGAAGCAGCTGACGAAACGCAAGGCAAACCAGCAGGAGGAGCCGCCGCTGGACAGCAGTGTGAGCACAAATCTCAGTGTGCCGATGGACTACGAGACGGATGCACTGCGTGCAGAGCTGACGCAGTTGGGCGCTCCAGTGGGACCCATCACACGCACCACGAAGCGACTCTACATTAAGCAATTGATCAAGTACAAGAGGAATACGGCAGCGCTGCTGGCAGCGCAGAAGCATGCCAAGGCGGCACAAATCAAGTACTCCGTGGAGCTGCATCATACGCTGAGATCCCAAGCGGATTACGAGCAGATCGAGCGGTTTCTGGTGCACGAGATGGCCTCGGCGCAGCACTTTGCTACAGCAGGAGCTGGGGCAGGAGGCGGAGGGCGACAGCTGCGGGAGGGGCATCTCAAGCAGAGTTTCATTTATATGCTAATAGATCCGAGGATTTCGAGAAATTTGCCAGGAGAACGTGCATTCGTAGATCCTTTGAGCATTTGGTCACGCTTCCTGGATGCCATTTTCTATGTGGGCAAAGGAAAATGCTCCCGACCCTATGCCCATCTCTATGATGCAATGCGTCAGCACACGCGCCTCCATATGCAACAGCATCAGCAGGAGTCGACGAATGGGAAGAAGCCGGCGATTGGGCGTGGCCTGCTGATGCCGGAGCTGTTCAAATCGCCGCCGGCGGCAAATGCGGCCAAAGCTGGGAGCCGAAAGCTGCAGCGCATCCTGGACATCTGGCAACATGGCAGCGGCGTCGTCTGTCTGCATGTCTTTCACAATATAATGCCCACGGATGCGTACACGAGAGAGGCATCCATTATAGATGCCCTCGGCCTGACTCATTTGACTAATTTGAAGCGCGGAGATTACTATGGCCCGGCCCAGATCTGGACAATGAAGCAGAAAAAGCAGCTGGGCATTGCATTGCTCTATAAGGCGTTGCACATTTATTTGGCCGAGGGCGAGTCGCAGTTGTCGCCAAGTGATTTAATTTAGTTTAGTTGTGTCAATTAGCAATAAGTACAAAGTACAAAGTTACAAAAAAGTGCGCCAAAGCTTTTAGCGGGATCTCAATGAAAGTGTGTTTATAAACAAATGAAAATACTATTAAAATAAATTGAATTGCTTAGTAAACATTAAGAATGAACTAAATAAGCACTGTGTTGGTATTTATTAGAGTTTGGTATTTTATCACATGAATATAGCTGTCACGCTCTTCCACACACGCAGCGCTGCTTTGAACTGTTTGTTGAAGTAATTGCTGATTTTATTTGTTTGTTATTTGTTTTCTATTATTATTTATGCATCTTTAAAGTTGCATGATAATATTTATTATGTTAAGTCAGAGTTTAAAATACAATAGTTTTTGTAATATTATATTCATGCTTTGTTTGCTGCCTATCATGTTTTCCTGATTGCAAATCTCAAATGTGCTAAGGTTGCAGGTTCAAATGCCAGCGTAGGCATAACAAAAAAAATGTACTTTTTAAATTATTTTCTTTTTTCAAAATATGTAAAATAATTTATAAAATTATTTTTTCATTATATTTCTTCAAAGCAACCCTTATAAATACACTTACATAAGCTATTGTCTATGCAGCTGCCGCTGACCATCAACCCTCACCTCGTCAATGCATTTGCGGCACTTCCCCTTCCCTATGAAAAAATCCAAAGGCTAATAAAGCAACAATAAAAAGGGATGCATTTGCCGAATGCTCACACATACAACAAAAATTGCAGCCGAAAAGCATGCTAGACAAACTGCGCCGAAATGAAATGAATGCTTGAGAGTATTTATGTTTAGGTCACTTAGAATTCTCAACTGGTTAAGGCTGGGTGCGCATGGAGTAAACGTTGTTTTGGGTTGTTAGGTTATCTTTGCGCAGAGGCGATATCGTAACCAATGAAGTTCTACTGAGGTGCGATTATTGCTAGTTGAAAACTTTAACCAATACCCCGCCATGGGGACGTGAAATACCGTCCACTACGGCAATTTTTGGAAGCCCGAGAGGGCTAATTATATAATAAATGTAATAATATGAAGTAGTTTAAGATGAAAGGATGTTGGTTTAAAAAGAGGAGAAAGTAGGAGGTATTTCAAAAGGAATATGATTTTATTATTTGAAGTAGTACTAAACATTATTGAAATATACTAAATGTGGCTGGATGTCATTTTTTTTACTCCCCTACACTCACTTTTTGTAATAAATATGAGAGGGATTTGATTAGTATTAAAGATAGGCATTTTATGAAATATGCTAAATATGCCCACATTCATTTCTTTTTAACGCCCAACAGCTCCCTTTCAGTGCTGAGCAGCACTGGTCTGCGCCTGTATTCGATTGCTGGCCAGGATAAAGTCGAGGAGATCTTCGCCAAGGACAATACAGAGCAAATACGCATTGTGGAGCGACTCTTCAACAGTTCGCTGGTGGTGCTGGTCACCGCACAGAAGCCCAACTGCCTGAAGATGCTGCACTTCAAGAAGAAACAGGACATCTGCAATTGCTTCTATCCCTCGGAGATATTGTGCGTGCGCATGAATCGACAGCGTTTGATCGTTTGCCTGGCGGAGAGCATACACATACATGATATACGCGACATGAAGATCCTGCATTCCATTGAGAATATCGCACCCAATGAGCTGGGTCTCTGTGCGCTCTCGCTGAACTCGCATCTGGCATTCCCCGTCTGCCAGTCGAGCGGTGAGCTGCGCATCTTTAATGCCAACAAACTGCGCACGGGCATGACAATCAAGGCCCATGACACGCCCCTCTCAGCGCTCACATTCTCGCCCAGCGGCGCACTGTTGGCCACCGCCTCCGAGCGCGGCACTGTGATACGCGTCTTCTGCGTGAAGAACGGCCAGCGGGTGCAGGAGTTCCGACGCGGTGTCAAGCGTTGTGTGAGAATCGCATCGCTGATATTTGCCGCTGGCGGGGATTATCTGTGCGCGTCCTCCAACACGGAGACGGTGCATGTCTTCAAGATCGATGCCAAGGCTGTTGAGGTGGCGGAACTAAAGGCAATAGGTGAGTGAATCGAATTATAAGAGGATTATCCTTATCCTAATCATTTCCCGCTTCAGCCGAAGTGGCTGCCAAATCGGATAACAATGTTAAGGAAGCCACAGCCACGACGACCAAGACGACGGAGCCTGCAGCAAGCAGCACTGAGGAGGCCAGTGGTGAGCCAACTACAGCCAGCACGGCAGCCAGCTGGGGCGGCATGTTCACCAAGGCGATGTCCTCTCTGCTACTGCCCGCCCAGGTCAGCGATGTGCTCGCCCAGGATCGTGCCTTTGCCACGGTGGTGTTGCCACAGCCCGGCCTCAAAAACATATGCGCTCTGACCCGCATACAAAAGGAGCTGCGCCTGCTGATTGCTTGCGAGGATGGCTTCCTCTATATGCACGACTTCAATGCGGAGCGTGGAGGCATTTGCAAGCTGCTGGCCGTGCACGATTTGAGGGGCGCTCTCGAGGATGTCATCGAGCTGCAGCTAAGCGAGAGTGTGCTCAAGGCACAGGCCACCAAGGCGCTTCCACAACAATCGCTGACCATGCTGAAGAGCTGTGCGGCCAGCGTGCTGATCGAGAATCCTGATCCCGTGGCGGACAACAGCTATGCGAGCATATTGCGCGGCGAGCAGGCGGATGCCATGTCAGGTGAGTGGACAATGCAGTAATAATGAAATATAATAATGATAATGATAATTAAACAAATAAAAATATAATATAAATTCAATTCATATAAAATTAATAATAATAACAAAATTATTATAATTGTATATATTAAAATTAATTATGAATTTATTTTATTATATTTATTTTATTTATTTTTTTTTTTTTTTGTATTCTTAAATAAAATATATTTTTAATATATACTCCATTATTATACAATAATATATTAAAAATAAAACAAATTTAAATAGTTAAAAATCAATTATCAATTGATTGATTGATTGGTTTTTTTTTGTATGATTTTTTTTAAATAATAAAAAATAAATTTAAATAAAATAATAATATAAGAAAAAGAATTATGAATTGATTTTATTATATAATTATTTTAATGCAATTTAATTTTGCAATATTAGTTTTATATTTATTTTTGACTTAAATTCAATATACTAATAATAATCAAAATAAAAAAGTTACATTAAATAAATTCTTAATAAATTAATTGATTGAAAAATATTATGAATTACTTTCACTGTATTATTATTAATAATATAATAATACATATAATATATAATATATAATATATAATATATAATATATAATATATAATATAATAATATAATATATGATAATACATTAAATTAAAATAAAATAATATACAATCAAGTATGAATTGATTGACTGAAAATAATGATTATTGATTTTATTATATTTTTATTATATTTTTAAATTAAACGTATATATATAAAAAAAAACTAAAAATTAGATAAAATAAATACTATAAGCGGAACAAAATAAAATAAAATAATAAAAATAAAAATATAAAATAATATAGTATAAACTGAATATAAATTGCATTATTATAAATAATTATGAATTGATTTTATTATATTTTTTATGTTATTAATAAATCAAATAACTAAATAGTAAAAAATAAATAATAAAACAATACAATTTTTAGGATATATTATTTAAAAACAATTATGAATTGATTTAATTATATTATTATTTTTACTTTCATATATTATTAGATTTATTATTTTGTAATATTAATTTGATCATATTAAATTATTGCTATATTTTATATTATCATTAATAATAATTAACTATGATTTTTAGATTCTGCCAAGTTTCGCAAGCTCTGCGATGCAATCGACACGCCCACAAAGCTGTACGACGAGCGCCAATTCCCGCCCGTGGCCTTGACAGCCAAGGATTGACCACGTCGAAGCAGCATAAGGGATATTGTCTTTCTGGATAAAGCACAGTGTGGTTGAAGACGAAGAAGAAGAGGAATTCTATGCATTTCCAAAAACCCAAAAAAAAAGAAATATCAAAAGCTCTTATATATCTCAAAAAAAAGAAGAAAAAAAACGAAGTTTAGCGAATTATTTAAAGCAATTTAATTATGTTAAGTACAAACAAAAAAATGTAAAAAATACTCGTAAGAGAAAAATGTAAAAAAAAGTATTTTAGTTATAGAAATTATTTTGAATTTATGTCGCGTAATATTTGTTTTAAAAATGTATATAACTGTTTCTAAAATTTCCAATTAGAATTGTATAGATATCTCATTCCGTTCGCTCTCTTTCTTTGTATGTCTCTCTCTCTCTCTCTCCCACACTCTCTATCTCTGTCTCTCTGTCAGTGCTCTTTTTATTGAATTAAAAAAACCTTGTATAATACATACATATATTTATTAGTAAGTGAAAAGATTTTTTCTGTTATATTTAAGCTATTTAGAAGCTCAAAAATCCAAAAAAAAAAGAAAACAGGCGAACTGTCGGAGAGAAAGATAATCAACTAAATGTACCTTAAACAATGAGCAACAACAAACGTATTCAATTAGCTTTGCAAGTAATATTAAATGTGTAACAGTAAAAATATGAAAATATTGCAAATATTTTAATATATCAAATAAGTATTAAATGAAAGTGTAACTTTAAGATAAACGAAATATTCAAAATATATCAAAACAATTTAGATATAAAAAAAAAAAAAAACAAAAACAAACAAGATAAAAAATCTGATATTCGCAATCAATTAACTTTAAATAAATTGTATTACAACAAATTCGAAAACAAATGTTCAAAACAGACAAAAAAAAATCAAGTCAATATGCCCAAAATATAAATTAAATAAAAAATAAAAAAAATAAAAAAAAATAAATATAAAAAAAATTAAAAAACTGCAAAAAACTTAAATATTTAAATGTACTTTTTTTCTAAGGGTTAAACTAATTATATAGTTATTAATTTTATAATACATTGTAGGGGTTTGGGATTATCTACTAAAAACCAAAAAATTGTTAAGCCATTTAAATTCTCTTATCATATCTGAACTTTCTTTGAATTCAAAAATCTTGGTAAATGCATTTATTTTTGTTATTTTTTTTTTTTAATCTGATAAGCTTTGAATTGAGTTTCAAGTAGTGAATTCAATATCTAGTAAAGAGTAGGGTATTAAGAGTAACCTAACAACAGACCAAACATCTTAACATAATTGAATTTCAGCCATTTCTGCAAGTTTACATATACATACAAGCACATAAATACTTATAAGCATAGCATGTACACATATATGTATGTATGCATTTATGCATAAGCAAGCGCACGTAAGTGTGCGTGTAAGACCGAAAAAGACATCATGTTAGCTTTCAAATACTCTTCCAAGCTACTCTTCACATACAGAATGAGAAAATGTGCATACATGAGCGTGGCAAAGCAAGTAAATAAATTGCAATGCTGTCCACACTCACTCTCATTTTCTTCCTTCATTAGTTTACACTCCTGTTTGCTGCGCACACATACAAACATAAGCATACTTATGAGAGCGCAATTGAGAGTGAGCAAAAGGAATTTTATGAAGTGTGAGTGAGACAGAGTAGCAGATCGCCTATCAATGTTAAACGACTCAGACTGTCACTCAATCGTGAGCAGCCATTGCACTAGACTTAAAACTCTCATGGGAATGAGAGACTAAGCAAATATGAAATTGAGTCGATTTATATTGTATATACATATGTATGTATGTATATATATGTGTTCTGTAGGTGATATTGAGCAACTCCATTAATATGAATTTAAATGGCTTAAGAACTCTTTGCGTAAAAGAAAATGTTAAAAAAAAAACTTTTCAAACTCCATTGCTCAATTTGCTAGCTCGTTGATCCATAGACTGATCCTGTTGCTGATGCTGGTGATGGTGATGATGATGGTGATGATGATGATGATGATGTCGTCGCTGCTCAACTGGACGTTCCTCTTCGACCATCGGCTGCTCCGCCTCCGCCTCTTCCTCGTGGGGCGTCGATGCCACACTCATTTGCGTGGATTTATCCAATTTCCATCCAATTTCTAGAGGCGGCGAATTTCCCTTTTGCGATTTAAGCGAAAACATGGATCCAATTTTCTTGAGTTTGCTGTGCACAGAGGAGTCCGCATCATGATCCTTGCTGGATATGCCAAGCGATTTGGAAGAGTGCTTGGAGCGAGTTGAATGCGATTTAGAAGCTTTTGATTTGGATGAAGAGCTGGAAGACGACGAGGAAGAGGAAGAATTTGAGCCGACGCTTGTGTGCACCGGCTTTGTGGTAATCCAAATGCGTAGAGCAAACATCACCTCCGCCTTGAGAGCCTCTTTCAGAGAGATCTGTGAAAATAAATAATAGTTATAGGATAATTTTTGTGAGATCTCACTCCAACCTTTTCCTCAATGGCGACCGTTTTCACGTTCCAAAAGAACTCCGTACAGCCCAGCACCATGGCGGACATCAGACCCAGTCCCAAGACCAGAAATACGCCGCCAACATTCTCCAGGCCCAGTTCCGGGGTATCAGCGTTACCTTCCTCGGCACCCGCGCAGCTACCACCACCGTGCATCTCCTTCCACCACTTACGCTTCAGCTCAGCCAACACGCCCAGCTCGCCCAGCTTCAAGACGGCGCCGCTTATCTGCTTGCGATACGGTGAATCTGCATAAGAATTGAGATTTTATTTTACATGACTTGGCTTACGTCACAAATGCACTTACTAAAGGGCATTGCAATGCCATAGCTCTTGTAATCCAGCCAGCCGCCAATTTGCATTAAATCGCACTTACGTTCCACATTGTATTCCAGTGTAGTGGACTCCATTAGAAAGGCGTACATATTTTTTCCTTTCTGCAAGCACATAAACAAATGTAAATATGTATGTATGTATGTGCGTATGTACATACATACATATATTAAGCGGCTGTAATAAGTGTTTATTTTGAATGGCAAAATAAACGGTAAACTAAATACACAAGCATAAAGAGAGCATGTGCGTCTTCAGTGTTCTCTATTTGTATTTTGTCTGTTATGTCTTTTATATTTAAATTCTAGCTCTGTAACTGTAATATACGTACATGCATACATATGTATGCATATATGCGCGCATAGGTATTCCATCTCATATGTGTGCACATATGTACATACATACATACATACATTGCCGCTAAAACACTCTGTTAAAAGACTCACACAATGATGGGTGTCTGTGTTGAAATGGAGTACGCAAAGCAGAAGCTCTGTCTGTCTCTGTCTTTAACATGTTATTTTTAATACCGATCAACATAGAACGACAAAGCCCGTCTCAACTCAATGGGCTCTTCTATTGACTTTGCAACTTGTCTCGCTTGCACCCACTGCTCAATAGATTACGCAATGAATTATGGCCGTTTTTTGTTTGTATATGTATATATACATATGTACATATTTATATTTATAATATATAATAAATAAAAAAATAAAAATGCAGTTATATGCGTGTACAGATGTAGATATGTAAGTGAAGAACAGAAAATTTCAACTGTACATTCGAATATTTGAGTATACAGATACTATATGTATTTATATATGTATGAATATATCCAACATTCATTTCAATTCATATCAATTCATGGGCTATTATACTTTGACTCACTCACCTGAACTCGCTCCACACCTTCGTCATTTGTTTTGGTGAATACGGATGGCTGTGCACTCTCCATGGCTGTCCACATCTTCTGATATACACTGAAATTGGAGTCTCTGAAGAAACCCATTGTCGAGCCGCCCAGCAGAGCGCCATATTTGATTTTGGTCTGGGCTGCGAGATCCTCAGCATTATTAATGGAGCTGGCCTGGCGCGAATTGGTCAGAAAAGCGGCCAAGTTGGCCGTGTAGGAGTTCAACATCATCAGGGCAAAGAACCACCACATCCCAGTGACCAGGCGAGTTGAGGCGGCTCTGTCAAAGAAGAGAGCATAAATCAAACTTTAAATTACTTTCATTAATTCATTATAAATTCACTCACTTGGGCAATATGTCGCAACCTTGACCCATAAGCGAACCAATTGATAGCCACATTGTGTTGCTCAGAAACCATATATTCTCCACCTCCTCGGGTTCCTTGCATGGATGCGGATTCTCCCAGTCGTCGGGCGCCATGCGAGCCAAGGCAAAGAGCAATAGCGATATAAACAGATATGCAGAGCCCATATAGATCCAAACGTCCAGCGAGAAGGGTGAGAGAAACGAAAATAGATCCGTCGGTGGTATCGGAGGCTTCGAGAATAAAATACTAATGCCCAGATTCATGAAAGGCGGCGTAAAGTCCACGGCTTGACGCCTGCTCGACGTCATGGTCAGATCACAAATGCCCAGATCTGCGTTCTAAAAGAGAGTTGAGGATTGAGTATAAGTTAAATTCTTCTTTTATTTGAATGATAAAAAAAAAGTTTTATTTATTTAAACGAAACAAGTCCGTCTCATTCAAATCGAATTTTGCAACTAATTACTTAAATCAATTCTATCCCTAGCTAAGTGGTTCAGTCGACGGCGCTGGCAGCGACGTCGCTCGTGGTGTTGTTGACCCGTTGTGCAATTCTTCTTAGAATTGCTGCAGCTCTGGTTGGCGTGTGCAGGAAGTCCACTAGACGTGGTGTCAGCAGATTTGGCTTATGGTTTTGGTCAGTTTGTTATATCTTATTTGTGTTGCAATAATTCCCATTGGATTTTGTTGCAATGTGGAATTATTTTCGTTATTAACTCTTCCCCCTTTAATTTGAGCTTGTCCTCGAGCGATTGTTAAAAGAAGGGAATGTCATTGAACTGTATGTTTTCTATTGTTCGTCTTGGTGCCTCTGTTACTTTATTTACTTGATTATTATCCAATAGTAACGTTATTTTTCTAGCTCTCTTTGTGTAGAGGTAGGCAATGACGATGGTTATCGCAACAATGCAGATCAATATTACAGATGATACTGCGTGTGTCGTAAGTTTTAATTTTTCCAGTATTTGGGTATTGTTGATGTGTAGTGCCTGCAAAGCCTTTAGCGATAGAATTTGGAGTCGTCTCGATTCTTCCGGTGTCATCTGGATTACTGATGATCCGACTCTCAGTGTGTTTGTCTCTAGGTTGTTGAAAGTCCGGTTGCCAATCGAAATGGACTCGTTGGTGAAGCGAATGACGTAAGTGCCATTTAACCATGTACTTGTTTTGGCCGATGTCACCATCCCATTAAAGTTGTTAAGTATCAGAAGACCATTGGCCAATTCGTCGATGGGTTCCACATGCTCGGCATTACTGAACTCACACAGCGACTTTTCTCCATTGAGGAGCCTAGGCAAACATGTACTATTGCTAATATTGACAATGTTATTCTTAGAACAAATCTTAATGTTATTATATTTCTTACAGTTTTTTATAATTCCATACATTTCATTTTTGTGCGACAATATTTCTTTGTATTCGATGTTTATGATGACATTATTTCTTATTACTGGTTTTACAATTAGGTTTTCGAATTCGGTTTCTTTTACGTTAGGTATTTTTATTACATAAAACAAAGTAGTCGTATTGTGAAATATGGCCACGTCTGAATATTCTAGCATTTCTTCTACGGATAATGAAGGCATTCTTCCGGCTTTGAATATCCTCTCTATTTCATTTACTTCTGCTTCTTTTAATAGATATGAGTTTATTACGTTAACTTTTGCCCATTGTATAGCATATTTTATATTAATAACTTCCTCTTTGATCAATCTGACTTGGTTTTGTAAACTTTCTGCTATTTCATATGTGAATCTATCGTCTTTCCTTATGTTGTTTGTAAGGCTATTCGTGATTGTAGTTAATTTATTTAGTCTTTGTTCTAGTTGTGAATTTATTATTACCTGCCTATTATTGTTGTCTATCACTTTATTAATATGTTCCTCTATCTGAACGAAGTCATCGTGATCTGGGCTGCCTGCTACATACTTCCAAGCTGTGCCTAGGATATTAATAGCCCTTGAGGTCCTTTTGTTAACGTCATAGTCTATGGTACGTAAAGTCAATTGAGTTTGGTTAATTTCGTGGCACAAGGTATGGTATAAGCTGCTAAATTTTAAATCTTTTTCTGTATGGAACTCTATTTGCTCTAACGCTTCTTTAATTTTGTTTAGATTGAAAATGTGAATTATTCTTGTTGTTGTTGTTTGTATTTTGCCTAGTCCATCGTAGATCGTAATAGTTTGTGCTTCTGTGTGATTTGTTATGTCCATATTTGGTTCTATTGGTTGTACCGTCACCATCAGTATTATAAGTAATCTATAATTGTCAAACGTTTTTTATGTTACTTTTGTGTACGATGAGATTTGTCGATGTTAGTACAGTCGTGTTTCTGTCTTCTTTTACTATTGCCTTTTTGTATCTAGGTGAAAGTTTAGTGCCTAATCGTGTATTTATTTTAATATAGATTTCTTGTCCAGGTGTGTAAGTTCGTATATCGTTTCGCGTCTTGTTATGGTTGTGAATGTCTGTCGTCTGTTTTTGTTTAAGTCTGTCTATATTGTCTTTCCTAGCTTTTTCGTACTGTTCTGGGTCTGTCGTTACGTTTCTGCCAAAAAATATGTCGAGTGGTCGTTTGTTGGTTGTTGAGTGTATAGTGTAGTTATAGTCGTATATCGATTTGTTCAGAAGTTCGTCGAAAGTTTTGTATTCGTTTTTTCGTCTATTACATCTCATAATCTCTGATAGTGTCGAGTGGAATTTTTCCACCTGCCCATTGACTGTGCTCTTATGTGGTGGGGTTTTATAAATTTCAATTCCGAGTTGGTCTTTCATCATAAAGGTTAGTGAGTCTGAATTTAGGGACTTTTCATTATCGATGACTATTGCTTTTGGTACGCCATAATAAAAGAGTATGTCATGAAGTGGTTTTTTTACGTCCTCTATTGCTCTGGATTTGATTACTCTTCCTTGAGCGAGTTTTGAGAATTTGTCTATTGCTGTCAATACTAAGTTCTTTTGTGTTGTGTATATATCGATGTGTACTATTTGTCCTGGGTATTCAGGTATTGGGGTTTCTTTTAACTTGGGGTTATTCGGGTGTCTGTCATATTTCTCTTCCTTGCAAACTTGGCACTGTTTAACAAGGTCTGCTATTGTTTGTTTCATTTTCGGAAAATAATAAAGTTCTATCATTTGATTTCTATTCTCAAGTGCGTTTCTATGTGCTCTATTATGGGTGGCCAAGATTTTTTCGTCTCGTTCGGTTTCGTTTGTTAAATCTTTAACCTGTGATTGTGAGAACCTAATTTTATAGTTTTTGAAGTGTATCGGGTATATGGTTTGGATTTGGCGCATAACATTTTCTGAGGTTATTATGCCATTGATAACAGAAGGGTTGAGACGAGCTTTTAATATTTGTATGAGATTATTTGTTGTGTAGCTTGGTTGAGTTATTATGTGCCTATGGAAGGTTGGGAATGGTATATAGAATCTGTAGTCTGTTTTATCGGCCATTTCTAGAAATATCTGGTTTTTAAATACGTTTATGGGTGCTTCAATGCTTGGTATTAAGTTATGGCTTGAACTGTCTGCACTGTGTTGTGTGGAGGCTACCGATCTGATATTGTTTATGGTGGGGATTCGAGATAGCGCATCGGCTACAATATTGTCCCTTCCTGGTTTATAAAGTAATTCGTAGTCGAATTCTTCTAAATATGCCTTCCATCTTTTTATTCTAGCGTTTCCGTTCCAGCTACTTAACGAATGTGTTAATGGCTGGTGGTCTGTGTATATTTTTACTTTTGTTTTACCGTACAGGTAATTTTTGAGAGCTTTGAGTGCCCAAATGATTGCTAGCATTTCTTTCTCGTTTGTAGCGTAATTTTCTTCCGCTTTTGAGAGAGTTCTAGAAAGGAATGTAATTGGATGGCGATTTTGAGATAAGACGGCTCCAATGGCAAAGTTGGATGCGTCTGTCGTTAAGTGAAATTCTTTTCCGAAGTCTGGGTAGTGAAGAATAACTTCGTTTGAAACTAAAGCGTTTTTTATCTTATTGAAAGCTTCTACCGCTTCATCGTTGAGATAAATCGATTTTTTTGCGGATAGGTTTTTGGACACACGTCCATCTTCCCCTCTTAATAAGGAGCTAAGGGGTTTTGCCAACTTAGCGAAATCCTTAATAAATCTTCGGTAATAACTCGAGAGACCCTGAAATGATCTCAAGTCTTTGAGGGTTTTGGGTAGCGGATATTTGATTATCGCTTCCACTTTTTGTGGATTTGTTTCGACTCCTTTATCAGATATAACGAATCCGAGAAATTCAACTTTGTTTTTAAAGAACTCGCATTTGTCCAATTGACATTTCATATTGGCTTCTTGCAGAGTTTTGAAGATTTTGTCCAGATTTCTGGAATGTGATTCATTATCTTTGCTAAAAATGATAATGTCATCTATGTATATGAAACATATTTTGCCAATATGTTCATGAAGAATATCGTCTAATGCCCTTTGAAAAATTGAAGGTGCGTTTTTTAGACCGAAAGGTAGTCGGGTAAATTCGTATTTGCCATTATTTACTGAGAATGCTGTTTTTTCAATGTCAGCCTCTTTCAAAGGAATTTGATGGAAGCCACTTTTTAAGTCAAGCACTGAGAAAATTTTATTATTTCCAAGTTGAGCTAGTACTTCGTTAATTTCTGGTATAGGGTATTTGTCCGCTATAGTTTCTTTATTGAGCTTCCTATAATCGATAACCATTCTATATTTTTTCTGTTGAGAAGCGTCCATTTTTTTTGGAACAATCCACACGGGTGAATTGTAGGGTGATCGGGATGGGCGAATAATTCCGTCCTCTAAGAGTTCTTGTATTTGTCTATGGACTTCGTCTTTTAAAGACATTGGGAATTGATAAAATTTTGAATATATCGGTGAATCTGTCTTAGTTCGAATTTCTGCTTTTACGTTTGTTGTGTAAGTTAACTTTTCGTTCGGGGTGGCAAATAAGTTGGGATATTTTGTGACTAACTGGTTTAGTCTTTGTTTCTGTTCGATAGTCATGTGGTCTGTTCGTGGTATAACAGTGTTAACTGCCTCAATTTTTTTCTGTCTAAGGGTTATACTCATGTTTTTTTTAATTATTAATTGATTCTTGCTGCTGTGGATTACAGCGTCTAGTTCTTTAAGACTGTCATTGCCCAGAATTGCGTCGAATGCTTTCAACGTTGGTAATAGGAAAAATTTGACTTGAATATCTTGTCTATTAAAAAGATTAGCGATTTTATGGTGAGTTATTTTTATATTTCCACCGACTGTTACGGCTTCGAAAGGCTTTTTGTTAGGAATGGGGTTAGAAACTAGTTTGGGCTGTATGTAATTTCTGTTTGAACCTGTATCTATTAGTATTTTGAGTACCTCTCCGCTTGTTGTCTTACATTCTATGTAAGGAAGCGAAGAGTTGGTTATCCTAAAAAATTGATATCGGCTTGTTCGGTGGCGTTTCCCTGTTCGTTTTCGATTTGCTCTATTTCGTCTGTGTATTCTTGCAGTGATTGTTCGTACTCGGTCTGTTGCTGTTCGTAAGTTTCGATGGTCTGTCCGTATTCTTCCATATTCCAGGAAGCGTCACTGTTGTCATAGTCGGGCTGTTCTATTGTTTGAATATTGAAATTTCTTTGTCTTTTGTCAGTTGGGTTTGCTAACGGTGGAGGTCTTTTGCCTGTCTCAAAATTTGGTCTGTTCATGTAATTTACCATCCGTGTCTGGATGCTCTGGTCAACGTCCATTGGTTCGGGACGTGGCTGTGGTTTGGGTGCTAATGGTCGGGGAGGTATGTATGTACGTTGTGGTTGCATTTGCTGAAAGTGTGGTTTATTGTATTGTTGTCCTTTATTATTATTATTTGGCCATGCAGACTGCATTGGCATTTGGGTTCTGAAGCCTATTGGTACTGTTCTCATAATTTGGGGCGGATTTTGTGGATATTGGGCCATGCGAGGTGGCAACATAGGTGGTGGTGCGCTTCGAGCTGCGCTTTTATGACCTGTTTGATGGATTTTATTGAAAGCAATGCTTGTTCTATAACTTTGATTTTCTAACTTTAAGCAGTAATGGAGGGCTGAGGGAAGGTCTGCTGGTTCCTTTATGCAAAGAATACGTGGCAAATCTCCTCTCAAACCTCTGATGAAGGTATCTAGTGCTTTTTCCCTGTACATTTTTGTCATGAGGATCTCGGATTCTCTATTGAGTTCCATACATCCTACTTTGTTCAGTATTAGTGTTAGGTGATTATAAACAATCTGGTAAAACTGTTCTACCGTCTGGTTGTGACCTTGTACTAACATGGTCATTTGATATTCAAGCGTCCCTATATCTCTTTTATCTGCATAATGCAGGGTGAGACACTTGGAGATGGCACTCCAATTTAGAGGCACGTTGTACGACTCGAGGGCCGTATCAGCATTTCCGACTATCTTATTTCTCACGGTATGCAATATGCCATAATATGTTGGTGAACCGACTTGGCTTGCATATATCGAGAGTATACGGTCTACACTCTTTTTCCATGAGCTAAATTCAGCTTTGTCACCAGAAAATTCCCTGAGGCTTTTGACGATGTCTGGTACTCTGTTCAGGTCATTCAGATTTTGATCGCCGACTATGTTTTGATCTGCTACGTCATTAAATTCCCTGGAGGGGTTAACTAGTTGTTTCACTAGTGTTGGAAGTTGTGCTGCTAAAATTTGGGCAACAGTAGTTGCAATCTGCTGTTCTGCGTTGTTTGCCATGCCTCTGTTTTGTAAGTGTTCGTTTTGTCGGTCAATGTGTCGTTGTTGCTGTCTATTAACGTTTTGTCCGCCTACCTGAGGTTGTTCTCCTAAAACCGGGGGTCTAATCAAGTTATGCTCGTTGGCCATACGTCACAACTGATTTTTATGGTCTTATGCTTACAAGTTTTTGAATTATCGGTGTTAAATGTATGTGTATAATGTGTAAATTAAATGTATGGTTAGTTTAGGATTAGTATTATTACAGCTTATTTTATTACAAGAAAGACATAACATTTATTTATATCTATATATATAATTATTATTTTTTTTTTTTTTTTTTTTTTAAGACCAGTAGCTGGTTTTTCCCTTCTACTTTGGAGGGTCCCTTGGGAATCGCAAAGTTGGGCTATGTTATACTACGTTTGTAGTCAATATAAATTTGATCGCTTTACGCTTTTTAATTCTTTGTTTTCTTTATTTATTCTTTACTTTCTTAATCTTTAAGTTTATTTTATTCTTTTCTTAAATTGTTTTTCTTAAATTGTTTTTCTTAATGGTTGTTTTAGTTTTGTTAGTTTTTTGATATTCTTATATTTCTAACTTACAATAATGATGATGTGGCGGTCTTCACTGCTGGTCCGGATTTCATTCTTTTTGGTTGTTCCTACTGGGGATCCTGCGACCAGACACCGTTGAAGTATCCTGTGGACGGACCGTACAGGATCACCGTCCACCGATGGGCAATCGAACAATTAAGTTCCAGACTACCTTTAGCGAGTTGAACCGAACGTCGAAGTTAATCAACGTGAGTTGCTTCGGTTACTTTCGCACAGACTCCGCAGTTCTTTTGCAGTTGCGTGCACTTAGAGTATCGTCACTCTCTCGCGTCACACAGTCTGTTTTGATCGGCTTTTAAGTTTATTCGTCGCGTTCGTACAGGCGTGTTGCTGTGTTGAAACGCGATCGAATTTTCACTTTTTAACCGATTTTGAGATCACACCGTCGCGTTCGTACAGGCGTTTTGCTGTGTTGAGACGCGATCGAATTTTCACTCGTTAACCGACTCTGCTTTTGTATTGCAGTATCACGCACGTACTAAACGTTTTGCTGTATTGCGCGCGAAGTCGGTCCCTGCTCGGGCGCCAGTTAAATTCTTCTTTTATTTGAATGATAAAAAAAAGGTTTTATTTATTTAAACGAAACAAGTCCGTCTCATTCAAATCGAATTTTGCAACTGATTACTTAAATCAATTCTATCCCTAGCTAAGCTGTGGTTCAGTCGACGGCGCTGGCAGCGACGTCGCTCGTGGTGTTGTTGACCCGTTGTGCAATTCTTCTTAGAATTGCTGCAGCTCTGGTTGGCGTGTGCAGGAAGTCCACTAGACGTGGTGTCAGCAGATTTGGCTTATGGTTTTGGTCAGTTTGTTATATCTTATTTGTGTTGCAATAATTCCCATTGGATTTTGTTGCAATGTGGAATTATTTTCGTTATTAACTTATATACTGCATAAGTATATATAGGTATGTAGGCAAGTATATAGTATCTATGTATATTTGTATAAATATGTATTTATTATTTTATAGACTTAATTTCTCTATTTAAGATCATTATCATTATCTTACTATTTTATAAAAAATAAAATGAAATAATAAAAAAAATATACTTTAAAAAATAATACAAAAAATTAACAAAAAAAAAAAATAGTATAGCTCGCACTTAATATTTAACCGTTTTATTATTTAAACTCAGCTCGCTAAACCAAACGAAAACAAAAAATGTCATACTCACTCGCTCTAGCTTAAAGCAAGAGATTTTGCTTCTTTTCTTCTTTGTTTGCTGTTGAGTGTTTCTTGAGTTGAACTGACGAACGAAAAAAACTCAATGTAAACTGTCTTTACACTCACATATTCATACACACACGCAATGCACGTGACGTGTGAGAGTTGACATGCACACTAATACATACGCAAAAGCTTTTTACTTCTTCTAACTCAACTGGAGCGAAACAAAGTAAAAGAGAAAGGTTGCAAGTTGCTCGTGAGCGTACTCGTTGAAGAACCGTTGCAATCGGTTGCTTCTCTCTGAGTTTCTACTCACACTATAAGTTAAAGACACTTATTTACAGACATCGAGCAACGGTCAACAGTTATTTGCGAGCTATGTACATATGTATGTATAAAAAAATAAAATGCGAATTCTTTTAAGCCTAGTTCGTACTCACTCCATCGAGCAGCTGCTTCACAATGCCATCCCATGTCTGGGTGACTTTATTCAAGCTGCCATATTTGCCATCGGGTGACATGCGAAATTCGTATTTAAAGTTCAGCATGCGTGCAATATTATCGATCAGATCAATGGAGTAACCCTCGTAACGCGCATTGCCATACAATGTTTCGCCTTCTTCGGGTTCACGTAGTGTCAAAAAGGGCGCTCCGATGCGTGAGGAAATGATAAACGTTTTGTTTGACAACTTTTGGCCCACACGTTTTTCGCTCTCCTCGTCATCGTTTAGCCTATCCAAACCATTGACTGGATCCCAGGTGGCCAGATCTAAGAAGTTACCGGCTTCAATCTCCATGAAGCGCAGGGTGAAGAAACTGCGCTGTCCATACTCATTGAAGTCCACGCGACCTGTGCCAACCTCTTCAGAGCGCTATGGAATAGAATATTATGGTAAATTATATAGAATAGTATAATATATATGGTATAGTATATGATATAGTACATATATAGCTTAGATCGAGTTTACTTACCGCCTTCATGAACTCTATGATGCGTCGGCCGTGTTGCCAGGGTTTTTTGCGTTTACATTCGATTTCGGGCGCCGAGAGTTCTTCCAAAATTCCAAGTTCGGTGAGTCCCTTGGAGAAGAGCCACACAGCATCATTCAGTAATATCATTTGTGTCTTCACCTGTGTGGGCAATACTTTATAGTAACGCTCTGCACGCTTCTCATGCTCCTCCCAGTCATGAACAATATTCCTGATGTGATAATCCGTAGGATCCATCAAGCGTACTGTTGTTATATTCGCCTCCACATTCATAATATCACCCAGCTCCAAAGTGTGTGTATCCAAGAGGGGTATGAAAACGCTCTAATATTGCAAGGATAAAGAGCGGAATTATTAAAATATCATATTATATTATCCCATTCTCTATAGTTTCTCACCTGATATTCGCCTAGCATTTTGAGCTCGTGAGCTTGTTCTAGTACCTTTAAGAGATTCTCCGGTGAACAGTGTAGGATAAGACAATTATCTGTGGATAGCTTAATTTCCTTTAAGAATGGTCTATGATCCTCGTCGGGACTCAGTTGTCTGACGGTTGTTGGATTGCTATTCGGATCACCTATTTGTAGAATATCCTGCAACTGTTGGAGTTCTATAAAGAATTAAAGTGAATGATATTTTGATTAAATATATAAACATTTTGTATCTCCAATTAACTCTCTTCCATTGGATATTCTCGCTGTTAGTTCATATTACCTACCTCTCTCCGACTCATAGACAATCGTAAAACTACGCCATCCGAAACTTTGAACGAGCTCGGCGAATCCACGAGCCAACAGTAAGTTATCCGGATGCAAATTGAGGCTCATCGAAGTGTGTTCGTGCTGGCGATTATCCGGCAGCCAGTCATAAACGATATGCGGTATATCCAGCGTATGGCAAATCGAGGCAACTATGTCTATAAAGATGCATAAGATTAATGAATTGAATTCGTATGCAATTCCGAATGAGAAACTTGCCTGAGCTGCTGCCCGTACTGGGTCCAAAAATAGCAATGCAGCCCTGCGAAATCAGCTCACAAACTGCAAGAAAAAATTATATAGATTTATATATATATAGATAATTAAGTTCCCATATATATCTCGAGACTTACCCGTTTTCTCCATTATAAAACTATCCTCGATGTTGGCATAGAGCACAACTGGGACAAGTTCTATATTTCGTTCCAAAATATTTGCACGTTCCACAGCCGTGCGAAATGCAATTTCCGCCTCATCCTTGTCCGATGTGAAAATGATGCCTGAACAGCAACAGAACAAATATGCAATGAATTTGACCCAGTTTTTCGTCAATTTACCTTTCCCAATATTTTATTTAAGAACTTACCCACATTAAACTTCTCCCTGGCTGCGGCCCAATGCAACAGCAACAAGCAGAAAGCCCCGTAATATTTGATAAACATTTTATTTTCTAAAAAATTTTCTTATTGATATTTATGCATTTTCGTTATATTTTACTGATGATGTAAAAATTTGCAACTAAAACGAACGAAGGCCTAAAATACAATGAGCTATGTCGCCCATATATATATTTGTATATTTATATATACATATGTAAAATGAACTATGCTAATAATAAACATGTAAGAATGGTGCAGTCGGATGCTACCGACTGCCTGATACTCAGTCATGAAGTAATGACAATTTGAATTTTTTTTGGTAAAGTTGTCATCATTGAGTCTACAGTAACTGAATTGATTCATTTCGGGAGCTATAAGTATTTTCGATTTGCTATGCCCTTAATGGGTGTTTGTACTATATTATTATAATATATTATCATAATATATTATTATTAAATATATAATATTATCATTATTAATAATTCAGAGACAATAAATGATTTTTTAAATATTGAGTTTCTAACTATACAACTGTAAATGAGATAGTTTACCACGCCCCCTCACAGATCATGGACGTATTATTTTTGGCCAGTCCTCAGCAGTCTAGAGTAAATGTTTGAAATAAGACGTCAAAGATGTAGAGATTACATCATTTTCAATATAGTCAAGTTGACAAATTCGCGTAGAAATAATTTTTTAATATCGATAGAGAAAGTTATCAGAGACTGCATAATTGCATTTTGATGTTTCTAGATAAAGTTATAGATCTAAAAAATATATATAAATATATAGATAAATTATCCAAGCCCTATATGGTCGTAAAATATAGAAGATAAGGATTTTAATTTTTTTAGTGACTTTTAATGTTCAAGAAGTCTTCTTCGATGAATATAGAATTCCGATGGACGAATGTATATAAATTATATCTTTTTGGAATTAATAAAGACTTCAAAATCGAATTTTAAAGATCTAAATTAATAGAAAAAATTAAATATATAGTATGGGATATATATAATAAATAATACATACTAAAAATTTAATAGCAAAAAAGTAAGTATTTCCCCTATTTGTCAGGCCACTAATGAAAACATTTGAACATTTTATAAAACAGGGCAGATGAATGAACCGGATAGATAGATAGATAGATAGACAGAAGGACGGACATTGCACAAAACCAATATACTCCTTACACTTCGTGAAAGAGCATAGAGATATGCAAGCATAGAAAGCCCAAATGAAAATCTGCATAAAGACATAGAGAATGAGAGAGAGAGAAAAAAGAAACTAGAGAGCGCCCTCTGTTGTTTGTTGTGCTAAACATATTCTAAACAAGAAGAACTGAGTGAGAGAAATTCATTGTTTTTTTTCTTGGGTGACAGCCAGCGAATTGGCATACTCTTTATACATACTGTACAATTTTCTGATACATAGCACTCAATTTAGTCAAACAATATTTGCGGAATTATTCTAGACCTTCTTGCGCAGCGTATGATCGTAGAATATGACCGATCCGTACTTGGGCGAGATCACTGTTGAGCGTTGCACATTGCGATTGAATGGATTATCATGACCTCCAATTGGCAGATATTTGTGATCGCCCTTATGCATAAACATCAATCCGTAGCGATCGTCGTGCACTACCTTAAAGTTTTCGCTATCCGTATAATAGAGTATATTCGATTGGGCATTGCGATAGCTTAGATGATGCGGCATTGGCCGTAGATAGTCTCGACCCTCATAGATGCCCTTCCAGTTTGCATGATTGTACGCCCGGCGTGTTGTATTCATCCAACTCATGCCTAAATCAATATATGCTGAAATTTCTGCACCCTTGATATCCGTATGCATGGTGAAGACAAATGTCTATTGGGGGGAAGGGGAGGAATTCAATTTCGATTATCATGCGATAGTCTAATTCATAATTATTTGTAGAACTTACCGCTATGGTCTTGGAGAATATCGGCAATTCACGTTGCTGGAAATTCAGTAGGACGGGATCTTTATTAGTTGGCGATAAGTATTTACTGAAGTATTCATTAATCGATTTCGGTCTTATCTCATTTAAGGCCAAAAATTTACGATTTTCAAACTCGGCCTCATCATACGGCGCGCTCGTTGTACGATATCCCAATTTCAATAGTTTTGCTATCACTTCTTTGCTACTCAAATATTGATAGTCCTGCTTGTTGGTAAATGAGCGCAGATAGTCCTCATACTTATCAAAGTCCAAAACGCTGAAGTCAACGAGTTTATCACCCATTTTCTATTTATTCTACATTGAATTTATATATTTTTATTAAATTATTTTATATGAAATCGAAATTTTTGTAATTATTGCATTTTGTAGTATACCTTTTTAGTTTTGCTTTAGTTTTTAATTTTTTATTATTTTAATATTTTTTTATTTTTATTTTTTATACCCTGAATCCATGGAAAATGGGAATTCAGGGTATAATGTTTTTATTTTTTTTATTTTTATTGTGTTTTTGTTTTATTTTTGCTTAAAAGCAAGAGTTTTTAGTGTTATTTAGTGTATGGAGTTTGTTTATAGTATGACATAATTTTTCGATTTATGGTAAATTTCATATCTGAAGCCTACTTGAAATTAAGAATAATTGAAAAGTATTAAGAGGTTAAGAAAGTGATATACACTGTAAGTCTTAGGTTAGACGCATACATTATTTTTGAAAAAAAAAAAAAAACGTTTTATTTATTAATTAGTCATGTCTTGCTTGCCAAAATTATTATTATTATTTTTTGTCAAAGTTCGAGTCTTGTTCGAAAACATCTGTTCATAGTTTGTTGATATACGAAAAGATAACTGTGCATTCGAAGACTCTAGAAATCTCTATGCAATCAGATGGCTTTTCGGTTGGTTCATTGAATTAGACGCACATCAATTTTGTAAGTCTTGTGTTGAAAAATGCAGCTATATTGATTAAGTAAAAACTAAAACTTAATAAATCAACCATTTTGAAGTGATATTTAAAGAATAAAATGGGAAAAGCTAGTGTTAAAAGGTTAAGGAAGTGACATATATGCTTATACAAAATAATTTGTATTAATTTTAAAATATAATAAAAATACGTTGGAGTGTCACTGATTAGGAGATGCCCTTATATACCTATATACCTTATATACCCTATACATTTATTAAACTAAATTCTATTGAAAAGTGTTTGCCAAAGCGAAATAAACAAGAATGTTTTAAGTTTTAAGTTTCATTGAATATTCAGCAATATTAAAGGGATTACATTAATATATATAAATAAAAAACATATGAATGAGAATTAAAGATACGAAAAGAACCGCATAAATAAAAATTTAGTTTCAATATTTAATCATTTTAATTTATTTTATAAATTAAGTTTTCATAGTAGGGATCTACTTATTTAATCATTAAAAATTATTTATTGTAATTATTAATTTTTAATATTTTGTTGTTTTACCTCTTACAACAATTCTATGCTGCTTATTCTTTACACGAGATTTGGTTTCTTGGACTGCGCTCTGGACTGGGCTCTACTATGAGAACTTAATTATTGAATAATTTATTTTCTAGATGAATTTTCTTAGTCAAATTGTCAGATCATAATAATGACATTCAGCAGTACATTTGTACATAATTTAATAATATAATTATATCTCATCTTTCACACTTTCATATCACTATATTTCTGTCATCGATTGTGAAAAATTATTTTTAAATTATTTGTAGAATGAAATTTACATTTTAAGAATTGTTATTATTTATAGAAAAGAAATATGTATATATGCCAAAAATCTTGATATACGTTATGAGAGATTCTGGAAGATATCCTAAATATATTAATAATTCATTGCAGAGATCGATTCTATATCGCCTTAGTTCATCGCCCTGATCAAGATAATATATAGCTTATGAAGTCTTCCAAAATTCCTTTTGCCTGACAAATGCATTTTCACAAAATCAATATAATTGAAATTCTCAAATATGTATATTTGATACTCTGAGTATAAAAACTATTCAAGTAATTGAAGTAATTCAAGGACATATTATATTGTATGTAAAAAGTTCTTCATCTATATTATGAGAACATGCTTTTGCCTAAGCCAGAGCTGATTACATGAGCAAACATTCCTATATACTTACACGTATATATACATATATATATATATATCTATATATATATATGAATATATATTAACTTATATATATATCTATATATCTATGTATGCATATAGAAATGTCTGCTTTCCTGTTGCAAATGGAATTTTAGTTTTATTCCATCTCCAATTGCTTGAGCTGGCATTGCAAAGTTGGATTCCAATTTGAATCTTGAGAGCGCAAACTGATTCAGTTGTCCATGTCTTCTTTAATATTCTATAGAAATTTTGGAGTTCAGTATAAATTAGAAAGTTATTCAGTTCGAATTTCTTACCAATAAACGTTAAGATGAAAGTTAACATCCATTGAATCTGGAGTAAATATTAAGAAATGCTTTTTGAAGTGTTCATTTTGTTCTATTCCTTTTTTCCCATTTATTCCTTATGGTGATCATCCTTGATTGCGCCTATATTAAAATCAATATGTCTAGCAAATACGTTGTTGGGCTATCATTGTACTTGAACGAAATTGATAGTTTGATAATCATTTTATGTGCTTCTGATAGTGTAAAAGTGTAAATGTTTCAAAAAGCAAAGCTAATGGGATGGATTTTTTATCAAATGAAGTATAGTTAGTATAGAGTATATAAAATGATTCAATTTAGAGTGTAGAGTATATAAGAGCAAAAAGAAACCAAATAAAGCGGTAAAAAAATGAAATTATAATACAAAAAATAAAATAAATTTTGGACATGATTAACGTGTATATCTTCATTAAATAACTCATGAGTTGGCTTAACAAAATTAAAAGCGATTTCCAATAAATTAATAAAAAAAAACGATAAATTATATTGATCATAGAAAAATCGAAAAAATTACAAAACTAATTATTAATTATAAAAAAATGCTAAAAGCAAAAATATTTTATAAAAAAAAAATCATAACAAATACATATTAAATATATATAATAAAATAAAACAATATATATTGCAAAATATATTGAATATAAATAAAATAAATCATTTGTTATAAATTTTTTACCATTTTCAACTGTATTACATCAATCAATAAAAATAATAAATAATTATTTTTTCAAATTCATTATATTTATATATTTACATAAATAAATATGTCTAAGAAAAAAGACCTGCAAACTTAAACAAACATTTCAAATCAAATAAATAAGACATAAATAAAAAATATATATATTTTTTATATATGTATGTATATATAAATAACACTTAACATAAAATAAATATATTTATAAGCTCGACATATACATTTTTGGACTTTTTTATGATATTTTTTTTTATGTATGAATAAAATTTTATCTGTAACAATTCTATAGCTACAAGCATGTCTTTTAAAATTCTATATTATTACGTTGTTTTTATATATACATATTATATTTATATTTTTAGTATTTTTATATGCTTTACCAGACAAATGGCAAATAAAAAAAAATGTAAAAAAAAATGATTATTTGATTATTTATTTTAACTATATTCGATTTAAATATTTAAAGATAATTACATTTTATTCATTTTTTTTATTTCAAAAATAACTAAATTTTTTTATTCCTTTAAATTATAAAAAAATATTTGTTAATATCTAAAATATCTTTTAAAATGATTAATTTGTATTATTATTTTTATTAGCATTTAAATTATCTAAATAAAATGTAAATATTAAAATCATATATCTTTTTATTTTTTTTTTATTTATTATTTGTATGATTACATTTTAAATTATCTAAGTTATTGCCTTTAAATTATATAAATTATCACTAAATATCTTAATTATATATCTGCTTAGTATCTAAAAATACTTATTATATTTTTTAACAAACCCTATATATGCTAGTCAATTGATCTATGAATGATCTAAGATAACAAACTTGTTTGATTTGTCTGATTGCTGAAGGCATTCAAATTAGAATTTCCCAGATGCTCAAATCAACTTGTTCAACATGCTTGTAAAGATCAAAGAGCGATCAAGTAGTGCTCTTATAAGATCAAAATGCTGCCAAGATCGAACAAAGGCGCGATCATCATAATATTTGGCACACAATATGAAAAGCTGCTGACAAACATAATTTTCTCTGTGAATGAGTGTGAGTGAGTGTGTGTGTGTGTGTGTGTGTGAGAACAAAAAAATAATAAATAAATTTGAGAATGGCAAAGACACGGCAGACTGGATGCCGCCTACGTCATTGTCAGGCGCCATAAATATGACCATGCCACAAGGCACATGGCACGAGGCACATGGCATTTCCCCAAGCAAGAGCAGAGAGCATATAGAGCAGAGCAGAGCAGAGCACGGTTGAGCAGAGTCAGAACATTTAGAATTGAGTATAGTCGGATGGAGAGCGGATACAGTTAGACCGGTCGGTTGGTCAGTGTGCGTGCTTAGCGCTCCAAGACTGGATGCTGCGGTCGCTTGGAGCAAAAACAGCTGAAAATATTCGAAAGTAAAGCAAATGGATACATATAAAAAATCAACAACAAAAAATAAATAAAAACTTTTGAAAATTTTACGTAATTTTCGAGTGTATATAGAAATACATAAATATATATAAATAAATATATATAAATATATGTAACTAAATGTTGCATTTAGCCAAATCCAATTAGAGTGCGTTGTCTAAATTGAAATTCGTTGTATTTGAAATGAAACAAAATGCATTTGTATCCAGTCAACATTTATTTGGTGTTATTTTTAAAATATGCCCTCGCCATGGGCATCGAGGGAAATACGAAAATTCCAGTTGGTATGTTGTACATAAATCAATATTTATAAATGAAAAAAAAAAAATAATAATAATATTTAAAAAAAATAAATAATTAAAAAAATTAATAACAAAAATACAATGAAATAAAGTAAATATTGCTATATATAAAATTTTATATTGGACATAAATCATAAAAAAAATATTTATATTTGACAAGCGTAAATCAATATTTATATATTTGTATATATTATATATATATATTTATTATATATATTATATTTTATTGTATATATTTATATACAATATTAAAAAAAAATAATAAAAAATATATATATTTTATATTTAAAGTAAAAAATGTTCCACATAAATCAATATTTATAAATAGTTATACTTTAAATACATAAATCAATGTTTATATATAATAAAAAAAATGTAATGAAATACTATAAATAAATATTTTTCCCACAAATCAAAAAAATAAATACAAATAAAACCTAAATTAAAATACTTAAAATATCTTACAGGTGCTATTTTCTATGAAAATGAAAAGGAAATCGAATTGAGTTTCGATCAGGCCTTTCGTGAGGTCAACAATCTGAAATTCTCGGATCTACAGTTTGTCACTATCAAACGGTATATGCCAACTAACGATAGCTTCCTGTTGCAACAGATCAGTAAGTATTTCACTCAATATTTGCTATACTCAATATATGTATATATATTTATCTAGTATATCTATATGTTCCGGTTTAGCTTGTGAACTGATTTCCAATGGCGTTGCGGCTATTTTCGGACCAAGTTCAAAGGCAGCTAGTGGTATGTACGAGTGGCCCACTGTGTTGCTATTTCATTGATCAACAGATGTTGTTGAATTCGGTGTGTGTTTTGTAATCGTTTCTGTTCAGATATTGTAGCGCAAATCGCTAATACGACCGGCATTCCACACATAGAATACGATTGGAAGCTCGAGGCGACGCGACAGGAGCATTTGAATAATCAAATGACGGTAAATGTTGCACCTGCTTTATCCGCATTGTCGCGTGCATATTTCGATATCATCAAAACCAACTACGAGTGGCGCACATTTACGTTAATCTATGAAACGCCAGAGGGTAAGTTGACTAGATAGATATTTAGAATTAGATTTATAGCTGTTGAAACAGTTAAATTAGATGGAAATAAGTTCATCGGTCTTGAGCTTGAAGTTGTAGATACGGATGTTATTGTACGGTTATATATTTACTTACGAAAGGACGGACGGACAAACAGAAAGACGGACGGATAGACAGACGAATAGACGAACGGACGGACAGATGAACGAATGCAAGAATAAACGGACGGACAGACCGACAGAAAGAGGTACAAGGTACAAAATGAGGGATGGATGAGATGGACGAGACGAAACGGATGAATAGACGGACAGAAGGACGAAGTAACGGACAAGCGGTTGGATGAATGCATACGAATGGACAGACGAACCAACGGATGAACTCACGAACTAATAAATGGAAAGACGAACAAATGGACAGACGGATGGATGGACGGACGGACAGACAGATGGACTGACGATTTTCGGGACAGACGGAGAAATGAATGTACGGATAGATGAACAAATGGACAAATTAACTGATACTCAGGTCTACAAGAGAAGTTAGACTTAGTTCGTCGCTCTGATCAATAATCTATATTTACTTTCTATAAGAAATATATTTTAATACATAAGACACATATTGTATGCAATATATTTCCATTTCAGGTCTCGCTCGCCTGCAAGATCTTATGAACATACACGCTTTAAATACGGACTATCTGAAGTTACGAAATTTAGCAGATTATGCTGAGGACTATCGTGTGCTATGGAAGGAGATTGACGAAACACTGCACGAGCATCACATTATACTCGACTGTAATCCGAAATCCTTGAGAGAACTTCTAAAGATCTCTGTGGACTTTAAGCTGCAAGGTCCATTTCGTGTGAGTGGCATTGTTGAACTACAGAAGACTTAAATAGAGTAATGAATGTTCAATTCTAGCACTGGTTTCTCACTCACCTGGATACGCATAGTTCGGGCTTGAAAGATATCTATAATCAAGATTTCAAGGCGAATATAACATCGGTGCGAATGAAAATTGTCGATCCCAATCCATATGAGCGCAAGAAGACCCGTTTAACGCAAGTTGATGTGAGTGGGGTTTGAGAAGTGATA
Source organism: Drosophila stalkeri (assembly GCA_035047405.1). Taxonomy (NCBI): domain Eukaryota; kingdom Metazoa; phylum Arthropoda; class Insecta; order Diptera; family Drosophilidae; genus Drosophila; species Drosophila stalkeri. The sequence goes on from JAWNPR010000039.1 coordinate 26,113,401, forward strand.
AATTAGATGATTAGATTAATGATCATTATCTCTAAATTCTAGCAAATCCTTGGCAGTCAAATGATGTTGCCCATCCTCATCTACGATGCAGTCGTGCTCTTTGCCAACTCGGCACGTAATGTGATCGCTGCGCTGGGTCAGTTTTATCCACCCAATAGCCATTGTGGTCTGGGCTTTGCTAGCACCTGGATAATGGGTGCTCATGTAGTGCAAGAGATGAAAACCATATCGGAGGATGATGTTGAGCCACACTTCAAGACGGAGAACATGAAAATCAATGAGTTCGGTCAGCGTACACATTTCAATCTGGAAATCTATAAGCCAACTGTGAATGAGCCGCTGATGGTGTGGACGCCAGATAATGGCATTAAAGTGAGACGTTTAAGTCCGGAACTACAGAGTTCGATAGCTACGCCGGATTTTTCAATACAGCGCAAGGTTTTCACCGTGGTGACACATCATGAGGAGCCGTACTTTATGATGAAGTGTGTTTGAATCTCTAGAAAGTCTTGAGATATATATTTAGAGTTTTGTTCTATTTGCAGACAAGATCATGAGAATTTCAGAGGGCAGGAAAAGTATGAGGGCTATGCAGTGGATCTTATCCGAAAGTTATCCGAACTCATGGAGTTTGACTATGAATTCATGATTGTGAATGGCAATGGCAAATATAATCCCGAGACTAAGCAATGGGATGGTATTATAAGAAAGCTAATAGATCATGTGAGTTGTTATGAAGACTGGAGTTAGATATTTCTCATAAAATGATGCATATATACATACATATTCAAATAGCACGCTCAGATTGGCGTTTGTGATTTGACTATTACCCAACTGCGTCGTTCGGCTGTGGATTTTACGGTGCCCTTTATGCAGTTGGGTATTAGTATATTGCATTATAAGAGTCCGCCGGAGCAAAAGAATCCGTTTGCTTTCTTGGAGCCGTTTGCACCGCAAGTTTGGATCTATATGATCTTTGCGCAGCTGGTGATGACTTTGGCCTTTGTGCTTATAGCCAGGTGAGTGGCTTTTTCTTTATCGAATCGAACTGGAAATAATAATAATTCCAATCTTTTGAAGACTGTCCTATCGCGAGTGGATGCCACCAAATCCGGCTATAGTTGATCCCGATGAGCTGGAGAATATCTGGAATGTGAACAACAGCTGCTGGCTAATGGTTGGCTCCATTATGCAACAGGGTTGCGATATATTGCCCAGGTGGGATCAGCTGGCAAAATCTAGATTTCAGTTGAATTTAAAACTTTCTTTGCTTCCTTCAGGGGTCCACATATGCGCATCTTAACTGGCATGTGGTGGTTCTTTGCCCTGATGATGCTCAGCACGTATACGGCGAATTTGGCTGCCTTCTTGACCAGCAACAAGTGGCAGAGCACCATAAATAGTTTGCAGGATCTGATTGAGCAGGATGAGGTAAAGTTCGGCAGCATGCGCGGTGGCAGCACATCACTTTTCTTCTCTGAATCCAATGATACGGACTATCAGCGCGCATGGAATCAAATGAAGAGCTTCAATCCGTCGGGCTTTACGAGTACCAACAAGGAGGGCGTAGCTCGTGTGCGCAAGGAGAAGGGCAAATATGCCTTCCTCATGGAGACCACCAGCATGACATATAATATTGAACGGAATTGTGATTTGCGGCAAATCGGCGGACAGATTGGTGAAAAGCATTACGGCTTGGCTGTGCCATTGGGTAAGCTGAAAATTTAATTTATATTAAATATATTATTAAAAAGTAAATAAAAAATAAATAAGTTCATATAAATATATAAATATAATGCAACAAATATTATACTTTTAATTTCTCTATACACTTTTTTAATAAAATATATTGATATATTTTTGTAATATTATTTAATATATATATAAAATATATATATATATATATATATATATATATAATGAAATAAAAATAAAAATAAAAAAGTACATATAAATATAATATACAAAATATTTTACTTATAATTTGTCTTTAAATATTTTTTAATAAAATCAATAGATATATTTTTATAACATTATAAAAGATTGAAAAGATTCTGATTTACTTTTTATACAAATTTATTTTTTTTTTTAGAATACGTTTTATATTTATTCACTTTTTTTAAATTTTTTTTATTTATATTCAAATATATATTAAAATATATATTTATATATATTTTTTTAAAATTTATTTTAATTATAGCTTAAAATAGAAATATTTAAAAATATATATTTCAATATTTTATGCGCCTCTTAAAAGAATTAAATATACTATTCATGCAAAAATACTTATTACTATATATTTGGATATACATATATTAATTTTTTTTTATTTTTCGTCTCATAATTATGTATTTATATTTCCAGGCGCCGACTATCGTACTAACTTGAGTGTTTCCATACTGCAGCTCAGCGAGAAGGGCGAGCTGTATAAGCTGAAGAACAAGTGGTGGAAGAATCACAATGTTACTTGTGAATCAGCTCATGAGGTTGACGGCGACGAGTTGTCCATCATTGAGTTGGGTGGCGTTTTCTTGGTATTGGCTGGCGGAGTGTTGACTGGCGTCATCTTGGGCATTTTTGAGTTCTTGTGGAATGTGCAGAACGTGGCCGTGGAGGAGCGTGTGACGCCTTGGCAGGCGCTGAAAGCGGAACTGATATTTGCCATGCAGTTTTGGGTGCGCAAGAAACCGATGCGCATATCGAGCAGCAGCAGCAGCGGAGGCGATAAATCCTCGCGACGATCCTCAGCATCCCGGCGCAGTTCCAAGGAGAAAACACGCAGTAAAACGATCAGTTAGTTAAATGAGTGTAGCATATTTAGTGTTGATTAAAGATTAATTTGCAAAACTGTTGAATAAAAGTAAAAATTTTGATCGAAAAGAAAGCTAAAATATTTTGTAAATTTTGTCTGATTCCTTCACGCAGTATATATAGAAATTCTATATAGCTTTTTTACTGCCCATCATTTTTTTGTTGTTTTTTTTTTTTAATGTTTTTGTGTGATGCTTCTACACCCTACACAGCTAGCTGCGTGGGCTATCGACACGCTAGATTTCCATTTAGTTGGCTCATTTCCAGTGGGCAGTGGCAGCAGCTGATGCCATAGTCTGTGTGGCCTAGATAGCATTTTAGGTCCACCAATTGAGTTGACTTGTCCATAAAACAAATGACTCTCTCCCAACCAAGAAATGTCTGCTAAAATAAGCAGCACTCGCATTTCGTTGTTTGCCGCTTTCCAAAAACAAAACAAAAATATGTTCGAAAATTTCTTAAAATTTTTAGCTGGCTCAGTGTCTCGTGAGCAGCGCCCCCGACCAGAGCCCAGTTGGCATCGATTGGCTTCCATTTGGTGCTGTCGTCATTTCATGGAATATTTTTTACGCTCGTTTTGTTTTTATATTTGATATATATATGTTATATATGTGTATATATATGTATGTATGTGCATGTGAATAAAGTGAATTGTGAAGTATTTTTTTTGTGGTGCAACGCATTATATAAAAGTCAAAATGTTAACTATAAACATAATTATTTGACACACATATAAAAAAAAAAAAGAAATAAATAAGCGTATAAAAAATAATCATGCTAATTTGAATTTAGCGTTTGAAGAAATGTTTTTACTAAAGTTCCTGCTTTTGGCCGCTCTCGTCTTGGGCAGCGGCGCAAATAATGGCGATCTCTTGGTCATTAAAATTGGTAATACTTAAGTTGTAAATGGTTAAGTAATAATTAAAAAATATATATTATATAAATAAAATAAATCAATATAAAAATTATTTTTATTAATTATTAAACTAAATTATTTTCCTTAAATAAAATACTTTTTCAACAAACAATATCAACTAAACTTTGTGGCTAAAATGTTTAAAAAATGAGTTTTTTTTAATGCCAATAATTTTGTTTGCTCTACAGGCTAATTATTTAAATATAATAAATATAAATTTAATATCTGTGAGCAAAAATTAGGAAATTAGTTTTCTTTTAAACTAAATTTGACTGTATATGTATAAATGTATATGTATATATATCATTTTACTTTACTAAGAATTTCTTTTCATATGAAATAATATGCAGAACGTACGTATATATAAAATATAATAAAGTCATGTTCCGCTTCATCCAAATAATATTAATATATCTATAATAATAATAATAATATTAAATATGAAAAATAATATTAAAATATTAAAATCAGAGTATTTTTCATAATATCACCATTAAGTCATTATTTACTTTATTAATTCTTAAGAATTAATTGACATACTTACATTTTTAATTAATTTAGCCAATTATATTCAATTAATTATCTTAAATAATAAATTAATAATAATCAATAAATTAATTAAAAATGCATTAATAATTAATAAAATTAATTCATCGTGAAATAATGATAAATTTATGCTTAGTCAAATATTAATAAAATAAGAAGAATATTGTTATTTTTTATAGCATTTTTCGTTTAGTTCACATATATTATATATGCAAAAATAATTTTTTTTTATTGTAAAATAGGTGTTATTAAATTTAATAATATTTATTTAATATAGGGTTATAAAATCTATGAAAAAACCTCTACCTACACGTGTATATAAAAGTCGTCTAGCTAAAGAGTTTACTCATTCTTTGTTTGTATAAAATATTTTTGGGTATCTATAAAAATTTTTGATTTCATATTGATAATTTTTTTTTTTTCAAATTTGCATAGACTTTCCTATATATATTATATTTTGTTCTATATATATATATATATTTTTTAAATATATATCCCATTCATTATAAAGGCGCAATTTTCTTTGATACCGAAATGGCTTTGGCCGAGGCCTTCGATGCAGCTGTGGAGGAGGTAAATGCTTTAGTGCCAGAACTGCAATTGGAAACCATCAAACACTATGTGACCATCGACGATAGCATAGTGCTGCAGGATTTATGTGAGTTTTATTATAAACAATATTTGAAATAAAACTTAAATATTAATTGATAATTTTCTATAGCCTGTGACATGATTGGTAATGGTGTCGCTGCTATTTTGGGACCAAGTTCAAAGACAACCAGCGGTAAGTCAATTTTCTAAACTAAAAATTTGCTCAGCCAGCGCGGCAAAAAGTTAAAATTTTATTTTTAAACAAAAAAATCAACGTCATAAAATTATGTCTGGCAGAGGGCGAATGGCTATTGTTGTTGGCTAAGAGATTAAACAAAGAACATGTGTTTAGAGAGGGAGACAGAACGTGTGAGAGACAGAGTGAGAGAGAGAGGGAATGAGAGAATGAGTGAGAGAGTGGGGGAAAGTCAAAGAGAGGGAGAGAGAGAGAGAAAGAGAGAGAGAGAGAGAGAGAGAAAGAAAGAGAGAGAGAGAGAAAGAGAGAGAGAGAGAGAGAGAGAGAGAGAGAAAGAGAGAGAGAGAGAGAGAGAGCGAGAGAGAGAAAGAGAGAGAGAGAGAGAGAGAGAGAGATGAGCTCTACCTATAGTTGCTCAATTTATGCCACTAACCTCGTTAATGATTCTTGATATTTCGCATCAAATTGGCCCAAACAAATATTTTTGCAGTAAATAAACGACACGGCCCGCCAGCCAGATCTACACACTATATATATATATATATATATATATATATATGTATATATGCACATTTAGTATATACAAATGGAACACTTACGAGTGGTTTATTGGCCCGTTGCCAGCCAAATGTGATTCGTTTATATTTCATTGCGTTGTTTTGCTCGGCACTTTCATTGTGTGTTTTGTTAGTTCGCCAAGTCATTCTATACAAAAATATACATTTTTTAGATCAATTTGATCGTTTCGAATACCCTTCTGAATTGTGTATGTGCTTTGTAGATATTGTAGAGGTTCTGTGCAACATGACGGGCATTCCGCATCTGCAATTCGATTGGCATCCACAGCAGACCGCGCGGGAGCGTCTCAATCATCAGTTGACCATCAATGTGGCGCCCTCCGAGCTGATTATATCGACTGCTCTATCGGATATATTGCGCAGCAAGGAATTTGATTGGAAATCATTTACGATTGCCTATGAACGAGAGACGCGTAAGTTATTAATTCAAATATAAAGAAAAAAAAATAAATATAAATTTATATGAATATAAATATAAAATGCTAGATCAGCCCATTTAATATTATATTTAATATTAATAAAGCTTGCCTATCATATTGAGATAGGATCATTTAATTTTATACACTTATGTTAGTCGTTGTTTCATTAGACTAATATTATTTATCTAATTTTTAACTTCTTTACATAGTATAGATTATTATTTAAAAATTTAATCTAAAATTTTTTTTACATCTTTTTTTTTTTGTTGTACAAAAATCTTTAATTAAATATTTCTTAATATGAAACTAAGTTAAATATGAAATATGAAACTAATTTAAATATTTAATTAATGTCTTTGTAGAAAAAATATAATGTTAAGAAAAATAACAAAATAAAATTTTATTCCAAGTACATTTATTAAAAATATTTAATAATTGTAAATTTATTTCAATCTAAATTTTATTTTATTATTTTTTTTTACATATTCTATTTTTGTTTTATTTATATTTTTTGTCAGTTTCATAGCCATTATTAAAAATATTTTTTGCAAATTTAACATTGAAACATTAAACAATTTTTTAAGCTTTTTGGCTTTTTTAATTTTTTTTTAAATTTTATTTATTTTGTAATGGTATTTTTTTTTTTAATTTTTTAGTTGTTTGGTAGTCCATTGGTATTTTATGTTTTCGATTCAACAATTTTGTAAAGAAATTGTAAAATAAATAATTCTGAAAATTATAAAAAACAAGTAAGAAGACTCTAGTCGAGACGGCTCGACTACGAGATACCCTGAACCCTGCAAAAAAAAAATATTCTTCTTCTTATCGCACGTATATATTACGCGCCCTCTGCTAACCGCGCAGTTGCTGCCGACGGTTGGGGGTGGGATGGGCTGTATTTTGAACGCTTATAACTCCATTTCTAGATGGACTATCATCATGAAACTTTCAGAATATATTAATAGCATTCTAATTTGTCCGTTTGCCAAATCTCAAGTCTCTAGTAGTTGAAATAAGTTTTTTTCAAATTGGGGGCGAAGGGGGCGTGGCATCCAAAATCTGAAAATTACATAATCTGCTTATCCATAATATCTATCCAAATATACAATTTGAAGTCTCTAGCTAAAACGGTGTAGAAGTTCGTAAAAAACGTAAACGAATTTTCGATTTTTTATCGATAATTAAGGAATGGGATGCGTTATCGAAAAAACAAAATAAACTTGTACTGCGTAACTAAGATACGAGTGTTCATGTAAAATTTCAGCTCTCTAGCTTATGTAGTTTCCGAAATCTCGACGTTCATACGGACGGACGGACAGACGGACGGACGGACAGACGGACAGGGCTATATCAATTTATTTTTTTATGCTGATCAAGAATATATATACTTTATGGGGTCTGCGACGTCTCCTTCTGCCTGTTACATACATTTTCACAAAAACATTATATCCTGAATTCCCATTTTCAATGGGTTCAGGGTATATAAATATGTTATTATATACCAATTCAATTTTCATTTTAGGTTCAATACTTTTATTATTATTTGGAATATTTAAATATTGTATTTATAATATTTGTATTATCTTTTAATGTGTCTATTTAATGAGTTGAATATTTAAGTAATTATTATTATATTTTTATTATCTTTAAATGTCTCTTGATTAATTCAAATTGTAATTTCATTTTAGATCTCGCACGATTGCAGCATATTTTCGCCTGGAAACAGCTACACAAGACGGGTATTAAGCTACAGGAGTTTCAGCGAGGCGATGACTATCGGATACTTTGGAAACGCATCAGCAATGCACGTGAGAAATTCGTGCTGCTCGATTGTCCCTCCGATATATTGGTGGAGGTGATCAATGCCTCGATTGGATTTAATATGACGGGCTCTTTAAATGTAAATAGATGTAAATAAATAACAGAAAACAAATTCTAATTCTCTATTTCTATTTCAGAATCTCTTTCTCACGGACTTGAATACACACACCAGCCGCATCGATCAGTTTTACTCACGTGATTTCTCAGTTGCCGTTGCAGCTGTCAGAATTCGTTCCTATGTCCCACCGCCTGTTCATGATGAGACTGATGTTTTTGATAACGAAGTCGATAATCGGGTATGATCAGAGTATATTTGATTACTTGAAAAGAAAGAAATTTATTAGTCATATTTTTTTTTTTATTAAAAGTTCTCCTCGTTGAGTTCTCAACTTGTCTATGATGCCGTCGTTCTCTTCTACAATGCTGTATTACAATTGAGTCAGAAACCTGGTTTCTATACGCCGCAGTTCTCCTGTGGGCGTGGCTTTTGGCAGCCTGGACCATTTCTGATACAGCAGATGAAAGAGGTAGGAGTTGAAGCATTTTATTTATTAATTTTTAATTTTTTTACTGTAAATATATTTATTTTAATTCACATTATTTTTAAAATAAATTTGACTTTTTAAAACTTTTAATATTTTTATTTATTGTCTATATTTTATTGTCTATTTATATAAAAAATATTTTTTCTTAAAATTTGATTTTAATTTAAAGTTTTTATTTCCCTTTAGATTAAAAAAAATTAATATAAAAAAATGTTTTTTATGGGTTATTATAAATATATTTATTATTTAATTTATTAATTGTATTATTATTTTTTTATATATTTTTTATTTTTTTGCTCAAAAATATATATTTTAATTTAATTGGCATTTTTATTTAAATTAGTTTGTAAAATAAAATTGGATTATGCATTAATTTAAAAAATTGTTATACTTTTTTTTATATTTTATTTTATAAATAAATATATTTATTTTAAATTAATGTTTTCTAAAATTTGTTTTCGAAAATAATTTAATAATTTATATTAAATTTATACAATATATATCCATTCATTTTTAATTAAATTATAATATTTTATAATTGTATTTAATATTATATATTTTTTTTTTATAATTATTTATAATATCTTTATTTTCTTTCTATATTTAAATATTTTACATTTTTATCATTTATCATCATATTATTATTTTATTATAAATTATATTATTATTTTATTATACATCTCCAATAATTTAGCTCACGCCGAAGCAAATCAAGCCGCCCTATAAGACACAGCGATTGCAACTGACACCAGATGGCCAACGCGAGGACTTCAACCTGGAGGTCTACAATCCGATCATAGATCGTGTTACGCATATCTGGAACAAGGACTTTCAGCTGGTCGACTACGAAAAGATTAGGGAGAATTCAACAAAAGCGCTGAAGCAGCGACGCTTGGAGAACAAAGAGGATTTCTCACGAAAACCCGTCGTATATACAGTGGCCACTCGAGTGGGCAAACCCTATTTCAGCTGGCGGTTCGTATGACTTGAAATTAAATATGAAAACTATACTAAATTTGCACATCTTAAAAGTAAGGAGCCGGAAGGCGTGCACTTCGAGGGTAATGAACGTTTCGAAGGCTATGCGGTTGACTTGATCTACGAGCTGGCAAGGGAATGCAAATTTGATTTCGTTTTCGAACCGGTGAGGGATAACAAATATGGCAGTTACGATGCTGCTACAGATGAATGGGATGGCATAATCAGGCAGCTAATTGACAATGTGAGTGTGTGTATGCATGTGTGTGTGTGTGTGTTTGTGTGTGTGCACTCGAATGGGCATTAACATTTAAATCATTGTTTAATCACTCTCGACTCGCATCCGGACAGAATGCACAGATTGGCATCTGTGATTTGACCATAACTCAGGCCCGTCGCTCGGTGGTGGACTTTACGGTGCCATTTATGCAGCTGGGCATTAGCATTTTGTCTTATAAGCAGCCTCCGGCCCAAGCCGATATTTATGGCTTTCTCAATCCCTACGGTGTGGATGTTTGGCTCTACGTTATGGTAGCCATGCTAATAACGGCAATGGCCTTGATATTAGCCGGTCGCATGGATCCCTGCGAATGGGAGGCACCTGTGGTAAATGAGCGGAGGGAGGAGGAGCGTGAAAATATCTGGCACTTACACAACACCATGTGGTTGGTGCTGGGTTCCATACTGAATCAGGGCTGTGATCTGTTGCCTAGGTGAGTTTACTGAATTTCATTTTATATTTTATTTTTGCATTAATTTGTATTTATTTACAAAATAAATAAAAAAAAATAATATATATATATATATATATATATATATATATTTATATATATATTAATTTTTTATTTTATTATATTTATTTACTTTATTTTCAATTATCTTTAATTTATTCATATTTTTTGTATTTATTTAAATTTTATTATTATTATATTAAAAAAATTGTTTTTTTTAAATTTATTTTTAATTTAAATTTCTTTTTTATATTTATTTTTTTTAGTCACTGTTAGATTTAGTAAATTTGCTTATTATTATTTAAATAATCCAAAAATAAGTTTTTCTTATATAACTTTTATTTTAAATACATTTTAGATTAATTTTTATTTTATTTAATTTTCATTTTATTTTTATATTATTATTTTTGTATGTTATTTTATTTTAATAATAATAATTATACATTTTAGATACATTTTTATTTAATTTCATTTCATTTTATTTTTATTCACTTACATTTTTAGTTTTAATTTATTTTTAATTTTTTTTTATATTTGTATATTATTTTAATTTAATTTTAATTCAATTGAACTAATTTTTTTTATTTTTTTTTTCAATTTTTTTTTTATTTTATTTTTTATTTATTATTTTATATTGAAAACAATTGTAATTAGAATAATTTCTCTATTCCTAACAGAGGTCTTCCCATGCGCTTGCTGACAGCCTTTTGGTGGATCTTTGCGCTGCTCATCTCGCAAACTTACATTGCCAGTTTGGCTGCCTTCATTACGTCCTCAAAGATGACGGGAAACATTGCATCATTGCACGATCTGATCGATCAGAATAAAGTAAAATTTGGTACGATTCGCGGCGGTGCAACATCAGTTTATTTCTCCGAATCGAACGATACTGAAAATCGTATGGCATGGAACAAGATGTTGTCCCTGAAACCGGATGCCTTTACCAAGAACAACGAAGAGGGCGTGGATCGTGTGAAGGTGAGCCGTGGCACATACGCCTTTCTCATGGAAACCACAAATCTTCAGTACTACGTGCAAAGGAATTGTGAGCTCACACAGATTGGCGAGAGTTTTGGAGAGAAGCATTACGGCATTGCGGTGCCATTGAGTGAGTGGAGTGAATGTAAGGAGGTTGTTGATTGGGAATTTGAGAATTATCTGCTTTTAGATGCTCATTTTCGCTCGAATCTCAGTGTGGGCATATTGAAGCTGAGCGAGCGCGGAGTTCTCTATAATCTGAAGAACAAGTGGTTCAATAATAATGAATCTACATGTGATGCCGGTGGAGCGGTCAATGATGATGGCCAGTTCGATATGGATGCTGTGGGTGGTCTCTTTGTGGTGCTGATTGTGGGCGTCCTTATATCCATTGTCATCGGCATCGGAGAGTTTCTGTGGCATGTGCATCGCATTGCATTTAAGGAGAGGGTAAGATAATTACTCAATCTCAATCAGATTTTACATATATATCATATATCATATATATTCTCTTACAGATAAAGCCCATGGTGGCCTTGAAGGGCGAGCTAAACTTTCTCATGCGTGTCTGGCTGAAGCGCAAACCATTGCGCACTTATCGCGAGAGTCGTGATTCTACCTCGACAGGTTATTCATCTCTGGGACCCTTGTCCAGCACGGCCAGCGTGAAAAAGAGGAAAAAGTCGAAAAAGAGATCGGAGGAGTAGAGAGAGCACTGAACGCTTGCAACATTCATACAAATAGCATTTGTAATAGTTAAAATATAATAAAAAATATTATTAGGAACTATAAATGAGAGATGGGAATATATATTTATAAATATAAACGCGGAATTATTATTTATATTTTTAATGGAATTAAATTAGTATGAAGATTTTTAATTTATTTAAAATTCATACTAATGAATTTAAATGCTAATGAAAAAAAAAAAAAATTTAAAAAAATAATAAAAATAAAAAAGAGAAAAATACTAAAAAAAAAAAAAAATAAGAGAAAAAATTTTTTTTTAAAGGATAGGATTTATTTAAACAAAATGATATGTATATATACTTGCATACGATCAGACTATATTTTCTTCTAGCTAACTTTAATTTACGGAAATCCATTTAAATTATACAAATTATAATAATAAGTATATAAAAACTTCAATGACTCCAATTTTGAGGGGTTACTCGATACCAGGGAGTTTTTTTTGGGCCTGAACAAGCAGCTCACATATTTTCTGAATATGAGAATTCTGTCAAGGATAACACTAAGCTATTTATATTATAATAAGTACAAACGAATGGTCCTTCGCATAGACAAGATTATGCTTGCATATCTTTTTTTTTTTTTTAAGCTTTTTATAAAAATTAAGTAATTTGAGTTTTTTATAAGCTACAACTAACGAAAATGTAGTCTATAGTCTATTATTATTTTTGTTATTATTTTTTCCACATCATTGATGCAAGACATATTTATTTTAGTGCACTGAGCTTTAGATTATCTGATTACACTACAATAATTATCCTCCAATTATTCATTTCTAATTTGTATATTTATTTAATTATCGACCCTTTCGAGTCATCAAAAAAATTGCCTCAATGTGGACGTTGCTCACATAGGGCGAGTTATTGGTTAAAGTTTTCAACTAGCAATAATCGCAACTCGGTTGTCACCTCATTGTTTGCGATATTGCCACAGCGCAAGGTTGTGATTTGATTAGAAAAATCCAACAAATATATATGTTCTATTTGTCTTAACAACTTGAGAATTATAGTTGAAAATTGAAAACTTTGAGCGCACTTTGAGGGTTGCTCGAAGTTCCATAAAAGCCTAAACCAGTTTATTGCCTTAACCAGTTTGAACTCCATTGCAGACAATGTCAGTGCACCCCTAGAGATGCTATCAAAATTTAAAAGCTCTATTGGGTTATGGGCAGTGAGCACACTCGAACCCCTAGCTATTGAAATTTTATGACCTAAGAAGCAATTCTACGCTCTGCACTCGATGATGACCGCTGCCCGCATGAGACACGCAATCGCATTCAACTTTGATGGTCGTTGACGCAACTACCTACAAAAATGACAACAAAAAAAGGGATTGAAAAAGGGTCAAGAGCGTCTGCAGTGCGTTGTCGGCCAGATATTTGGATTATGCAAGTTAAGCGGCTTGTCCACAATGCGTTCAAATTGTAAGCTGCTTTAAGGGCCACAGCCTACAATTTGCCTTAAAGCCGATGCTCAACCTGAGCTTCGACTTCTATCATTATCTATGTTCTCGCTCTCTCTCTCTGTCTCTCTTTAGCCTATTTGGCGCCTTCGATGCCTATAAACAAATTGTACAGCATTTACCAAAATGGCTAAAACTTTTTTCCATTGTATTGCGTAATTTAAACTGCCATTTTATGGTGCGGGCCATAAAATGTGCAAATAAGGGTTAATTATGTCGCCCAGTTAACGTTTCAAGTGCCAACAAAAGATGCGCCAAGTGGCCAACGTGGAATCTTAATGAGTCGCTCTTAAATTTTGGGCAGATTGTGAATTGCTTGGAAATCATGTAATAAAAATAAAATAAAAGATATTAAATGAAAGGCTAAGTAAAGTAATGTAAAGAATTACTTATTTTTTTTAGGATAGTGTGACCTATTTAAAAAATGTTTATATAAATATATACTTGCATAAGGTTAGACAATATTTTTTTCGAGCTATTTTAAATTTAATATTCTGAGTTATTTTAAATGTAATATTGTGATTTACCCAATAACATTTATACCTATTTTATAACTATAATTTTATTAAACTTATTTTATTATTATTTATTTATTTTTTAAGTTTTTATATAACTAGTCCATGCTATTATAATTTACTTATTTCATAAACCATTGTGCAAATTTTCCGCTTAAAAGATTTAATCAAAAGGCAATGCCTACACATGCTCATGCACAGAAAAATCTAAAAGCCCATTAAATGAGCAATCAGGTCTGGAAATACAAGTGTTTCACATCTCTGTCAAAAAATGACAGACCGAAAACAAGCTTATTAGCCCATGTCAAAAAAGCCCACAAGCGGAAAAAAGTAAAAAAAAAAAAATAGGAAAACTTTTTTCCCTCTCTAAACGGATGTAGCCAATATCAACACCATAAAACAACAACATCAACAGCAGCAGCAAAAACAACAACAACAATGAGGAAACACAAACTCGAAAACCAAAGCAAAACCCAAACCAAAACCCGAACCCATAAAAACAGACGCAGTCGATTGCCTCATCGTCGAAGCGGAAACAATTGACTCGATTACATAGCCAAAAAAAAAAAAAGAAAAAAAAACAAAAAAACAAGCTGACAACATAAACATGAGGCACCAATAAAAAAAAGGGGAGAAAAACACTTTGTAGGCAGTGCGTGAGTGCGAGTGGGTGAGTGAGAGAGAGAGTTAGCAAGAGAGAGAAAGTTATAGTAAAGGACATGAGAGCGAGAGTAAGTCAACTGTTTCCGGCTTGCTTTAGCTGGGTTAACCTCAAACTCGATACGATTTTTCACCTTTTTATGCTCATTCGTTAAATGAAGAGGGTATATTAGTTTTGCGGAATGTTGGAGAATACTAATAATGCAAATATTAATGATAATAGAGAATATATATTAATAGTGACAATAAGCACAAGCAAAGTCAAATGTTCCAATTAAAAAAAAAAAACTTGATATATACGCGGCATCCCTTTGGGTTAATATTTGAAATAATTCATATAATTATAGAAAAGCAAAAAATATTATTTAAATGATATTTAATATAATCCTGCAGGGTTGATATTTTAAATATTTAATAAAATTATAGAAAAGCTAAAATTCAAATATTCAAATGAATATTTAATATAATCCCGCTTGGCTGATATTTCAAATATTTTATAAAATTCTGCTAATGCAAAATATAATATTCAAAAGGTTATTTAAGATAGTCAAGCATAACTCAGCTTAACCTCAACTTTATAAAATTATATTCTTATTATATAATGCTCTAAAGAAATCTTTGAATAGTTGGTTTTCAGAAGCATCATTAAGTTAAGAAGCAGCATTAAGTTCTATATAAAAATGTTCTCGAATTACTTATACTAAAAATTGTAGCATATATATATATATATATATATAAATATATATATATATATAAAAATATATATATATATATATATATATATATATATATATATAAGAAAATATGAAAATATGAAAAAAAAAAATACATATATATTGAACCATAACAAAGCATCATGCAGTTGGTTCACATTCACTAACTTTTTCTATATTTTTATTCAGATTTGATTATGTTTAATTGTTGTTGGTTTTGTTTTTAGTTATTTAACCGCATTGTATGATATTTTGTGTGTTTGCATCTTTTTGCACTCGCAAAATATGTTGCACAAAAAAAAAAAAAACCGCAAATTGTTTTATTGTGTTTTGCACTTGTGTATGAAATTTTAATTGTTATTTATAGCCAGGCATGCAAGTTTTATAAAACATTTCTAGCTATTATTGTGCTAATTGGTTGAAAGTTCGAGACGAGCATGTGGACAGAAAATAAAGTGATCTGTCACAGATGCCTGGGAATTAAATTGAAAGTGCTGCGGTTAAATAGAAAATTGTTTTTATCTGTCAAGTGAAAATTTTTATTATTTTCATATATATTTTGTTGTTGTTTTCATATTAAGATTTAAATGTAAGGAAACCCTTTAGATGAGATGTTGAAAACGTTATAATAATTTTAATTTGTAAGTTTCATTGGATTATCAAAATTTTAAACTGCATATAAAGCAGAAAACAATTAAAATTAAATTATTATGAGAGTACTAAATTATTTGATAGAATTTAGTTAATTAATTTAGCAAAGACTCGAAATTTTTTATAATATAAAATATATACAGGTAAAAACAAAAATAAATAAATATATATATATATATTTTTTTTTTTTTTTATAAGTTTATAAGTACTGTGTGCACGTCATTTTTATGTACGTTTTGCCTAACTATTTTTATTTATTAATTTTTTGTATTTATTTATATGTAAGAACAATTAATAAGCTTAAGTGCAAAAAATGTGAAAATTAAATTATTTAGTTAACACAAATATTACATATATAAGCAGTTGTAGCCTGCTTATAGGATATGTTTTGGTTATTAAAACTCATCCGCTTTCCCGCTCTTTTTTCCAATAAATGTAAAACAATGAATCATTCAAAATTCTATCAATTTAAATTATTCGCCATAACAAATATTACGTATACGAACCGAAGCAGACAATACAAATAAAAAGCATATAGCAAGTAGATTAACAGCATCAGAATGTTGCAGCTTTGACTTTAGCTCTGCTCAATATGCAAGACTTAAAAATGCATTGAAAATTGCACCGAAAAAGAAAAAAAAACAAGAAAAAAAAAACATTGCCGAAACGAAACGCAACGCAACGCTAGAATTGAAACGGAGCCACAATGCATTTTAAACAACAAGTAGCCGAGCCGTGGGCCGGGCCAGAGCAACGCTTGCCATCAGAATAGGCTGGCTGGCTGGCGAGGCAGGCAATATGTTTGCTTGTATTTTCGTTAGCAACATGCGAGGCTCCAGCTCTAGCGCCAGCGCCAGCTCTAGTTTGAAAATCAGCTAGCTAACCAGCAGAAAACAAGCAGGCAAATAAAAACAGGAGGCAGAAATGAGGCCCCCGAGCACAGAGACTAGGCACCGGGCACAAATTCAATATGGCGCCACAGAGGAAGTGCAACAGACGCAGCCAGCCAATGCATGTGTGTGTGCCAGTGTGTGTGTGTATGCTCTCATTGAACCAACAGCTTGTGGCGTCAATTTGTGGACATTATTGTTTCATGACTGCAGAACGGGCCACGCCGCACGAGCTCTAAGCAAACCCTGACAACTCGCCGCAATCACTGCCATTGCGGGGGCCATTGAAGGAGATGGAGATGGAGAAGGAGGAACAAGAGCAGGAGAGGCATGGGGGTGTGGCAGTGTATGGCACTGCACAAACCAGCAGCTGTTGTGATCTAATTTTTGATTATTTACGCGATTTGCGTGTTAAATTTGCACGAAAAATTAATTGCGGCCACAGTTTGTTGGCTTTTGGTGGCTCTGTTAGATTCGGTTCGACGATTTTGGCCAAAAAAAACAAAAAAAAAAGAAAATTGGTATTTGTTTATGGAGAAAGAGCATGCTGCCCCAGCCATTAGCCACAAATTAATTACGTCCAAATGTGTACGCATAGCCAGATAAATATATATGTACGTATGTATTTATTGCGAAATCAATTAGATAACAAAAATTTGGGTCATTGATATAGCTATAGGTGTGATTAATGTTGCTGTTTATTTTGAACATAGAATCGTATAAATTTAGTAAGATTCCAAGTCACGTGGGAGTTTTAAGATTGGCTTTAATTTGATTTTTCATATATAAAATATGTCTGATATTTTTTAGGTTATTTTTTTTATAATTGCTTATAATTAAGATCAATATTTTTTTTTATTAATATGGGTGTTTAATAAATATTGCAAAATATTTCCATTAACAAAAATAAAAAAAAAATTAATAATAATAATAAAATATGAAAGTAAAAATACTTTAACATGAAACGTAAAAAAAAATACGTATATATTTTAATATTTTTACTTCTTATGAACAGCTTAGAAACAATTTCAAAAAACTCATTTTTTAACAGTGTTATAATTTATCATATTTTTCAAATTTATTATATTATGTGTTGAAATATTTTTAATTTGATATTTATTTTATAAATGCGTAAATTTGTATATATACAAAATTAATTTTAAAACCATTAAATAATATTCTAATTTCTCTTCATAATATGAAAGTGAAATTAAAAGGAAATAACAATGCAATTTCTTATCGAAATATACAAATTTTAATAATAAAAAAAGATTTCATTTAAAACAAAATTAATAATTAATTAAATTCAAATCTTTTATCAAACAAGAACATTTACATTAAAAAAAAAAACAATAAGTTCTAATTAAAATTGAAAATAAATAAAATTCAATTTTTTTTTTATAAATTATGAATTAAAAACTTCGATTAAAAAAGTGCAAATTTAAAAAAAAAATACAAAAATAAGTTATAACAATTAAATTAAATTGAAAAGCATTGAGTTTCTAATTTCTTATTAAAATATGAAAAATAAAATTAAAAAGAAATAATATTCTAATTTATAAAATTTTAACTAAAAATGAAAATCGAATTTCTATTAATTAAAAATAAAATACACATATTTGAATATTCTTACTTAGTATGAATAAATAACAAATATAAAAGCCTTTTTAAATAAATAGCTATCTATAAAGCTTCTGCTCGTCAAGCCCATTCCACAATTCAAAATTACTTTTATAGACATGGTCAAGCACAATGCTTCAGCAAGCCAGTTCAATTAAGGTTTGCAGCCACTAAAGCCTCGTTGTGCAGGCCCAAACCTAACTTAAACATAAATCGAATGGCAGTTACTCGGTACAAACTCAGTTTTTCTTTCACTTTTTTTTTTTCTGGAAAATCGGCACGCAAGAGTGTAAATCATTTGGCCAAAACGGAAATGCAGCTGCAGCCATGTTCAGTTACTGATGATGAGGGGGAATCGACAGTGGACAGTGGACAGTGGACACTCGGCAGTCGGCAGCAGATAGTCAGCAGCAATCGGCACTTGGCACTCTCTGATGACATTTACAAACGTATTAATTGAATTCAATTTACGGCATTACAACAGTCACCCGCCAGCCTCTCGCACAAGCCCAAGTGCTGGGATGACAGTCCGGAGTTGTGATTCCGATTCGGCATACGGGCTATTGCAAAATTGATTTGATTTTCGAGTCAATGTCAACGCGTTGACCAGTCTGCATGGCAGAAAGAGAGACGGAATGAGAGAGAGAGAGAGAGAGAGAGAGATATAGATAAATAGAGGTAAAGTTAGGGAGAGCAATAGAAAATCTAGAGTTGAAGACCGCAAGCTAAAATTTTAAGTGACACTACAGAGAAATACCTGCCTTCCCTGTCTTTCTCTCTCTCTCTCTCTCTCTCTCTCTCCCTTTCTCTTATTGTCTTTCCCTTCTCTCTTTAACATTTGGGCTTGCAATTTTTATTTTAATGAAAATTTCTTGTTGAAACTTTGAACTTCCAAACAGTTTTTCAGACATTTTCAGCTCACTTCTTGTTGCTCTTGCATTCATTTATGTATATACGTAAAATAAGCATAATAATTGATTTGTAAATTTAAATGCAATTTAATGACAGCAACAGCCATATACTCTATATTGTATGCTACCATCGGGCATGTTAGAATTAATTAGTCATGATGATAATTGATGTATTTGAGATTATGTTTGGGAATATATTTCTATAAACCGTTAAATTGTTGAATTTATTTCAACAATTCTATATGTTTGTTATATTATTAGTTAGTTTTTATATTTTTATTATTTTATATAGTAATTTTATATACAAATTCAGTTAAAATGTGCAATATATATTTTTTTAATTATTATTAAAAAAAAAACTTAAATAAATCTGCTACTGTAAATGAAAAATGAAACTTTGTGTACATTAATAAATTTATTTTTATGAAAGACATTAAAAAAAATATTATGATACAATGCTGAACTCATAATTATATTCTAATCCTATTAAGAATCTTTAAAATAAAATTTAATTGTATAAAAAATTATTAGAGAAATTTATTTATTTATTTATTATTTATATTTGATTTAAGAATTTATACTATTTAATTAAAAAAAATTAGATATTAATTCAAAGTGAAAATATAGTGAAATTATTTAATATATTAATTTAATCAATTTTAATTAAATAATTTAAATTAAATTAAAAAAAATAATATTAGTAATTTTATTTTTATTTAATGATTGCATTTAATTAATTTTGACTGATATGTTAAAATATATTATAGAAAGAAATTTTAATTAAAACTAATATTTTAAAGAATATAATATAATTATATATAATATATATACATATAATATATATATATATATATATATATATATATATATATATATATATATATATATATATATATATATATATATATATATATATATATATATATATAGTTTACATTATATATTTAAATATGTATATATGTACATTTTTTAGAATATAATTTATTATATTATTTTTCATTGTAATAGTTTATATTGAATTATAATATCTTTAAATTATAATAACAAAATTAATATAATTTAAAATTTTTAATTTATTATTTTTATAAAATACATTTTTTGAAACATTAAAAATAATAACTTTGAACTACGTTGCTTATTCCCTTATAGGGTATTTAGCTTTCTATACGTTAAATTCAATATCTTACATTTAGTCTCATTTATTGATTGTTGTTTTCATTGCATTGGCATTTGACCTGCTTGAAAAATTGTTAAAAAAAAAAAGAAATATAATATTGTCTGCATTTCGAATATGTAATTGACAGGTAAGTATTTTGCAAATTGGAATCATTTTATTTCCGACATTAATTATAAATGTAACTATAAATATTTCATACGAAATCTGTGCAAAATTAAAGAATTACGGCATTTTAAGTTCATTTGTAAATAAATGAGTAAATTTCATTTGCATTTAAGTTTATTTCAATATTTATGAGAATGGTCTCAATAATATTTGAGCTTGCTTCGCAGCGAAGCTCAAAGCTCAACTGAATCAGTTTGATTGCTGCTGTGAAAGCCATAAAATTTAGTTGAAAGGAAATTTTTTGGGTTAATGCCAAGGGAAATTGAAAGCGCAAAGGTGAATTTCATTGCAGGTGTAAGTAAATCTATATGCAAAGCAAAGTTGAGCGAGTAGATTTATTTAAATACTGAATATTACATATATATTTTTTGTTGGTTGAGTTTGAAATAAATATTGACGTTGAGATATAGATTATCAGTTTGGAGTTGTAATGTCTAAACTCGGATTTACTTTTTTAAAATTTCGTTGAGAATTTACGGCATGGCATAATGGAACTCTGAATTTGTTTTTTAAATATTTTTTATTTTTTTATTTTTTTTTTGCATTTAAATTAATACTATTATTAATATTATTATTATTATTATTATTATTTTATTTATTTTTTTAATATTGTTTGTCATGTGAAAATGTGTGAAATTAATTTATTAATATACAGCAAAAAATATATTTAAAAAAATGTTTTCGCAGAGATAGCAATATTTTAAGTAGAGGTAAGCTTGTAGAATATTTTTTCTCTGAGCTGCTTTTGTTTTATATAAAGAAAATTTATAAATGTAATTTAGATCAAATAGAAGATTATGATTTTAATTTAAATCATAATATTTTGAATCTTTTCAAAGAAGTATAATTTTTTTTATCTATTTTCACTTCAATAAACCGTCTCTTAATTATCTGTCATTTAAGCACTTACTCTTTTAGTCAATCGCCCCTTTCAACCTGTTTTCATATGCAAATCAATGACATGACTGAGGACACCACGTCGTATGCGTAATTTAAGCAAAAGGCGCTCGGCAAGTGCAAATCGAATGCGTGACACAGCTGCGCCTATTCCCAAAAGCCACAGAAATGATTAAAAAAGAAAAACGTATGAGAGCATGTTTCTATAAAATAAGCAGATGTTACAGATATTGCCTCACGCACACATAGATATTTACGAATGAAGGCGGCGAAATTGCCGAAGCTAGAAAATGAGCCGCCAATGCGAAGACATTGAAAATGGGACAAAACATGCGATAGGTTGTTGCTGTTAAATAATAAATAAATGCGCGAAGTGAAGAGACACACACCTACACTCACACATACATGCATACATACATACATACATACATATACACTTCTATATAAAAGCTATCGTCTGTTGACAAATTTTAACTTATCTCTTGAAATTTCTATTTCTATCAATAGTAGCTGAGATTATATATATATGTATATAGTATATGCTAAATGCCATTACTAATATAAATATATATATATATATATAACAGTATTGCGCTTTTTTTTTGTTTCTTGGCGGCTGCGCATATTTCCCTGCCTTTTCTATTGCTCCTGGTTTGTTGTCTTTTTTTTTCTATTTTTTTTTTTTTATTATTTTCTCCTTTTTTTTTTTTGCTGCAAGGTTCATTCTTGTGTATTGCTACCTTGCCTGAAGAGGGTCGCTATCTTTCAATTGGGGCGTGTGTTGGATTTGTTAGAAATTCACCACAAAGCTGAGCCGCCTTTTTAATGTGGGGCACAAATTGTTCCCCTACGTTTTATTGGCTCACAATGCTCAAGGAAAATGCTTGGGAAATATATTTGCGGGCATTAGTTCTAAATATTTTATTTGTATTTTATTTTTTATTTTAATAATATATATATTTGGTTAATACTTTTCAATAAATAGAGTGATTAAACTAAAGTCTTGAATTAAGAATATTTTAAAATATTTATTTCTACAACATATTCTTTCATATTCTTAGTAAATATACATCTATTAGTATATGAATATATAAACATTAAATCAATCAATAATTGATGTACATTTAAAACGTAAAATTACAAGAAAAAATTAAGACTAAGTCCTAAATTTACTCTTTTTAGTAATAATAATAATAATAATAATAATCTAAGTTTCGAAAGTGGTATAAATATTAAAAGTAGCAATTCTTAATAATAATACGACCTTATATTAATATTAATAATTAATAATTAATATTTATTATTAGTATTCTTAATATAAACAAAGTGAATATATAATATTTTGCATCAGGATAAGTTCTTCATGTGAGTATTGTTTAAAGAATAAATCACATGATTATTATAATAAAATTCATAGTCATCATCGTTATGCATTCGGCATTGTTATTTAATGATTATCATACTGCATCTTCATATATTAATTATCCTTATTGTTAATGACATTTTTGTCAGAATTTAGATGATCATTAATCGTTAGTTTTATAATAACAATAAGTTTGATGAGAATTTACTAAATTAAATTAAACTCCTAACGAACAATATCATGTTGATTGATGTTAAACATGACTATAAAGTTAATTTCAATTAACTATTTGTGATAATAATCTTTATAATAATTATTTTTATCTATTTCTCGCTATTATAATTTTTTTATTTTTTTACTCGCTATTAGATAATTATTATTTATATATTAATACTAATAATGTTATAATGTAATACGCTTAAGCCACACAATAAGAAGATGTAACTGATCGCCAGGAGATCAGAAGCGCTGCAGCAGACTTGCATTTATATAAGTCAAGATTCTCAGAGTTAATTTGTATGGGAAAAATGTGCTTTATAGCTTAATATAATTAATCCGTGTGTTTGAAAAATATTTTTGTTGAGTATTTTTTTCGTGTAACATTAAAATTGCGAATGGCAAAGCTTTGCGATTGAATCGCAATTCTTACCTAAGTGTGAAAGAGCGCAAAGAGGTAGACAAAATGGGTGAAAGGCAGTGAAAGCATAAGTATGTGCGTGTATTTAAAAGCCAGCAGTTTAGG
This sequence comes from Drosophila stalkeri, assembly GCA_035047405.1. Lineage (NCBI taxonomy): Eukaryota > Metazoa > Arthropoda > Insecta > Diptera > Drosophilidae > Drosophila > Drosophila stalkeri. The sequence continues at coordinate 26,137,026 of JAWNPR010000039.1, forward strand.
GCATAAAAAATAAATATTTAATGTGTTTTATGTTGTATTATGCATGAATTATGTGTTGATTTCTAAGGTGTGATTTTCAATTTAAACACAGGTAATTAGAGTATTTAGGAAGTAAAACAACTTTTGTTTGTATTTATTCTGTCCGCTTTGTTTAAACAATAACGAAATGTTAACATAATGTTAAGTTTACAGTGTACAGTTCATTGCCAAGAGCTTGGTTTACATAAATGTTACTTTTATAGGCTCACTATGTATTCCAATTGGAATTCTTAATAATGTTTATTTATATACAAGATTTTAAATAAATGAACATGACATGAAACATGACATTAAGTAAAAAGAAATATTTATTTATTTCAGGCAAAGTTTCCTCGATTTAGATTCAATTTTAATTTTCAAAAGTTTATTCCAAATTAAGTTAAAGTTTTAGTTATTAATATGTGAGCTAGCCCAACATTTGATTATACAGTAAAATATTTTTCTATATAAATAGATTTGATTAAAAAATTTGAAAAAAAAAAAAAAATAATAATAATAATAATACAAATGTCTTGCTGTATTGCTGCGCTTTTGTGGCCAATAATGAAAGTACGAATTAAATATTGAAATTAAAATATTTCAATAAATATTTTAAAGCAAATCCTTTGTATTGCTCTATCAATTAAATAGATTCCTGCTAACAGATAACTTTATAAATTGCTTACAATTATTTATTTGATCCATTTGCATTCACTTATAAAAAAAGGCAGCTGAATTGCTGTTGGATTGATTGAAAGCATGCTTATTGATTAGATAGAAGCACACAAATTGCACAAACACACACAGCTAAATATACATGTATGTATGTGTGTGTGTGTTTACACATTCAGCATACTTATTTAGACCTGTTTTACACGCTCGCCAGGCACATTGCGTTGCAAGTTACCATTATGCTGGCATCTATGATTAACATGGCTATAATAGTTACTAAGTGCATGCTTTTGACTTTGCTGCATACGTTTCAAAGTCATTAGACGACGTATGTTTGTGTGTGTGTTTGTGTGTATGTGGGTTGGAGTGTATAACCCCCCCAAAACACACGCATACATCTACATTTGTACAGTAACATATTCCTGGATTGCAGGCTCTTGGCCTGGTCATTATGCGGTTCGTTATTTGCAACATTTCGTGGCTCAAGTGCTTATTTTGTATGTAACTATGCAGCGGCTTGCTGTTTCCTTTCTCTCTCTCTCTGTTCTCTCTATATATATATTCTTTTTGTGTTTTTTTTTTGTTTTTCATTAGAAGCACTTAAAAATCGACACGGTATACAGTTATTTGGTATTTGGCATTTATTATTTACCTTTTTTGCACAAATTGCATACTTCAAGCCTCGCTCTGCAGCATTTTCAATCAGTCTAATGACAGAGCTGCCCCATTGAGAGCACAATTTGCTTTTTAATTAAAAGAAAATAAGTAGCCAAAAGTAGCCAGACACTCGAAACACAACGACTACAACTGGCCAAACTTCGCCGACTTTCGATTCGCTTTAATGCCGTACCCGAAACGAAAAAGATAAACACACAGATAATAACAATAATAAACAAGTTGGCACTTCATTTCGAATGCTCCGGCGATTCTCTGATAGCTACTTAGTGCCAATATTAAAATCCACCACAAAGCAATGCCCAGCTGCTGGCCAAAGAAAGAAACAACAACAACAACAACAACAACAACAACAACAACAACAACAACAACAACAACAACATCAGCAGCAGTAAGGAGCAACAGCAACTACAGCAAAAGAGATAGACAGCTTGCAGAGAGAGAGAGAGAGAGAGAGAGATTGGAAGAGATAGTGAGCTGTCCGGCAACTTAATCAGCATTTATGGCAGACTTTAGGCAACTTTTTTTTTATACTTTTGAAACTTGCTGCAGTTGAGCCGAGCATTTTGCTTTTGCTAGAGCATCTTGCAGTGTAGTTCATGCATCTGCTTTGCTAATAAGCATTAACAAATATATTGGGGAAAACAAAAATTCTTTCAAGTCTACATTCGATATAAAAGAATTTAAGTATTGAATCTTTTCTTTTGCTGCTTGCATCTATTTTTATTTATTTATTTTTCAAAATTCAAATTTTTCAAATATATATATTAAATATATAATATCCTTTAATATAAATTATACTAATACATATTTAATATTATTATAAATTATTTAATTATTTTTTATTTTAATAATATCCTTTAATATTAATTATACAAATACATATTTAAGATTATTATACTTATTTAAATTTATTTAGTTTATAAAACATTTGATTTTCTCTTATTAATAATAATGTGAAATTAATATATAATGTATTAAAGTTTTTGAAAAACAGTTAAAGCAAAATTAAAACGGTTTAAAATCAGTTCACATTAAAAGAATTAATATTTGTATATTAACCATTTTTTTGATTGCTTATAACAATTTTTCCGTAAAATCCTTTCCTAAAATCCCATCTTGTTATAACTAAGATAAATATATATATATATATCTTTTATCAATATAAAACATAACATTATATTAATATAACAAATTTTAGGATATCATTTTTCTTAGATTTAAAAAGTTTTTTTTTAAATTAATATATTCAAATATTTAAATATTATTTTTTTGTATTTATTTTATTTATTATTTTTCTTAAATTTTAAATTAATAATTTTAATTTTATTAACTTAATTTTTTTAAATTAAGATGTTTTAAAATGTTAAAATTGTATTATATTGATATAAAAAAATGTTGAATTGACATTTTTCTAAAATTTTAAATGTTATATTATTTTTTAAATTAAAATATTAAAAATAATTTAACGATTTTTTATCAATATACAAAATGTAATCTACATTTTTTTTTATTTTAAAAGTTTTTTGAATGCAAAAATGACAGTATATAATTAAAGTTTTTTATTTATATTATTTAACTTCAGTTTAATAAATTATGTAATTAATTACTTCAGCTTAAATTATTTAAGTTCAGTGAGTGCATTTAAGATTCGCTTACACAGAAAGTGCACTTCTCTGATTTCGTGGTTTTTTTACTTCTCTTTTGTAAGCAAATAATTTCATATTTTTATGGTTAAGCATTTATTTGCTTAGCGGCTGCGCTGCGATGTAATCTGCCAAATGTAAGCGTAGTGGCCGCCATAGATGCTCCACAAGCTCGTCCTCTACTTGAGCTAATGACACTTTATGTGGCCATGTTGAAGTGGCTCCAAGGGTTTGAGGCAAGTTGAGAGTTGGTTCAACGGCTTCACACAGCTGGCTGTGTGGGCAAGTTTTGGGCTAGTAAAGGCGTAAGCTTCGATGGCGCCAAGTAATGTAAGTGTCTAAAACTCTATAGAAGATATATCTTATCTGTGTATGTGTATGTTAGTGTAAGCGTGTGTAGTGCCTACTTGGTCAAGTGATTTAGCTTGTGATTATATTGAGTGCTGCTGCTGTTGCTGTTGTAGCTGCTGCTTGAGTTGACTCTCGGTCGCTAGTTCAATTGCCATGTCTTGTGCGGTGGCCTTGCGGTATTTATTCACTTGAATGGGCCTCTTAGAAATTGTAAACTTTAAGAAGTTGTCTTTCAATTAATCAGATAGATATCAATAGTTGTAAAGAAAAAGAATTAATTTTAAAATTTATTATTTATTTCTAATATTGAAGTAGTAAATGAAAGTGTTTTCGATTGATTGGGTTTGTCTGCTATGTATATATTCACTTTTATAGTTTATAAATATTAGTTGCCCAAAAGAAAATAAATACTGTCTAAAATATAATAAATAAAAAATATGAGATAAAAAAAAGAAATGCCCAAAATATAATATAAATATATAAAACATCACATAAATTAAAAAAATTTCAAATGTTTAAAAAATATAGAAAATATATAAAAAAAAAAAATAAATAAATGCCCAAAATATAATATAAAAATAAAAAATTCCTAAAATTATAAAAGTGCAATTAAGAAAAAATATCATAAATATTTAAATATATTATTTACTAAAATTTATATAAATAAAATTAAATAACTCAATGTATATTTATAAATATAATTAATGATAACATCATAATTAAAATGTATTCAATCATTTTTTTTAACGCTCATGAACATTTTAAATTAAACATATAAATAAAAATAAATTATAAATTAAATATATTAAAAATATAAAAAATATTATAAATTAAATATAATACTTAATTATTATATAATTATAAATTAAATATAACACATAATTAATATAATATTATACATTTAATATAATATTTAATTAATATATAATTTTAAATTAATTATAATAAAAATAATAGGTATAACAATTTCTAATTATTAAAAGACAAAGTAATTAATCGAAAAATACAAAATAAAATACAAAAGAAAAACTTATATAAATACAGGAAATGAAAAATGTGTTCAGCAAGAAGTCTTTAAAACTACGAAAAATGAATAAAATAAAGTAATATGTATTAAATTATTATAATCTAAAATAAAATGCGAAAATGTTATGAAATTATAAATTCTGAGAGGTAAGTATAGAAAATTAAATTTTTAAATAATTTATTTAATATATATACTTATTTGTTTTTTATTTAATATAATTTGAGCTATTTATTACAACTGCATATTAGGCTTGACATTGGGCTTAGCAAAATTTCAGTTTGGTATTCTGAAAAAGTAAATTAGTAAATAATTTCGCTTGGGTCGCTTTATTTAGTTCATAAATAAGCAGAAAAAGCTATAAACAAATTTAAAGTGCAATTAATTACACCTAAAGTACCTTGAAGTGGATGAGGCGTGGCAGCTTTTACGATTTTAAACGCTTCCGCTGTACAATTCAGTTGGAAAATAAATTAAAAAATTTGCTAAGCCGTTTGCTCTTGCTGTTATTGTTGTTGTTGTTGTTGTTGTTGTTGTTATTGTCTGTTGGCCGCACATAAAACTTGCTCGTTCTGTTGTCTGTCCATTGTCAGACTACTGAGGCAATAAACAAAAAAATTTACGCGCTGCTAACATGCAACTTGTGGCGCTTGCAACAGAGCTCAAGGTTTTCTTCAACAGCCCATCCCAACTCCTACTCTATCAACTATAGAACTTTTGAGAGCGTGTCCAGGAGGAGGAGCTGGGGGAGGAAGAGGAGAAGGGGGAGGTGTGGGCGTTGAGTGGGTGATTTTTGTTACTAATGCAATTTGCGGTTCGCATAAAACTTGCAGCTGGCATTTCTATAGAGATTGTTATGCCTTTTGCTACCCCCAGCAATTTTATGTTATTGTTTCACTCGAGCAACTTTGTAATTGAAATCAAAGTGTGTAAACTGAGAGCAAAATCAAACCTAATGTAGCACACACGAGCAGCACATTTCAACACCAGTCGAGCATCTCCCTCACAGTCCCTGCATACCTCATCTGCAGTCAAAAGCTATAGAGGGTCAGCTACAAAATAGCAGACTTATATATATATATATATTTGGCAATCGTGCATAGAACTATATATATATAGAGAGAGAGTTTGACTCAAACTTTTTTCAAATCAAACAATCTGTAACTGCAAACTATGTGGGAATTGTGTTCCAAGTCATTTTACTTTGGCGTACAATTCACTTGATTGGATTGTCGTCTCTCTCTATCACTCTCTCTGTTTCAACCAGTCTCTCTCTCTCTCTCTCTTTCTCTCTCTCTCTCTCTCTCTCTCTCTGTCTGTGAGCGACAGATTTTAAGCGCACTTTATAGCTGACAGTTGGCATAATCGGCAGTCAATTATCATCGAGTGGACAAAATAGCTCTGGATATATATTATGCTGAGTCAAGGTATTGAAAAATTACTATATCTTATAAATTTTGTTAAAACTAATTAAATATATACAAGGCAAGAGAGTTTAGTGAAGTATATTCACCTACAAAGAAAAGTTGTAAGAATGTTTCTGTTGAAGAAAAAAACTTTGTGATAAACTCAAAAAATTTGAAAATTATTTGAAACAATCTTTTCAGGTGCACTGTATTAATAATAATTAAGATTAATATATTTGATTATTAAATTATATGTCAATATTAGAAAGTTATATTTTTTTTTTAACATTTTGGGTATATTATTTCTGAGAATGAAGAAAAATTAAGTCAATATTATTCAGAGAAAGTAAACAAAAAAATTATGTTAATATTAATTTAAAAGTTACTAAATTTTTTGTTTATAACATTTTGTGCATATTTTTTAAGAGAAGGTTAAACAAATATGTCAATGTTGATTTGAAAAGTTTTCTTTATTATTTTTTTTTACATTTATTTCATATTATTTCTGAGGAAGTAAAAATAAATTATGTCAAAATTAATTTAATAAATTACTAATTTTTTAAAAAAACATTTTGTACATAAAAACATATTAATATTAATTTAATTACTATTTTTTTCTTTTCTTAACATTTTGTGCATTTCTGAAAAAGTTAAAAAAAAAAAAAAACAGCCGTACTGCTCATTACGCTAAAATTTGATATAATTAGCGTAAAGGGCAGATTAAAAAAGTGATGCTTAAAGAAGTTTACAAATGCATTATAATTGTTTTAATTTATAATGATAATGATAAAAGTCCAGCTATCTTTATATATATATATATTTTCATTTACATTTCTATGATTACTATATTATTTATTTATTATACAATTTATAATAATTATATTACACTATCAATTCTATAGTTATTAATTAATTTTTAAAAAAAATTTTTAATATTTATATTATATTATCGATAATTAGTCATTTAAAAATGTATAATTATTATATTATTTTATTTGTAGCTACTATTATTATTATTCTAGATTTAATAATGTTTTGATTTATTTTAAAATTAACAATATTTTTTGTTTGTTTTTATTTATAATTATTTATAATAATTATTTTATATTATTTTTATTAATAATATTATTATTATAATTCAAGATTTTTAAATTTAAAAAATCATAATAATTTTTTTATATTATAAATTTTCTATTTTATAATTCTTAAAATGTATTTACATATGTTTTGCATTTTCAAATTCCATAAATTTGATCACCAATAAAGGCTCAAATATATATAAATGTTTTACAATACTCTATATATATTTTTCACTTGAATCTCTTTAGTGCCATATATGACTGAAGTTCACTTAATTTAAACAAAATCAGCTAAACAACAATGGAATTTTCTATACCAACTGCTGTTGCATTGTGGTCGATGAATAGAATTAGAGAAATTCACGTAAGCTGGCAGAAATGCTATAAAGCTACGCCTACTTGGCTTACATCATAGCCTCGATGCAAGTGGAGTAGAGGAGAAGCAGCAAAAGCAAAAGCAAAAGCAAAAACATAAGACAAAAGCTTAAGACGCATTCGAGTTGCATTAAGCATTAATCAATCGAGCGACTAAATATATAGTGAATATGCTATATATATAGTTTTTGTAAAGCATTTTAGTTTAGAATTATCTAACTGCACAGCATATAAATTGATAAATTACAAAATTATTAATTAAAGCCAGAGCTGGAAGTCTACGAAAATTATGCCACAATATTAAGATATTCATAATTTCCAACTACTGCAATACAATAAATCTTTTGTGTGTGAGTGTGTGTGTATGTGTGTGTGTGTGCGAGCGAGTGTGTGTGTGTGCTCTGCTTGGAGCCTACTTATTGCCCAGGCAGCAGACAGCAGCAGCAGCAGCCGCTTAAGTTTATGTCATTTGTCATATTTGAATTTTACACTTCCTTCCGGTGCGTCTCTTGGAATTGCAATTTGCTGCAACAGCCGCTAGCTATCATTGACCTGCCCAACGCCCACCCCCATACACCCACCCAACGTCCAATCCCTTCCATCTCTAATCGTTCGGTTGCTGCAGCCGCAGCCGTTATAATTAACCAAGTTGCCAAGGCTTCAGCAGCTCTCAACTCTCCGCCTGCCCGTCTGTCGCATGACAAATGTCTTCAATTGCAGTTCCTGTATACCTGGGTGTGTGTGTGTGTGTGTCTATCTGCGGGTTGCATCTGAACGGCATGCAGTTCGGTTAAGATGCACAGATACAAAATGGCCACCAAGTTTATGTAAATGCCGTTGACATCGAAGTCAACGTTGAACTGTTGATGCTCGCTCCCAAGATGCTTTAGATAAATTCCTGTGATTATATTTTGCTCAATTGCACGTGCCTGATTACGCGTGTGTCTGTGGCTGCATGTGTATGTGTGTGTGTGTGTGTGTGTGCGTCCGGCATTTTGGGCAAATTGATTTGAGATTTACCATTAAGATGATGATGATTTCCATGCATATCGAATTTTGTTGCGCAAATTATTTTCATATAAATTATGGATTTCGTAATAAATATAAAATTAATTAAGCTGCTAAACACGCTGCACATATGGTCAGCCAATTTAGAGTTACCATACATACACACAATATCCAATGGGCCGTATATTTTGGATATATTCAAGGTATTCAATCTATGAATTTTGAATATTTGATTGCATGCGTGCTTATGCAGATAAATTGATTAAATTATAATTGAATACATGTATATATAAATAAATAAATATATACATATGCATGTATATTTATATAAATACATGCATAAATAATATAGAAATTGCATTACAAATTTGTGTAAACTATAGCTGATGCTGTAATGCTCTGTAATTCATTCATTTAATTTGATTATGCCCATTTAAATAAAGCGCATTTAACTCGAGTTCTGTTTGAGGTGCAATGTTTACATTAAACACTATTTGCAATTTATTTATAGTGTAACAAAAAAAAAAAGGGGGAAATGAAAAATTAATATGATAATAATTACTTAGTCACCTGAATATGATGTATATAAATAAACATGCATTAAATGAGAGTGTTTATTTAATGTAGATTTTAATTTAATATATTTATTATTACAATTATATATTTATCATGTTCATTGTTTAGGAAAATTGATAGAAAATTGCGCTAATTGTGATTAAGGTATTTAATTTTTTTTCTTATCGCATTTATTTACTAAAGCTGTATTTGTATTATATTTATATGTTTATTTAATAATTATGAATTGTGTCTTATTTATTTATGTTTTGTTGTGAATGTGATTAGTGATTAGTATAAGCTTATTGAAAGATTTTGTTATCATGAATACTTATTAAATATTAATTCGTATTTATAGTTTAAAATTATATACAGAGGATATTTATAGCTTAAACATCGATGAAGACAGAAAGAGAAGTAGGCTGAGCGAGAGGATAGAGAGAGAGATAGAGAGAGGGATAGATAGGGAGGGAGAGAGAGAGAGAGATAAAGAGAGATAAAGAGAGAGGGATACAGAGAGAGAGAGAGAGAGAGAGAGAGAAAGGGTGGAATGGAATAGTTGAAACAGAATGGAATGAGAAGGACAGTGGAATAGTGAGAAGGTGAGAGAGAATATGAAAGAGGAATAGAGAGAACGAGTGAGATAATGCAAAAACGTAGAGAATGAGAATGAGATTCAGAGCAAGAAATAAAAAAGAGAGGGGATGATAGATAGAAGAGAAATGGTATAAGGACGGAAGAAAGAAAGAACGAGCCAGTTAATGAGAAAGGTTGAAAAGATGATAGAGAGAGAGAGAGAGAGAGAGAAGAAGAGACTGCTAGAGAGAGAGATAAAAAATACTGATAGTGAGGATGAGGATGTAAATGAGAATGAGAATGGGAATGAGAAAATTGTATTCATAATATTATATTAGAGAGAATAAGGTTGATGAGAATAAGAATGAGATTGATGTATTTATTTTTATTTTCATCTCATTTCTCATTTATTTATTTGTAAATGCTTAGACAAAGTCAAAATTAGATAGTTTAATTAAAGAATTTCAATTTCAAAAAATTTCCTGATTTTTGTTGTTTATAAGAAACTATTTATATTACATACATATTTTTTATTCATTGTCATTTATTATAATATGCATTTTAGCAAGTCTCGTCAAAGTACAGCAAATATAAATTGAATTTAGAAAATTCAAAATAATTGTTAATTATTATTTTGATTATTGAAATATTCTGCTTACTAGCTAAGCTGTTAAATGAAATGTATTCGGTAAATGCAGCCTGATTATGTTTCCAGCTTGTTTGCTTGCTTTAAGTGATGGCAAAGAGACCGCAAGCCTTTAATTGAGTTGGCCACCAACTGGATAGCGCTGTTGCAGCTGGATTCAGCTCAAAAGCTAGCGTAATGGGCAGGAATCGAGCTGGATTCAGCTCAAAAGCTAGCGTAATGGGCAGGAATCGAGTTGCCTGTTGGTTGGTTAGCTCTCTGCTGGTTGCTTTGAACACATTGCGGTTTCACACATGCCATTGTAATCCCAGGCGCGCCTAAATGCTGGCAACAGAGAACATAGCACAGCACAAACGCAGATTACAGGGCAACAGGAAAACCCCAAAAGGCAAAAGGCAAAAGGCGAAAGGCAAAAGGCGAAATGCGAAATGCTTGCAACACGATACCAATAAAAAGTGGCTGACAGCAGAGAAACACAAAGAGGCAAAAAACGACAACAACAAAAATCCAGCTCTAAAAACAATTTGACATTTGGCCAGCAAATAGCAGAGAAAAAAAAAAGCAAAAGCGTTGCGACCTCGTGACGTTGGCCATAAAAAATTAGTGGGTCTGGCCAGCAGCTGTCGAGCAGCTCACGTTATCAGCAACGCCATCAATGGACGAGCTGGCCCGGTTGACAATCTGATGGACCCTGTCAACGCCCAGCACAACATGGCCAAATGCTACAAGCCAAACAAAGCGTTCAAGGGTCAAATGCACAACGCCTATAACTTGCCAAACCAAATCAAATGAATGTCCTTCTGCCAAAGCGATAATAGTACGTGACCAGTCTGGCTGCTACAATAGCTACTAGAGCTGCTTCTTAAAGTCGTCTCTTGTTTAAAACCAGAAGAGAGACAGAGCAAAAAAAAAAAAAAAAAAAAAAAACTGGAAAATAATCTTCTTCCTAGTTGAAAATAGACTAAAAATACTTTATAGACTGGCACACACTCGTGAGCGTTTACAAATTGATGTGAATTTCTTCACATGTTCATATAACAGCTACAGCAACAGCACTCACACACACACTCACACACACACACTCACACACACACACTCACACACACACACTCACACACACACACTCATACACATTGCCACACGCATGCTGACCAAACGCCATTCATCATCATCGGAGCTGCCGAATATTTTATTTCTTTTTATTTCTTTTTTTTTTTTTTTGTGGGTTGCCTTTTGGAGCTACTATTAGATACAAGTATCCATATAGTTTGTTGTGCATGCTAAGCGGCAAACGGGATAAAAGGTAGTGCTGCGTTACACTACACTCCACTCTCTATATCTATCAATGCATGTGCGTGTGTGTGTATGGAAAAATAAGTTTACAAGTTACAGCCTAAGGCTATTTGCTTGGATCAACTTTTGGGCCAGGCTGGTGTCGAAACTTGGGCACAGTGGTCAAAAGTTTATTGTTTGATTGGTTAGTTGTGGTTAGGTTTCTTAAAAAAGAAAACATTAGTTACATTAAAAGTTATAGTAAAAGATTAATTTAATAGAAATTTTATGATGGATATTTTATTTTTTATTAGCCAGCTTATTACATACATAAAAATAACAAAAGATAAAAAGTAATCTATTGTAAAATTTAATTAAAATTAAAATTAAAATTTATTAAAATTATCTAAAAAAATATTAACTATAAAGACTATTTAAAGAATTTATAAAATGTGTTAAATAAAAAATATATATTCTTTAAATTAATTAATTAATATTTAAAGAATATATCAAATGTGTTAAATAAAATAAAATATATTCTTTAAAAAATGGTCATGTTTAAGGAATAGATAAAATGTGTTAAATTATATTATTGAAATTAATTAAAATGTGTTTAATAAAATAAACAAAAAAATTCTTTAAATAATTTTCGTATTTAAGGAATATATAAAATTTAAATAAAATCAATATATATTCTTTAAAAAATTGTATTATTAAGCAATATATTAAATGTGTGCAATAAGACAAGTTTTTAATAAAAATTACTTTTTTACTCATCACTTATTAGGCAAAGTTTTTCCATAAGACAAAAAGAGATTTAACAGGTAAGATTTTTTAATATATATTATAATATGATATATAATGGCCAGTTGTGCTACACGTTAGCTTTGCTTCATTTTATAAAATTGATAAAGAATTTTATAAAAAGTATGCTGAAAAGAAGCGAAGAATCGTTTATTTATTTTGATGTAACATATTTTATATTTAGTTTACTGCTACACATAGAAAATATTTTGTTTTTTGATTGATTTTCAGCATTTTTTAAAAAACGGAAAATTAGAATAGTGTACATAAATACAAAAAGAATGAATGATATAAATTCAAAGGGGAAAAAAATAAACTAGCGATCTAAAATTATATTAAATTATTTTTATTTGTGGGATTGTAACAGAGAGAGAAAGAAAGAGCAACAGAGAGAGAGAGAGAGAGAGTGAGAGAGACAAAGAGAGAGAGAGGGAAGGCAGGGAATAAAAAAATGAAATGGATCAACGATATTATTCCAATGAGTTAATGCCTTACCTTAAAGTGCATGTGTTTATATTTCTGCTCTTTTTGTTTTATAAATATATATACATATATATATGTATATATATATATATATATATATATATATTAATTAGAAAACAGTACATCTTCATTTTGCTCTATTATCTGTCTTTTTTATATCACAGATATAGATTTATAGTCAGAAAGAATTAAATATTTATTTCAAACTTAAAATAAAGATTTATTAAAAACTTAAATGTAATTTATATTAATAGGAGTACCACTAAATATATATATGTTTTATATTACAGCACTCTTGGCCCTTATACCAAATTTGCATACCAATAAATTACTTTGGTTCCACTGTAACTGATTCACCATCGAATCGAGCAAGACTTATGGCGATTGTAATATGTAGTGTATAGCAGTTTTTGTGTAAAAATATTGCCTAAGTGAAACAAGTTTTCACATATGATTTATTTATTTGATTTGTAGCTGGAGCCAAGGTACACGACTGAAACTAGGGAGTATAAGAGACAGAGAGAGAGATAGAGAGAGAGAGGGAGAGAGGGAGTCATATCTTCATTCCATTCCTTAAACTCAAATGGTCAAATGTGATGCATGTGAGTTGGTCAAGTTGGTTGTGTGGCATGTTAACGTTTTTGGTGTTGTGTAAGTTTATTAGTGATTAGTTTTTGAGTTCTCTGTTGGGCACTCGGATGGATTGATTGATTGATTGATCGATTATTTGATAAGGCGCTTGCGTGCGGCCATTGAATTTAATTAGGGAATTGGATACGCCTGTGGAGTGATAAATCTCTCTGTTCGGCTGTTAGCATATGGCATGCCATTACATAACATAATGATATAATCTCACAATCTCTGTGGAGTATGGGAGTTTTTTTTTTCCATAATGTTTGCAAACTTATTTAAAGTCATGACAAGTCGCAGAAACGCTGACAAATTTTATTTCCGCCAGAGTCACGCACCGGGGAACTGACTCACTGAGCTGGCGACCCACTTGCTAACATGGCCAAGAGTTGGAGTTGGAGTTGGAGTTGGAGGGAAGTGAGTCTCTCCCGGTAACATTTATGCGAATTGTCTTTTGTGCGCTTCATTTCGCATAAACAAATCTCGGCCGTTGTATATTTATACCGGAAACGTGCAAATAACGCCCCAGGGACTAGGCAACATAGAGTCCTCCACACTCACACACACACTCACACACACACACACACACATTCTACACGTTCTCATCGCTGTTGTCGCCATTGTGTGTGTTGTGTTGTGTTGTGCGGCGACCACCGCCACCGCCACCACCTGCGTTGCGCAGATTTCTTCTTTTTTTTTTTAATTTTTTTTTTCATTCCCATCAACTAACTACGTTGGGAAAAAAATTTACTTGACGTTTCCGTTGCAGTAAAAACACATGGCCGAAATACAAACAAGCAAAGTGACTAGAGCTTATAATCAACAAATTTGAAAGTCGAAACTGAAATACGCTTACGAATAATTTTAATTTTTATCAATGGGCGCTTTGTTTGAGAAAGCTGATTACACAAATTCTCAAAGAAGTGTTGTCCTGCTGAAAGAGAATATTTTTAAAACTTTATATAATTTAATATAAGCATTTGTAAAAATTTCTTATAGTTAGTAATTTATTTTATTTAAAATATAAAAAGATAACAAATTAAATTAAACCAAATAAATGCTTTAATTTATCAAAGTTCTTCAACTTCGATATATTAATGAAAGAATTTGAAATATTTAATAAATTTGTACTTACTATGAATATATTTAATTACGAATTAATATATTTGGAATATATTTCAATATAAAAATTTATCATCATCATTCATCATTATGATTAATAAAATTTTATCATTAATATTGGATATATTTATTTATGAATAAGTAAATTTTATTTTGAATATTTCGATATACTGCAAGTATATAGAGAATAAATTCATTAGTTACGAATAAATTATATGATTAATTAATCAATAGAGTTCTAAAGGCTCTGTAGAAAAATATAAATTTATTTGGTAATTAATCAATTTAAAATATAATAATTAATTTGACCTAAATATAAAAATTAATAAATTATTTGATTAATGAGCTTGTGGAATTTCAGAAGTTCCATGCAAAATATATTAGATATACACTAAAGCTGCTTTCTTTTTAGCTTTAATTTTTGATCAAATTTTTATTTAATGTTTTCCTATATTTTCATCAATAATAATTCAAAGGAATGATAGATTTTTTCTATTTCAATTTCTCATTTCAGGACCTGCCTAGGACATGCTTTTTTTTAACTGTGAGTTTTTTTTTTTTTTTATATATATGATTTTTGTGTTTAATTAATTCAGTTCTAATTGATGTTTGATTTATATATTACATTAATAACTGTATTTCTTTAAATATTACATCGAAAATTTTATAAAAGCTCCACTAAAAATATTTCATATACAAATATTTAATTTAAAATCTATTGAGATTTAGCTAGGCTAAGATTTTCTCTATATTTTTGGAGTGAAGAGAAAATTTACAAAAATTAAAAAAATTACAGCTTTCAGTTTGGTTTTATAAATTATTAAAACTTTTAATTAAAAAAGAAGAATCAAGAATGATAATAATGCTCTCTAAATAAATATATATATATATAAAATTTAGTTTTAGAGATAAACTAATGTAAATATTTTAAAAAGTAAATACTTTTTATTCAAAAATATTTTAAAATATCTTTGTTATATTTGCAAAAAAGTTCAAATAGTCAATGCAGCCGGTAAAAGTGTAAAACTAACTGCTGTCGTATTTGTATTTGTATTTTTCTATAGTCTACTTTTGGGTTTGCCTGGCTATTGTACACGATTCTCTCTGGGTGTGTGTGTTTGTATGTGTGTGTGTGTGTGTGTGTGCGTGTGAGTGTTCGTTTGTGGCAGCACAGTGCGGCTGGCTGGCTTGGTTTGGCTTTTGTGTGCGCCTATTGTCAAATTGAATTGTAATAGACACGTTTTTGCAAGGCGAGTGTGTGTTTGAGTGTGTGTGTGTGTGTTTGAGTGTGTGTGCGCCTCTCTGCCTGACACTTTATATTTACAGCTGCGCTCGTCACGCTCGACCAGGCGCAGCGACCCAGCTTCGTCGTCGCTTCTGCTCAGCGCCCCCCACACACACCTCTCTCTCCTCACTCTTCTCACCCTCTCTCTCTAGAGCCTCCTCATACATATCACAGTCCGTACCGGAGCTTAATTTTATGCATACGAAACGTATGCGGCGTCTTTCGCGCGCATAAAAAAATTTTATTGCATACATTTAGGCAGCTGCACAGCTACTACTACTGTCTATGCCCTGGCCCTGGCCAACAAGGCAAAGGGAGGGGCTGGGGCTGGTGCTGGCAGGTTGCTCGGTTGCCTTCATATTTGCATTTTCTTATTTAAATGTCGACTTTTAAATGACGACAAATTGTTTTGACGTTGTGTCGCTTTTTGATTTAAAAAACAACAAAAAACACAAAAAAAAGAAGAGAATAAAAGCTGAGGCATACCAGTTGAAAGGCTCAGCTGTGGGGGTGAGTGTATGTGTGCGTGTGTGTGTATGTATGTGAGAGACAAGTGGAAAATGGGTTTGTTTCGCTTAAAGGCTTAAAAGCTGTTTTTGTCTAGCCCACAAAAATTGTGTGCAAATGAAAAATGCAAAACGAACAAAAATGTCGCATATAACCAAGAAAATATAAATAAAAAAAAATAACTATATATATTACAATATATCTATAGCAATGCTGTAGGGCTTACAAGTAAAACCTTCAAAAATAATTAGAACAAAAATATACATAAATATATTTCTACAAAAAAAAAAAAAAAAACTAAGTTACAAAATGTTTTGCTTACTAAAATTTTCAAATTTCCAAATTTCCAATTCCAAATTCCTCATTATAAAATAGAATTTTTATCAAATACAATAATCGTTCGATTATAATGTGGCGCCAGCAGCGGCTGTCCGTAAAATTTCAAATGCAAATTACAGAAACCGTTATACCAATTAAAACGAAACAAAAATTCAAAAACCGTAAAAACAGTAAACAACATTGTCACTTAATTTAATCACATTTATAAAAACCACTAATTGACTTTTGAACGTTAATGCTCGAGCACCATTGAAAATGCCAGCACACACACACACACACACAGAAAAGCACACACTTATAACATACACTCACACACACATATATATATATATATATATATATATATATATATACATTGAGTGGTCCGGATCCATAAAAGGCAGGACAACAAAATGTTGCCATAATTGGTATTTTTGATATGCATAAAATTTTGCCGGGTCATAAGCTTGCATTGCGAACACACATACACACACACTGGTACACGCACACACACACGCATATACATATATTCATGCATGTTTATGTGCAGCTAATTAAATTATTATTTTCCACAAATTTGCGGTCCATGGTAGAAATAACTAAAGCTACGATATACAAAATGTGCCCAAAAATTTGCTTATTTATCTATGAACATTGCATAATTTTTGTCAGTTTATCGAAAATTTCAGGTACAATTTGTCATACAATATGATACGTAAATTACTCGTATATATAGATATTCAGCTATAGATAGTATGTTGTTGCTGTCTATTCCATCAATTAACTTCGAATTTGCGGTAAATTTCGTTGACATTTACCTTCAGAGACAGCGAGAGAGGGAGATAGAGATAGCGAGAGAGAGAGACAGAGAGAGAGAGAGAGAGAGAGAGAGAGAGAGAGAGAGAGAGGGAGACAGAGGGCATTATCATAAACATTACGCAAATCCCATTAGGGCTGATTGTAAATTAAGTATTGCGCTTATTTGACTTTGTTTAGTTTGTTGTCAAAATTTGTTGTGTAAGTTATAATGATGTTTGCTGAATTCATCTATGATATTTAATGATGTCCGTCTGGAGCGTATGAAATACAATTGTATACAATTATATATGAAAAGTTGTTATAGATAGTAGTTTTATTTCTTGTATGCTTTTCATCTCTTTTGCATAACTCGAAATAAAATCTGTCATATAAAAAATATAATAATAAATCTGTCATAGAAAAAAGTACTCTTCCGGAAGACGAATATTTAATATATTTAATATATATTATTAATATATATATAATATATATATATATATATATATATATATATATATATATATATATATATATATATATATATATATATATATATATATATATATATATATATATATATATATATATATATATATATATATATATGTATATATTTTTAATTTGATAAGGGATAAATGCATATCAAATGGGAATTTATATACAATTATAACACTTCTATCTAAAAACTTAGATTCAGAATTGGAGTTATTCAAAGTTCTGAGTTCAGATTTCACTATACGAGGCTTCATTACTGCTACTATAGGGTATTAAATATTTGTAATTTTTAATATTTTTCTTTTACTATTCATTTATATTTATCTATATTGTTAGTCACATAATTTAAATAGCATTGCAAATTTGAAAATTCTAAGATATTAATAAGCAATGTAAATACTCTTGAAATTCTTGACAGAATGAATTTATTTTTTAAGATTTTTTTTTGTAAAGATAAATAATACAATTTATCATATTGAGAAATTGAGATATACATATATAATGACTCATCAAAATTAATGGATTTTTTTTAGATATATATTGAAAATATAAATAATATAAACATTTATATCGAGATATTCGATATAGTTTTAATATTACGATTTTATTTTGAAATATCTTAAAACTCTATTAAAATAAACTATAAACTATGCATATTTTGAAAGGTCTTCATATACTTAACAATTTTAATGAATACATTTTGTTGTATTCATTTTCATACAACAATTTCTTTTGAACAAAATTCTGTAAATTATGGCTAGACTTCACATAGTAATGATCAAGATGATGTACACGAAATAAGTAATTGGGACACTACATTTACTATTATAAAAACCGAACCGATCAAGATATTTAAAATAATCAAATTGTTGCTTTAACATAAAAAAATTTTTAATAATATTCAACTTAGTGAAGTCCAAAAGAATTTACGAAAAAATTAATAAAAAATTAAACAATATAATTTTAAGTGAAATAAGTAGGACAAATTCATATATAATCACAATGGTTTTGTTTTATAATATTTTTAAAATTCATTTTTAAACTAAGTAAATTGATTTAGAATAAACGAAATTGGCAAATAAAATCTCAATTTTTAAAGCTATTTTCAATTGAGTTAGCTGGTATTAAAGTCTTTTATTTATAAACAATCTAGTAAAGCTAAAAGGTAATCTAGTAAAGAGAGATATTTACCAAGATAAATAGAAAAATAAAATAGTTATTTCGAAATGAACTCAATATTATATATTTCTATTTCACAGATAGAAATAACCATATTTTTTTGATGACAATTTGAAATAGGTTAATAATTCGTTTCCAGCTTACAATTTGAATAGAATTGTGAAATGTATTCGATGTTCGTATTCGTATCTGGCTCACTTAACAGAGACGTTAGCTTACCTCGAGAGTATGCCAATTTATTTTAATTAATGCTCGAATCGGCTACCGCAGCATGTTAACAAATCGAATTGGTTTTTGTTTTCATTTATGTCACTGCTAATTGCCACTAGAAATTCCATGTCAGTGACTTTTTCAAAAAGGCTTTGCATAGATTTGATATATACTATTTGAGAAGAGCTGCCATATAAATCAATGCAATTGAGTTGATTTATATACGGAATGTGCGTGTGTATGCGTGTGATTGTGTGAGTGTGTGAGTGTGTGTGTAGGGCAGCATGAACTTAAATGAGCTACAAAATGTAATAAACGACAATTTATATGCTTGATGGAGTTATATTATGTTAATTAATTTAAAATACGTAATATTATTAATAATGAGTGTGTGAAAAAAAACGATGAAATTCATTTGAAGCATAAATAGGTATAGTAAATGAAATGAATTAATATTATTATTATTAAGGTGATTAAAGTATGCACTGTTTGGGCTATGGAAGAGTTTTAATGATCTACTATTTTGAAATAAATACAAAAAAAAAAAAATAATAATAATAATAATAAAAATAATGAAAAAATAGCAAAAAATATAAAAACAAAATATAGAGCCTCTTTATTTTTGTTTTAATAAATCATATGAATAAATAATTTTTTTTAATAAATCATATTTAGAAATAAATATTTATTTTTTGATAAGTCATATCAATAAATAAATATTTATTTTTCAGTAAATCATATTAATAAAAAAAATATTTATTTATTAAATACAATTTATTATAATGTATTTATTAATATTATTTTCATACATTTTTTTTCTGATGAACAATTTTTATTGTAAGCAATTGAGAATATTGAAGATTAATATAATGTGATTCCCTTTTCAAAAAATTGTTATATTTTAGCATATCTTTTTTTTATTTAATAATTTAATATAATTTATATATGTAGTATTGAAATATTTTCATTTTTTTATTTATAGTATTATCTTATATTAAAAATTTTGAAATTGATTAAATATTTTATATATTATGTTATTATATATACCTAGCTTAATTTTATTGATATATATATATATATATATATATATATATATATATATATATATATATATATCTTAAATTCAAAATTTTTTTTTTTTTAAGAACTTATTGTACGACCTGTTGTGATATATGTAATTTATGTGTAGCGCATCTTTGCAAACATCACAGCTCAATCATATCTACTTCATATTTGGTTTTCAGATTGCGCATTTCGTTTATTTTTCACACGCTATCAGTTTTCAATGAATTTTCAGTTTTGTACTCGCACTCGAAGCGTACGTCGGTTATTCATCACAAGTGTCGTCATATTGTATGCGTGTGTGTGTGAGAGGATCTTTATGTCTGTATATGCATTTACACACACATATACACATATATATATACTATCTATATATATTATAGCATATGAAAGGCTTTCGCGTCCTATCGTCGGCATCCGTGTTCCCTGCCAATTGCCAATCAATGTTTGTGCAAAAATATTTGCTTCTCTTATTTTCCACACTCTTAGGCCGCACTTGTTTTTTTTGTGTGCGTGTGTGGTTGTTGTTGTTGTTGTTGTTCTCTTTGTGTATATTGTTTTTATTTTCAATAAATCGGCCCAAGCACGCCGTGCCGCTCAATTGCAGTGGATTAAATTATTAAAAAGTGCTCGAGAGCACAAACAACAAAATATGAAAAGAAAAAACACAGTTAAAATGCGAGTAGATGCTTTAATTCGATTACTATTTAAATTGACAGCGAGTGACTATGTTGAGTTGAGATAAAGGCAGAATTTTCCATCTTATATATAGGTTATTTGTAATATATACCATATTCATATTTATTGAAATATAGATTGCAAAAAAATAAAAAAAAAAAAAATTGAGATAAAATATATTTAAAATATAGAATATTAAAATTAATCAGATTATGACATTATAATGTCATCATTTAAATAATTTCTTGCTCTAAAAACTCTTAAACAGCTCTTCAAAAATTAATCTGATTTTGCAAAAAAAAAAAAAAATAAAAAAAAAAAATAAATAATAATAAGAAAGAAATACATATATAATCATTTGATTATATTAAAAGCGCTCTTCTATAAGCACCGTCCGTCAAATTCTGTACAAAATCACATTTAATTTCCATGTTTCTTTAAGCGAATAATGTAGTCGAAAATAAATCGCTTAAGACCAACCAGGGCCAAGCCAGGCAGAACCGAAGCTCAAATAAAATTTCAGCTGCACGCCATTTTCATATTAAATAACTTTGTGTTTATTTCCTGTGCTCTTGCGATGAGCCACCTATTACCCAGTCTCCATTATTATTGTTTTTTTTTTTTTGTTTTTTTTTTCTTGCTTTCCTCTGAGTCGACAGGTGAGCAAGTTCACAGCGTTCCTGGGCAGCACAGCTGGATTCAGTAGTCGAGAACTAAACAAAAACTTACATCAAGCCTAGACATTAAATCAGTCAGAAATAAGCAACTGAAATTAGGCAATAGAAATTTTTGTTAGTTACTTTAAGGAGGAATGTAGACAAAAATAATGAAATATAATAATTTAAAAATGTATATAAATTTAAATTCACCATAGCAATTCAAAGTCTAATAACTAGTTAAAAAAAAAAACTCTTAAGATACAGAATCTAGAGCATGGTTTCCAATTAGTTGAATGTAAAGTGGGAATGCTCACCAAAGCTGACTGCACAATATCTAAAGGCTGGCAAACAGACACTCAATGCAAACGCCCCGCAGGCCATTGCGCCAGTCAAGGGTGTTAATGTGTGAAACGGATACGCAAACACAAATGCCTGCGTTTGTTTTGATGAGAAGTGTTAATATGGAGTGCCGAGATGACTTGGGTATTGGTGTGCAACTGAATGGAAAATAGTATTTTTTTTTTGCTTTAGCTCTTAGAACACAATATTTAAATTTATAGCTATATAATAATTGAATATGATTTCCTGATGAAACAAATCTTTGTATTAATTAGTCTTTGCCATGCAAATGGAAATGGTGCTTAGCAAATAGTATTTTATATATTTCAAAATTTATTAGTTAACTCTTAACTGCAACATTCTTGTTTGTGAATAAGTAAAGTTATTATGAGAAATTCCTTTGTATTTGCAGCGAATTGTTTGTGACTGTTTTCCAAATAATTATGTTATATATGCTTATATACATATTTTTTATGTTCTGCGCACAGAAGAGATAATTTTTCTGTTTTGTTAATTTTTTATTTTTGTAGTTTGATACTTGTTTTATTTATTTATTTATATTTTTTTAATACTGAATTTTGAAAAGAAAGAAAAAAAATGAAATAAAACTAAATAGTTACAAATTAAATATGCATAAGCAAAAATATTTGAAATACTTAGATTCTTTAAATGCAAATATTAACTGAAAACTGAGTATAAAGATTTATTTTTAATAATAAAAAACATATGAACATTATTAATATTGATTTATTTATTATTTAAAAATTCACATTACATTTTTATTTGATTTGATTTGATTTTTAATAATAATTTATTTACAAAAGTATATTCTTCACAAATAAATTAAAGTATTTATTTTTTAAATTGTTATTTTCATTTTTATTAACAAACAAAAATATTTACACATAAAGTTATTTTATTAAAAATTTAATATAAAAGATTTGTTTATAAAAATAAAAACATATTTTCATATTATCATTATGTAATTATTTATTATTTAATAGTTCACAAAAAATACTTATTTTATTTTATATTAAATAATACTTGTATTTATCAAAGTATATTATCACAAATTAAATTAAAAAAAAAATAGTTAAATAATTAATTTTTTTAATAAGTCTGGTATTACAGTAAAAATATCTGTATAACAAATATATTAAATACAAGTTAAACACCAATTTATTTTTTAGCAGTTCAAATTTTATTTTGAAATAAGTTTGGTTTATTTATTTTTTTATTTATTTATTTATTTATTTTTATTAAGTTTTTATCTTATTTCCTTACGCCCTAAACCATATGCATATGCATTTGAAATATAGATTTATTTTAAGCAGTTTTTTTACATTTAAAAATATTTAAAGTTCTGTTAAAACAATTTAGTTTATTTAGCTTTCGCCTGTCGTTATTGACAGATAGATGGAAGCTTATCTGTTTATCAGTCAGTTCCAACTGATGTATATATTATGAATGATAAAATTGTTGAATGCTTTACCAACATGACTGGAAATCTTATATATGTTTATTCAATATTAAATATGGATTTTTTCAATAGAAAATAAATTTTACTTTTAAAAAATTTGTTCCCATATTTGCACAGCGCATTTCTCTAATTGGTTTGAACAATTGCGTACTGTTTATTTGGTTGCTAGTTTTGTTCGTTGATGTGCACCCAGGGGTTGGGATTGACATAGATGTTGGAGATGGTGCCGCGCAGCGTATTCAGCCCTTGATTCAGTGGCACTGGCTTGGGGCGTTGGGCCACGCCCTTGATCCATTGCTGCCAGGCTGTGGCAGATAGTTGCTTACGCTGTTGCTGTTCCCGTTGCTTACGCAACGCCTCACGTTGCTGTCGCTGGCGTTGCTGCTCCGCCTGTTGGATTTTCTGTAGCTCCCAGTTTTGTAGGCGTCGTTGCGCCACCTCGGCCATTTGAGTCTCGTTTGTGGAATGATTCGATTTGCTCTTATTGGTGGCACACTGGCGCGCCTTACGCTGGCACCATTCCTGGACTCGTTGCGCATTTAGCTGCTGACGCAGCTCATCCTCTTGTTGTTTTCGCTTGCGCTCCTCCAGCACTGCCTGCTTCTTGTACAGGCCCAGTCGTCGCTTGCCTGAGAGCCAGTTATTATAGGCCTCATCCGAGCGACGCAGCAACTTCAATTGGTTCAAATGCGTTTGCGGGTCATACTGCAGCGAGGCAGTGTCCGAGCCCAGATCGAGCAATGGCACCGAACAGCTAAAGGTCAGCTGATCCACGGACGTATACGTTGAAACTGTACTATCCTCCTCCCAGCTGCACATGGATGTCGTGGAGCCTCTCTCCTGCAGCTGATTCTCTGCATTGTATTGCATTTGCAGCGCCTGCTGATGGGCCATCATTGGTTCAGCTCCAGCGCTACCGTCGGACAGGGAACCATTGTCAGAGCTATTCTGTGGCGTTAGCGTTGCGCTCTCAGTTTCTAAGGATCGGGGGGAACCGTAGCGCAGTGTGGACGTCTCCGTGTCGTCCGGCGAGTCGAGCGCGCAGGACGAGGCGGAGCGGCCCACATAACGCACCGTGCACGGGCTCGGACTAGAGACTGTGCTACACGGCTTCGATTCGTAGGGCTTGATGTAGGTACGTGAGCCCTTTGTGCGACGTTTGCTCATTTCGGTTTCATTATCCACTGCCTGCATGGGAATCGTGTTAATTGTGGAGCGTGCCTTGCGGAACAGTTCACTGTCAACCAAGTTGCCATGACTATTCATGCGACCAACGAATGCCATCTCTGCAGAGTTTAAGGTTTCCAATTGATGTAAGTTTTTTTTTTTCAGTATTTGGCCTGGATTGAAGTGCTCAACGTCGTCTTTCGTTGATTGATTCTGTACGTTATTCAAACTCGAAAGTAAAACGAGAGAAACAGTAAAGCAAATAAAACTATGTATGTATGTATGTATGTGTACACAACAATAATCGGAATGAGAAATAAATAGAGACTAAGGCGAGGCTAAGCTTTTGACAACTGAAACAATGCAGCCGTTGACTAAATCATATTTTAAATTTATTTTTATATATTTAATTTAAATATATTTTGTTTATTTTGGTTTTTTGATATTAATCTTCTGTGGAATGTATTTCTAAAACACAAAATTTGTATATCATTTGTGTCTTTGCTTTATATAATGAAGGTTGATTTTATCTGCTTGGGCTTAAACTCAGCTTCTGCCTCTGCCCCAGCTCAGCCTCAGCCTCATTATCTTCTCCCTTTTCCTCTGGCTTTTATTCAGACTCAGCCTCAGCGTCAGCCTCTGCTTCGGCTTCTCGCTCTACCTCTTGCCTTTGCTTCGGCTTTTCGATCTGCCTGTGGCCTTTGCATGAGTTCAACCTCTGCTTCGGTTTCGGCCTCTGGTTTGGCTTCGGCTCTGCCTCTAATTTCGGATCAGGTTCAGCATCAGCCTCTGCCTCGGCTTCTCGCTGTGCTTCTGGCTCTGCGTCTACATCTCTTCTCAGACTCAGCTTCAGTCTCTGCTTCGGCTTCGGCTTCGGCTCTAACTTCGGTTGCTTGGACACCAGACTCAGTCACTGCTTCGGCTAGTCACTCTGCCTTTTGCCTTTGGTCAGCCTCAGCCAATGCTTCGGCTTCTCGCTCTGTCTCTTGCCTTTGCTTGAGCTCAGCCTCTGCTTCGGTTTCGGCCTCTGCTTCGGCTTCGACCTATGCTTCGGCTTCGGCTTCGGTTTCGGCTCTGGCTCTAACTTGGAATCAGACTCAGCAACAGCTTCTGCTTTGGCTTCTCGCTCTGCTTCTGGCTCTGCGTCTACATTTCTGGTCAGACTCAGTCTCAATCTCTGCTGCGGCTTCGACTGTTTGCTTATGCTATAGCTCTAACTTGAGACCAGGCTCAGTAGCTGCTTAATAGCTGCTTTGATCGGACTCAGCCTCGGTTTTGACTCTGGCTCTAACTTGTCATCAGCCTCAGCCTTAGCCTTAGCCTCAGCCTCAGCCTTAGCCTCAGCCTCAGCCTCAGCCTCAGCCTCAGCATCGGCCTCGGCCTCGGCCTCGGCCTCTGCTTCGGCTTGTCGCTCTGCTACATCTCAGCTCAGACTCATCTTCAGTCTCCGAATCGGCTTCGGCTGCTTGCTTCGGCTATAGCAATAGACTCAGTAGTTGATTCGGCTATTCGCCTCTTGCCTTTGCCCAGACTCAGACTCAGCCTCAGCCTCTCCTTAGGCTTCTCGCTCTGCTTCTAGCTATTGCTCAAACTCAGTCTCAGCTTCTGCTTCGTCTTTTGTCTTTACCTCAGGCTTCGGCTGCTCTGCCTCAGCTCGTCATATAAGTTGTGCCACGCCACGTTCTGCCTGTTACGTACATCTAACAAATGCATTTTTCTCTGATTTCCCACTTCCATTGGGTTCAGGGAATAACAAATTTCTGTAGGTAATTTTAAGCTAAGTTGAGTCTCAATTAAATTACAGTCAATGCTATGATCAAAATTAGCACAACTGTAATAGCCGAGGCAATCAATATATCAGCCGATTCGATTTTTATAAAAAAAATTGGTAAAAATTATTTTGACCGCAGCAGAATTTATTTTTCTTTTGTGTTGCTATTACAAAATGAAAATGGAATCATTCTTGTTTTCATTTTCTATTAATATACAATTTAGCTATTTTTTGCTATTATACGTTCGACTCGGTAGCATTTTTGGTGTAACACACCCGCTCTAACTGCGACTTGTGATTGCCGTTGCTGTTGCCGTTGCAGTTCAGCTTTGCGGCTTTCCACTGCCGCTTTTACATTCTAATCGAAAATTTTTATTGTACAAAGTCACGAAATGCTAGCGACGCGGCGACGTTGTCGGCGAGGTAATGTCAGTTATTTGACAGCGGCAACAGTCGAGTGCAGTGCCCGAACTTGTGGGGCTTACAGCAAGAGCAGGAGCAGGAGCAGAAGCAGGAGCAGGAGCCGGAGCAGGAGGTTGGTGTACCTTGGCGAACTGAGCTGAGGTGAGTCGACCGCAGGCGCGGGGTATTCCAATGTAGCCGTCTGAAAGCTAAGCCCAAAATGTGCCACTTAGCCGGGCGGGCATAAAAACTGCAGTCAATTGCTCTGACATATACCATACCATGTGGCCACGCCCACTTTTCGGTCACAGCTAGCGAAAACAGAAATATAAAAAAATAAAACAAAAGGCAGTCCACGTTGGCATTGCAACCAACATTATTTTATAATTTACAAGCAAGCCCCCGAACGGCGTCTGCTACACGATTTGTCTTTATCGACAACACACGAATTTCTCTCTAACCAACATAAAATGCCATTAGTGTAAGAGAGACATACATACATATGTATATGAAGCAGTAGGTTGGGTATGTGGATTGCATTTCGATTTCAGACATATTATGGCATTTCATTGATAGAAATCGAAATTATTGTTTGCAATGCGCGAGCGAAATGCTTGAGTGCATAATTTTATAGCATACCATTAGGCGGCGTATGCCTGTCGAAGATGTTATCAAAGCAATCTGGGCAGATAGATATGGATATGGATATAGAATGTAATGAGTTAATACTCAAATTGTTGTAGTTTTTAATTTATTAGATAGGACAAAATTTTTTTGGTATAGTAAATTTATATAAATATTTGAATATTTGTAATTGGATTGTATTTATATTATAAATTTAAATAGGCAACAAAACTCTTCTATTTGGGAAGCTTAATGACAGAGATCCAGGCTAATGTTTACTTATATCATATGCGTTAGCGTAAAATGAGTTAATATTTTAAAATGTTATTATTATTAATTAATAATCAATAATCAATTAATAGCAGGTCAATAATTCAATTCAATTCAATTCATTCAATTGATCAGTCATACAGTCAGATACTTAGACAGAGATATCAAATATCGTAATAAATCAATTAGTTAATTACTTATATAGTATAGTCAACAGACAGTTGACAGTTAGTCAATAAGTCAATAAATGAGATTGACGGTCAAACATACATTCAGTCAGGCAGTCGGTCATTTAGTTAATCGGTCCATCAATCAATCTATTAACCACATATTCTGTCAGTCATTCAGTCAATTAATCAATGACACAGTTGGTTAGACAGTCAATTAATGAGTTAATCGATTAGTCGGTCACTCATTCAATCCAGTCTGTCAATCTGTCATCAGTCAATCAGACTATCAATCTGTCAGTCAAACAATTAGTCAATCACTCAGTCATTAACATATTTAAAGTTTGAAAATTATTCAGTCAGTTAGTAAGTTAGTCAATCAGTCAATAACTAAATCAGCTATTCAATCAGTAATTAGTCAAACAAATAAACAGTCAATCAATCAACCAATCAGTCAGTCAATCAGTCAATCGATCACTAAAGCAGTCACACAGTAAGTCAGTCAGTCAGTTTGGCAGATTGTCAGCCAGTCTGGCAGTCAGTCAGTTCAGTCAATCAGATAGATGTTCAATCACTCAGTTAGTCAGTGCCAGTCAGCGTCAATTAGTTAGCCAGTCTGCCACTCATTCAGTTAGTCACTCAGTGAGCTACTCAAGTCAGTCAATCTTTCAGCCAATTAGTCAGTGAATCAGTTAGTTAGTGAGAAGTCAGTTTTAACGTAAATCACTCCGTTAGCCAGTCAATCAATCAATCTATTGCTGATCCAATCCAAGTAGCAAATCAGTCAGGCAATCAGACTGTCAGTCAGACATTCAATCACCGATCCAATCGATGTAGCAAATCAGTCAGCCAGAGAGATATTTAGTAAGGTAATTAGAATTTCAATCAGTGAAACTGACAGTCAGTCAGACATTCTAATAGTCAATCATTGAGTCAATCATAGTCTTTTAATGAGCTACAGAACTCTCTCTTGTTATTAGCATTGATATATTACCTGTATGTAACTATCAATAGTAACCTTGAATAAATGTCTCAAATGTAAATGATTCAAATGGCCAACAATGAAAACGAACAACTGAGCTTAAATACTACTTGTTCGTCTCTAATGGAATGTTTTAGCATTAGTCCAGGCTGTAATTAGATGTAAGTGAACACAATTAGCCACTCGAAATGATATCCGCCCGCTATGGTAATGCCAATTAGGTAGACAAAAAAAAAAAAAAAGAAACAGAAGGTAAATTGTCAGGTTTTTGGTTCCATGTTAAACATGTGCACAGCAGCACGCAAAGAATTTGAAACAACAATTAATTAGGCACAAATTGAAATTCATGACTTGCGCTAATCAGGGCTTCATTTACATGTGAAACCAATATTGGGGAGCCGAAAGCATTGGCCCAGGTCAGGACACTAACGTAAAAAACTATTAAAGTGTAAAATTATGTTAGCAATTAGGCGGGGCAAACTAGATGGCACTTGAAATGGACACAGGTCTATCCATAGAGACACCCTCCTGGTCGACCAAAATACCCACGACTGGATACATCATTAAAAAGTCATTTACATGCAGGCTGGGGCCATGGCGCAGCGAAACATGGCGATTGACAGACTGACTGACAGACTGACTGACTGAGTGGTTGACTGCCCGCGCTACAGTTTGTTAATTTTAGATTTGAAACACGTTTTCAACTCAATTTTATCGCATTTTACGCCTTGTTGCCTTTCGCTTTTATGGCAAACTGCCTGAGAGAGCTCCCCTCTGCCCTTTTGCTCTGTGCTGTCAGCTTCCCGGACTCGTTCGTACGCCTTACTTCCTTCCTTCATGGATCTACTTCTTGCTATGAATTTTGATTTGAAGTGTCGTCGTCGTCAACGCCATCGCCATCGCCATCGCCATCGCCATCGCCATCGCCATCGCCATCGCCATCGCCATCGCCATCGTCATTTCTATGCACTAGGCACTGTTCCAATTAGAGGCCAAGCGTAATTTATGCGCCTCAAGAAACTTGCTACAAATTGGCCATTGTTGCATTTGCTATATCAATAGACTATAAGACCGGCCGCCTCATGCACACATTCGTGAGACTCACACGGAAAAGTTGAACAAAAGCATCGCTCACAAAAGTTTTAATATCATTTTCCATAATAATATTTCTTCATGCATACGAAAGAAAAATATAAAATAAAATAAAAATATAGATAGAAGTTTAGCCCCGAACTGAGCCTTCAAACACCTGGCTGACCGCACACATGGGAACTCTGGCAGGTGGCTCTACCTGAAAACTCATAAAGCTAATTAAGAAATGTATCCAAGTTGGCTCGGTCTGGGTCGAATTTTTGAACGTGCTTCAGCTAAAATTTATTTAAAGCCGACAAGTGGCCAAGCGAAATGCATATTTATGCGCTGTAATGTAAGCAACGCCTTTTGTCTCTCTAGACCCTAGACCAGACCAGAACGTTCTCTGCGTCGAGGCCAAAAACTCGACAGTAATTGAATTAACTTGAAGTTTAGGCATATATAATTAGGCATAAGCCATAAAATGTTACTTTATCAAATATAACAGAAATCGCAAGTGTTTTGTGAATTGATTTCGTCATTTATGCTTAGATTTATGTTGAAATGGGTAAAAAAAAACTTAAAATTTTATAGATGTGATTTTAAAAGAGTAAAGTAATTTTTAAGAATTTTTTTCGTATATAAAAGTATACTTAATTCAAGAGTATTTCTTAAAAATATTTTTCTTGTTATTTTTAATTCATAAATATTTTCTTTTTAATTTTTATTTTAAGTTTCATTACATTTCATTTTATATTTTACTGCTTAACTAACTTAGAATTTAAATTTAAAAACCTAAATAATTTTTATATTTATAATTTAGCTTTCTTTTTTTAAATTCAGATATATATATATATATTTTTTAGATTCATTTAATATTATTTAATATTTTAATACTTAACTAATTTATAATTTCAAAAATAGAAAAATATATTTTACATTTAAATTAATTAGTTTTTGTTTAATTTCTTAATAATTTTTATTTAATTATTTTAAATTTATTTTAAGTTTAATTTATTTCGTGTTTTACTGCTTAACTTTGAATTAAAATTTAAAAATTATAATATTCTTACTAATAATATTATTTTATGCAAAATAATTTTTTTTTCAACTGAATAATTTAAAGGCACAAATATTTTATATACATTTATGTTAAGCTTCAGTGTGTGTTTTTTTGCATACATTAATTTTTTAGTATTCCCCAAAAATCAACATTTTTATAATATTGAATTGAACAAAATTTTATAAGGAGTGAAAAATATTTATTTTTTTTTATACAATATATTATTGAGTTTTATATTGTATAAAGAAATTTGTTTAGTTTTCCCTTAATCACACCAAAAACATCAATATTTATTTAATTTAATAATAATCATATTTTATTTCAATCTTTTATATATATTATGTAAGGGACGTTTCACATAATACTAACACTTACATACTTGACGTTTTGCTGGCTAAAACGTTCTTCAAACCATCCTTCAGTTGTGTTCCGCAATTTGCAAAATAAATGCAATAAAAAGGATGCACTTCATAGTTTTAGGCACTCTGTGAGCCGGCACTCGTGTGTCAACACTGTTTGATAACATTTTTGCATATTTACTTGCGCCAGAATGGCGTTGCCTGCTTTTGACCAAGTTTTGTGCTGGCTAAAAATCTTTATTTAATCAGGCATATGCTCACAGTTGAAAAGTTGAGCACAAAAGTTTTGCGCACAGGCAATTGTTTCTGGCATTGTCTTGAGCAAGCATCTTTTGACATTTTGTTTAGCATACTTTCATTTCGCTTTGTCAAGCCAAATGTGAGGCGATCAAATAAAAACTTTTCACAATTACAACTGAGGCAAGTTTTAGCTCCCAAGTGGATGGGCTCTTGCACACAGTTGGGTATAAAAAGAAATCTAATAACTGTTAAATCACCTGCAAAATGTTCATTTCACAGTGCTATAAACACGCAGCCAAACCGGCTTCTTCAATAGAAATATAAATATATAGAAATGTGTATGTGTATGTGTGTGTGTGTGTGTGCTCCTTTGGCTAGTCCTCGGCACGTTGTTCTCGTTACGCAGTCGTAGCGGCTTGTCGACTTAAACACTTACAAGGACTTAACCACCTTTTGTTATTTTTGCGTAGCCTGTCTGTCACTTTAATCTGCGTCCTGCACGCAGCAAGAAATTCATGTGAAGGCCATCACACACCAACTGACTGGCTGAGACCTATTCGAGCCTTGCATGCCAGGGCTAAAAAGTTATTAGCACGCGCCTCTGACTTAAGTAAGCCATAGACGTCGCAAAGTTGAAAAGCTCTGCATATTGAGCGTCGTATTGAAATATTTTATATAATGCAACGTTAAAGTTGAGGGAGTTAAATTTGATTTTGCATCAACTATTAAAGAGCTAATCTTATTAGTTTATTAGCTAGTATTCAATAAATTCAAATTGTTTCAATCTACATAAAACAGGATGTCGATGTACTCGTAAAAGATATTTATCAGTTTTATATATATTTTGAATTTTTACTATTATTTATTTATTTTGTATTATTATTATTTTTCATTTTTGCTATTTATAATATATTAATTATTTTTAAATTTTATTTATTTATGTCTTTTAAATTTTTATTCATCGTTGCTTTATGAAATACACCTTAAACTGCATGAAATGAAACAAAAATATATATATTTTGTTTAATATTATTTACTTTAACAATAACCGACAGAGCGTGTTGTAGCTTTCAGTAAACATAAATAATATTTAATAAAGCTATTTTTTTTTATTTTTTTAATTACAACTTATTAGTGAAGTGAGATGGGAATTTAATAGAATTTAAATTCACATATGTTTTATGAAATTTTGTACTTCATTCGATGTTCTACTTAATAAACATGTCAAAACCAATCAAAATTTGATGTGAGATGTACACGTTAATTTTGTTTGTCAATCTCAAACTGAACTGTCGACGGATTGCAAATCAATTTTTGCTGTCGATCAACAAGAAAAATTAAATCGTAAGTTATTAGCAATAAACTGCAATGAAATTTCTGCAAAAATCGTGTTGATATTATATGATGCTTTAATAGAACTTCTAAATTATATATATATAAATGCATGTATAATATTTATTAATTTCTTTAAAAGCATGTGATTATTTGCAAAAATAAAAAATAAAATAAATTATGTTATTCAATTTTTTCAATGATTGCAATATTAGATCATCTCTTCAGAGAATCTTTTAGTCAAGCAAGCCCGATTAAAGCACTCATGCTATCACTATTAATAGTGACAAATAGTGAACTAAGCATAACCTAACTAATAAGCAAGCAAGTCTTAATAGATCTAGAGATCTATCTACAATATTCACGTAAATTATCAAGTCCAATTCTTATAAAACTTTCATATGATATAACAAAAGATAAAAGAGATTTATTCTGTTTGATTTTCATATACAATCTGCTCTAAGTTCAATTGTTCTATATTTATAGAAGTCTTAAATCTTTTTCATACCTCTTGCTTTGTACGAATAACTCTTTGAATTACTTCGAATAGACGTATTCACATGCTTTTGTTCAAGCAGCACTCAATTGTTCATTCAATACATCACTTATCATAACTGGCATTTGAAGTTGTTATCGCCAGAGAGAGAGAGAGAGAGAGAGAGAGAGAGAGAGAGAGAGAGAGCGTCTTCAGAGCCTTCCGTTTGACCATCCTTTTTGCTTTGGTTATTGATCACTCGTCATCACTGTGATATATTTGAGTCCATTGTCTGGGCATATAGCCCGGTCTGCTGTCGACTGTTCACCTGACCACCGTGCGAATTGCTTTGTCTTATGCACAATTGTTGGGCTGCTTTTTGCTCTTATTGCTCCTTTTGGTGAACGGCTGCCATTGCATTATTTATGTGCTCCGCTGCTATGTGGAGAGGGCGTTTTCATTGTTTTTACCACTAAACATGAGGCGATTTATCTTTTCCTTTCTCTTATTTCTTTCTCTGCTTCCTCTATAACCTTTCATTCTGCAAATGTGTTTTATCTTTGCGCCTGGTCGGTCGCTCATAGCGGGAGGCCGTTCGAGTTTTTCTTATGCAAAATGTTCACACGCGCGTCGGATTGAGATTAAGGGTAGTCCATTTAGTTAAACGAAGCATGTGCAAAACGCTTTGTAAGCAATTCATTTTTAATCAGTTAATGTTTCAGTTATTACACTTATAGCAAAGAGTTTAAGCATTTTGAATATTTTTAGTAACTATATTATGAGAAATAATTTTCAAAGTTTAATATATAATAACTAGTTTTATAATTAAGTAAAGACTTTTTACACCCTGATCCTGATTGCAAATGGTTAATCATTTAGTTTTGTTTTAAAATAAATTAAATAAAAAAAAAAAATTATAAAAAACATAAAATTAAAAATAAATAGCCATAGGCAAAATTAGTAATAATATAAATTATAAAAAATTAATGTAATTAAATAATTAATAGAAATAATAAATATTTTAGATTATTTAGTTTTTAATGTTTATAATATTTTAATTTTTATTTAAAACAATATTCATTTTTACTTTTTTTTACATTTTTACTATATTTATTATTCAGTTTTTATTCTTTATTATTATTAATTTAATAAAAAATGCATGTTTATAAATTTTATTATTCATTTCTTATTTTTTATTATTATTATTTATAATCAAAAATTAATATTTATACATTTTTAATTATTAAAATATATTAGTTTATTTTTATATTATTAGTATTATTATTATTTAATTTTTGTTTTCATTTTTTTATAATTTTATGTTTATTTATTTATTTCTTAATTATTGTTATTATTTATTTTATTTTAATATTCTTCTTTTACAAAAATAAATAAATAAATAATTAAAATAAAATTAATAAACAAAAAATATTACATAAATAAAAAAAATAGTTACGATATAAAAAAGTTGTACACAAATTATTGTTAGTAATAATAATGATTTATAAAAAACTATTAAATTTATATTAAATTAGTTGAAATAAGAGTGATTATATAATTATTAAATTGCATATTTTAATAACATTGATTTAATTAAAATGAAACAATATTTTAACAATTATTAGTTAAGTCGTTTTAATTAAGAGTCAATTGTTTTAAATATTAAAATTTAGTATTACTTTCCTTAGCCCATCGAATTGTTTCGTAGCCAAACCACATGACCAAACTATGCAATGTTGAAGCCAAGCTCAAGCTAAAAGTTGACCAATGAAGCATGCAACTGTACACAACTCGTGGACAGCACAAGCACATATGACCACTATGCACACAAACACATACACAGAGCAGACTCTCACACATACACATGTAGCTAGTCAGTCGATTGTGTGTGCACAATTTGGCTAGTTGGGCTGGTTCGTCTCTTTGGTCCTAATGCACACTACAATAATATCAAAGCGAAAGTGCGTAAACAATGCAAACAACATGAAAACGACTCGACTCGACTCGACTCGGCTTGGTTTAGCACTGGACAAGGATATGGATGCTTTGCTCTGCATTGCTTTGCTCAGCTCTTCTATTCCAGCTGCAACACACAGCAATTCCAACAATAACAACTTCAACACACAGTCTGAGAGACAGACAGACAGACAGCAGCAGCAACAACCATATGGACTAGTTAGTGCAAACTACATTGATGACGAATAACATGCTTCAATACCTACCAAATTTAATCCTGCCAATGCTCAAACACACACATACACACACACACCCACACCCACACATGTAAACATCAACTTGACCAATGCGTGTGTGTGTGTGCTTTGGCTGGGAAACCAAACTAGCGTTGACCTCATCAAAAGGATTTGCCAGCGTCTTTTTGGTCTTTTTGTTTGCCAAGCCTTGCACGGCCTTTGACTTTGTTCCGTGTAGTTTCTAGATGCGTGTGTGTGTGTGCCTATATGTACCTGTGTGTATGTGTGTGTGTGTGTGTGTAGGGCAAGCGCAAGCGGTTTGGAAATTGTGCAAATGAACTTTAGGCCTTTGGCTTATTTTGTTTGCATTTCGGTTTTAGTTTTGCAAAGAGCACTTCATATGCCGCAATCTAACTCGTTCTCTCTCTCACTTGCTCTCTCTCTCTCTCTCACTCTTTTCAGCTGCTCGTGTTTGCGCCTAAAAACATGCTTTATTTTATTTTTGACAATATAATTTTGTGACTTTACAGACAGTGTTGAAAATCTAATGAAAATAGCCCCGGCTCTGCCACGCCCCCTTGCTACTGCCTGCCAAATTCTGGGACACACACACACACAAACACACATATAACATCTATTGAGTGTATTGAATTTTCAGCTCTCATTTTGTTTGCTTTTGTATTTTGCTTGTTATTGCAAATTGTTTTTTGTTTTCATCTGTCACAGTTTTGCAATTCCCTGCGATTCTCTTTACCCCCCTTTTGGCCAGCTACATATCTCTTTTGATTTTGACCCCTATTGTGACACTGCACTCACTTATCGTATTGGTTTACGAAATTGGTTAAGCTCTGCTGACGCAATTGTTTAAATTGACTTTTGAAATGTTAGACGATAATGTTTTCCCGAAATAGTGATAGCAACAAATAAACTAGAGAGAGAGAGAGGGAGAGCGAGAGAGAGAGAGCGAGAGAGAGAGTGAGAGCTGCGGTAGGAAGAGCGTTGAAATGATATCTTTCAAATTGTATTTTTTAGTATTTAGGTTATTAGGGGCTTGATAAAGTTGAAATCTGTAATATATAAGTTGTTTGAAAAAAGATTAGAAGCATCGTTTTCTTATGAGCTAGGTAAATGGGAAAAATTGAAAAATAATTTCAGAGCAGAGCGCAGCAAGATTGAAGAGCAAATATTTATATAATCAGTATAGATTATTAGAAATTAAAAAAAAAAATAAATAAATAACGGATCAGAATGGTGCCATAAAATTTTATAAAAAAAAATAATTGAAGAGTTAGGAAGGTGAGACAAGAGAAGAGAAGAAACATGAATACCTAATGATTTGAAAGAGAGCGAGAGAGAGAGAGAGATAGAGAGAGAGAGAGAGAAGGATATAGAAAGAGAGATAGAAATATATGTAGAAATTGAGATAGAAAAAGAGATAGGAAGAGAGATAGAAAGAGATGTAGAGAGAAAGAGAGAGATATAGAAATCCGAATACAAAGAGAGATAGAGAGAGAGAGAGACAGAGACAGAGAGATAGAAGTCCGTATACAAAGAGAGAGAGAGAGAAAGATAGAAATCCGGATACAAAGAGAAATAGAGATAGATAGAAAGAGAGCGATAGATACAAAGAGAGAGTCTGTGAGAGAGAGAGAGAAATGATGAGAGTGAGAGAGAGCAAGTTAAATTCAACGTCTCTCTCTAAACTTGCAGCTAGAGTTGAGTATAAAACTTCTTTTTCTAATCAAATATATGTATATATGTATTTTGTAGAAGCTTCCATGCTTCTTTATGCTTCATTTACAATTCTAATTAATTTTTCAAGCACAGTTTTCCATTTCAACTTGCTTTTAAATTGAAACATATATTCCATTTAAACATATATTATTATAAAAGGTATTTTGTATATTAGATAATACGTCTGCTTCAGAATAAGGTCATCAAATAAGTTTAATAACACACTAAAGAGATTTGTATATAAACTGCTGAAGAATTTAAAAATTATTTAAAAATACTTTGAGTACGTAGATCGAGTCAAACGAAATCGAATGCATTTTTATCCTACCATAAAGAACACACAGCAAATCACTATTTGAAGTACTTTTTTATTTCGTTTTAAGTGTTTAATAGTGCCTATCTTATTATATGACTGGCTAAATTCTAAAAGGAACTTCAAATCAAAACTATTCACTATTCAATACATGCACGTATATAGATATTTCTATATGGAGTATATATACATAAATATATAAATACATATATAAATATATATAGATATATATATATTATATATATATATATATATATATATAGAAAGACTTGACGAAAAATTCACGTATGATATTTGAGCTCATCTTGAGTGTTTTTGAGCCGCCGCCAGGGCGTGGGATTTACATACATTGCAGATACACTTCCACGCAGCGAGTCCATGCCCTGATTCATGGGCACCGGCTTCGGTTTGCCATAATCGTTGCTCATCCACTTCTGCCAGGCCATTTCGGCCAGCTGCTTGCGTCGCTGCTCCTCACGCTTCTTTTTCATTTGATGACGCTGCATTTCTAAGCGCTGACGCTTCTGCTGCTCCTGCTTCTTGTGCCACCAGCTCTGCACCACTTGTCGGATCTCAGCCTGTGATACATTGCGCACATTCTTTTTTCGGCTGGCAATCGAGTTGGCTGCCTTCAGCGCCGCCTCCTGCAAATGCTCATCCATGCGTCGTTGCTCTGCCTGCTGCGCTTTGTTGCGCAGCCATTGCTCGTAGCAGAGCTTGGACAGTTTTTTGCGCAGCTCGTATCTCTCTACTTCACTTTCGCGCTCCGCCTTCTGGCGCTGTAGCTTCTGCTGACGCAGCAGCTGCTTGGAGGCATACCATGTCTCGTAGGCCACCTGTGGCTCGCGATCTAACTTCAAGCCTTCGACTTCACGCATATAGTCTAAGGTGCTGTCCTTTGAGGTGAGGCCCAGCGATGGGACGCGATTGCTGTGTGACTCAATGTGCTTCAGCGAGCCATACATATCGGAGAAACTGAAGAGTGAAGCGGTATTGGCCTTGCTATGGGTATATGTGAGGTCCTCGGCGGGTGGCAGCGAGAGCGGCGCTGACGACGACGATGATGATCCTTCTTGATCTTTGTATAATAAACTCGAGTGGCATTGCATTCGGGAGAGATCCCATTGACCATCCGACTGATCCGAATGCTCCGAATGCTCCGAATGTTCCGAATGCACTCCGAGAGATCGCTCGGAGGGCGTTGAAATGCTGCTAATACGAGTGCGTCCCGAATAAATTTCATCATTCAAAACAATTTCCCCATCGGAATCCATGTGTCCACTAAATGCCATTGGTGTGCTTGTTAGTCGTACTTGTATACTTGTATGTGTAACTGCAATTGCAAAACAGATTTGTTGTATTTGTAGTTCAATAATTTTAAATTATTTTTTTGTTCAGCTACATATCTGACATGCCTTTCGACGAAATTATATATATATATATATATATATATATATATATATATATATATATATATATATATATATATATTTAGTTCGACAAATATAAATTTTGAATAGATGTCTCCGGTATATTGCAAAAATTGCAATTGCATTAAATTATTATCTATATACATACATATATGCAAAAGATTTGGAGACTCTAGCTCTAAAAATGAGCGAGATATCATTATATGACAAATTTTCGACAAGGTATTTATTCGATAACTTTTAAATGGCAATAGTTATCGATTTTCTTAAGCAGTCTCAATATGCGAGTGCAATATAGGGACCCAAACAAAAAAATTCGAGTTTCTAGCTCTAATAGTTTCTGAGATCGCCGCTTTTATACATACGGACATACATAAAGGCGGATAGGCGAACAAACGAAACGAAAACGACTAAGCTTGTCGCCCTGACCACGAATTTCTATACTTTAAGGGGTCTGATACACCTCCTTCTACCTGTTACATATATGTAACAAAACCATTTTCAAATTTTCGATGAGTACAGGGTATTATTATGATTATGTAGTATTTTGAATAGTAGTAGAAATAGTGTTAGTAGTAACATTTATCTATATTTATAGTAATATATGTTATTTGATTAATGCACTTAATCGTTTGGAATAATTAAAATCGATTCGCTGCTCAATCTGTTGCATTCCATTGACAGAGTTTAAGGCCCAGCTGTTAAGTGTAGTCAGGTATAAATTAATTTGAACTGCCTTCGTTGTATTTTCTGCTTCATTGCGGAGCTGTCAA
Source organism: Drosophila stalkeri (assembly GCA_035047405.1). NCBI lineage: Eukaryota > Metazoa > Arthropoda > Insecta > Diptera > Drosophilidae > Drosophila > Drosophila stalkeri. The sequence goes on from JAWNPR010000039.1 coordinate 26,176,743, forward strand.
TGCATCAGCTACTCATATTAACCGCCTATCAATGCTGCACCATAAAATATTTGTCATCCTACGAAACAGAAGCGCACACACATACACAAGTGCGCACACCTGACACATACATGCACACCTACACACACACGCCCACTCAGCATGCAATTAAACCCGCACGGCTGCCAATCGCTCCTGCATATGCAACGAAAAATGTTTAATTACAATGCAGAAAACAACAACAGTTGCAACGGCAACAACAATAACACAAGTGCATGGTCGCAGCAGCAGTGTGATATGGGGTGTGGGAGGGCAATACAAAGGGGTAGCACGAGTGCGACGGGGTTGGCAGGGCAAAAATATACTTTGTTATTGCTGGTGCGAGTGTAAACCTCAGCCGCCGACACATCAGCAAATGGCGGCGGCTCATTGACATTTCCGCTGATTACTTTATGGTCCCACATACACACTTTCACACACAAACACTCACACATACACACACACACACACACTCTCTCTCACATATACATGCACATGCACCGACGCCTGTCGCGACATGACATGACATTTCAGCGCCCAGTTTGAAGCCCCACCCAACAGTAAAACAGTATCAAGTATCAAATAGACCTTATACAGTTACTCTTTCGATGGAACAGTTAGATAAAGTTCGTAAATGGAAAATGTATTGCTGTAAAACTTAAATATATGAAAGCTATTAATGAAACAATATTTTTTAAAAGTTTTATGAATTTTGATTAAAGTACTCAAATAAATTTTAAAACTGATAAAAAAAAATATAAATAAAATAAAAATAAATAAATGAAATAGTGTTTACCTACATTTAAAAAAAAAAAGTCTCTAAATATTGTCTATAATTTTAAGTGAATAATAGATTGTTTAAATGTTTATCTATACTTTAGCTATATACTAGAATTAATTTTTAAAATATTAATTTAAGTTTGAAACTTTAAGTTTGTGTCGAGTTCATACTTTAATAAAGTTCTTAGCATTATCTAAATTGAGTTGATATATTTTTTCATCACTTTTATGATTTACTTAATTTTTCTTAACAATTTAATTTTTTATTATAGATTTATTATTCCGCAGCTCAATATTCTTTGAGTATTATTAAAAATATTTAATATAAAATATTTTATAAAATCTAAGAAAAATACAATAATAGTATGACTAGATTGCTATTAAGAAGAAATAAAAAAAAGAAATGGTACAAATCGAAACAAAACTTTATTTCTGATAATTCTTTTTCTGCTTAAAAAAGTTCAATTTTATATAAGTTTCAGAGAGATACAGAGAGACAAGGAGAGAGTCAGTGCATTGGCATTATGGCATAAATAATAAATATACCGTGAAACAAGAAGACAAGAGTTAAGGAAAGTGCAAAAATATGTAATACAAAAATTACTTAAATTAATAAACAAATTTTTGGAATAAGCCAAATGTTGGATTTTCTATTGTAATTGTGACAAGATATTTGAGAAATAATATCTTACATAAGATTAATGAGCTATTTTATAGAGGACAGCTATATAAAAAAGTATGATTAAAAGACAAAAATAATATTTTTAGAATTTTTTCTAGATACTATATAATATAGTTCCGAAATTTTGTACCTTGTAGTTTTCTGTAGAAAGACATATGTCTAGTTATAGAATGAAAAATTTTAGGTTAATCTAAACTGGACAGAATAACTATTGCTATGACTATAACAACTATAATAATAATTACCCAAAAAAAAAAAAAAAAACAAAAAAAAAATCATCCTCTAGTCAAATACTAAATGAATCCCAAATTAGTAAAAGCCTTGGCAAGAGTATAAATCGTTGGGGAAATTGCATAAGTTACAAGAGTATACGGATTTCGATAGAGACACAAACACAGAGACTGCAACTCGCTTTGTAACACATGCCGAAAATCTCAAAATTTAATGACAGTCTAATTATGCGTGCAAATGGTTTATAAATATTTTACAGCCTCATGACCGTGACTTGGAGTTGAAAGCTCTGGCCACAATTCCGCATGCCCATGCTGCCATCGACCTTTATCTCTATCTGCACATGCTCTTTCTTTATTCGGTTTGCATACTGGCTTTTTGACTGTCCGCAATCGGTGTTTGAGTGTGAGTGAGTGTGGAATTTGTATGTTTTGCGCATCGCTGATTGCATTGTGGTTTTACGACTTCATTATTGTTAATTATACTGCCGCGTTGCCTGCCAATGACCCACCTTTGCCATGCTGCCTGTCAGAAGTGTTATTGTGCATGCAATGAAAACAACAACAAAAATCGGACATAATATGACTAATTCATATATAGAAGAACCACAATGAACAGCACTGTCACATTGCAGTTATTATAGATAAATGCCGAAATAATAATACGCGTAATAAGTGGGTGGAGATCTGATTTCGACAAATTAATCGATTAGTGGATTAATATGTTTTGCATTATAGTAAAAATATATTGAATGTCATTATGATTTGATGGTTTCTGAACTACAAAGCCTTCATCTTCATAGAAGTGTTTCTCTAGACTGTAAAGATTTATAAAGTTAATTCTAATATATTTATTTGACGAGGCTAATTAAATAGAGATAATAAGGATTCGCAAGAAGACGCGAAATAGCCATAGCCATCGGTGCTTAGAGACTTTTTTTAAAGATATAGTTTTTTTTTATTCCTAAGTAATCATCTATGGACATATATATTGCCGATAAAGTTTTGTCCAATAGAATGAAATATTTCCAACTAAACAAAAACGACTAGAAACTATTTTCGGAACAGATACTCCACAGTTCATTTTTAAATTAATTTAAATTTTTGAATTTTTTTTTTAATATTTAAATGTGACTTATTTTAAATTCAATTTACATTTTTTTATAAATATAAATATAAAAGATAAAACTAAAATATAAAATTATATAAAATTTAGAAATTCTTTTGATAACTCATAAAAAAGTAATATTATAAAAAAAAAATTGCTGAAAAGAGTTATCTCTAATTTATCTCTAATTATTAACATTTTCACTCTCATTTTATGCTAACGCGCTTCGGGCATGCTGTCATTGCAGGACTATTTAGGGCACAAACGTTTGGTAAGTGAGTTGTATGACTTTTTCAATATGTTCCCATGAATCTATTATATATTATAAACAACACAATTATTGATGCTTCGTACTTACTCGGAAATTTAACAATTAAGCTGAGAACTTGATAATTTCAAAATCGAAAGATATGCATCCACTTATGTTTGCGTTTGCCTGAATGATACAAAAATGAACAATTTTCAGTAATTTAACAATACGTTTATACGCTCCTATATTTTTTGCACAACACTAAAATTCCATGAAGATTTATATTTATATATATAAGTATAGATGTATAAATGAATTTTTTTTAATAAATTTTCCTATGACTACTCGATTACGTTGACACGCGGCATAGATCGTAATTTTACATCTACATAAGAATATTGTATTGGCATTTTCATTGCAATTGCTTTGAGTTTTCTATCAAAAGATAGTTGAAAATGTTTTCTAATGATAATAATGATACTCGAAGGAAATGAGTGTATTGGTTTTTGTGCAATGTACGTTTTGGTGCCGATACGTGTCGATACGATATTATTATTTATTATCTTATATTTCGGATAGAGCCCAAAATGGAATAGCTAGTTTACTCATACTGCTTCAAAAATTTGTAATCTTAAAATATGTACCTATTTCGGGGTCATAAATGAGTATTATGCAACCCGTAGCACCCGATTACAAAATTCGTACATTTCTTTATAAAAATAAAAAATATAAATAAATATAAAAAAATTAAATTAAATTATAAAAAAAATAATACATTTTATATCAAATGAATATTATTTCTTTTTAATCATTGATCATTACCAAATGAACATATATTGTAAAAATAATATTGAAGGAAAATAAAGCAAAATAAAATAAATAATATTTAATATTATAATATTTTTATATTTAATATAATAATATTTAATATTATTTATTTTAATAAAATGGGGAAATAAATCACAAAAAAATATATATATATTATTTATTTTCAATCATTGATAATAAACAAATGCTTTACAAAGAAAAAATCTGAATAAATAACTTCATGTTCGACAGTTAAATCGATGCAGTTTTAGCTACTGCGTAATTAATTTGCAGCCCTTTTTGGCAGAGATTTTCAATTTCAATTGGCAGCATTTGTAATTAGCCCAATTGCAAACAAGTCAACGACAGTTGATAGACGGTTGCCTAATTTTCTATATGATTTATTTTGATGGAAAATCATTTTGAGTTTTAATACAATTATGTGGCCTAAGCTGTTCATTGCCAAAGAAAATTGCCTTGGCATTTGTTGCACATAAACTTATACGGCTTGTTTTCTCGCTTGGCTTTCAATGTCTTTAGGCTCAAATTATAATGTGAGCCATGTTAACAAATTTAATAGAATGCCACGCGCGCACACACACTTCAGATACACACACACACACACACATTAAATTCATTTCACATGCATAGCAAAACGTCAGACAATAGAGATGGCCATGCCTACACACACACACACACGCACACTCACACACGCACACTCACTTAGCTGTGTGTACAAGATTTTGATTTGGAATTTGTAAATATGGTCACGTATGTTATTATACCAAATATCTCTCATGGTTATGTTTATGTGCTGTTGGAATGTGCAGCTCAGCGTCTTACAGTAAATTGACTTTTGTATCCTCTCTCATTTGAAATTGTGGCACATGCAATCCATACATATATATATATATATATATATATATATATGTGTGAATTGAGAAATTTGAATTTATATCGAATATTTTTGCTATACTTTGGTATTTTAATTAAATCAGTTTATGGCAATTGCATTGGCTCCGATAAAAGCCTAGCATCAGCTGCTTCAAAGATTAAAGTTATTTTGCTGCAAGCTGCTTAGCTCCATAAGAAGATAGTTAATACCTATATATATATTTAATAATTATATAATATGTTAAGTATATATGAAAATTTATTAAATTGCTAATTAATCTACTTGACTTGTTAGAAATTTACAAAATATTAAGTTTCTTAACATGGCTAATTGCTTGGGCTCTGCTTTGGCTTAGCTGCTCGAGAGGTAAAAGATATTTTGCTGCGAGCTGCAAAGCAGACAGATGTTAATACTTATACATATAGGTAATAGTTATAGTTAATACTTATACATAAAGTAAAGTATATAAAAATTTATTAAAATACAGAATAATTGCCTTTAATAAATTCATAAGATTTTCATATTTATATAAAGTTATAAAATATTTGATAAAAATTTTTTTTTTAATTAATATACAAGTAGAAAAGGCCTAATTCTTAGTTGAAACTCTTAAATTATTGTAATATACCATTCACAAACAAAATTTGTAGTAACAAATAAGTTGAAATTTAAATTAAAAAAATGTTTTTTCTTTTCATAAAAAATTGAAGATACATTAAATGTCAACATTATAATTTTGTTATATTTATATTTTTATTTTTATACAATAACTTGTAAATATTGTATATAATTATTTATTAAACTTTTGATAGTTAGCTTTAAATAAAATTATTACTTGCTTGACTTGATGCAAATTTTATAAAAATATTTTAAAGTCAGCAAATATCAAGTCAAGTAAATATCTTAACCTGGACTTCTTCAACTGCCTAAGCGGCACGAGGCAAGTATATCTATAATAAAAAGTAGCAAATCATTGCGTCATGTAGGCATGTTGTTGAAATGTATCTTTCACGCTCAATTTATTTGTAATGATGTCGACAGCATGTCAGAAGCAGCAGCAGCAGCAGCAGCAGCGGGAAAAAACATCAGGTTCAGGCAACTTAGAGGCCTCTGGTGGCAGCTAGGTGTATTACTAGGCAGAAAAAAAAAAAGAAAATATAAAATGAAAACGTGTGGCAGGCAACGGCACATTAGTGCCCGCAAATCCCAATCATAAAGATGAGGAGCACGAGCTAACTTTTCGCGAACGCATTTTTCATGTCGAATGCGTGGCAATCGGCATGGCAAATGATGTCCTCGGGGAGTACCCAAAACATTTCTTTCTATCTTATTTTGGTGTATATTCTTTTTTTTTTTTGCTTTTTTGCGTGTTACATTCGAAATGCCCGCGCTAATGAAATAAACATGTTTATTAGATACAAACGCTGGCCCAGCAGGGCTCTGCTGATTTTCTACTTTTTCCTTTCCTTATTATTTTGTTTATTTTTTTGTTCGCTGCGTATGATTAATATTAAGTGTTAGCCTGCTTGCACCTGTCGTCTTTGTAATTAATTGAATTATATTTCTCAGGACGTGCCGCCAAGCAGAGTTCACATTATAAATTCAAAGGGCATCAAAAATAGCGGAAATGCAATTAAAATGTGCAGCATCTACAACTCGGTCTGACTCGCTTACTCTTTCTCTCTCTCTCTCTTTCGTACTCTCTCTCTCGCTGTTAGCCGCGGCGTGTTGGTCTGTAAGTGTGGCTAAGCGCAAATTACCAACAGCTACTTACAGCCGGGTGCAAAAAATTAAAAAAAAAAAAACAACAGAAAGGAGGACGAATGTAAAACGTAGCAAAGAAAATTCTGTTGCATGCGGTGCATGCTGTGCAAGGAGCGAGAACTCAGCTCTATTATGCTTAATTAAGTTTTTGCTGCCAGTTGGCAGTTCGTTCTCTTGGAACGGCAAGAGGCACAGTTGGCCAAGTGCTGAGAAGTGCCCTCCCTCAATAGATTGTGTGCCAGTAGCCAAGTGAGGGCAAAGTGAAGCAAACTTATTAGTTGGCCATTGTAATGGAATGATAATCAGAGAGAGTGAGAGAAGAAGAGAGATAGAGTGAGTAGGAGAGAGTGACGGCAAGTATGGAAATTAGATAGCTAGTTGTTAGGCTTATTTCATGCTCAAATTAACGTTGAAGTGACTTCCACTCGGCAAGTGGAAACAGGTAGATATATTTGATTCTATTTCCTGTTACAGCTAATGTCTTTCTTGAATTTCATATTTCATATATTTTGTTATTTTTGCAATCATTCTAAAGCTAAAAGAATTTGTTAACTTGATTTTATAAATAGTTACATTAAATTGATTTTAGTTTAAAAGATTAATAATTTATATATGATTTTAAAATTATGTAAAAAAAAATGTTTTTTCCAATTTGATTTGTGAAAAAAAAAAAACAAAACATAATTTGTATACATAATTTGTATACCTCATTCAAAAATTGAGTCACTCATATTTATTGGCTTGATTTTTAAATTTGGATCTATAATTGGGATAGGATATAGAAACAAATAAATAGAAAAATAAATAAAGAATAAATAATAAAAAATAAAAATAATAATAAATAAATTAATTAATGAATAAATAAATCAATCAATTAATCAATTAATGAATTATTAATTAATAAATAAGCAAATAAATAATTAAAAAAAAAAAAAATAAAATAAGAAATGAATAAATAAATATTTTTAAAAAAGTTTATAAGTATTTAAAAAAAATTTTGTTGTTTTTTATATTTTAAAAATTTGTGTTTCAAATTGTTATTTTGTTTTAGTTTTATTATAAACTTTTATTTATTTTTATTTCTAAATAGTTTACATACTTTACATATTATTTAAAGAATTTGATTTAAATAAATATTTATATTTATTAAAAATTATATAATTTTGTTCTCGACATCTTATGCCATTTCCTGATAGTTTAATCAAATTAAGAACATGATTTGAATATTTTAAGGGCAAATTGCATACCAGAAAATTTAGAGATGTCTAACACAGTTTTAGTTTACTGTGTAGGTATGGCTACTGTAATAGAACGAATTAAAAAAAAACAACATATTTCAAATGTCAGAGATTTTCGCTTCCTTAATTCCCCCCATAAATTAGCATAATTATATTTCAACTATTATATACTTGTGCTTTGGAATATGCACACATTTTGATGTCATTAACAGGCTCTCAACATTGCATTAACAAATTGAATCTTGAACAAAATTATTCAATAATTAATTTTCCATTCACAGTCCATAAGGCTGATCAAGCGCAGGTATGGCATACTTATGCTTACTTATGTGTGAGTAATAATTTTGGAATCATTGCAACTTTACTCAGGCATCCTATCTGGGTACTCACCTAGCGCAGTGTGTGAGCTAATACTACTAGCACTGATGTATAATACTCAGAGCAGCTCAAGAACACAACGTTTGAAATGTAACATCTGGAAACTATCTGAGAAGTTGATGTGTGAAGTGCAATGTCTTGCGTTACCATGAATCGTCTATTAGAGTTATTAAATAATATTGTAATCTATTGTCATGGCTTCCTATGGCTCAAGTGTTTCAATTACGTCCATTTACTCGATAGTTTAATGTTGGGCAAATTTATCAATCAAGTCAATTTCTCAATGCTCTCCCGCAGTCTATTTGAAGGCGTCAAGCGGTGGCCGTTAATAAAATATCGATGTTTGAACATCGCTCTTTCTCGTTAGATACTCACCTAGCTGTGTTTGTACTCATTACATGATTATATTAATTGTTTCACAAGAATGTATAAGCTGCATGATGAGGTTCAAGTGAGTAGATTGTTTCAATTATATATTTTAAATTATATTTTGGTTTTCATTCATTTGACAGTTCATGGAATGAATATAGCTGCAAAATATTGTATAATATATAAAAAATAGTGTAAATATAAAAAATAATAATATAATAAAATAACTAAAAAATAGCAATAATAACAATAATTTAAAATATAGCAAAATTGAAAAATAAATAAAATGATAAATAAAAATAATAATAATAATAAAAATTAAAAAAAAATGAAATAATAAACAAAATTAATTAATAAATATTTGAAGCAATTATATCTAACGAAATTCATATATTAAAAGTTTGTATTTAATTGTCAAGTTTACTTTTATTTTTGCATGCTATATACAAAATTTAATTATGTATACAATATATCTAAAAATTCCATGTATTTAATTTTGCATGCCAAAGGACAATATAAGAAATAATATTACCTATTCGTATATGAATGATAATAATAATAAAATAATTATAATAAAATTAGAAAATAATAATAACTAATAATTGTAATACATTTAAAATTTAAATTAATTAAAATAAAATATATACGAATCTCAAAACTAATAGTAAATAATTATAATAATTAATATAATTATTTTTTATTTGTATAAGTTTTCTACTTACTATTATTGCTACTAATATGCGAACAAATAATTAAGCTTTCATTTAATTAGCTATTGATGACTACTTGCTCGTGTGTTAATTGCAATTAGATGTTTTGACCTTTAACACTTCAAAGCCAATTATAATTAGTTGATTTTCTTGACATTGTAATATAATAAACAATTTAATAAACAATAATTCATTCATTTCATAAGAAGCTTATCAAATGAATGCAAATCTCATTTAAAATATGAAACTCAATTGAAAATAAATAAAATTAGCCTTAGGCCATTAAATTTAATTCATTTGAATCATTTGAATGAACAACAACTACAAATACTGACGTACGCTTTGCGTACTTAAACAAATCCTCATTTAAGTGAATGTAGTAAATATGTATATTTTTGTGAGTTCCATTCAGAGTTGCATGCTAATGAGGTTAATGCCTGCATTGAACCCAAAATAGCGCAGGCCAAAAGATGGCCAATCCCTCTGACGCCCTCCTTCTGCTGCCTTTGTTGCTGTCATAAGCGCAGTGGCGGATTTTCAAATGTGTAGAGGGGTAAAAAAAAAAAAAACGCTGAAAAAAGCCAGGCAAACAAACTGACAGAGAGGCAGACTGACAACCGGGCAGACTTATGCACACACAGAGCCACTCGGGGCAGACTTGAAGAGACCAACTAATCAAGGTAATGAAATCAGTTTTATTTCAGCAACATTTTTTTTTTAAGCACGGGCTTACAGCAATGCTGCATGGATTGCAGATACATTCGAGGGCATGCAAATAGAATCCAGCATGTTTGTCAGCAGTTTGTACAAAGTGTTTGCTAAATGGTGGCCTGGGTTGCATGGCCACTCGTCGAACTCGTTGTTGCCTGGCCTTTGGCTTGTGTGGCTGCAACCACAGGGGAGACGGCCAGTCTAATGAGAAGCTCTTTAGATATTATAAATTAAATGTATTAAAAATGCGATGAGAGCGTGAGCTGAGTGTGGGCATTTAAGCTGCAAAGATTAAGGGAAATGTATGTGAAGAGAGTGAATGAGTCGACTGGAAATTCAAATGAAATATTCATAGCTATATTAATGCATACTAAAGAAATTGACTTTATTGTAGGTACATTAATTAGCTAGTTTTAAGAGGCTTTAGGAAAGCCTAAATATAGATTAAAAAAAAAACATTAATAATAAAAAGGTAAATAAATAAAAAATATATATAAAATATTACATAAATACATATATAAATAAAATACAAAATAATAAATTAAAACACAAAATGAGATATATAAAATTAATAAGTATATTAAAAATATAAAACAATAAAGAAAAACTAAAATAAAATATTTATGTTTATTTTATTTTTTACATAGAGATAATTAAATAAAAAATTAAATAAATAAAAATAAAATGTAAATCAAAATTATGAAATAAATTAATATATAATTAATAAAAATATAATATAAATAATAAAAAAATATAAATAATAAATATAAATACAATTAAATAAAAAATAAATAATATATTTATCTTTTTTTTTTTATATAAAATATATAGTTTAAATTTAAGTCCTCCAACTCACATATGTATTATTTATATAATGAGATCAAACTGGTTTTAAATCCATGGAAAAATTATTATGAAATAAGCTTGAGTTAGGTTTTTTTTTTAATTTTTAGAACTCAAAAGGAGTCTACAGGAGTTAATCAGGAAAAATGTGCTCTTTTTGTTTTGTAATTCCCTCTCTGGTCGTTGATATACTATGTCTGCTGTTATGCTGTGCTGAATAGGTCGTACACTGACATGAAAATATTTGTTTTAATTTCACTTTTCTATACCTCAATTTTATTTTTAAAAATAAATTTTATTTTATTTTAATATTCAATATACGTTATTGTGAATCACAAAGTTCAAGCACCTCAATAAAAATATTTTTGGATATATCATTAGTAGTTTTTTTTCTGATTTGTCTGTTCCTATCGTAAGCGAGTATGATAATTAATTTAACTAAATAGCTTTTCTTAGAATCTACTTGTCTAATTAACACATCTTTACATTTTATCATTGATATCTGTAGCTCATAAAGAATATTTTTTTTTACAAACATCACTTCAAGACTAGCTAAAAAGTTAATCAGAAATGCGAAAGGTGAAAAACTTTATCTTTCTGCTTTCCTTTGTTATATACTTTATGCAATATGCTTTTATTGTTCTTTTCTTAGTTTTAGGTATGAATATTTTAGCTACTCTTAAAAGTTTTCATGCTGTCCTCAACACTCAAGCTACATGTCGCTTCTTAGCAACAAGTTTTAACGATTCTCCCTTTCTATCTCTCTTGGTCTCCCGGTCTCTCTCTCTCTCTCTCTCTCTCTCTCAGCACATCAAAAGCAGCGTTAACTTGGCAAATTCAATTAGCTGGCCTAAAATCTCGGCTTGCTAATCTGTCATATTTAATTAGGAAACTTTTGCAAAAACAATCGCTGATGAAATATAGCTGTCACCGGTGGCGCATCTCAATGCTGCCGACGCCATAAAGTATGCAATGCAAAGTCAATCAGAGTTCAGTGTGCAGAGGGGCGAAAGAGATGGCAAAGAGACACACGTGTGAAATGCCACAAGCCAGAAGGTCTATGTGGCACGTGTGGGTGAGTGAGTGCGTGTGTGTATGTGTGTGTGTGTGTGTGTGTGTGTGGGAGAGTGTGTCTGTGTATATTTTCATTGCCTTGCCTTCTGGGCGCATCGCATAAATTCCATTTGACATAGTTTTTGATCAGCGTTAAAACCAAAAATAGGTTTAGATGCAGACGAAAATGGTAGCAGCGTAAGCTATCCAATGACACACACACACACACACATACATAAAAAATATGTATATATATGTGTGTGTGTATGCAAGTGCTACAGCAAAGATAGCGGACGAGACGGTTGCAGTTACAGTTTGCCCCCAAGCCATAATTGGTTGCGTCAGTGCATAAGTCACGAGTTCATTCAAGTCCTATGAGTCCTTCGAGTCCTGCTCGACTCGTTGCCATGACGACAACCTAACTGTATATGTGCGTATGTGTGTGTGTGTGAAAGTATTCAGCATTAAAATGGGATAAATGCAAGTAGCCCACTAATTGAATTGCCGACTAGATTTGTCTCTCATCTATCTCACTCGCTCTTATTCGTTCTCTCTCTCTCTCTGTCTGCCCCTCTCTTGTTTAGGCTATGAAATTTTGGTAATTAATATATTCACGTAAGCGGAAATGTGCAACAAACATGTGAGCGACATTGGCTCAAACACAAGTTTATTTAACAAGCTGTGCAAAGTTGTTGCCGTTGTTGTCATCGTTGTTGTTGTCGTTGTTGTTGTCGTTGTTGTTGCTGTTGTTGTTGCTGTTGTTGTTGTTGTTGCTGTTGTTGCTGTTGCCTGTGTTGCTTCTGTTCACTTGTGTTGCCGCTTTAAAGTTTTAGTGGCTGCAAGTTTGTTGAACCATTAAAAGTTCATAACGTTTTTGACAACGATTCTATTATATATATATATATATATATATCATATATAGTTATATTTTATTACCATTATGATTAAGCTGTTTGGCTGAGCACAGCCGTGTCGAGCATAATAATAATCATATTTACAATTGTCTCGGTTTTGATTAACTATAATTGGGATTTTATTACGGTTGCTGGCTGAACTTGAATAGAGAACAAAGATGCTTCACTTTTGCTATAGTGTTGTAATTTATTTTCAAATGTAGTTTCTAAGAATTTTTACTTGTATAAGTTTTATATTTCCATTTATTGGACTTATGGAACTGGAAATTGCAGCGTTTCCTTTATTAAATATAAACTTGTAGAATTTTCAGTCATGATAAGAAACATAATTATTTTTTTAATTTATTTGATATAAATTTTTCAAATTTTTATTTTTATATTTTTTTAAATTATTGATTATACTATTATTATTATTATTATTTTCAGCATCTTTCTAAGAAACCCTCAATCGGTCGAGAAACTCATCTTTTTATATAGTTAGAATATCTATAATATTTATAATATTTATATATGTATAAATATATTATCTAAAATATTATTATTAAATTTTTGTAATATACAAATTTTAAGTATTTCTGATTTTACAAAAATATATCAATAATATTTATTAAATAATAATATATAATCCTATTAATAATAATATAAAATATATAATTGGCCCAACTCCTGGTACAATTTATCTATGAATCAGAAATGTTTTTACTATCAAATATCGTTATACTTATAATTTTTATTAAAATGTGCCGAAAAATTTGAAAAAAAAAAATTTAAATTTAATATTTGCATATAGGTAAAAAACGAAGAGGATTCATATTTATTTTCTTCTTTATATAGCTTAACGTCAAAATGAATTTCAATAGAATTTTATTTATTTATTTAATTATTTTTTATTTATTTACTCAGTTCCTAATTTACCCAATTTTTTCCCTTCACCTCATCATTGCTTTTTACAATTTTCTTATATATATATATTTATACAAAAATATTTTAGATATATTATACAGTCAAATCTGTTAAGAAGAAAAGCTAAATATTCATAATTAAATTAAATTGATGAACAATGCATTCCATTCACTCAACAAATTAACTTAATTTCTGTCTTGAATAAGTTCCATCAGTAGCTATATTTATTTATGTATCTGTATCTGTATCTGTGTGCCTCTGTCTGTTAGCCATCTAATATTATCATCTCTGTTCGTTCGCTGGGCATCACCTGCAACCAAATTTAAATCTTCACGCAGAAACAAGCTGCAACTGTCAAAGTTTCAGCTTGGCCATAAGTCAATTAGGTAAATTGATTTACCTTGGCCAAAGTTGTCGCGTCTCCCTGCACCATCTTGTTCTTCGCCATCCCGCTTTTTTTTTTTTTTTTGGTAAGAGGCACTTAACTGATTTGTTTGTGGCCTGACTGTAGTGAAGTGAAGTCTGTCTTCAATTCGTTTTGCAGCTGAGGTGCCAATGCGCAGAGATTTTTGTATTTGCGGTCTGTGAGATGAGGCATGCTGATTGAAAGACACTTCAAGAACTTTGCTACGATGACTTTTGTACTTGAAGTTTGTTTGCTTAATTAACTGTGTGATTCCTAAAGTCGACTAAAGCTTAAAAGTCTTTAATCTAATTGGCAGAAACACTGCAATAAGCAAGGGAAATGGAGCTACAAATATATAAATAAAAGTGAAAGCTAAAAAAAAAATGTTGATTTTGAATATTGAAATATAAATTGTTATACAAAGTAGACAATGCTGTTTATTCAGCTGACATTCACACCTATTTGCTTACATTTTCATTTCCAAAAAATAAATATATATATGTATATATATACATATTAAACGAAAACGTCTGTACACAACCGCTGAGCCATTGCGATAGGAGAAACGGCATAAACAATTACCACAATTGAGTGAGTCTAAGATAAAGTTGATTATATTTATACAGAAATGACTATCCATATGCATTCAAGACAAAGCTAATAATTGCTATTGGACAGGCTTTATATTGCATCTAGTCGAATGCAAGCAGAGATAAATTTCCAATTATGCTGAAGTTGTAGATAATTCTAAATTTCATTCAGTTTGGTATTTTGGGGTAGAGCAGTGTATTTTCTATATTTAGTTCAAGAGAATGTATTGGTATTGTGAAATTATTGTTTTAACATTAGTTCGTTTGTCTATGAAAATTAAATGTTTTTTTTCGCTGCTTTCGAAGCTATATTTAACTTATGCTCCCAAGTCTTTTAGGAAAGAATTTTTTTATTATAATATTATTATATTAAAATAAATATAAATATATAAATAAATATATGAATTAATTATGAAAGATTTATTTTAAATTCCTATACAATCTTAAAATTTCTTTTTAGGAATTACTTCGTATATTCTGTAATAGTTTACAGTCAACTTTTTTCGAAAAGGCATTGTTCGTACATCTTCAGCTCAGATCTTTTTATTTTTTATCGATATTTTCTTCATTCTTTACTTCATTAACTTCCATGGGTCACATTAAAATCACAGTTTTATAATTATTTACAAATTTTAAACATATATAAGGTGTAGATTAATTACTATGTAGAGATAGAAGGTTTACGAACTGGCGTCTTTTTAGTGTTCTGATGGGTTTCAAACGATGTGAAGCACTTGCATTGAATATTTATCGTGCACTGCTTTCAATTGGTCATCGTCAAACTTTGTTGAAACTAATTTTTTTTCCTTCATAACAAAATTGACACTTTTAATTTATTATTTAATACAATTTTTTGCCACTAAAATATGATGGCTATCGGCAGCTGATATTCATATTAAAGGAAAGCAATTAAACTCTTCACGCATAACACTGCGAACAACTGCTGACATTATTGTAGTGCACAAAAAAAAAAAAAAAAAAAAAAATAAGAAAAAGAAAAGAAATAAGTCTAATGATAATACTTCCAAAAGAGAGCGCTCCCAAATCAAACACTATTAAAACGTATTTAATTGAGCAGATATTGAATAATATGCTTATGCTTGAACATGTAATTTACGAACATACTCTACGTCAGAGCGATCGAACTCTTCGGAGGTATAAACAGTTAAGCAGAGATTGCACGATAATTCTTTAAGCTTAACCCACACCATTGCAATGACAAGGAAGCGATTTAGTATGAAGTATGCTTATTCATCTGAGCTCAACATCGATCGCTGTTCTTATTCTCATTCTCAGCTCACTCAATTCTTCTATCATACAGATTATTTGGTGGCATGGAAAGTTGAGTTTTAAATACTATTATAAATTCATTTTCATGATATATAATTAAGCTGGGAAAAATTTTGCAATAATTTTATTGAAAATTATATATGAATAATTTTACAAATTGTATAATTTTATCAATTTGCAAGTCTGCATACAAAATGCTTCACATTGAAAAATATTTCTTACTGATTGCATTTATCTATGCTCAAAGTTTTTATTTATTTAACTGTTATTCTAGTGAATTTCTTCTTTTTTTTTCATACTATTAAGACAAGAAACAGCTTTACAATTTTAAATTATTAAATATGTCCATGACAGACGTTTCACATTCATACGCATTAGATAATCCTTGGCATTCCAAGCCCACAGTTCAGTGATTTAAAATGATTGAGCCGATTGATTCGCATGAAAAGTTAATTAAATAGACTGGCAGCGCAGGTGAATTGTAATGCAAACGAGATGCGTACAATGTAAACAGGCTTTATATTATTTAAAAATTAAAAAAAAAAATATATATAAATAAATTGGTGACGCGACCGCAGATACGCTGTGGAGCGCAACGCACATGGCGTATGCGTGATGAAATATGTATTGCATTGGCCACAGGTAAAATTGTCACGTTTTTAATTAAACGCAGCGCGCAACATAACGGTAATAATAATAATAATCAATGGCTATGCCAATACTCGAATACAAAAACAACAACAAAATACATAAACGAAATTATAATTAAAAAAACAAAATGAAAATGAAAATGGGAATAAAAATGAAAAGTGATTTGAGTGCGTGCGTAAAATATGTAATCGAAGCCCAAAACTAACAACCTGTTGGCCGCAGCCTGGCTCTTGTTTGTTTTACTTGATTTTTAATGGCTTATTGTATTTACTTTATAGGCCAACCTGTGGGTGGCCAACAGCAACAGTCAACAATGCCATTGCATTAGTTAAATTACTAAAAATTTAATTACTGCATTTTATTTAACTTTAATTTCAATTTCTGTTCCATATTGATTTAGTTTCTTTCTTGTTGCTAGCACTTTCAAGTCACAGTATGTCATAGTCGTTGTTGCTTTAATAATTAATTTTAGCCTGCATTCAGCTCTTGTTTCTACTTTGAAATTTATAACTCACACTCCATGACAATGGAGCTGGCTGGAGCTATTCGAACAGTTGCGCACGTTCCCAGAACTTGAATTCGATTCAATTTAGAAATGTTTAAACTAGGTATAAAATGTAAAGAGTGTGCTATGTAAAGTGCTCTATTTTTATACTCAATTTTTATTAAATTTATATTTATTTCAATTGAATTTTTAATTATAGCTCAAATGCAGGTATTTCCCTTTAATTATTCTAAGTGGTCTAATTGAGTGCAACCTGTTGCTACAGAATTTTTTCTATCAACAGAATTTCTATTTAAATTTGGAATTAATTTTTATTTTATTTACATTTAATATTTATTTGTTGTTGTTTACCAAATATGCGCAGCATTTGTTTAGCTTTTATTGAACAGCGAATATTTATTATCTGCTTACAAAAATAGCAAATAGGCATTATAAAGCAAATGCTTTAAGAGCAATTTATCGGTTTATATATTTTACATTAATTTAGAATTACAAATACATTTCAGGCTTACATATTAGTTTTATATGTATATATTTTATTATTTAACATGCATACGTTCAATAATAAATTTATTGTTTCACAAAATTTTCGGCTATTTTAGTTGAAAGTGAAATAACTAAAATTTTGCTGATGGAAACTGCCTAATAGAACTATTTGGTAAAATAATGTAATAATATTTATTTATATTTATAAAAAATTACTTTTTAAAGCTGTAATCGCATCAATATTTATAGTTTATTTAAATACAATATTTTTACGACATTCATTTTGGTAACTATGATTAAAGTCTTCTCTAAATGTTTCTGTTTAACATGTTCAGCAGATAGTTTTCCGTATGAAATCCATTATACTATCAACAGATGTGGATTTTCAATAATTTATAATAATAGTATCAAAATGCTTTAAAATATTATTAATAACATTAAAATTGTTACGTAATAATAATATAGGAAATATTAAAATCGTAAATATTATAATAGAAAGATTCGGATTTAAACGGTAACTTAATTGAGTTCAATAATAACTGAATAATATATATTAAATATAATATAATATTTGAAAAGCAGTCGATTCTTCACTAGACAATAGTAAAAAAAATCTAAAAAATATAGTTATATATATTAATCAACCCACCCAGATTTAAAACTCTCTCTTCAAGCAACTCATCCTGTCTGGTTCAAAAATAACTCAATAATATATATTAAATATAATATAATATTTGCAATGTAATATTTTTTGAAAACCATTCAATTCTTCACTAGACAATAGCAAAAAAAAAAATCTAAAAAATATAGTTATATATATTACTCAAGCCACCCAGATTAAAAACTCTCTCTTCAAGCAGCTCATCTCGTGTGGCAGCCCAGCCCAGCCCAGCCCAGTTCCAAGAAAACTACCTGCCACACATGACATGTCTATTATCCTTATCGTGAATCCGAAAAATCCGATGCCTGCGCCTGTCGCTCATTTGACAAGTCATTTGCAGGTCGTAGAAAAGGGCCACTTAATTGTTTTTTGTTTTAATATAAGGCCGATGTCGGCGCAAGATACAACAATTAAGCACATAAAAAATCATTTAATTATGTCTATCAAACGTCGCACACGGGCGCCTAAAAGAGCGCAGCGATAAGCTTTTTATTACACCTCACTCGGCTGCCACGTATGTGTATGTATGTGTATGTGTGTGTGTGTGTGTGTGGGTGAGTCTCATTAAAAATGAAAACGCTACTCATTAACTGCCAGGTAACAGACAACCTGCAAACAACAACAGCCATTCGCACACGACAAACGATTTTTGAGTCGGCAACTTTTCGCTTGAACACCCCAAACACACACACACACACACACATATATAGTCTTCGTGTGTGTGTGTGTGTGGGCGTGTGTATCTGTGTGTAGTGTAGTTTTAATTACCTTTCGCTGTCGTCGTGTGCTGCGCCACTCGTTCGACTCGTTGTTTAAGTAATTGTTTGTCATTAGTTAAAATGTTTTCATTTTGCTTCATAGAGCGAATTGGGCCACGTTTTGTGTAGTCTGGTGTAACAAATACACTGAAGAAAAATATAGATTAATTTTTTGTGAATTTATAAATAGCTTAAAATTCTATTTTTCTGATATATAATTTTAAATATATTTATACAAATAGCAAGTGTGAATGTATACTTCTGTTAAATTTTATTAATATTTGATAATATTCAAGTTGAAATCATATATTTATTATATACACAACTTCTAATCTGGTTGTTCAAAGATTGATTATAGCACATGTACTTTTAAGCTTACCAACTGAGTAGAATCAAATAATATAATTTTTTTTCACCTTCTTCCTTTGGTAAAATTGGCTGAATTAGCATTATGAATTCTTATAAGCCTCATATACAAGTATATTTAAGAAACTATTTTCTAATTGCTACTATATAAAAACAATATTAATAATTTAAATGAAAAAAATAAAATAAAACAGAAAATATTTTGATTTGTAATAAAGAAAACAGAACAAAAAATAATAATAAAAATTTAAAAAATCATAAAATGGAAAATAAATAAAATAAAATAATTAATAGGGTATCATATTCTTTTTATTAAAATCGAGTTTTAAAGATGAATGCTATTTTCCGATTGCCACAATATAAAAATAATTTTAATATTTTAATTTGTAAAAGAAAAATAAAGTAAAATAAATATAATAATTAAATAAATATATAAAAATATTTCTCCGTATATAAGGTTTCATATTACTTTCATTAAAATCAAGTTTCATAATTTAATATTTTAAATGAATTCCTTGCAAATGAAAAATAGAAAAAATATTTGTGAATTTTATAATAATATTTTTAATATTTTTAAATTAAATATATTTATTTTTTTTTATTTTTTTATTATTTATTTATTTTTTTTTTTTTTTTGTTATGAAAAAACTTAAAAATGTATTTTTGATAATAAAAATTATGTTAACACAAAATGGTAAGTTTAAGTAATTGCAAGTAGGCGTAAATTAAATATTTAAAATTAATGAATATATATTAAACATTAGTTTTATTTTTTAAATAAAAATTAATAATAAACAATTAAAAATTTGGATTTTCCTTTTCTTTTTTTTTCAAAATTGCGTACTCAAACTTTTCGTATTCAAAATGAGCTTACAAATTTATTTTTTTGTTTAAAAATAATTACTGCGTAATCAAAACTACATTTTCGTACTTAAAATTTATTATATACAGCAACCGTGGCACGTTTAACATTTCCGACTGTGCAGCAGCAAGCGTTGCTCGTTTATTCAGTCCACAGTTGTGAGGGCTAACACAAATGACTGGCAACAATCTACAAACATAGACATAAACATAAAGAACATTAAAAAAAAATATATCATTTTACTAAACTCCAAAAACCTTCAGCTCTTCCACAGAACACTTGTTCGTCGTTATTGAAGCATGGCATTCGTAGCGCGTCGCAATACTGAGGGCCAATTGGTGGATTGTCAGGTGATTTCTAGTCATGGTACTAGTAGCTCAATGGCCATGTCAGATCTGAGTGACGAGGACACCGATCCGGGCACTGTGCAGGGCTATAGCAATCGCTCCTATGTTTCGCCCACTGTGCGCTATGTATCGCCCAAGGATGACGATGATAATCTCGATAGCTGTTTCACATTTGATGGCATTCGTGCCCATGGTGACAACAATTTGGAATCCGATCTTGATTCGCTGGTATCATTCGATGACCACTTCGATGACTCCGTCAAGGCCAATCCCGATGGCGATGAGACAGATACTGGCACCTTGAATGAATTTCGTCTGGAAGCGGCCAGTGATGAGGAGACGGTCAAGTGTGACTTCATGCCGGCTACAGATGCCGTAGCCAGCCACATGGCAGACGATCTCGATTCGCTTGACGGCGAGACTGTTTGCAGTCCGAATACATTCGACAATAAAAGCCTGGATATGCTCAGTCTGGGCTCCTTAGATAGTCTTAATCAGCAGCCAGAGGAGGATATTCAAAGTCTGTGTTCTATTGAGAGCAGCACGCTGGGCCGAGCTACGATTTGCCCACCAGCTGCTCAGGAAGATGTCTTTAGCCTCAGCTCTGTGGACAGCAGCTCGGTTTATCGCCTCGTGGGTAGCGGCAATTCGCCGGACACTGATAATCAGAGTCAGTTGACTAGTCGCACATTCAATATGAAATCTTCGGCAGTGCGTCGAGGTGATTGCACTTCCGTATCCAGCTGTAGCTGGACCGATATGTATGGCGGAGCATTGAAGCCGTCGGAGAGTCGCAGCAATATAATACCATCGCTGAGTCTGAACTTATCGACCACATCGTCTGGATCGTCCACTTACTTTCGCAATCTGGATGAGGAGAAGGAGCGCCATGGCCAGGAGGCCTATCAGGAGTGGGTGAAGCGCAAGGAGCGTCAGAAGCAAGCGAAGCAACAGGCAGCCAAGCAGGAGCGTGAACGTCGCGATGCTGAGACCGCAATGCGTCAGCGTCTGGCCAAGGAGCGCTATCAGGAATGGGTGCGCCAGAAGGAGTTGCAGCAGAAGAAGGCGGCCACGGGCAGCATTAAGAGCTATTCGAGCACCTCGAGTTTCGTCGGCCTAACGTCCGGCAGCGCCAATAATCGTGCGCAACGCAAGGAGACGCCAGAGGCGGCCAAGAAACGTTTGGCTGAATGGGATCGCATCAAGACCCAGCAGCAGCAACGCGATCGCGAGCGTGAACGCCAGAAGCAGCAGAGTAAGGAGCAGTTAGAGAAGCAGCGCAAGCAAAAATCTGAGGGCGCCTGGCAGAACTGGATGAAGTCGGTGAGCAAGCGACCCAAGCCGGTGCCACTCAATCAGGGCTTCGATACACTGCGCGGCACCATATCGAATATATATGTGAATCCCGTGCAGTGGGTCTCCAATATCGATCCCAATGATTCTCGCGGCAATTGATGCAGCATTGTAGTCGTTTTCATCGGCATTTCAAGAAATCCCCAAAAAAAAGTACAAAAACTGATCGCATATTGAATAGGTCCAATTATCTGCCAAACAAAACAACAAACACATATTTGCTATTTCTTTGGCGATGTTGGACCCAGCGCAGAGAGAATAACAAAAAACCAAAAAAAATTTAAAATATGTGTGTCTGTGTCTATATATATATATGTCTAAATACATATATATACATATATATTTGTTTACTGCTATATTGGATGGCTTACTACATTTTGAGCGCCGATGTTTCAATAAACCGTCAGTTGCAAACACAACAATATTATTTAGTTTTTAATTTGTGTTTTACTTTATACATTGGAGTTGAGTGATTTTAATTGAAACAAGGTAGCATTTGGAATTTATATAATTTTTTAGAAATGTGTAACTTGACCTGAAATATTTCTTTATTTACATATGTATATAGATGATTCACTATCTATATATTTTTAATGCAGATTCATTGAATTTCAAATTCTTTTTCTAATAACTGAAAATAGAGAAAAGAAAAATATTAAAGGCAATATGCCTTATATAAACTAATTATCCTTTCAGGAGGTAAAATTTGTCAAACAATATTTAATTTCTTTGTCATTTCGAGGTTTTATTATTTATATATATTTCATTGAAAAACGACATTTGTCTTTGAACAAATTGAATTTATTTTATTTTTTTTTATTTTTATTTTTGAATATTATGTGTTGCCTTAAGCAATTTATTAAATACATTTTTCTTTAGATTTAGTTGCCTAAAAGGTAGCGGGCCAGTTTAACTTAATATTTCAGAGTTAGTTGATATTTGGTGTTCATTTGTAATAACAGTTCTTTATATTATATTAAAATAGTCCAGCAATGTATTTCTTTTTTATATATAATAAATTACTATTTAATTAATCATTAATTACCTAATAAGTAGTTAGTGGATAAGTCTCATCAAGGCTTTCCTCCCATACTCTCTTGCCATACACAAAATTGGAAAAACATAAAAGAAACCTAAATTATAAAATATCAAAACAATTTCTCAGCAAAGCAGCAGCCAAACACTTTATATTTATACATTAATCCATGAGGTTATATGAACATATTTTGTAAAAATGATATTAAAGGGAGATGAGATAAAGCACAAACATTTTAAAAAGTTATAAATTTATTTATATATACATATATGTATGTACCTAAAAGAATTTATAAAATGATATCATTTTACATTTTGCTATTTATAAAATATATATAAATTATTAACTATGTTTTTATTTATTACATATTTTATTATATATATTATATAATATTATTTCTAATAAAATTTTACATAATGTTGATGCAGTACAAATGATTTCTGAACTTTATATAAGCATAATATGATAATATGATATATGATATTTATGTGAAATTATAAATTATAAAATTCTTTATGGTATTAATATATATATTACATATTTCTATATATTGCTATATATTATTTTAATAGCAAAACGAACTTATAAATTTATAATTTTACATAAATATATAATACAAATATAAATTTTTTAAAGCTGACATCAACATCATGAGCTTTGTTTTTTATTTTCGTTTATTTTTCGTTTATAATATATTACTGGAATATATATTGAACATATATATAATTTTACCTAATATATATATATAATAAAAATTAGAATTTTTTTTTAAAATTATATTTATATATTATGTAATAAGAACTCAGTAATAATTTCACAACCTAATCTTTTTTTTTTATAATATATAATATAATTTAAAATAAAAATTAATTGTCAAAGTTAATAATTGTACTAGACGAAAAAAGCTAAAGTAATATTTGTACTTTAAATAATATATACACTGAACTTTCGCACAGTGTACATATCCCAGCAATAGCAATTATAATCATTTTAATTACAAACCACGGACATTTTATATAAGTGGATATTTTCAACTCTGCCTTCCTGCTGTGCAGATTATTAATAGAAGCCTGCGTTTGTGACCCTTGAGAGGAGTATGGGCACTCAAACGCACACACACACACACACAGGCGTATACCCAAACCCAAGTTGTGGCACTCTGGCAATACGATAACCTTTAGCCTTGCCTTCTAATGGCTTTTTCCCACAACATTTTGTTCATGTTGTCTGTGCGGCATTTGTGTCCGAATTAGTTGCACTTCCTTGTTTACTAGTTTCTGCCTGTCCATTGTGAACTTTTTTCTATATTTACCCATTTCAGCAGTGCCCATTTGTGTGTCAATTTGTGCTTTTATTATTTATTTGTTAGATCCATGGGGAGTTTAAGCTTAAGTCTATATAGCTGCGCGGGGGGCCCAGCGTATGGGTTTACAGCTGCGTCGAGGCCTAATTAAGCTTTCGTCTCTTCTTCCCTTCTGCTCTTCTTTGTTTTGTTTTTTTTTTCCTACCCTTACACGGCAGAGTTTTATTTATGCAATTAAGCAAAGCTGCGTGTAATAAAGTTCAGGTCGCGCAAGTAAAATCTTTGATTAATTGTAGTTTTGTTTACACGTTGAGAGGCCGAAGTCTACGCCTGATTATATGGGCTCAAAGCTAATTTATGGCAAGTGTATCGGCCCTGTCTTCTTCTGCCTGAACAGGTGATTAGTGTATCGTCCTTGTTTGTACTCTTGTCAGTTTTTGGGAAATTTGTTTACACATGCCGTGTTTTCTTAATCGCTTTCCATGCCCAATCATTATCATTATTATGTGTGGGTAGAAAGCCTTGCTGGATGAGAGAATACATCTTGTGAATAATGAAAAATGAGAGTCTATAATGATGAATTTATTATGAGCATGATGATGATAGTGATGATCACAAAAATATGTCGAGCGATGCAAACTCGTCTCTCTTGAGCTACCTTCTCCCATCTTGTTATTATTCGCTTATTGTTCCTATAAAGGCAATCCCCTTCTTTTAGAGCTCCTAGATTTAAGTCTCACTCTCAATACTTTTCGTCAAAGTCACAGACGCTTTTACAAGCATTTTTGCTGTTTTACCTTTGCTCTATTAAAGTCTCTTTATTGACTTCACCAATAACTTCTATGTTAGTTTGATTTCTTCTACTAGCTAATTTCCCACTTTTCGTCTGTTGCAATTTATTAGTAAATGCAGCTGGTTTCGGCAGCTCTTTAAATCTTATGAACGTCGCATAGTAATTATGACTAGAGAGCCATTAAATTCTTCATCGTTCTGCTCTTGATAAATTTTGCTATTCACCTGCCGTAACTCTCATTTCATTCTCATTTTCATCTTTACCTATGGTCAGTTTTGAGAGTTTCTTTGCTTATTGCTTTGAAAATTCTTTATTTTGATTGAGATAGCATATAAACTTGCTCAATAACACTCAATAGACACTGTGCTGCACACCGAAGCTATAGATGAGCATAATTCTTTAGCTTTATTTAACGAAATAAAAAGTTGAGCTGACTCACAGAGTTTTTCCTTACACACTTTCTGACTAATGTGAGCTAAACTCTGTAGAGTATATAAAAAAAAAAAGAACCATACAAAAAGAAAACTGCCAAAACTTGTCAACGACTCGAGAGGTGACGAAAATTGATTTTGGTTTTTTTAATTTCTAATTATTCTGGCATTTCAAATTAGTTCTATTGAGACAAAAAGTATTTTAGGATATACAAATGTATGTGAATGCTATATATTTTTTTTTCTAAACCTAATTTTATATGAATTTCTAGAAAATTATTTAAAAAATTAAATTAAATAACCGCATGCTTATAGCATGAGAGAACGTTTGATGCTTATACAAGTTAAATTCTTTCAAATATATATAAAATTCATTTCTATTTTTAATATAATTAATATAAATATAATTATATATATAATATAATATGAATTTCTAAAAAAAAAATGCATTTATATCTCTAATATAATGTATATAATATAATTAAGTACAATTTATAATTAATACAATTAAACTTGCTCTAATTCAATGTATTCTAAATAGTTTGTTCTTAGCTCACAAAATTAATTAAATATTGTAGAAATAGTTCAACTGCTACGGGCAAAGCTCTAAACTAATCTTAATTTATGTAAATTAAATTAAGCTAATTATTATCAAATTCATGATTATCAAAATTAATATTTTGGCTTATAATATATAAGTAAATTATTTTATGTTTATTATTTATATATTATATTATTCATTTAAAATATATTTTTTCATACATTCACTTTTATTTATATATTATATTATATATTTATAACATATTTATAAATTATTTCATTGAGTTCCTCAACTAGCGCACTGGTCCCTTACTATTGAAATATAATTTAAACTGTTCGTTCATAGCTCACAAATCATTTACGAAGTCAGCCACAGCAATTGCGATTTATTTACATTTTAGCATTTTGTTGTGTCGTGTTCCTGTGCACATTCTGCTTTATCCTGGGTTATAAACTTTAATGTGCTATCGTAAAATGTAAGCACGACTGCGACCCGGGAATAAATACCTAATGGGCGGCATGGGGCCAGGAGGCATAGAGTCATAGAGCGAGCCCGTGGCCTCATATGATGCCATAATCACAGCAATGACAATGACAAAATGTTAATGTGTCTCGGCACAGATTTTGTTTGCTTCCTTTTTTTTTTTTTTATGGCCAGTCATAAATTAAAAAACAATTTGCGAAATTCGGTCGCAAACTAATGAAGGACTCAAGAAGGCGACCATTTAAAACAATTTGCAAACATTTAAATATCAATTAAGGCATCGTATCCCGTGTTTTTGGCAAATATAAAACAATTATTGGGCAACAAAAGCAAAAAGAAAAAAAAGAGCAGAAAAAAATATGCATGAGAATTAACGCGAATTTGCGCATTTTAAATGCAAATCAGAAACAACAACAACAACAATTACGAAGCGCCCAACAATTATAATAAATAACCACGAAAAATTCGAAATGATTCGCTTTGTGAGGGGGGACTGTGGGGACTGTCGGGGTCGGCGCACAAAGAAAATTAATAATAAATCTCAAAATGCTCATTAACTTAATTACTGTGTTTATTTTCATTGCCCTTCCGCAAACGTCGCAACGCGTCATCGTTGTCGCTGTCGTCGACATTGTCGTCGCTTTTCGATTCGTTTCCAAGTTTTGGCAGTTTTTTTTTTTTTTTTTTACATATACTCTAACAGAGGATGAGTTATTTAGAAATTGCATGAGGAACATTTTTGTTAGGAGTTTATTTATATATAATTTTTAATAAGTTAAATGAGAAATTGTTTTGCATATAGTACAAGTGTCCCTTTCATGCTATTATACAATTTGATTATTTCATATTTTTACTGCTAAAAGCTAATTTTACTATTCGTAACATATTTATTTCTATTGTCTAGAACTAATGAAATAACTTGAAAAACGGAGTATTTAAAAAATAATATAAAATATAATATATTTACATTTAAATAAATAATATAAAAAATAAAATAAAAATCAGATGAGTCAAAATAAAATCACCCCAAATACAGATACCACATGGTAATACATATTATAGAAATAATCATTAGTTTACAAAATTATTATGTTATTTATTATTATTATTATTATTATTATTTATTATTAGTACTTATTGACTAATATGTTAGTTGTTTATTTAACTCTTTCGTTATAAAATATAAATTTGTCAGGAGATACATTTCAGTCATTAAAGCTTAATCTTAAATCTTATAAATATAAAACATCAAATATTGTAGTTTCTTGAAAGTTATTATCTTAGATTTTTGTGCTTGGTCTTATATGACTAATCTATCATTACTTGCCTATGGATCAACCATTAAAGAAGAGATATCATTGAAGGTTCCGAAGGAAACTAATTTTAATAATAACTAACTAATTTTATATAAAACTAATTTTAATAATAATAATTTTAATAAGCTTGCATATTAATTACTTATATAGAAAAAAAAATTGGTGTATATATTCACGTATTTTTTTTTTTATATTTTAATTTATTAATATAAATATTTATTATTTAATAATATAAAATTCACATGAAATAAAAATAATTGTTTATCGTTTAAGATTATTAAATACATATAATTTATAATACTTTAATAATCTTAATCATTAAACACTTTGCAAGAATTTCTATGTTTTGAAGAGTATTCCATCTTCGTATTATCATTCATTTTCTTTGTTCTTAGCTTTTTTTCTCGTATATTGTGTTCAAATGTTTTTGTTTGCTGCGTCACGCAATTTTTATAGCTCTCGCCCCTTCGGATATTGCTGGACGAAAATTCGGATAAACAAACTCAGTGAAGAAATGAAAGAAGAACAAGAAGAAGAGAAAGGAACAAAATATAGCCCCAAAACATGAAAAAATTGCGCGTCTTTAACCTTAATGTGTATTTAAGTAATGTTAATTGTGTGTGTAGAGAGCTGGCAGCTGTCGCCAGGTGGCTGCCAATCCACGATTTCGCATTTCCTTGGCATTGTTGTTTTTCTTTTTTGGCACATTCTTTTCTTGTAATTATGTTAATTTTGCTTTCATTTCGCCCAGGCAGCGTATCTAAAAACTTGTGTTCTGTTCACTAAATTTATGTTATATAATTGCTGGCTAGTTGTTAATTGAATTTCGAGTGCGAAGCGCACAAGCTAACAATTAGCCAAAGGCTATTTTGTTTATTATTAATTGAATATGGTTGTTGCTGACGCTTAATTATATTTTATTAAAGTAAAATATATATGATATTTAAAAATAGTATATTTATTAGATTTTGCTGAAACAAACTATTTTTTTAACAAAATTTAAAATATTTTTATATTAGTAATATATGTCCAAAACATTTTTAAATTACAAAAAAAAAAAAAATGTATTAGTATTATTACTATTAATAAATAAAATATAAATAATGTATAAGAAATATATGTAGTATACGATTATTTATTGTTAATTTTAATAAACATAAAAATTCTTGATTCAAAAATTGTTTTGCTTTAAAATTAAAGATTTATATTTTTATTGGGGGAAAAATTTTAATCTGAAAATTTTTGTATAATTTGTATTGTCTTTTATTTTATTATTCAGACAAGTAAAAATTAATAAATTGCAAACATTATTATGAAAATAATCTACAAATATTTTATTTTATATTATAAACTTTTATATTTAAATACATTTTTCTACATATATTCCGCTCAAAAATGTAGTTTTATATTATTATTTTTTTTTTTTTATATTATTTGATATACTTTTTCATTAATTTTTATTTAATATTATAATTATACATATATATTTTTTAAATCCAAATATTTTTGATAAGTTTTCTGTATTTTTATGATTTTTTAAAATTATTTTTGCTATATTTGTATTATATTTATTAAATTTGTTATTTAAATAAATGTTGCTGAATTTATATATTCATTGAAATTTCATCGTATTAATCTGGCCTTAAAATATGTATACCTTTTGCTGTTCTTAGCGCTTAGGAAAAGCCGCAGTATTATTATTTATCGCATTATTCATACGAACTCAAATTTAATGCATAAATTTTACACATATTGGAAATACAAATTTTACGGCAATAAAAAAAGCGGACTGCGCTCAAATACTGTGTCCATCCGCTCGTAATTACATATCTGAACTTAATTTCTTCATTTTTTCATTTTTAAAATCGCTTGATACCTCAACTTTTCATCAACCAAAAATAAAAATCGATCTCTTTGAGTAATTTTTTGCTGCTGCTGTTGCTGCTGCTGAACTCTGCAATCAGGAAGCAAGGCTTAATGCCCCACAGTAGTTTGACATTATTAAAATGTACATTATATGCGGGTCAGCCGAGTGAGGCGAGGAGGATAGTGGACGGTGTATGGACTATATTCAGTGCTGGAAAATCGCTTTAGTAAGCCATGCATGCGTCTATGATGCATATTTACAACATTTTAACCTTGAGATTGATATGTATTACAGGTGCATATACTCACCTGTGTGTGTGTGTGTATAGAGGGGAAAAAACACAACTGACAGATATTTGCACATATATATATATATATATACATGGGTTCATGATACTCTGCACACACACACACGCACACTCTCCATGAAAATGCAGTAAAAACGCGTTGGCTTCGCCGGGTAAACAAAAACATTGCACGTAACCCGCTCAGAGCTGGTTAAGGTGGGTTGTGGTTGCAGCTGTTTTGGCATGTTTGAAAATTCCTGGAAACAAATGTAATAAAAACTACTCGTAATACACACACATGCACACACCCACGCACACATACGATGAAAGTGCTCGAGTTTTTATTAGCTGCGAGCCTGAAGAACTTTTTTTTCCCATTTTTGTTTTTCGTAATTTTTTTTTTTGGCCATGTTTTGTTTTTGCGTGCTGGCTTGCACTTAAAGCGTTCTTAATGAAAGAATTTTGGTTTTATTTCGCATTTGTTGTTTGTTTTAATTTGATTTTTTTTAGCACTAGACTAGGGATATATTTCAAATTTATGCGGCCGCGTTGGCATTTTGATGGACTGCTCAAGCAAATCAAGCCAGCTGCCATCCGTTTTGTAAGTAGTACGAAATAACTAAGTATTTTTGGTTAATACGAAACGCAAACGCATTCCATTAAAGTACAATAAAAAAAAAATAAATAAAAACAATTTTTCACTCAACTCTTTAAAGTTTATTTCTTGTTGTTTATTTTATAAATATTCCTGTCGTTTTGCCATTTACATGTGTTGCTTAAATTTACATATACATTGGAGTAGCATTACCATATATAGATATTATATATATATATATATATATATATATATATATATATATTATTTTTTTTTTTATATTTTATTTTATTTGTTCAACTCATTTGCTTTTTGCTTTTTATATAACAATGTTTTTTCTCTTTGTTGCGCAATAAATAAATATTTTTATATGTATTTATTAATTGGTTAAATACTTGCACTAAATTTTTATATTTATTTATTTAAGCTGTGCTGCAATTTTTTTTTGTAAAGATATTTTTGCATGTGCTTTTAATGTACTACGTATTTTACATTTTTAATTGAGTTATAATTTTTTTTAAGACTATTTATAATTGAAATCTTTATTGTTTGCCGAACAAATAATTAACGCGTTATATATATATTTGTATATATATTTTTTTTATATTAACTATAAATGATATGTATGCAGTATGTTTTTTATAATTTTTTTTTTTTTCAAGTGGAACGGATGTTGAGCCGGGAAGCTGAAGAGTTGAACTTAATGCAATTAACAAAATGTTGTTTAGATATTATCCTCAATAAGATATAATACTAAGTGCATATATATATTTTACTATATATAAATATATATGTATTTTTTTCCCAAGATATTTCACACACGTCAACTTGTTGTCATTTTTGCTTGATTATTTATATTTTCATTTAATTGCTTCGCCCGCTCCGAGTGTTGCCTTAGAAGTTAATTAATTTGAATACTTTTGCAATCCTTCGCATTCAATTTAGCCGCAATTAAATATTACTTTGCACACATACAGTCTCTTTTTATTAAACGTTCTCCACATGGCCTACAGAAATTTACAATATAAACGAACTCTTAACTCGACAAACTCTCATTGCTGTACGTCTATGTACATGTGCCATAGATATTTAATATTATATATTTTCTATATATATATGTTGATTTATTTTTCGTGTATATTACAATCTGCTCAATTTAGGCTAAACTTAGAGCTAAAGATTTAACAGCTTAAACATGCACGCGTATGGGGAGTTAGGAAGCCTTCTTGACTTATTATATGTATATGTATGTATATAGTAGCTACAACTCTTATTTGGTATTTGCATGATATATATATTTTCATATAATATCAACTTTAACTTTAACTAAGCCACGTGCCATAAATCAGGGCAGCAGCTTTTGGGCCAATTGACAAACTCAATCAAGCCAAACATCGTCGCATCATCGCAACTCCAGCTTCAGATTCAGCATCAGCTTCGGCATCAACTCCTGCTCCGGCTGTTCCGGTTGCTGTTGCTGTTGCCTAATCTCTGTTAGCGATTCGCGTCTATGTCAAACATGTGTCAGTGTTTGTGGCAACAATGCTAGTTGAGTTTTTCGCAGTTGCCTCGTCAATGTCATCGTTTGCCGCCACATCAAGAGCAGCAGCGGCAGCAGCAAGGGGCACAGCCAGCTCAGCGCCTGTCCAGTGTGTCTGGGATGTTGGGACACAGCTGTTGATGCTCCATACATGTTGTCAATACCCTCGGCACTGAGACTCAAATCGGCTAAGGAACGGTGAAGGGGGGTCGGGTCGCCATGTGAAAAGAGTGGAGAAACGTTGTTAATGGGCTTGGCGGGTTAACAGCGGAAATTGGCTAAGCTTGTCGAGTGATGTTCTGTGGGCGTGAGGCGTGTGGTCATGGGGCATGGGACATGGAGCATGGGGCGTGGTGCATTTGGTTGCGTTCAAGTGATTAGCTGGGCGGTGATTTTGTGATTTCATGACTTTGTTAACTGACATATGGCAACACTTTGCTGCGGCTAAGAAGCTCAGCAAGTACATTTATCAAGGAATCAGACAGCAACGAAAGTCTAACGAGTTTTTTTTTTTTTTAACTAGCCAGTTAACTAGCTCAAACTGAAATTGGCCTTCACATTTCACAAAAAAACAAATATCCTTTGCTTACCTCAACAAATTCAAATTCAAATTCACATTTAATTTAACTTCTCAACTTTGTTTTCCATTCAACTACACAGCTCAATTAGGCTATAAAAATAGAAAAGGAATGAAGCAGAGCAGGTCGAAAAAAAAAAAGAAAGAAAAAAACAACCAAAAACTTGCAGCACTTAAGCCACATTTTACTTCCGTCAGTTGGCCCACAATAGAATTTATTTGATTGTGGCCAAGTATTTACAAATCATTAAATTGCCCGAAAGCCAAGCCGAGCGTGTTTATTGATATACAATTATGCAGGGCAAAAGTTTTACCTGTGCGGCGTGTGCTCTCTCTCTCTCACTCTCTTATTCTGCCTCTCCCTCTCTCTTCTTTCTATTTTCATTTATTTGCACAACCTTTTGCCTTAAATTTTGGTGGCTTTTTTTTTATTGCTGGTCTTGCGGCTTGCAAATTAGTGTGAAAATCTGTTAAACAGCTCACAATGTCCCTGAGTTACGTTTTTTTTTTATGGCATTTTGTTCCGTCTCAAGTGGCCTGTTAAGCTGCAGCTGATAGAGGCGGGGGCAGCAACTGTAGATTGCTTGCCCCAGTGTGGGCGTGGCCAGTCGACCATAAATACTTGAAATATGGCCCGTAACCCTAATCGGTGCGCTGCACACACACACACACACACACACATACACACAGACACACACCCACAGAAGCTCAAGAGATGAGCACATTGACTTGGCTTACCTTTTCGCTTACCGGGATTCTCAGTGTCCTCGCCGCTATGCTCCTGCGCCCTGGACGAATGATACATTTCGGAGCTTTTCGTGCGTTTTTTTCCTAGTTTTATTTTATTTTTTTAGAAATATTGAAATTGCGTTTTAGTTTTTTTTTTTTTTAATTTTTTTCTGTACGGCTTTCAAAAGTATCTGTATTTAATGCATATTTATAAAACTTGTAGACTTGTGGCAAAGTTTTGTTGCCTTTTCATTCCCAATTTCCATTTGCATTTCTTGCACCCAATCCTCCTCCACCCAAACCCACTAAACCCCAGTTGCGGTCGCTCTCTTCACCTGTTTCTGTGGCGTTGACGATTTGAAACGGATTTGCATGCCAAATGAATTATTTATGCTTTTTTTTTTTTTTTTTGCTTCCAGCTCCCAGTTTTGTTTCTATTTTGCTTTCTATTCGTTTTTTTTTTTTTTTGCCTGTTTGTGTGTGTGTGTGTGTGATTCCAGCCATGCAAAGTGAAATATTTGCCGCTCATCTTAAATTTATGCCGAGTGGCTATTAAATCTCGCTTTTCGCGCGCCATCTCTCACCCTTGAACTCAGCTATGCTTTGGCTTCTACAAGACTACGAGGGTTGCGCTTGTGTTGAGCTGAAGATTCAAATTGAAAGCGTTGAAGCTGTGCAAGTAATATTTTTTTTTAATTTGTATTTTTTATTAACAAGTTAACTACTAAAGGTAGCAGTAAACTTATTAACAAATATGCAAATTAAAAAAAATTAATTAATAATAATAAATATAAATAATCAAAAAATAATTAATTAAAAAAGTGGATGACTTATATAATAACTTTTAGGGCAGTAAACTTATTAACAAAGTATACAAATTAAAAACAAAACAAAAATAATAATAATATAATAATAATAATAAAAAAAAAGGGAACTCGTTAACAAAACATACAAATTTTACAAAAAAAAAAAAAACAAACATAATAATCAAAAAATAAATAAATAAATAAATAAATAAATAAATAAATAAATAAATAAATAAATAATAATAATAATAATAATATTAAAAATAATAATAATAATAAAATAAATAATATAAGAATAATAAAATTAATTGAAATAAACAAAGTTAATGCAATAAATAAATTAATAAATTAAAAAAAGAATAGTAAATGCCTAATATTGGAATGTATTTTTGTTCTGATCGAACATCAAATGAGTAAATCTTGTATTAAAAAAATAATAATAATATTAATAAATTAATTAATGAATTAATTTAAAATGAAAAGTAAATGCCTAAAATTGGAAAGTATTTTTGTTCTGATCGGAAATTAAATGAGAAAATCTTGTATCTCTGATAATCTTTTACTCAGCTGAATAGTTATTCAGCTAAATACTCTAAATTTCTCTCTTTAGCCTCTCAAACCCATCTCGATTTTATCATAATTTTTCCTATTTTTCTGTCTTTTTTAAATCAGAATTGAAACTGAAATCTTGTATAATCCATTGCATAACTGAATAACTCGCATGTTCCTAGTTTCTCTCTTCACCCTCTCACACCCATCTCTGCTTTCTCATACAATTTCTTGCTTTTCTGTCTTTTAGGAAGTGAAATGGAAATGGAAAATGGAAATGATTTTTAGTATTTAGTTATAAGTCCAACTCGTACTCTTCTCACTCTCCCACATTCATTCCTAGAGTTTTATATAAAAATTTATATTTTGTCACTCACCTTTGTGTCTCGCCTCAAAGTTCTCCACATAGTTGACGGCATTTGGTGGAATTCCTGTGAGAGATTCATACTCAACTCTTAAGTAATTTAATTATGAATAAAACTTTTGCTTGTTACTCACTATAAAGCTTAATGGTGCCATCTGTGTCGCCCAGCGAGTTCTTGGCCACACAACGATACGCTCCGAATTCGGCCTGCGAGAGGGGATTGATGTGAAGTTTCATGGAGCTGCGATAGGCGGCGATTTCTGTAACATTTGCCGAATATTTGCCACCTGCAAGAATCGTTTTGCATAATTCACAAAAATAATCAACTAATTAATATATTATTGAAATTTTGTCTTTATTAAATAATTAAATGCATGTCACACGCACTGCACATCGAAAAAGTAGGTAAAGTGTGCAAAGTGTCGTTGACAGGCGAACTGGACTGGAAAATAAATGCATGAACTTCATGATTGTGAGTGGCTGGTAGGAGTTGGGTCTTGGCAGTTAAGAGATAGGCCAGAATAAAGTGCAAATGAAATTTATTTATTTACATTCATGGCAAAATGGTAAATGTTAAATGAAACAATTGAGCAACGCGCTGGACGAGAATGACAGACTGGCAGATGCACTGACTTAACAAAGATGAGCATTTATTTAATTGTTTTATTTTATTTTAGTTTTCTAGTTTATAAAATTCTACAGATTGAGATTGGCAAGATTTTTATCTGCAAATTTTCATAAATTAAAAAAAAAAATAATAATAATTAAAATAAATAAATAAATCAAATTAAATTATATTAAATGTGAAGCAACTTTTGAAGTTTTGCAAATTGCGAGGAATAAGATCGTAATCTGAAAATTTTCTTATATTAAAAAAAAAATAATATAAATAAATAAAAATAATAATAATTAAATAATAATAAATAATAAATTTAAAATTTAAAAAAATTTGAAACAACTTAATTCTAACAGAAATTAGTTTAAAACTTTTTGTAAAGCTATCAAAGATAAAGAATACAGGATAGATATCGTAAGGAACCTAGACTCTGGAAGTATTTTTGAAGGATGTCAGCAATAAAAATGTTCTATCGATTCTTATCAGGAACATTTCGCATAACGAATACATTTTTATTTTGGGAAAATAAATTTCGCCTAACTAACTATGTTTCGAATAATGATCAACAAATAATTTAATAACATTTATTGAATGCAAAATTTCTGTCTGTGTCAAACAACGAAATAAGGGAAATCTCGAATACAAATTATAGTACTGTCCATTGAGCGTTTTAGCATTCTTTTGGAGTAAATTTTAATTAAAATTAAATTAAATTTTATAAGATCTGGTCACTCTGGTGTGTTTAGTTATTAAGATCGCAATGACATCGATGAGCTTATGGCAGAGCACAGCGAAGATTTGACAGCCGAAGAGCTCTTAGAATTGCAATGTGCCTCACAGCAGACTTTATCAGATGGGAATGTAAGAGGAGAACAGCAACCATCTAGAGCAATCGGAGAAATGCTCAAAGCATGATAGTTCGTGACATCACACGTGCAACAGAAATAATCAACGATAATGCTTTTGTTTAGTTTTCAATAAATTTTTAAGCGACGTTAGAAGTAAATTCCTTCTCTTATCGTTTTCAAATATCGCTTTCCGTTCCTTAAAATTTTAAAGCATTTTCTTTCAATAACAGTTCAAATTGAAACATGTAACAAGTGTATTATTTTTCAACCTGGAACGCATTAATTCATAACGGTACGGTAAACGAACGTTTCGCTTAACCGAGGATCTACTGTATATATAATACATATATACTATATATATATATGAGAAATGTATTTATACATTGGAATAACAAAATTGATTTAATTGATAATTAATTCAAATTTCACTTCAATTTATTTAATTTTTTCAGAGATGGAAGTTTTCACTGATATGGAGAGATAAATAGGCATTGAAAGTGCAAACAAAAATTATTTCTGATAAGTATATTCTACTGCACATTATCAAAAACCTATATACTCATTTTAAAACGATTCTACGGTATAACGAGTCATAAATTGCTCTTCTCGACATTGCAGTTGTCGACGCTCAGCTTCAGATAGACATACAGACAGACACACGCATGTCCCAGACAGAGAAACCGCTGAAGTGTGGCTGGCAACCGTCATTAGGTATGGTTTGGCTGGGAATCCACTATCCGGGACTCTATATGGGTTGGTTTCGCATTCGTATTACTAAATCAGCTAATTAAAAAGTTTTTTTTCGCGCGAACTCTGCACTCAACGGTCATCAGCTGGTAATTCAGTTTGGGTTAGCTTTTGCCAGTTAGGGTTCGTTATCCATTGGGACTCTAATGCAGACGGATATATATATACATATACATATACATATACATATATGGGCTGTCGCCTGGTAATGCGTTTGTCGCGGATTATGAATTGCTTAATGATAATTTTCATTAGCATATTTGACAGTAAAATGTCAGAAGTTGTTCGCCAGCTGGAAAACTAGTCACATTATGAAAACAATTTTAGCTATTTGAACTAACACGTCACTTGTTTGAATTTTATTCTCTGACAGGTTGTCAAGGTATATATTAGAATAGATGGAATTTATAAAAAAAAAAAAAATTAAATGAGTAGAATAATTTTTAAGTAATTTTTAATTCAATTAAAATTCAACTGACTCTAATGGGAATTAATATTATTTATATCTTAACTTTATTTATATTTTTTTAATTATTTACCTGGTGGCACAATTTCTCCGCGCTCACGTGTCCAGTAATTAATTGATTTGGGATATGCTTCTGATTGGCATTCGAGTGTAACACCTTTGCCCTCCACGGCGCCAATTAATTGATTCTGCACACTGATCATAGGAGGAACTGAAATGAAATAGTATACATGCACAAATTTAATTAATTATAAATTTAATAAATAAATAATAAATTTTTAGCAATGTTTCTTTAGATTCATAATATAATTTTTTGCTGTTGTCATACTTACAATGCACCACGAGTGTTATTCTCTTGCTCACTGAGGGCGGCACTCCATTCGATGCAATGCATAGATAGGCGCCCATATGCTGACGTTTGACTTGAGGTATGATTAGATCAGTGCCCTCAACGCTGGCAACTATTTATGGGAAATATGAGAAAATTATTATATATGAATTAATATAATATATATGTACATATATTTCGGAGAAGGTGCTGTTTGGGCTAAATGGTCAGATGCCTCAGCACTTATTTTATTTTATTTTCTTTAAAGAGAGTTCCAATTTTGTGTTGTCGATTCTCTATAAATATACAGACTACAACTTGTTTATCTCTTAAACTGACTCACTTTTCCGGGCATCAGGTTTGCAATGATTCAACAACCATTGCGCCACACTCTCACACTCAAGCCAACTCTCTCGTTCTTAAACCTTACACTAATTTTCGAATATTCAAATTTTATATATTCATATTAAATATATAAAATTCTAATATATATTTAATATAATATATATTATATATAATACTTATTTTATTTTATTTTTCTTTTATATAGAGTTCCACTTAAGAGTCTTTTAATCTAATATAACTTATATTATTATCATTTTAATTTTCTTTTTTTTTTAAATTAAATTTTGTAATGTATTACTATTAGGTATGTCATGTATTTAAATATATTGCAAAATTATATAGAGATGCATATAAACTATAATAATAATAAATACTATATATAAATAAAAAAATGAAAATAATGAATAACTTTATTTAAATAAAACACAAATTGAAAAATGCTATAGTTTTAGTTAATTTTGATATACATTATGAAAAAAAATTATATAACAAAACATTGCAAATGTTTATCATAATTTAGTTATCATTTTTTTTTATAATTAATATTTATATTTGTATTATATATTATATTTATTGATTTTATTTGAAAATAAATATTAATTAATGATATGAATTTTTAAATTTATTAAAATGATATCAAATTTTGTCTTAAAAATAAAAATATGAAAACAAACTCAATATCAAATATAAATATTTTTACAAACTTGTTACCGGATTTCTAAAACAAATTTAAATCTAGTAAAATATGTTAATATTAATATTTAATACATTAATGTAAATTTAAAACATAATTAAGTACGTATATAAATATGCTAATATTTAAAAACAAATTTGTTTCTTCTCTTATTATTATTAAAATTATTATTAAAAATAATTTATTTTAATTTTTTAATAAAATGTAAAATATTGAAATATAATCCAGAATATATGATCTAGAATATTATCATAACAAAATAAATTAGATATAAATATTATTAGGCTCAATATTTTAAAATTATTAAATAGTGTTGTCATTATGATTGTAACAACTATTATTTTACTCTCCAAAATCTCGTAAATTATCTAAAATAAAATCTAAATTGATTCCATTTAGCGCGCCGAACAACTGCTTGGTCAGTTATCTGTCAGTCTGTTCTTGTCGCAAATAATCCTTTCCATGCTATTACAACAGCTGTAACTGGAAATGTGTCTACAGAATGTAGTTCTACACAAAATGTTTAGCCATGTAATGATAGTTATTACATTTTGCTAAGCTCTTTTATACATTTGGGGAACGCCCAACTAGTAGCTGGCAGTTGGGTCTATTTTCCACAACAAAAAGTTGCATACAAAAGCGCAAACTTTTAGCGACTTTTATGATGCTGGGGCAGATTGCCCGATGCGAAGTGGCCTACACAAAGGACGACGTTGGGCATGGGGGATTTAGATGGTTGGTAGCAAGGTTTACGCAAATATCCTGTTTTGATAGTCGAACTCGGTTTTTATTATATAAATTGTATAGTAGTTGGTTGGCTAAGCCGGTAGCAGCGCAGACTGTAAGTGCATCATGATCATGATATGGTTATGTCCTCTATCTATGTCTGCCTGTGTATGTGTGTGTGTATGTGTGTGTGTGTGTGTTTGGGTGCAACGGAAACGGAAGTGCTGGCTAGTTTGCGCTTGATATAGTTATGTTTGAAGTGGGTAGCGGACAGAGGGCTAATAAGCTGATATTTCATTTATTGATTTCGCTCAGGTCATAGGTCGCCAGTCGCCGGTTCAGAGTTTGACTTTAATGTTAGCATAGAGCCGCCGTATTGCTTATTAGCCACAGTTTTTGTGCGGTCATTAAACGTAATAGCCACGGAAAAAAACGTGTAATTTTGTTGAAATGAACAGCAAAGTCGCGCCACGCTAAAATAGCATAAAAAAACAAAAATTGGAAAAACTGTTGTCGGGCGCCACGATTTCATTTGAGCAGCCAAACCAAATAATCAAATTTCAAATGAAAAACGAAACTTTTACCCCACTAACGATGCAGGCAATTTGAAAACAAAAAGAGCTTCATGAATGACTTAAAAAATAAAAAAAAAATACCGCACTCGAAATACGCTTCAAATTTGACAGAATTTTTTTTTTAACAACATGATTACATAGCACAGTTTAATTTAAACATTTTTAATTTTTTCTAAAAATATTTATAAATATCTTTGATATAAATTTAAATATAATAAAAAAAAAAAACTATTTTTTGTTTAGGAATACAATTTAACAAAATTAAAAAACAATTATTAATTTAAAATTTCGAAATTGACCATTATATATTTAAATTGCAATCTTTTTTATTTTAAAGATGAATCAAAGATTAAAAAATATTTACTGTTCCGATATTTCAAAATCTTTTAGTTCGAAATGAATTCAGGATAAAGAGACTGCCAAAGCCAAAATTTGTGCTTAATATTTAACTAAACAAACACATTTTTTAAATTTAAAATTTTATTTTTTTATTTATTCACTTGATTTATATATATTTTCAATTTTTTAACATTTTAAAATCAGATTTTTTTAATATTAAACGTCCATTAAGTGCGAAAAGAATTCCCGATAAAAATCTGTCAAAGCCAATCATTATCTTTAACTAAACGAACACAATTAATTAAATTAAAAAATTTTGTTTAATGTTTTACCTTCAATATTATTATTATTCTTTAATTATACATATATATATTTTTTTTTATACCATGAACCCATTGAAAATGGGAAATCAGGGTATAATGGTTTTGTTTTTATTAATTCATTTGATTTTTGAATTTTTTGAATTTACAAATATTTCAAAATCTGATTTTTTTTTTTAATATAAAACATCCTTTAAGCTAAGCCGACTTATTAAACTCATATATATGTATATTTAATGGATAAACATCAACACACAATCATCTATAGCAGATTATAAATAAAAAGCATAGCGGGCACCTCAATGGTATGACTGGATAGCCCTCTATAGGGTAGCAGACATTTAAGCTCCGGTGAAAAGGTCATTTTGCCAACTTTTGTTCTATTAATGCTGATTTTTTTGACCGCTTCTCGTATTTTTTTTTTTACTTTTTTGTTTTTACATTCCGTGGTTCTATTTTTTATTTTTTTCTGCTAGGCAACCTTTGATATCGGCCTTTCGTGTGGGACTTTGATGGGGCTCGACCTGTTTATGTGGCATAGCTCATGCAATGGACTACACTGAGCGAAATTAATAATCCCAAATGATATGTTTGCCTTAATGAGTTAGCAGCTTAGAGCTTAGTTAATGTTTGCCAGCTAATTGAAGCAGAAATGCATACACAGCTCCACAGCAGATGAAAGAACATCAAGATGCAAATGATAAGCATGTCTATTTAAGTCGAATAGTATATGAATACCAAGTGGGTTGCGAATGAGTTGGTGAATATTGCAGGACTGAGTTTATAAGAACTCGTTTGTATTCGAAAGTATTTACTTGGGGTGTTTTGGAATGCTTTACTATACTTAGATCTGATAAGACTGCACTTATTGTAGCTCTTATGAAAATATTCAAAATATTTCCATTTGGTATTATATAACGAAAAATTACTAAATAATTTTGTAATCTTTTACTCCACCTAATGAGTAAATTTATTCATGTAACAAATATATTTTTGAGTGTATTTTAAAATATTTAGTTACTTCGAATTTATTTTTGTAGTATTTAG
Source organism: Drosophila stalkeri (assembly GCA_035047405.1). Classification (NCBI taxonomy): domain Eukaryota; kingdom Metazoa; phylum Arthropoda; class Insecta; order Diptera; family Drosophilidae; genus Drosophila; species Drosophila stalkeri. The sequence continues at coordinate 26,218,938 of JAWNPR010000039.1, forward strand.
CAATTAGTTTCGTTTAGTATATTTATAATTGTGTTCATACACATTATGAGTGTATTTATGAATATGTTCTTAAGTGCAGCGGAAATAGATGTAAACATACGAATATTCATGAGTGTATTCATAGAATTATATGAATATATACAGTTAAGATTGTTTTCCTGTATGTATTCATTCGCGTTGTATGAGTATATTCATATATGTATGAATATGCTCTTCAATACATGAATGAATATACTCATACAAACTGGAATGAATACATATATGAAAATATTCATACATGTATTCATACGTGTATTCATACATGGAAATAGTCATGCAGATATTCATAAATATATTTATGAATATTTTGCGGAGTGTATTCATAAGTTTATTCAAATATGTACAGCTTAATACCTTCCTGACTACATTCATAAGTGCAACCATGAATACATTTTTGGTAGCACTTTTAAGTATTTTTACTCACTTTGTTATTCGAAAGTAATATATGATTTAATTATTTAGTATTCGCATAAGTATATTCATGAATGTATTTAAAAGTAATGAAAAAATACATATAATATGTACTACTCATATATAAATAGAGAGTACACATGTGGTAACACATATGATTACTTATTCAAATATTCATGAGTGTATTCAATGCCAATTTGAACTAATTTAGACTTATTTAAGCTACTATCATTAGGCCCATTTGGCTATATAACAACAAAATTGCGCCAAATCAAATCAAATCATTGACAAACAATTAAGTTTTTAAATTCCGTAACACGTAAAGAGACCCATTCAAGGCCAACTAGAATTGCAGTGGTTAGAACATACATAGCTTCGATCTGCTGGTCGCCGGCCACTCGCTAATTCTGTCAGTGCAGCCGTCAAACGTCATCATCAGCATTAGCTACGGGGCAGCGTATGCGTCGACACCAATACATCGACACTCGCGAAAATATGCAGGTTTGCAAACTGGCTGGGAACAGGTGCTCAGGTGCTTTGGCCACGTAGCCGCCAGTGACTGCCTGGCTGCCCACCAGCCCACCTGCCCACCTGCCTGTTGTGCACTTGTCTGCTGGGCCATAACCCAGCCGTTGGCTACCTTTTTGTGTAAAAGTACTCCAAAATGTTGGCGAGCGAACCTCATGCAGTAGTCGGTAGTCGGCGGGCAGCACAACAGCAGAAAGTACTTACCACTCACACAGACTGGTTCATTATATGTATATGTGAAAGAGAGAGAGAGAGAGAGAGAATGGGCGAGAGAGTGGCATGCATGCATATGACCATGGCGATACTCCAAACCCAAAAACTTTGTCCCAATGCTGACTTACCCTCCTTGCCGTTGAACAACTCAATGGGCACTCCACCTTCACGTCGCCATGTAATTGTCGGCTCTGGTGAACCGGTAGCAGCGCATTTGAGCGTCACGTTACTGTCCTCCCGTACGACCATGTCCGTGCTTGTAGGATAATCTAGGATATCCGGCGGTACTGCAGCAGCAGCAGCAGCAGCAGCAGCAGTTGCAGCAATCGGGGTTGGCATTCCAATCGAGGCCGCCAGACGGTCGACGTTTGCAGATAATGTTTATAACAAATATTAAAAAAAAAAAAAGAAGAGGAATGCCATTGCATAATACATGAAAAGAGAGAGAGGGAGAAAGAGAGAGAGAGAAACATATATAATATGAGCTGCATTCGTATTGTATTTAAAAATGTTTTCTTTATATTGCATTTAAATAATTTGCACTCATTTTTCACTCAGCTGGCAATCTGATTCATATTCATGCGTCCCAAAAGATATCCTTGCCACGGCACAAATGCGTCCTTGTCTGCGCCTTTGTTCAAAAGGACAAACTTTTTCACACAAAAAAAAAAAAAAAAAGAGAAACAGCAAAAAAAATTATACACGTAATATGACCACGACCACAGCGGGCAATGTTTGCGACCTCAGCGGAAAACCTATGAACCAGGAAAACGTAATAATGCCGTTGAAATATCAAGGTGGTTGGGGTTTTGGGGCAGTTGCTGAAATGAACAATGAGGGAATGACTGGGGATGCGGTGGGTGCAAGGGGGAATAGGCGCCTGTTGTATAGGGATATAATATGCCGCAATTATGTGGTCAGTAAATGACCAAAAAATGTGCTGGTGTTGACAAACAGCTTGTTGTATGGGTAGAGACAGAGACAGAGAGAGAGAGAGAGGGAGAGTGAAAGAGAGAGAGAGAGAGAGAGAGAGAGAGAGTGAGAGAGGGAGGGAGACAGGGCAACTGTGTGCTCGGAACTGCGCTAACCACTGAACGGTCATTAAGTGGCCAAGGCTAGAGGCAGAGCAAGAGGTAAGACTTGAATGACAAGGGATCAAAATTCAATAGGACTCGCTTTGAGCGGAATGCAACAGTCGAATTTAGTCGAACGGGCAGAGAACAGCAATATACATATACTATATATATATTGTTAACTGGCTGTCAGTTAAGTGAGAAATATGAAATAATATGCATTATTTTAAGTAAAAAAAAAAAAAAAAATAAATAAAATAAAATAATATTATATAAATTTATACAAAAATTTTGATAGCAATATACATAACAACTGTACTGCATGAGAGTAAAGATGGGAATATAAGGATATTTGCAACATTTAAGCAAAAACAAAAAATTTAAAAAACCAATATAAAAATGTATAAAAATAGTTTTCATAGCAATTATTAAATGTGGCTAAGAGCTTAATGGAGAATATGAAATAATGTTAAATATATTAAGTACTAGAAGAAAAAATAAAATAAAAAAATTATTATTGATTGTTAGTTAAAAAAAGTAACACAAATTTTTTTGTTTAATAAAAATTAATGCAAATATTAATTTGTAATAACAAATTTTTAAATATAATTAATTTTTTTCAATATTTATTATTAACTATGTTAACAAAGAGCCAAAGTTAAAATTGTTACAATGCAATGCGTTAGTTATACAAATTCTATAAATAATTTCTGAAATATGCACTTTTTGTTTATTTATTGCATATATCTTTCGCTGGCATATTTTCAAGTTAATATGAAACATGTGTCACAGCTTCGGTAAGATCTATTACGCATGCTTGAAGTTAATTGCAGAAATAAGATTATGGATTGAGAAGCTGAAGTTAAATGTAAATGCGAGGGAAAAGTGTTAACTAAAAGGCTAAAACACAATACTTGGAATATTGTTTATTGTATATTATATATTATTTATTGTATATTGTAAAATAGCCAATATTGTGGACTTCGCTGAACAAAAAAAATTGTAGCAAAAATAAAATTATAATTAGACTAGTAGAAAACGAATTTTTAAGTTGTATCAAATCAGAATGAATGTTTTTATATGCAGTAGTAATGTATGTTATGGGTATATGTCTGTAGACGTACGATCAGTTGAGTTGGAGTGGATTTGAGTCAGATTTAGATTGGAATTGTGTCAGACTCACAGTGAAGTTGACCAAGATTCACGGTGTTGTTGAGTCAGACTGAAACAAATTCTTTTAAATTAAAGTATACAATAATCTATATTATTTCGAAAGAAAGCTTGACTCTTAATGAAGAACAATAGGCCATTAGAATATTATTATGTTTTTATATCCAATATTCTAATAAATTTCTGTTATCATGTTAATATGAGACATTCTAAAAATATTCAATTCAAGCTATATGAAAATCTATATAATTTAAATATAAAATCCAATTTTATAGAAAATATATTATAATTTATTTTATTTATTTTTTATTATATTTTCTTTTTTCAGAAACTCAAAAAATAATATAAATATTAATAAACTTATTTCAGCAGCAAATCGAAGAGGTAAGTTTTAAATTTTATTTATTTATTTATTAATTTTATTTATTCATTCAAGGGAGATTTTTAGACTGATGTGCCATTAAATGCTACCTAAACAATTAGTATAACTTTATTTTATTTTTAATTTATAGATTTTTTTTTTATTTTGGTGTTTTTCTGCCACATGTCGATAAGAATATCTGCACAATGCAGTTCATTTCATTTGCATTCTTTAAAAAATATTTATTGCTCTCTTCTAATACTCGCTCTAAATATGATAAGAGTATATACGTTATATATATGTGGGTCACAGCAGTGCAATTTGTTGCTATTTAAAGCTTATAGTTTATAAATATATTATTTAAGATGCTTTTGAAGCTAAAGGCTTAGAATGTATACTCATAAAAACATTCCTGACTAAAATATAATTGATAAATATATTTATATATAAATATATATAAATAAAAAATACAAATTTAATTTTGATATTTATGCTCACATAATTTTGTACCTTTATTTAAATATTATTGTTATTAAAATCTGACTTACTTATTTTCTATTCAGCTCTTTTCAAGTTCGTTCCAAAACTTGATATATTTATATATAGAACAAAGGTTCTTTAAAGAGAATGAAATTTGTGACTTAGACACAACTCTGATTACTAACTGAATAAATTATTTATTATTTAATTTCACTACGCTATTCTGATGAGCAAATCTAATTTATTAGCTCTTTTAAACATTTAAAAACAAAAATAGTTGCTGAGCTGATACAGACTTTGACTTATTTTAAGAAGAATAAGACAGCGTCTCATAGACAAACAAATTCAAAGATTTTAGCTCGTATTATATAGACTAAATTGAACATAAATGGAGAGCATGAATAACAAGTCTATGATGAACAAGTAATTGAATGATAAGTATATGATTCTGATATATTTATATTTTGTTACTTTTTTGATTTATCAAATTTTCAGACTCAAAAATTGTCAGCTCAATTGCTGTAGATCTCGTCTAAGAATTCACTAAAACTTAAATAGCATTGACAACTCGTGGAAAGCCAAATCTAGCTTGAAATTGAAAATTGAAAACAGCTTGGATCACTCTTAAACAACTCCTACATTAAAAAAAAAAATAAAGTTGACTTTGTGACTTTTTTTTTTGTGAGCGAGTATTGTGCAGTCAGTCAGGGTCGACTGCAAGTCTTGTTTTTCAATTGTCATATTTAATGTTTGTTTAATAAGCAGAAATTGTTGTGTGGAAAAATTTGTGCAAACTGCAACGCGGGCTCATCAGCTTAAATGCCGGCCAGAGAGAGAGATAGAGAAAGAGTCGAATAGCTTTTGTTTGCCAGCGAGTATGCGAGTGTATATGTGTGTGTGTGTGTGTGTGTGTGTGTGTGTTTGGGAAACGGCATTCAAACGGACGTAGCTGCCAAGCTGTGCGGCCGCTGCCGTCCGTTTGTCGTCGGCTGTTTAACTGCACTTGGTCACGAAAATCATCAGCGCCAACTGTCGCCCCACCGGCGGTGGTGCTGCTGCTGCCTACTCCTATCGAACGGTGCTCGTTCCTTTTCCTGTTGCTGTGGTGCGCTGATTATCCACTGCAAATACACCACACACACATACACACACACACACACACACAGTTGATTATAGTTTTTCGTGTTTGGCGCACAGTTCTAGAGTGCCGTGGGCTGCATGGCGGCTAAAATATTTAGCGCGTTGATTTAGATTTGCCAGCGAAAGGTATTTAGCCAGTGTTAGATGGGGCTAAGTGTGGGTAGGGAGGGTTTAGCCAGAGTTCAATTTGAAGACCACAAATGGACAACCAACATTCGCTGTTGCAGCAGCTGCCATTTCGTAGGCCGGACGCATTTCTTCGGCTCTGCTTTTGCCAGACCGGGCGCCGTTTTAATTCAAAATCAACAATTTGTGCGGTTCAGTGGACGGTTAAACATGTTTAAGCAGGGCAGCTGAGGCAGAAATCAACGGGGCGGGAATGTTGATGAGGGATGGTTAGGGGTTAGGGGTGAGGGCATTGGCATTAGCCGGTGAAATTTTCATAAACCATGCAGCGAACTCTATTGCATTCTCGCGGAAACGTTTTGTTGGCACCGTTCCTGGACTCGTATAAATGAATAAATATATAAATATATATGTATATATATGTGTGTGTATGTATACATATTTATATATTATTTTTATCGCTTTTTTTTTAGTTTTTATTCGTGGAAAACCGAATGCGAACAATAGCGCGCCGCCCTGGCAACGAGGCGTATGATTGTTTGCCAAACGAAATGGAAAAGGCAAAAGTGTTTTTTTTTCTCTTATTTTTTCTGGGTTTTTTTTTTTTGCTGCAATTGTCTTCTTCTGCTCACTTACCCACAACGTCCAGGTAGCCCATTTGACTTTTCATTGGATCCGTATTTATTTGGCACATATACCTATAAATATTGCATAGTATATATATTCAAGAACTTAATTTATTATTCGTTTCAACTCCACCTACCAGCCCCTGTCGGACTCCTTGATATCCCTGATGCGCATCGTCCAAGTCTTGTGCTCCGAGTTGGCAATGCCAATGCGTTGATTTTTTGTTATTACATGATTTTGTATGGTCAAAATCGTTTGCGTATCGACACGCAGCCACGCCACCTGTGCGGGAAGAAACAATCGAGAAGTTGATTATATCAGTGGGCGTTTAATTGACAGTTAGTTATTACATAAATGAAGTTGGTTCGTGTGGGTCATATTTTTGGAGTAAGTTCTATCTATATGCTAAGATATCATATTATGTTAGCCAACAGCTGGTGTTTGAGCGTGGGGCGGGCTTTTTATATGAAATGGAATCAATGTTAACTATATATGTATGTTTATTGATTTTTATATTTAACCACAATTTAAAATAAAAATTCAAATTGTATTATTTTAACTAAATTAACTAAAATTTGTGGAATTTCTTTTTGTTTCTTATTTATATAATTTAGGGTACCAGGGTTTGAGTTTATTTAAATTTGATTATGAATTTATTGAAAATAACATTAAATCAAATATCATTAGCTCAGTCAATATGAAAAATAATTTTAGGCACTTTTCGTAAAATATTTGTTTTTGAATCTTTTATGAATTTGCAATAATTAGTTGAAGAATAGTATTGAAATTATGTAAATATAATAAAAATGATGTAAAAATAAATAAACTCAATTCAATTCTATTTATTTTTTTTTTTTTATTTTGTATTTTTTTTTTAGTTTCCTCCAACTGAATCTTAAAGTTCTGATGTATTTATATTGTAAGCTGAATTCCTACCTCCACGAATCTTGCTTTAAGGCAAGCTTTGCTTTCACCAAAGTTAAATCAAATCAGATTAAAAATTAAAAAAAATAAAAATAAAAAAAATAAATATTAATTGGAAGTAAATATATATGCTTTATTATCTGAATTCTGCTAATCATAATTGTATCTGAAGAAAAATATATTTGAAATAAAAAATATATATATATATAAAAATTTAAATATAAATTAAATACCTAAGCTGTGATTTGAATGTATTAAATATCTATTTATTATTATTTATAGTCTACATAATGAATTCTCTAAGTAGATTATATAAGTAGCTAGACGAACATCTAATCTTGATCTGCAGCTGCAGAGATTATAAGCTTTTACATTGCATAAAAATAATCAAAACAAAATGTAGTTCTTTGCATACAAAAAATTTAGTATTTTAAAAAAATAATATTTAATATTTTATTAAATATAAATTATACATTTAATCGTATTATCTGCTTATTTCTATTGTTTATTATTATTGCAGCATAATTTAAATTTTATATTTAAAATGATTTATATTATGTTTATTTATTTTTATTATTTTTAAAATAAATTGTAATGCTACAGTTTGAATAGTTTTAAATTCAGTTCGTACACTCTCAATTAATTGTCAAATTTACATTCCTCTAGCACTATTAAATCATAGCCATGCACTGCACCACAATTATTTGAAAATCTATTCCAAGAACTATATCAAAATATTTAAGAGTCATATTAAGTAGCTGCTTGACTTTGTCACGCACACACACACACACACACACACACACGCTTGTAATTGTACAATTACGCGGGTAAATTATTATGCGATAAAGCACGCAGCATGCAATCTGAGCCTTGCTATATAATACATGTATGTATATATATATACATTGGCCATTTAATAAGCAGTCAGGTTCAGGTTCCCAGAAATTCCATAACCCTTTCACAGAGAGTGAGAGAGAGAGACACATACGTAGAGCTTTGCATGTGTGTAAATGTGTCGGAAGTCGGAAAACAATTTGAGGGCTCAGCTGAGCGAACATGTTAACACGTCAAGTCATTTTAGTTAATTTCGATTTCAATTTCAGTTGACAAAGATATATATATATATATATATATATATGTATGCATGCATATATAGATATCGATGGCTAATGAATTATTGAGCATGGAATTTAACTTTTGGGTCTAGAAAGTAACCAAAATAAATGTCAGCATAAAATAAGTAATTATACCCAAGTGCCTGCTCAATTATCTTTAAGCAGCATAACGCTTAATTGTGCATGTGGGTGGAGAAGCTGACGCTGAGCTAGGGGAGATATACGATTGTTATTGTTGTTGTTGTTGTTGCTGCTGATAGAACAAAGCTTTGCGCTTCAGTGCTGCTTTACCTTTGGCTTTGTAGCCGTGGCTTTTGAGACATCACACAATTCCCTGCCATGCAGCAAGAGCGAGATAGAGAGATATAGAGAGCGAGACAGCTGAAATGATGAAGCATGAGTCGAACCCCTAAACAGCCATCATCACCTTGAACTCCCCCCTTCTAGAGCATTGCTTCTTCCCTTCCCTTGCTACTGCTTAACACATTCGCATTCATATTTCAATTACTTTTTATGTGATTTTCGCTTTTGTTATTGCTAAGCTCTGCATATTTCTATTTATGTTCTGTTTTCTTTTTTTTTCTTATTTTTTTTTTTTTGTTTTGTATTTTCACTTTCATTTCCATTCCCTTCAATTGGACTACCCGTGTCGGTGTCGGTGTCCGGGTGTCGAGATTTGGTCTTTGAGATTATATGGCTGTACGACCGTCTGGCTGTAGCTAAAATGCTAATGAATATTAATGCGAACGGTTGGGTTTTTGTGGCTGCTTATTGAGTGTGTAATTGAGCTGAGAGGGCAGATGCCGAGGGCGATGTAAATTGGTATATATATATATATATATGCGTATTGGGGGTTATCTGTGATTTGATGGAACTGTTTCGTACCTTATAGGGTCCCAGGTCCTGCACAACGCATGTGAGGAAGGCGTCACGTCCCACAGGCGCTGTCACATTTGCAATTGGATAGCTGAATTTGGGATCAACTGTAATAGAGTAGAGGATTCATTTTTGTCATATTAATAATCTCAACGAATCAATGTTAATTGCTATATAATAAAGTGGGCGAAACGAAAAAAAAATATAGATATATATATATAAATAAATGAATCCAAATATATGCAGACAATGAATGGCGCGCGCCTTATAAAGCCTATTATAATACGAATAATTTTATTTTGTTTTGCTATCACATATTTGCATTTACATATATATATATATATATATTTATTTGTTTTATAATATTCACAGTGTGTGTTAATCGGCAATTGAGAGAGTGAATTTCAGATATTTATTTATTATGGTATTAATTGTTGCATTTTATTGTAGGATTATATTCGCTTGTTTAACTCTTGCATGGTATTATGAAGCGAATTCTTAGTAATAGAATGAAATTAAATTTAGTTTATATGTGTATTAATTAATTAACATTTGGTTGAGTTTATTCAATAATCAATACAAATTTATCTATATCAATATTCTGATTTACCATTTTTTTTTTATTTTATATTAAATTTTTTTTAACAATACGAAAACTTGTCTTTATATAAATAAAATTGCTATGTATATTGACTGATGGATTAAACAACAGATTAACTGCTTGAAGTAATTGAGTCAAGTAGTCGATTAATTTACTTTTTGAGTGTGTTTACGGTATAATGATAATTGTTAAAGAGAATAACGTAAATGATGGATGAATATTTTTGGCTTTAAAAGGAAAATTATGAATACTTTTTTAATCAGTTATTACCCAGATTTTTATATAAAAAATGAATAAATGAATGTAAATAGCACCCTTTAAGAATATCAACAAAGTAATATCTAATTCAATATAATTTAAATTAATTTTTTTATATTATTTAATTAAATTTCAGTATCTTTTTTAATGTTTTTAACTAGTTTAATGGTAAAATTTGAGCTATAATTAGTTGGTTTCAATTTTTAGCAAGTGATTCTTAAATATATTTTTGACTCTTTATTTATTAAAAATTAATTATTTATTACTATGTAAATAATATTTAAATTATAACATAAATTATCTGCTTAGAAAATAATACAAAAATTTTAATTATATTTTTTATGTATACATTTAATATTTAAATATTCAATGTATACATATAAAATAAAAATATATGTTTTTATTAATATATTAACATTAATATTAAATAATATTAAAAACTAAGCTCAAAATTAAAATTAATACAAAATAAAAGTGTCACAAAATAAAAAAAAGAAATAATGACAAAAATAAAAAAATAATTATAAAAATAAATTTAATAATAAAAATAAATAAAAATCAACATATAAATATTTTTATTATTGTTTTTAAAATAATAAATAGGTATATTCTTTTATAATATTATGTATAACCATTTCATCTATATACGCTTTCATTATTTATGTTTTATTTTCTTTTAATTTTAATTTTATTTATTTATTTATGTTTATTTTTTATTTATTTCTTTTTTGTAGTTTATAATTTTAATGTTTTATAGTAATTAATTTTTCTATCTTGCATAATTAAATTAAAGTATTTGAGTGAATATAATTGAAAAATTTATAAAATTATATAAAATTAATAATTTTATAATTCTAATTTTTTAAAGTATAAATAGATTTTTTTTTTATAATTTAGTTTTATTTTACAATTTTAAAATGTGATTTGCAATTGTCCAAACATAAAATTTATATATTTAAAATATATTTAACTATTATTTCTGTGAATTTTATATTTTTAATTAATAAATAATAATTACTTACCAATTACTTCGGCTGGCACATCGACTCTCTGCGTATAACATTTCTGGCACATGAGCGAGAGAAGCACAAAAGTATTTATTGCATACGCCCAAGCATTAGCCGATGCACGTCTCTGGATATATTTAATGGGCATTTCGTAGTTTTTCATGTTATTGGATTTTATTTAAAATTGAAACACATCTCACATGTTTAGTCAATTGGAATTATGCACAGCTGTAACTGAATTGAATGCGAAATTGTAAACTTGAACTCTCTGGCCGAGCCCTAGCGCTGCGGGTAATGCGTTAGGCTCAGTGACCTAGGCATCCGGTTAGGCTTGCTCTCTATAAACATTTCCGACCTGATAATTGGCAGTCATTAGCGCGCTGCTATTGGCATAAAGTTTCGGTTTTGCTGTTGTTATTTATGCGTGCAAACAGCGAAAAGTTCAACAGCAAGTACTTGAAAATAGAATCGAAACTCGCCAAAACAATGGCAAAGCCAAAGGCAAAGGCCGGGCAAAGACCAAACAGGTTTCAGCCGGTTCCAGGACCAAGCTGGCCTGCTGGCAGTGTAAACAATCGTAATAATGCCGTCGAAAATGCGCTAAATTAAAAAGTTTCAAGTTTAAAGCGTCCATTGGTACCCGTTGCCCGCCTTCCGCCTTTCGCCTTCCGCCTTCCGATTCCTGCTGCTGACTCCTAACTATAATATATGCCGTGGCTATCAGCTCTGGTCGAGGACTTGAAGCTGCCAGCTGTAAAAGAGTTTTGCGTGTTCGGGCTCTGTAAATTGTATAGGCGAGCAGCTGCTTGAAATTAACTCCGACCTGTGCAACTATCTGGCGAAGGTGTTGCATGTTGCTCGACTCTGGCCTCCCCTATATTCCTGTTGCCTCTGCTCATTTCATTTTGCCATTGCCTTAGCCAGGGGCCCAAACTGTTTATGGAACGGAAATGAAATGTTTCGTTTCTGCCGCATCGTCCACATGTGTGTGTGTGTATGTGTATGTGTGGGCTGCCTAGCTGCATCGTGTGGATCGTAAATAAAGCATAAAATCGTGCAGCACTCTATATAGAAGTCGACATTCGTCTGAGCCTGAAAATAGTTGCGCTTTATAGCCGTTGCATTCGCCGTTTCTATTGCCTGCTTTTAGCCAGCTATGGAGTGCATGTGACATGTTAGCCCTGACGCAATGCAGCTGTAATTGCATTCCGTTGCATAAGAGCGCACTACTTAATGAAGTTCAATATATATATATATATAGGATAGATATAGAATTATAATATCTAAGTAGAAAATGATCATGGAGCTCAATTTGATGGCCTTGGCATTTGATGCTATCTGCAGTCGATTAATGAATGTCGAAGTGCATGAGTGCTCTCAAATGAGTACGAGTGCGTGTTTGAGTGTATTGAATTGATCTTTGGTAGTTTAGAGAGTGTAAATAGATTTATGTATATTTATTGGAATTTTTATATGTATAACAAATTAATATTTTCTGGAGTCTATACATATAAACATATATATGTTATTTATATTATAAATCTGATAGAATCTTCCGCTTATAGCGTCTTCCAGGTGTAACGAAGATCTCTTGAGCTTCGTTAGATCCTGATTCTACTGTGTATCTATTCATGCGGAGCTCTATACCTTTAATGTGAAGATTCACAAAACAAAATGTTCAATCATTATTAGAAAGGTATTTTATATAACCTCGCTTTCGATATTGGCCTTACAAAATATAGCCTTCTGATTGACAAATAAATTTATATAAGTGAAGAAGAAATGCTACCGTGACTACTATTAAAATATGATTGGCTCTTTGGAAGAATGCGATAAAGATAATAATTGTCACGAATAAAAAGAAACAGTGGACTATTCGTAAAAAAAAAAAAAAAATCATTTAAATAAGGCCAAAATTTTCAGTGTTTTTGTCAGATTTTTTTCACAAAATTTCAGCTTTTATTTAAAGTATATTCCCACTAAAATATAAAATATAAAATATTTTATAAGAAAATATATATATTAACTTATAAAAAAAAAATTAATAATATAAAAAAAATAATTCGTAATAAAATATATATATATTTATTTATATAAAAAAGAAGAAATTTAAATTAGTAATTAAAATATATTTAATAAACATAAAATAATATTATTTATGTATATTTAATCTATTAATTAATCAACTATAATTATAATTATAATTTAAGTATAATTAATCCATGATTCTAAATTTAGTTGTATTAATTTGTATTTCAAATGCAATTTAAATACATAAAATTTTATTGTATAAAAACTCGAAATATCTTTGCATTCTTTTTTAATATTTTCTAATTGCATATGATATTTTACATTTAATTTATTGTTTAGTTTTGTCTTCATAATATTAAGTTGCATAACATATTCCACTCGAGTATCATATAACAAATTCCAGTCGAATAGCTCAGACAGCTTAAGTTGCTCGTTGATTAGTCACTCAATCAAAGATGCAATCATTTACAAACTGAGTTTAAACATTTCTATATTTAATCATCATTTTCAACAAGCTATAAAATGTCCGAAGCAGCAATCGATGTGAGCAAATAAATAAACATATGATATTTCACTGTATAGTGCAACTTTATTCTGAATTCTATTTTACATTTATTGCATGTGAATGTTCAATCAGTGAAATGTATTATGCAACAGCTCGAACAAGCATTTTCCGTTTCCCTTGCACATTGACAATTTGCTTCAAATTAAGTTTAATTTCCAGTTACATGAATAAAAAAAAAAAAAAAAAAGAAGAAAAAAGAAATAAAGCCGCAATGCCAATTAGCTGAGCAAACAGATTCCGCAGGCGACACACGAAGCCATGCTAGGGCTTCGGCAAATGGGATTTACATGGGCAATATTTCCAGCTAATAGCGAGGGTATTAGCTGGAGCTACACCTGGCCGTCTCACCTGCCCACAAGCCTATCCACCTCACCTGTCCGTACATCTAAACTGACATGGGCCGCATGCTCTAAATTATTAATAATATTGCTAGGCCTATTTAGTAGACATTTTTAGTATGGTCTCTCGACTGTTGGCTTGTCTTGCCATGCCTTGGCTGAGTTTTCAGTGTGAGCTCAGGCCAGGACGTGCAGTGTGAATAAAGGACAAACACACACACACACACACACACACACACACAGAGACAGGAGAAACTTTGCTTTCAATTGCAGGTGAAAATCAATACAAAGCACAGGCAAGAAAAATATATATATATATATAAGACAACACTGAGAATTTTAATGAAATGTCATTTTAAAATTGTTTCTGTCAGTTGCGGCCTTCGAGTAGAAAGTTGACTTTAATGTAAGCTAAGAGTTTTTTAGGGCCATTTCACATGCAAAGGCGAATGCGAGTGTTTCTATCTATAGCCAGCGAGTGAATGGCCTGTGAGGCCTGTAGTAAAAACTTGTAATTATCTATAGATATAATGAAAGTGCCTTATAATTAACCAATTAGCTGTCAAAAGCTTGCTAGCGATATCTATTGATATGTTTGATTCAAGATAAATAGAATGAATAAATTTCAAAGGTCTGTCAAGAAGTGAGTAAAAGAACAAATTAAATTATATGGAACAATATATAAATATTTTATTGAAAATTTCATTTGTAAAGTGTGGCTAAATTATTGCATAGAAAAACTGAGAACATCAACAAAGACCTATACTTCATAGAAAAAAATATTGGTCAAGCTTAAACTCTCTCCTTAGCTGGGAAACTATTCAAACTGTATCCAAATTTATTAAACTCTCATAATACATCATAAATGTTTATTTTAATTTGTTGTTAAGATACTACATACAGTCGTACAGGTTCTACACTTGGTTAACAAAAATTATTAAAATAATAAAAAATACAATAATAATACAATAATAATAATAATAATACAAAAATTCCAAATTTTAATTCTGCATAGTTTTTAAAGAGCTTACATTTTTGTATTTATTTTTAGCAGTTTGATATATTATTTAACTTTTTTTCAAACATTTCTTCTACTATATTTAATCACTCTATTAAGTGTATGTATATTATTTTTGGTTAATTTATAAGAATGACAACTGTTACCATGAATATTAATAATTAATAAATATTAATAAATTATTAATATTCATGTTAAATATTTATGTGATTATTCATTCTCAATTAATAATAAATAAATATGAATAAATTATGAATATTTAAGTTAATTCAATCATAATGTTTTTATTAAAATAAAAAATATATTAATCAACATATTTGAATATATTAATACTTTACATTAATATATAATATTTTATATTTTATATAATATTTCATTCTATATATTTTAATTGAATAAAAATGGATTATTTATATTAACATCAATAATATAATGATTTATCAATATTTTAAATAAATATATAATTTTTTATATTTTTTATAATATTTCATAATATATATATTTTTAAATGAATAAAAATAAATTATTTAAATTACCATTAATAATTAATTAATAAAATTTAATAATTTAAATTAATAAATATGAATTTTTAATATTAATATTAATAATTTGAATTCATTATGTTTTTATTATATGAATGAAAATATTTGAAAATTAATTATTACTAAATATGAATTTTAATATAAACATTCATAATATTTATATTACAATGGAAATATATAAAAATAAATATATATTATTTAGGTTTATATGACAACATTTCCAAAAATGTAGTTACGAAATCTATAAAAAATTACTAACAATAACTAGAGCCTATATATACTAATATTTTCCATTTAACATAATAATAATTCATCAAATTCTCACATTCTATAAAAACTTTTCAAATCAAAAATTCACTTCACTTAGCCTGTTTAAAAATTCAATTTCAACTATAATTTTTGTAGCCAAGGCAAAAATAAATTCAATCTTTCTTTATATATAAACAAACCTATCAAAGCACGCGCAGCTCTGCTTTTTTTTCCATAATTTCTTTTTTCTTCTTCTTTTTCTTGGTAAAATTTATGGCTTATAATGAGGGCTACTCATGGAATTTTGTATATCGCCCTGGCCATGGGTTGTTCGCCCGTATATTATGCTTATTGTTTCGAACATGCAAAGTCGAGTGACCGTTCCAGAGCTCAGCTATATATGCCGTACTATTTGTATAATCAGCTGCTAAATGATGTGCAAATGGTGTGTGTGTGTGTGTGTGTGTGTGTTCGAGTATTCTGAATGTGAGAGAAGAGTGATGAAACTGTTGCTGTTGATGAGGCTCTGGCTGTAGCTCTTGCTGCTGTCAGTTGGCACCCAAGGTCAAGCTGAGGCCTGTTTGTATGAGAGCACTTGAGGCTACATAAAAAAAAACCCAACTTGCTTCAGAAATGGGACAAACGAACCGCACACACTTATATGCCTCAAGCATATGCCCCAAATATTCAATTGAGTACAACTTATGGCATACATTTTCAATTTGCAACAAATGCACACGCACACACACACACTGACATATACATTCACGTACATAAATACATTAATTAGCACGTGATATATTTCGTTTTTATCGCGATGCAACTTCGACATTTTTCAAAAATCATTTTCATTCAAATTTGCATACGCTTCGACACTGTCTCTCTCTCACTCTCTCTTACTCTCTTTATATGCAATGTTCTACTGCCCGTTGGCGCCTTGAGGTATGCAACGTTTTTTGCTCACTTCCTTTTTTTCTCTCTCTCGCTCCCTCTCTCCCTCCCTGACTCTCTCTCTTGCGCTCATACACAAGCGCCTTCAGCACGGAAGTTGATTATTATCGCTTGTTATTAACAACGCCAACAACAACAACAGCAACGACAGCAAGTGGCATAATAAGCCAAGGGAGTTGGCTGCATTTTGTGCCATGCCAAAGAGTCCAGCTCTGTACTTATGAGTGAGGAAGGTGGAGTTGAAGCAGGGAGTGAGCGGTAGATTAAGAGGTTGGGCCATTTCTTTGCCATTCTGTCAAAATACTGGAGCGAATTTTTACTGATATCAACTGAGAACGCGGACTCGAAGTTGGACTCGCAGTCGGTCTTGAAAGTCGATATGTTACGCCCAGTGTAATGGAGCTTGGGCAATTTGATATGCATATGGGTATATATGTATGTATGAAAGATATGTTAATGTGTGTGTGTGTGAATTTTGTATTCTTGCTGATTTGTTGCTTCCTCGACTCAAATGGCTGTCACTTGTGCTTAGCGTATCTTAGATTTTAAATATTATAAATCAAAATTGGAGATTGTTGTTCAGTTTTGAACTTTTTTAATACCCATTGATTTTTGTTATATATTTATTAATTCTGTTATAGAATTATTAATTACATTTTACAAAATAGAATAAATTTGTTAAGCAACAAAGGCTTCGCTTAAGAGAACAGCAGAGAAATGTATATATCTTAATTTTGGATTAAAGCATATATCCATTTTGTTCGCTTGATTACTTAATCAAGCAAAAATAAATCGCATTCATGAATTTGTTAATTGTTTAATTCATCATAATCAAAAGTTAAGTAGCATGATTAGAATTCATTGGTTTATTACTGACTAACCCTCACAAAATCAGCTTAGCATCAAAAGTGAATTTTCAGATTTTTTTATTTTTATTTATTTATTTATTTTTTTAAAATATTTTTTTATGATTAATTCTTTGATATAGTTGATGTAATTCATTTTCTACATATAACTTATTTTATATATGTGCATCCTGTTCTTTTTTTTTAAATAAATTATTTTATAAATATGGATTCTGCTATCTTTTCGTCAACAAAGCCCAAACTGAATTTAATTAAATATATATTTTTAATTCTATCAATCAGAACAATCACGAACATTACATTTATAGCTAGAAGGAATTAATTTTAGCTTTATTTTTTAGCTTTGAAATAACATGACTTAAAGTTCGATAAGAATTTAAATAGACTTTTAGTCAAACACCGAAAAAGTAGGTATTCAAGCTGAAGTTGGAATTTTCTCTTATGTCTATTGCGAAGGTTACCAAATCTTTTGGGCTGAAATGCCTAAGGTAGACTAGCCCGGCTGTTTGAATTTACACATAGAATCTCAAGCTATAGGTTTGAAGGCCCTTGTACCATGTCAAATATGTTAGAGAATTTTCAATCGAAAGTACTAAGTCAAAACTTTCAAAAACAATGTTTCATAAAATTAAATTTAAATATAAATAATCTTTTAAAATTATTCTATCAAAAGTTCTCAATCTATAAATACTTTTGATATAGTAAATCCTGCACTTTCAGACTTTATCAACTTCAAGCTGGATTAAGATATCAATTTGCATTGGTCTTTACTTATTGTAAATATTTTTGGTTACTTTAAAAACAATTGAAAGACATCAAATTCTACTCAACAATAATTAAAATATGTATAAGAAATATAAATTTCCAAATATATAAATGGAAGGTAAAGAAAAAGAATAATATATAATTTGTTTATTTTTTTTATATTTTATTTTTAACTATGTGTGTAATATATATTCTAAATATATATATATATATATATATATATAGAAGAATATGTACAAAAAATATAAATTTCCAAGGAATATAAATTTCACCTATAAAAGTAAAAAAAAAAAAAAAATGAAAAGAAAAGCAAATACAAATATTTGTTTTATTTCTTTTAATCTTAACTTATCACCTATTAATTTGGAAATTATTAATTTATAAATAAATTCATTAATTATGTTTATAGAAAAATATATATTTAAAAAATAATATAATAAAACTAAAAAAAAAAAAAATGAAACTTAAAATAATAAATTAAATTTTAATAGTAATAGTTTCAAAAGCATAGCATTAATTAAATAAAAAACACAGCAGATTGACATAATTTCTCAATTAGTTAAATATGAACAAAGCTTTGTTTACTTGTTTTTAAATGATGAACTAAAGCTTAACTAACTTATTAGTTGCCACAATATCATATTTATTTAAAAACTCTAACCCAAAACATTTATTAAATTTTATGTCATATATATTTAATTCTATTATATTTATCTCATACATATATCATTTATATAAAATTTCTATAAATTTAAACAGCATCTATTAGTAATATAGAGCACATGTAATGCGCCCAACAGATTGCGATGCAATATTTCGAGCTGAGCGAACGAGTTTTGTTGGTTTGCTATAATTGAATTATGCATGCATTTGCACATGCTGGCCCGAACGAGTCGATGCTATATAGGATTTGGGAAATCGTATTTCCTTTGCAGCACGGCCTCAGCACCTGTCCAGGCAGGGCAGACACCATCAAAAATCAAATGTGATCGCAATCAACTCGATAGCAAAACAAAACACAGCAACAAAAAAACAATCGAATGCAGACAAAGTTTTATGTAAAATGCAAATGACACAAAAGGAGCACCCAAACACATGGCCAAAGTTCGAGAGGGAACGAACGTATCAAAATAAAAATCTATGGCAAACATATTTTGCAACAAATGTTGTAATAATGTGGCAGCATGTATAATACATTAGAGTGTCTCTCTCTCTATCTCTCTCACTCTATAACTGTCTCTCGCTCTGTCTATGTCTGTGTGATGTTTGTTGGAGATATGTCGTTAGCCATTTGCCGGCTTCGTTAGCGAGTGCGGTTTATGGATATCAATGAACTTTAAATTGCAGCCAACATGAAATATGCAATTGCAATTGTGCACGCCTAAAACTATGCAACACATGCCATAGGCGGCAATTGGAGTGTGTGTGCGAGAGGAGCGGGGGCTGACAATAAACATTCGCCTGAGAGTGCCAGACACATTTATAGGCAAATTTCATATTTCATATACACATCAAAAACACGCATTCAGCCACGGAACAACAACAGCAACAAAATGTGACTATTGACCGTCTCCAGCCATTTGGTCTGTGTTTGAGTGTGTGTGTTTGTGTGTGTGTTTGGGTGGGTGTGGCTACTCTAACTATAAGTACTGGGCATAAATAACATGGCTTTAGTTTTTCATCTTTCTCTTGCTTTCTTTCTAGTTTTTAAATATAATTACAGCAAACACGCAGCAAAGCACTCGCCACACTAAATTGCCAACAAGCGGCAAAAAACGCGCGCGTTTGCAGCTGATGCGCGTCTAAACACGCGAGCGAAACGCTAGCGTGCTCGAAACTAGATTGTTGTTCCTATTCATGTTGTTGTTTGTTACATATGCTATTGCAATGCATTTATGCAACTTGTTGTTAATTACTTATTAATTATGCCAGCGATTGAAGAACATACTCATAAATTGTATAGCTTGTTATACGTTCTTATTTTTTTTTTTTTGGAAATATTATTTTTACAAGTTTCTTGTATTATTTTTCTTAAAATTTCATGCTTTTTCAGTTAACATTGTATTTCTTTTAAACATTAACAATTCACTTTTTATCTCAACATGTATATGTCAGTGTTAAACAGCAACAGTTTGGCAAAAGTGAAACACTCGAGTTTTTAGTTGAAATTTGCGCGCCGCACACACTTGATTGCAACACAACCGCTCGCCACGAACGTCGTCGTCAGACTGAAACTGTCGGTCGCACTGAATCCTGCACGAAGCAATGCGGCAGCCAGCCGAAGACATGTCAATGGGACGCAGCAAATCGTCGGTGTCGCCGTCGCCGTCGCCATCGTCGTCGTGTTGTCGTCGTGGCAGTCGAACAGCTTGGGTGTTCGTATGGCTGAGGTGGGTTTGGGGTGGCTTTTACCGGTGGCAGTTGCGTCGCGAACGAATCAGACAACTGTGATTTTTGTTGTTGCTGGCTACATTTTATTTGGCTTTTTGTTGGTGGGCGCTCGTTTTACGTTTTCTTTTTTCTAACTTTTGGTTTATTTGTAATGCTCGCTGCGTGCGTGTCAGTGTGAGTGCGAGTGTGAGCGAGTGTGTGAGTGCTGGCGCATTATCCAATGGGGGGTTGCTATAGAAATTCACCACGATTGAAATGCTCGTGGAGTATTCGCATTGAATGCGAATTGAATTGAATGCCGCTCTTTTGGGGAAATTTGCTCAGCATATTTTACGTTGGAGCGCGGCATTTGCGAATTTATGAATGAATTTGAAGTGTGTGTGTGTGTGTGTGTGTGTATGTAACAACGTGAGTTCTGAATGTGTGTCTGAATTTGTTGTTTGCTGTTGTTGCTGTTGCCTGCTGGCGAGTGCGTGTTAAGCAAAAATTGATTGTCATTGGTCATGGCATTGGCATGCGGCACTAGCAAAAAAGTTGTTGCAAACATGATTTAATTTTGTTATTTATTTTTATTTTTATTATAAAAAGAGACTGAGTTCATAAAATATATACATTTTAATTTATATACATTTTATATATACATTTTAATTTTTTTATATATAAATATATAATATTAATATAATAACCACACTTATTACTAATTAATAAATATTTTTTAAGTTTTCTTTAAAACTTGGCACTTAGGGAAAACTTAAAAATAATTTCTATGTTGACATAGTTCTAAAAATAATAATGCCTAATCGAATTGACATAATTTTGTGTTAGTAGTCAGGCTATATTAAATACATTTATAAACTTTAGGTTTTTGTTTTTTATTGATTTCATTTTTCAATAAATAAATAATATGCTTTCAAATTTAATATTTTATTATAAATGCTTTATTTATAATTTTACATAATTTCTGAAAAAAGTCACGTGAATAAAATGTGAAAGTTTTCCATTTTCATTTGCAATAGATTCTATATTTTCTGTCATGTTTCAAATGTAATCGAGCTAGTTAATTTTGATAATCTGTCTACTATTAACTTATATATGAATATATAAAAAATAAAAATATCATTAGATTTCTATATTTTGCTATATGAAATTTCAATTATAAACCATTATCATTATATTTACATAAGTACATATATTTATATATTCGCTTGGCCAATATGCACTTATCCCTTTGTAATCTAACATCTAGTTGAAAGAAATGTAAGTACATATAATATATAATGTGCATGGATACAACTAATATGCACACGCAGGCATTAATTCCGCTTGCCTTAAATTTTATTTCATTCATTAATTTTCATGTGTTTTCCACACCAAAACGAATAGCATAGCCTTTAGTAAATAACTTTGGTATTTATTTAAAGGCTTTTCTATATTGTAAATGCATTTGATTTTTATATGAAAAAAGTGTAGCACAAAAAATGTATGTTTATTTTTAGAAGAATTTTTATGGCATTTTTTTACCTAACATATTTTGCAAATTTTGTAAAAAATTATGGAAAAAGTGCAGAAAAAATTCATTGCTTGCTTTAGAATTTTTTTTTTCATTTTTTTTTTTTTAACTCTCATGCAAAGATTTAGGGTTTGATTTCTGCTGTAAATGTAAATTTTGTAAATAATTATACAGTAAAAAAAAGTGCTCTTTAAGAAGAATTTTTATGACAACTTTTATTCTACTTTAATGCCAAGAGCTAGAGTTTATTTCTGCTGTAAATAATTATATAAACAAATGAAAAATATACAACTTACCCAAAATATATCTAAAGCAAAAGTTTTGATATTTTATCTGATATTTTATTAGATTTTACAAGCAAAAATAAGTTGGGTCAACTTAGATGTTTCATTTGATCTTACGTTTGTAATAATATTATTTCTTATAAGCCTATTTATAATGAGTTTCCATATAATAAAATGCATTTGTTTGAAACAATATAAAATACTTGTAATATAATATAATATAATATAATATAATATAATATAATATAATATAATATAATATAATATAATATAGTAATATAGTAATTAATTGAAATATTTATAATATAATGTAATATAATAATTATTATAATATATTTCAATTGCTTATCAAGTGAATTTCATTGTCAAGGATGTTTGACTAAGAAGTCTTTATATAAACTAGTTATTTATTTATTTATTAATATATATATTTTTTTAATAATTTTAAATCGTTTTCAAATTAAAATATAATAGCTTAAGCAAATATGGGACTTTATGGGAGTTTTAAAGAAAAGTTTAATAAATGCATCCTTTTCTCTTACATAATTTTTGAGCTTTGCCCAACTAAATTAAAATTTATCAAGCTTTCTAGCCTAACGCAATTAATATTAAATCTACATAAACACTTCCTCAGTATGTTTTATTAATTATGCCACCAATAAGCATGCTATATGTTTTATTCGACACTTTTAATTAATTTCATGCCCAGCTACAGGCAGCTGGATAACAAAAAAAAACTTGAAAATAAACTTTAAGCGTTACGTTAGGCACACACTCACACACACACACACTCTCTCTCTTTCTCTCTCTCTCTCTCTCTCCCTATCTCATACTCATTCACACACTTTGCTTCACCTGGCTGGCACTTTTCAATAACGGTACCAGATTGTGTCAGGCTCTGTTTGGCTTGGAGTTGTTGTTAGAGTCGCCCTCGAGCCCGTCTCATTTGCCAGCTTAATTGCGCGCATATATCAGCTTTAGTTCGCTGAAGCTTCGGGCAGGTGGGTCTAATCAAAACCCACCCACAACCGCTGCCCCTCCCTCCCTCACACACCTGCGCGGCATGGTTAGCCTATCATTTTCACACAGCACACGCACACGGCCAATAAATAATGGAAAACAAAACACAGAAACCAAAACTAAAAAGCAAAAAATGAAAACGAAAAAAAAAATGTTTGCAGCGTAAAAATTATTGTTATGAAGCGAAAATGTTGAAAAGGATATCCGCGCGCGTTCGTTCTCACACTCCACGTCCGTGCTGTCCTCGGCGCTCGTCAGGAGCTGCTTGTGTCCTGGCTTTGCATTGCGTGCCAATGCACTTGCGCCACAAATCATTTTTTGCCTGAAAAGTCCCGAGGCGCCAAAGGGTTCGCAGGACATCGACGCCGGCTTCCAACTTGTTTTTCAAGTTTCTTTCGCTTCCTTGGCAACTTTTCCCACTTTTCCTTGTTTTTCGTTTTTTGTTTTTTGTTTTATTTTTTTGTGTTTTGGTCCCGTTTTCGGCATAGACTAATATAAATTTTGACACCTGATAATTGCTTTTCACTCGCTTCCGTTTTTTGTGTGTTGGATGCGACGACAACAGCTGCAGCAGCTGCCACCCCCGACCCCTCCCCAGTCCTTGTAATTGTGGATGAACATGCAAAGGCTGATCGCTTGGCTGTGGGCTGTGTGCCAGAAGCCAACGTGGAACTTCAATAAATTATAACTAAATTCTCGCTTTTGCATTTTTACGATGCGCGGCATTTAATAGACAAAGTTAGCCTGAATTATTGGCATAGCCTTGGTGGCATTTAGCCCATAAGCCGGAAATTGGCAATTAAAAGTGCATAAAACAAGATATTTACATCAAATAGTGTCAGCCAAGCGAATTACATTAACGTGAGTGAAATATTTCAATCGAGAAAATAGGAGACATATTTATTTTTGAGAGAAAATTTAATTGTTTTTTTTTTTTTTTTTATTATTTATAGACCGTTTTTTAATTTTTTTTTTATTGATCCATTTACTTTTATTTTTATTTTATTTTATTATTTTATTATTTTATTTTTATTTATTTTATTTTTTAATTTTTATTACATTTTCTAAAGCGGTTTTTTTATTGAATTCAGAGCTCTCCTTCTTCTTGAAAATTAAATGGGAATATTAATTTGATTTACTGAGCTCTCACTATTTGGAAAGAAATGTTTTTATTTTTTATTGATTTATTTAAGTTTTTAAAAATAATATTTTACAGGGTTCGCAAAATAATTTAGCGGATATTTGAAATATATAATATTTTAAAATATTATTAAAAAAAATATATATTTGTTTTTATTTTCATTTGTTTATTAAAGTATTATTATTATAAACAATAGAAATAGAAAGAGAATATAATATTTATTTATAAAATTTAAATGCCTGTCAAGTGAATCACATTAATATTGGTTAAATGTTTCAATGGAGAAACTACGAAAAGAATGTTACATATTAATTATGAGGATTTTATTACTCAATAAATATTTACTTGAGGCAATATTAAAAAATCTTTTCTATACATATATACATTTTTTTTTCAATATTCTTTACTGTTAAATGTTTAATATTGTACCCAAAATATATTTAAATACTTGTTGCTACATTTGTTGAATGCATTTAACAACACGAGGTAATTAAATTTGTATAATTAATACTTTTAAAGCATTTTTGTAGATACTAAGATACTTAAATTTTATAATGATATTAATTAGTATTACTAACAATTATTTTTAATAATTAATTTCATCATCATAACTAAGATTTTATTAAAATATACTTATATCATTCTAATAGAGGGATACATATTTAGCTAGTAATATTGATTATAAACTATTTAATTATTGAATATATTTCTAAAGTAGTCAAGTTTTACGTGAAGAGCAAAGCGTAGACTTTACCAAAGCTTCGCAACAGTTATATACTTTATAGTTTATGTATATATAAATATATAAACTACTTTGCAGCTTAAGAGCCTAAGAGCTTAACGTTCTCTCTCTCTCTCTCTCTCTCTCTCTCTCTCTCTCTGCAAAACTTGCGCTCAGAAATTATGCATTCGATTGTCGTTTACCCATGAATTGAAATCCATTAAATCAAAGTCAACGCAAGCACAACTTTGATCAGTTGTTCAGCTGTCGCCTAGTGAATCGGTTCCCTTCCTGATGGAGTTGTTTTATTTGATAATAATTCTGATTTGTCTGTGTCTTCATTTTACGGCAAAGATTTTCAAGTGCGTTGGCAATGATCTGAAATTCTTTTTTGGCATACTTTCTTATATATTGAGAGTGTCTTTTAAATTATGTAAATCATTATTAAACCTGTTGCGCTCAATTATAAATTAAAATTCGAATTCAATGGGCAAAACTCCTTAACCGAAATTTTATATAGAAAAGTAATTGAAATTTGAAGTAAATTAATTTAAGTTAGCAAATGTGCAATGAAATTAAAAATTTATATTTAATGATCCGTAAGTACATAATCAATTTAATTTAATTTTAGATAAATGAAAGTAATTTCTTAAAATTCCAAGTTTAAAAATAAAATATACTTACTTTATCTGTCATATTTCAATGCTGCTCTAAAATATTATTTCCATAAAATGTAATTTGTTATAAGAAATTTTTTAGGGTATTCCGTTATTTTGTAGTAATGAATAACAATTTTTTTTAATATTCCGATTTAATTATTCTTTTATAACAAATGTAATGAATTTTGTACTTTTTTTTTTTTTTTTTAAGAGTTAAGCTATTTATTTTTATTCAGTTTGATAATTCATTCTTTTTTTTTTTTTTTATAAAAAGTTTTCTTTTAATAAGCGTTGATTAGTCAGAAATTAAATCTGTTTGCCAGCAACATTATCATTTGTCACCTGTTTAAATGTCCATCTGTCATCAACCATTAGTTAGTTGTTGTTGTCCTCAATCATACATATGTGAATCATTCTTCATAAAACATTATCCATCTGTTATGAACCATGCACTATGTGTCGTCAGTCATTAGACATCAGTCATCAACCTTTAGCTGGAAGTCATCTGGCATTTGTCATCACTCATCAGTGATTACTTATCATTCATCAGTCATTTGACATCACTCATCAGTGAGTACTTATCACTCATCAGTCATCCGCTATCACTCATCAGTCATCATTTATCAGTCACCAGTCAGTTAGTCATCAGTAATGACTCGTCTCTCATCATTCATTAGTCGTCAGTCATCAGTCATGAGTCATTACCCATCAGTCATCAGTCATTACTAATCTGGCATTACCTATTAGTCATTAGTCATCACACAACACATTCATCAGTCATCCATGGTCAGTCATTACCCATCAGTCATCAGTCATTAAACATCAGCCATTCGTCATCAATCCATTAGTGTTCAATCATCAGTCAACGTTCATCATTCATCAGTCATCATACATCATCCAACACTCATCAATCATTAGCCATTAGTCATCAGTCATCAGTCATTAGTCATTGCTCATCGCTCATCATTCATTAGTCTACGACTCATTTACTATTTCACTCTGTCTCTTTCTCTCCCAATCAATCAATCAGTCCTGCTGTAGATTCTCTTACACTCACGCGACAGAAATTTTGCTTTTGCTCTGCCCTTGATTAATGCCACACACATTATTTAACTTGCCTGCAACAGTAGCTAAGGCCCTCTCTCTCTCTCTCTCTCTTCCGTGCTCCAACTCTCGCCATTGACATCCAACTTCCTTAACTAATCGCAAAATTCAGCAAATGTGCAGAGCCTGCTTTGCATGCTGCCTTTATTGGCTGTTGCTGGCACACGGATGTAGTCATAAATTAAATATGACACCTACTAGAGAATCCATGGCAGCTGCCATACCCACCCCTTCCACATTGCCCCTCTCACTCACTGCAAGTCTGCCTCTCCTCTCTCTCTCTCTGTTCAGCTGCAGCATATGAAGTGCATTCATTATTCACACATATTCTGCTAATTAGCAAAATATTGTAAATGTTTGGATTTATGTGGACGACGGCACACACACACACACAAGGACACACACACACACACACGCACACCTCTGAAACTAATAGCTGCAGGTATAAGCAGTGCATCAAGTGCGACGCCACTCTGCTTGTTGATCAGCTCACGTAGCCTTGCTCCATCTCTCGCACTCTCTCCCTCCCCTCTCTCCATCTCTCTCTCTCTCTCTCTCTGGGTGTGTGTTTAGGTGTCATTTGTGTGATTTAGTGACCGAAGGTGTCGTCGGTGTCGGTTGACAACGACTGAGCAGCTGTTGGTCAGCCAGTGGATGGCAACAGAGCTCTGCGGCGTCTATAAATTTTGGTTTGCCTTTCAATCGACCGCCAAACGCGACAGTTTTGATTGAATTTGCAAACTATGCAACAACAGCCGGCGACAGTTTTCAGTTTCAGTTTACGCAGAATTTGTTTATATATGTGTGGACTTTTGCACTGTCTTATTATTATTAATATTATTGTTTATTGTTGATTATCGTTTTATTGACACTCGTCGCGACTTGTAATCTAATTCGGCTAGCCAGCCAGTGGCTCTACTTGTAGTCTGACACCTTCATCGGGTATTAGCAGGAAATTCCTGCTGCCAATTTTCAGCTTGCTGGAAGCATCTTTGGGCAACTGGAAGCGATACGAGCTGAGCAATGTTATGAGTCCCACCTTGACCTGCATGCGTCCGAAGCGTAGCCCAATGCAATTGCGCGGTCCATCGCCAAAGCCCAGAAAGGCCATGGGATGGCGCTGCTGCAAGGCGGCCGGCTCAAAGCGTTCCGGACGGAATTCATTGGGTTCCGCATAGATCTCCGGATCGTAATGTATGGCACGCAACGGTATATGCACGCTGATGCCACGCTCCAGCACTATATTCGCATCATCGCCAGGCAATTTGTAGTCCTCGGAGGGAACGCGTGTTAGAGACGCCAGAGCTGGATATTTGCGAAGGGTCTCTGCAAGTGGATAGAGAAGAGAGTGATGAGAGCGAGAGGGCGAATAAAGTGATAGATCTAGAAGATGAAACCCTAAGACAGATAAAGTATGGTGCGCATTGAGATAGATTCACACTAAGATTTGTATATAACAAAAAGTTGTAAAACCTTAGACAGATTAGATAAACGTTATTAAATGAGATATAAACTGAATAAGATACGAGTTTAGACTGTTTCAGGGTCTCTGAATAGCTGGTCATAGGTTAATGAAGAATTAGATAAGACGTGAAGAATTAGATAAGCCTGACTGAGACTGAGACTGAGACTGAGACTGAGACTGAGACTGAGACTGAAACTGAGACTGAGACTGAGACTGAGACTGAGACTGAGACTGAGACTGAGACTGAGACTGAGACTGAGACTGAGACTGAGACTGAGACTGAGACTGAGACTGAGACTGAGACTGAGACTGAGACTGAGACTGAGACTGAGACTGAAACTGAGACTGAGACTGAGACTGAGACTGAGACTGAGACTGAGACTGAGACTGAGACTGAGACTGAGACTGAGACTGAGACTGAGACTGAGACTGAGACTGAGACTGAGACTGAGACTGAGACTGAGACTGAGACTGAGACTGAGACTGAGACTGAGACTGAGACTGAGACTGAGACTGAGACTGAGACTGAGACTGAGACTGAGACTGAGACTGAGACTGAGACTGAGACTGAGACTGAGACTGAGACTGAGACTGAGACTGAGACTGAGACTGAGACTGAGACTGAGACTGAGACTGAGACTGAGACTGAGACTGAGACTGAGACTGAGACTGAGACTGAGACTGAGACTGAGACTGAGACTGAGACTGAGACTGAGACTGAGACTGAGACTGAAACTTAGACTGAGACTGAGACTGAGACTGAGACTGAGACTGACTGAGAGAATAGAGAACTGTGAACTGTGCACTGTAATACTTAGATATTTATATAGAGTAATCTCTAAAGATCAAAATTCAATTCTATATATTATTTATAAACATTCTATATCATAGTTCTGTTTTTTTTTTTTTCTTTTTTCAAAGAAGAACTTTTTATAGCCTAAACAAATGTAATGACTGCATATGTTTTGTTTACTCAGCACAAAACATTATTTCAAGTGTTTCTCACTCCAGCTGTTTCTAAACGAATTAAACTGCGCAGACTGCGTAGCAGACTGTGTCATTTAAATTTTATTGTTAGATAAGCAACTGTTGCTTATCAGTTTGATAGAGATTTGACTTTGATTTAAGCACTCACCATTAACAACTTGATCCAAGTATGACATCTCCATCATGGCTTCGTAGGTCAGTTTGCCGTGTTTCTCTAGAACGCTTTGTATTTCGGCTCGCAGTTTGGTTTGGATGTCTGGATTTTTGGCCAGCTCAAAGAGAGCATAGCTCATGTTGCTGGAGCTCGTCTCGAAGCCGGCGACAAAGAAGACAAATACTTGGGCAGCCAGCTGATCCACTGTGAGGCCATTCTTATCCTTCGTTTGGCGTAGATCGAGCAACAGATCCATGAAATCATTTCGTTTGATATTCTCACGCTCTCGCACCTCGACTGTGTCGCGCACGAGGCGCAGAAAGAAGCTGACAAAGTCCTCGTGCGGATGTCGTGGTCTGATTGGCATTTTGTCCAGAAATTTCCGATAGGTTGTCTTGAAGATGGCCCAGCGCACATTGCGCTTGTGCTCAGTGAAGAGTTGACGTGCCACCTCTCGGAATTCGGCTTGCGGATTTTTGAGACTGTTGCATTGGATGCCAAAGGCACAGTTGCCAATCACATCGACTGTATAGCGACCCAGCAGATCGTGCAGCTCCAAGATGTTGCCGCTCTTCGCACTGGCCGCCACCTCTAGCTCGCAGGTCTCGCTCAGCTGCTGAGCAACGCTCGTGATTGTGCTGAACATATATTTAATCTTTCCGCTCGTAAAAGTGGGCGAGAGCTTCGTTCTCAGTGCTCGCCACTGTTCGCCATGCAAATTAAATAGATGTCCTGCCAGCGGATTCTTTTCCAAATTAAATGGCGCATTCAGGCGATCCACGAACTTGTTAAAGTCCTTGATGAGAATGGCCTTGACCAGATCTAGGTCCGTGACGACGGCAATGGGATGTGTGTAGATATATGTGCCAGCCACGGGAGATTTGCTCTTGAAGGCATCATAGGTCTCCTGCAAGAGCTCGCTATGATGTAGAGACTTTAGCTTGAAGAAGTTGCCGAAGAAAAAGTGTGTGCGCAGCTGTGGCACTCCACGCTGCTCCCAGTAATTATAGCAATTCCTCAAATAGCCAAACAGCCAGGCGATCAGCGCTGAAAACACGATCAATATGAATCCCATTCTGTAAATGGAATTAGAACTGAAGCTGCAGTTGCTGGCACTGCGCTCCAAAGACTAACTAACACTCTACTCTTGACTCTACTTATAGGCATTGATAAGCAAAGACAAAGTTATTATCATTTGTTTTACTAAATGACAATGGTGTTTTATGCGCTTAGAGTGAGTCATTCGGTTCAGCGTTCAGCGTGTCTTCATGAGAATATTAAATTATTTAATCTTATTCTTTGATATGGCTGATCATTAAAATCATATATAAGATTGCTTAATCCGTAGAAAGGTAAAGTAATTAATCAGTAATATAAGAAATATTGTTTAAAATTTTTTACCACATTAAAAAAGAAAATGTATTTTAATATAAATCTATATTTGATTTAATTAAATATAGTATATAAATATATTATTTAATATATATTGCTAATAATTTTCAATTATTCCAATTAATATAAATATTTTTTTTTATTTTATGTATATATAATGTCAATATAAATATTATACTTTCAATACATTAAAATATTAAATATGCATATATTTTATATTAAATTTCATATATATTCGTTATAAAAATAATATAAATACGTTATTTACAATTGTGTATACATTTAAATTTATTACTTATATATTTTATATATTCATTTTTTATTTTTTCCAAATATATAAAGAGTATACCCTTTTCTTTAGCTTTCAAGATTGATATGAATATATTGTTTTAAATTTAAATATTTTATACAATTTATTTTTTATTTATTAAATGAAATTTATATTAGCTTAATTTTGTATTTATTTAAATAAATTAATATTTACTTAATTTTTTATTAATTTAATTACATTCATATATATTTTTTTATATATGTATATATATTATATTTATATTTTATTATATTCTTAAATATATTTTATTTGCTTTGCTGGTCGCTGCAACTTCTTCTGCAAAAGTCACAATGACTTTGCAATATCAATAATGAATACATATATATGTATATGCATGCGTATTCCCTGTCTGAATCATATATATATATGTATATATAGGTTAAATAAATTCATATCTTGAAATGTTTTGTACTTTACTTAAATACAAATTCAAACATTAAATATTTAAGCAACAAAGTGCAAAGAGATAAACGAGTTCTGAAGATCATTTGCATTATCTTAAAGTAAATAGATATTTTCGCACAATTGCTGAGGCGGCGCTCTTATCACCCAGCCAATGATAAGAGTAAGCAACAAAAATCATGTTCCACATTAGTGAGAGAGTGTAAACATTTCTGTAGATTGATACAATTTGGTAAATTGGAACATCTCTCTAAGATGGTTCTATAAATTGGAAATGGAACATGTGTGCAAGTGATTGCGGTCCGCATTGAATGGAATGCGCTTAGCTATAAAACATGATATAAACAATGCAACGCTGCATCAGTTGCATTTATAACCTACTAAAAAGAAGGTGCAGTGCAGTGCAGCTCACTATTTGTTTATTTAATAAATATTGACAACTTGTTATAAATAAAAAAATTAATTATATTTTTATTACTATTATTATTGTTATTATTTTTATTATTGTTATTATTGTTATTATTATTATTATTATTATTATTATTATTATTATTATTATTATTATTATTATTATTATTATTTTTATTGTTATTATTATTATTATTATTATTATTATTACAATGATGACTAAGATTATGATTTTAATGAACATAATGATGATAAGCAGAATAATGATTTCAAATATTTTTCGTAAAATAAGAATAAGAATGTAGAGCATTGATCTGCATTTTAAATGTGAAGATTATTTATTATTGTATTATTTGGTTTAGGAGGCGGCATATTCATTGGAAAGCATAATACTTTCTTACGGCTCAAAAATAGTTTAATTATTTTTTAAAAATTAAAAAACAATATTTTCAGTAAGAGTAACTTATTCATCTTCTACATAAATTTATATAGCCAATTTCAAAATATACTGTTTTTTATTAATATTTATTTATACAAAGTTCTACATTTTTATATGAGAGTTTGATAATCACAATGTTAAATCGGAAATACGTAAATAGAAGCCAACTTTGAATAAATTATTATATTTCAGATATAAATATTTATATGAATATTAATAATTTATGCATATGAAATGTAGTGAAAAACGAATATTTGTTTATTTTGTTAAGTTCATAATTGTTAAATCACCTACTCCGACTGCATCCAAGCTTGAATCTGTTGATGTATTCAATATTCCCGCTTTCTGTTATATTTAACATATCGCCAAAAGCTTTGAGCATAGAAGCTTTTCATGGTTGTTGCTTTCACTGTTCAAAGTTGCCTTGAAATGCTTTTAATAGAAAGAGTGGATGAGTTCGAAGAGCTTAAAGAAAGTTGCTAAAGCTTTTGTATTTGTAGAAGCTGAAGCTCACCATATGGTGAAATATTTCTTGTTTTTTGCAAATATAAGTATAAGAATAAGATATAAGTACGAATATTAGAACTTAAGCAGTGTTTAAACCTAGTTAGATTTATTAGTTCTGCATGTAAATTAGAAGTTAGTTTTAGCTTTAATTATAAAAAGTATAATTAACAATTAAAAGTATAACTAAATTAAAGTAAAGTAAATTTAATTTAGTAAATAAAAATATAAATAAATACAAATAAATATAAAAGGGATTCATTTAAAATGCACTACGTCAGGTGATTATATATAAATTAATTTATTATAATTAATTTGATATATACGAATTATAATTTGTTACGAAATATCTCATATATACTACGTCACGGTCAGAAAAATGCAATTTGCCTATTTGAAATGGATACAAACCAGTCAAAGTCAAAGAATTAATTAAAATAGTTTAAGTTTCACATCATTAAACTGATCAATGACAGCAGCTGTAAATAATCGCCATGAATACACACACACACACTAACACACAGATATTATCTACATACATATATATTTAATTTCAGTGCAAATTGACTTTATCAATTACACGATTAAATAATACACACACACACCGACTGTGTCATGTGACATATGATGCATGAAAAGCACTCAATAAACAGTCTAATAGATGACTCTGTAAGCTCAAACCTCAATAAATTGTGAATTAATTGTAAATTTTTGTCCATAAGGTAGAGAGAAATTCAGTTTGATTAAAAAAAAAACTGTTGCCTACTTTTGAGAGCAAATCGAAACCTTGCACAGCCCAGTTGTCAGCGCTTTTGCCTTTTGAGGTCTTCCAGCATCAACTTGTTTGTGTGTGAGTAAGTTTGTGTGAGTGAGTTTGTGTGAGTGTGTGTGTGGCTATGTGGTCTCGCCTGTCGTTTGGTTAGGTAGCGAGGATTTTGCTCGCCATTCTGGACATGCGGCACATGCTCTTATTAACTTGCCTTTTGTGTGTGTGGACTACAGTGCAAAACGGGCTAAAAAGGGTAAGCGGAGGTAAAAAGGCACGGGTGATTGCATAGCCCCACAACTATAACTACCTACCTCCCACCCACCACCCACCCCCCAAACACACACATGCCAATTTTTTGCCATTTGCGGCGCAACGCGTGTGAAAATGCAACCAAATTGCCGCGGTAGCGATTTTTACAAGACCAAAGCATTGCAATGGCAAATGGGTATATTACGTTTCTGTGCTGTCTGCATGGGCAATCGTGGAAGCAGTTGGAGTGGTGGGAAGGGAAGCTGGCTTGAGCTAAACTTTTTTACTCGTCTTGAGTAAACTTTACTTTTTTTTGGCTTTTTCTTTAATCTTTTTCAATTTTCAATAGTCTTTATTTTTATTTCTCTTTTTTTGTATTCTCTTTACCTTTGGTCTAGTTTTGTTTTTTTTTTACAATTTTCGGTTCTCTTCTGTTATCATCTCTGAAATTCTTCAATTTTTCTTATATCTTTATTATGCTTTTGCATTTTCTTAATTTTCATAAGCTCTTTTATTGTTTCTCCTCTCATAACTTTGCCTACTTTTCTCATTTCTTTTTACTTTATATGGTATTTTATTTATTGTATTATTTTCCTTGCTCTTCTCACCTATATTATTAGTATTTTTTTCTTATCCTTTATTCACTATTTTCTTTTAATTTTTTCTCTTTTACTTTTTTCTATTCTCTTTTTAATTCAATTTTTGTATTGTCTTTCTCTTATTTCAATTCTCTTTTTATTTCATTTAAATTTTTTTATTGTTTTTTTGTAGCCTTTAATCTTATTCTTTTCTAACATTTTCTATTCCACACTTTCTTTGCTAACGTCTCTTCTTATACTCTCTCCTTTTTAACCTTATTTCATTCTATTTTATTTTATTACCCGCTTTCCGCTTCACTTTATTTCTTATTTACTTAATTGGAGTTTAGTTAGTTGTTTAATTTCATTTTTTCTCTCTTCTTTACATCTTCTTCACTGTTTCTCTGCAATTTTTCTCTATTCCCTTCTACTCTCATATTTTTATGTTCTTTGCCAAAGTCTTATAATTTGTTCCCTTCACATTTTTCCCTTTTCTTTGCTACTTTTTTCACTTTCTCTCTCTCACTTTTTTATTCTTTTTTCTATTCATGTCTGCAATGTCTATAGCGACTTTCTTTTCTTTTATTTCATAAAACTCATGCATATACAACTTGTGCAGCCAATTATACATATCTTATATAACTTGCACCCTCTTAACATAGTAAGGCACTTTAACATTTTTGTATGCATTAGTTCCCAAACGTTGATCAACTAAAAACTTGTGTTAGTGGGAACTCACGTTCTATATATTATTTTAATGCGTAATGTTTTCGACAGCAAATCAATATTCATAAATAATTTTCGTTGTTAACTTTTACTTAAAAAATTAAAAACTGCCCAAGGTCTATTTCACTTTGTTTTTGTTTTTTTTTTTTTTTTTTTTTTTACCTCACTGCATATAAAAGAAAAACTTATTTCATTAGCTGCAAATTTATTGAACAAATCGGCTTATATTATATGTGAAAGATCTACATAAAATGTAAAAAATAAGTTTATATTATTTATTTAATTTTTGAATACTTATATATAACTTTTGTTTGTCAACTCAAAGATATATATATATAAATAATTCATATCTAAAATATATATACACTGCATTTCATTCCCCATCTTATATTGTAAGCATGAGTCAATCATAATGCCTTTACAGGGTATCTCTTAGCACATACGCTTTCAGTTGTCCATTTCGTATATGGACTCTCTTAAGCCCTTGAGCAAAAAACTAGCCACATCCGACGTGCTTTTAATTGGCCGCTCGTGAGTTTATGAGGGCAACAGCAGACATTTAATTTATTTTAATAATTATATATTTTATTTTACTTCCTTTTTTATTCTTGTTTTTTGGTTTTTGCTTTGTTTTTTTTTTAATTTTTCAGTTGCTCTGCGCTTTTTAAATTAAATTATAAACTCTGTGGCGTTACACAGATATTTTTTATTTTCTTTTTTATTTTTTTGCTTTTGTTGCCTAGTGCTGACTTTGTAATGAAACATTTTTGCCATGTGGGATGATGGCGTAAAAAATTGATGGTAAACGTAACTTTTAACAGAGATAGAGAATCTGGTATGCAGCAGCAACAATACCAACATCAACATCAACATCAGCATCATCAGCAGTTGGGCACAAATTGTGTGGTTAAGCTCACTTTGTTGTTGATGCTGAAAAAAAAAAATGATAGAGGTGTGGCCCCTAGGCGGAAGTAGCATAAATCGAATGGGATGAGGCTTGGCTTTTCACATATCAATTACTTAAATCGATTCTTGAGCTTGCTCTTGATTTAATTTGATTGTGACCTCAAGGAATTACTTCTCAAAAGTCTTTTATCATGTTTTCCTTAGCAAGCCTGTACAAAGTTTCAACAATTTTTTTAAAATGCTCATTGACCATTTAGAAATGATTTTAAAAAAGTTTCTTATTTTTTTTTTTCAATTGCAAAGAGTAATATAATGTCGATACATTCATTGACTTTTCAGTTATCGACTTGCTATATAAAATAATTTAAAGAACGTTTTTATTGAAGTTCAATGAGTTCAAGTTTAATAGATCCATTACAAAAACGAACTTCCAATTTGTATTCAACTTAACATCAAAACAATTTCACATGCAGCCCAATTGCATTTCTATAATAAATAAATTTTAAGTTTAGCACAATTATTTGAAGCTTTAAGTTAACACTTATTCCTAAATTCTCATATGCGGATTTACTATTAAATGAACTATAATATTGTAAATAAAAATATATATATAAAAATTTATTTTATTTATAATATTTAAAAATTTATTTATTTTATTTAAATTTTTTATATGTCAAAAATTTATATTTAAAAAATATATACAACTATAAAATTAAATAAAAGAAAAAATTTAAAATGCGTAAATATCTAAATAAATAATTTGTTATTTTTATATTTTTGGTATATTTAAATTTTATTTGGAAAGAATTTTATAAAATAGTGACCACATAAAAGTGTAACTATGTTCAATTAGTATGTTTCAACAGCAATTTAATTAATATATCAGATATCTCTTTATGTTATATATATCTGATTATATTAATTTATTCTTATATTTTTTTGGCATATTTTTGAATATGAATATATTTCAATAGGAATTTAATTGTTTTAATTTAAATTTTATTCCAATATAATATTTTTAAAATATTAAAATACAAATTATCATTTATTCATGTATTACGCAATGACTGTAAATGCGTTTGAAGATAATTTAAATCATTTAGCATTTTTTTTGTTCATAAAAATAAATATTAACTTGGGTTTTATTACTGGTAAAAATGATTTTGTCTGTCTATATTTGCTACGACGAGAGGAAAATACTATTTACATAGTAAGCAATATTTTCGTCACTTCAATTCAAACACCGATTTATATATTAGCAAAAGATTCAACGCTTTAGCTAGCAGGGCCTTAATAGGAGATACCTACCTAAGGAGCAGCTTTGCTTTACCAATTGAGAAAAAATTCGCTTTTACTGGGATTTAAACTTACGTAAACTCGTCCACACACGCATTTCCTCGAGCAACGCCTCTCAGCATGTTCAATTGGTAAATAAATAAATATAACAAAAATAGTCACATTTCAAGGCTACTTGAGTTCAACTCAAATAATATTTATTTGCATTGCTTTCAGCTCTGTTTGACAATTTTGCTGAATGTCAGAGCAGAGCTCAAAGCCCTATAATAAAAATAAAAATTGTTTTTGCTTCGACTTGCAGCTATGATATTATTGATATGTTGATATATTGATTTAAAGCAAGCAAAGTATTTTCAATGAGCTGAGTTAAACCATCAAATTGTGTAAGTTGATAAGTCTGTTGCAAACAAAAGGCAAATGCAACTGCTGTAAAAATAATATAAATTCCAGTTTTGTTTCAATTAAAAGAAATATTTTATATATGTAAGTCAAAAGTCAAAGTAGAAATAATTTAAGACGGCATTTTATTTCCATTTTGTTAAATCAAATAAATCAATTACAATATATTTATATATATATATGTATATGCATATATATCTGTATTTATATTTATGTTTTATATATATTTATAAACATGTAGCGGTGCACGAAAGAGAAGCCGAAATGAGTCTAAAGTAAATGATTTCTTTCTTTTTTTTATCCTTTGCTTTTGCAACAATTCAGAAGAAGGTTGGCTGCTCTCGACCACTTGACTTAAGCCTAGATTTAAATGTAGCTTTGAGTTGTTTTATTTTTTCATTTTTTTTTTTTAGTTGTAGTTCTTTAGCTGCTCTGCCTTAATACAACACATGTCAATCCTAAGCTTTAAGATGTCCTTTTATTTATTTATTTTTTTTTTTAATATGCGAATCGCTTTAATTTTACATGCTAATACTTTGTAGTTCCGTTGTTTGTTTATAAACCTGTCTGCATTATGTGGATGTCTCTATGTGTGTGTGTGTGTTAGTGTCTCTCTGTGTGTGTGTGTGTACGAAAACCCTTTTCAACTTACGCGCTAAGCAACAACAACTTTTTACATTTTTTCTCTTGCATCGCATCTTACAACTGATTTAGCTTACATTTACGCACTTTTCTTTTATTATTTTGTACAAATTTCTACTTAATGTTTGCTAAATTCTTAGGCCTGCCACGCCCCCAGGTAGACAAGGATAATCGATAAAGAGTGTAATATGTTGTTGTGCATGACTATGCCATGCAGTGGCACAGCCGCTGAGCTCTTCAGGTCCTGCATGCGATCCATTTCGTCTGTTAGAGATTTGGCGTCATGTTTCAATGGCGTATTCTTGCCATCCGTCCGATAGGTGGCGCCATGATCGGGCACTGCAAGTGAAGAGAATAGAGCGAACAATGAAAACAATTCAATTGATTGAAAGCACTTTATATGCACTCAGATAAATACATAGATATATAATATATTTATATATATATATAGATATTATTGTTTTGGGTCTGGCGTGTTGCTTAATCAAAAGCCATATACGTTTATTTTACGTGCATGGTTTTTATGATGTGTCCTTTCATAACTCCAACGGCCAACGGCAGTTGGGCCGTGCCAATCGAATGTCCTTTTTCAATTATGCGCTTGCCACACGCCAGCGAGCATAAACAATAGACAGGATGCGTTTATAGCCCAGTCATTTGTACACACAAACACAGAGAGAGAGAGAGAGAGAGAGAGGGAGGGAGAGAGAGAGAGAGGGAGACATGGTAGACCAAACTGTTTGTCAAGGCGTTCCGTTTGCGAAACGTATTGCATATAAAAGGACACAAGTTTCGTTCGTTTCGTATTGCCCAACTGCTCCACTTATTTATAACATTCGCACTTATACAGCTCTTTTTTGCTCCCATTTTTTTTTTAGTTTTTTCTTTTTTCCTTTTGGCTGAAAATCGAAAGTATTTCCTCTGGCGGCATTTTGTTTCAATTTCACTTTGGCAGCACCAAAAATTGTTTCGATTTTTATTGCTTAAGTGCGTTAAACCCTTGCGCGCCAGGACATGCACTCCACAACAACAACAAGCAGCAGCAGCAGCAGGGGAAAAATAAACGTGGGAAGTATATCTGTGTGTGTGTGTGTGTGTGTGTGTGTGTGCCTGATACAGGGACAATCGCTTCAGAGAGGGGGAGAGTGGTATACTCTGTATTGTTTTTGCAATCAATTTATCCTGTAGCCCTTATTTTTTCTTTACATATCTGTTTTAGTTTTTCTTCCTTTTTTTATTTGTCTTCCAATTTTTTCTTGTATTTTTTTTTTTTTTTTTTTTGGCTGGTTGTTTGTTTTCCTGGCAATCTGTTTCATTGGACATTTGTTTGTGTGCTGCAGTTACAAATGTGACGACAGCAGGAAGCGGGCGAACGAAGCAGCAGGAAGGGGCACTAGGCGCTGGAATTGCCGATGAATTCTTGTATTTCTTTTTTCTTTTTTTTTTTGTTTTTTATTTGGTCTGCTGTAGGCAGCAATTGGTCATTAGGCACTTCGCTTTCGAGCTCTGCGGTTGAGCTGGACGACTGTGGCTTGTGGCTGGAGCAGTGGCTCCACACATTCAGTTTCAGCTCGAATTTAAAAATACATGGCAATGGTCGGGCGACAATTTTCAGAGTAAATAAAGGTAGATTTAATGACAACGAGTCGACGTTTAATTGTGCATAATTAAGCTGCTTTAAAGAGCTCTTTCAATAAAAAAAATATCTCTTAATATTGAGCGGGGTATTTTATTTGGTTTATATACATATTAATTCAAATTAATATATTTATTTTTATTCATATTAATATATTTCTATATTTATTCATATTATTATATGCATATTAATTTATATGAATATATTCATATTTATTCATTTATTCAAATTAATTTATAAATGTTTATTTAAATTAATATATTTATATTTATTCATATTACTATATTCATATTTTTTTATATTAATTTATATTAATATATTCATATTTATTCATTCATTCAAATTAATTTATTAATGTTTATTAAAATAAATATATTCATTTTTTTCATATTAATATATTTCAATATTTATTCATATTATTATATGCATATTAATGTATATTAATATATTCATATTTATTCATTCATTCAAATTAATTTATTAATACTTATTGAAATTAATATATTTATAATTATTCATATTACTGTATTCAAGTTTATTCATATTAATTCAAATTAATATATTAATTTGTATTCATATTAATATATTTTTATTTATTCATATTATTATATTCATATTTTTTCATATTAATAAATATTAATATATTTATATATATTCATATTTATTCAAATTAATATAATCAGATTAAATCATATTAATGTATTGATATTTATTCAAATTAATTTTTATTAAAATTTGCATATTTATTCATATTAATTATATTGATGTATTCATATTTATTCATATTAATTCATTTTTATTCTTATTAATATATTGATATTAATAGTGTGTTTAAGCATTTCTGCAATGTTTATTTATATTTGTTAAATATTTTTGTGAATATAATAATTAATTATTTTATTAATTAATCTACTTATAAAATTTCATGGTGTAATTGTATTAAATGATATTGAAGAGGGGTTTTAAGGGTGTTGCGCTGTCCGTAACCACAAATTGCTTAAATTGCATAAAAATAATATATAAACAAATTTTATAGCGCGCTCTGTTCAAAAGTCTTTGAATATAGCGTGGCTATGATCAACTCGATTTATATCCAAATATTCAAGAAAGACTTGAAATATCAGAGCTTACATTCACGCAGCATTGCTCACAACATTATTGCTGACTCAAGCTTGAGTTCTTTTTGCTCGTTGAATTATTTGCACATTTAAGCAAACGCAGCATTGAAAGTCAAATTTGTGAGAGCGAGAATATTGCGCTGCTCTTCGGATTTTCTATTAACGCATTCTTACTCATTGATAAATTTGTGATATTTATGAATTTCTATATTTTTGGGCTTGAATGACTCAAGTCATTCATTCAAATAAATCCAAAGGATAGACAAGAGTATATGTTTCTAGTTTGCATAGTCTATATCTTTTGAAAATGTATTAAAAAATAAAAAATTTAATATTGCATTTAATAAATTTCAAATAAATTTAAACTGAAATGTTTTCGCCAAGAATTTATTTTAGTATATACATAAACGATATTTTATTCATGTATTCTATTATAAAAAATAAGTTTTGCGAAAATAATTGCTTATTTTATTTAAAAAAAAAATATTTTATGCCCTATCATAAATAAATATATATATATATATATGCATAAAAAAAAGTCCATATGGACCTCATATAGCCTCACATGCATACAGGATCAACAAAATCAACTGATTTCTTTTGCTTTTGCTTCCACTGGCAGTTGCAACTTCATTGAACCAAGTTTGTCATAAGAGTGAAGAATAACGCAACGAGTCGATTTTCTTTTTATTTGCACAGTATATATATGTATATATATAATTTTTTTTGTGTGTATGCTTCCTAAACGTAGTTTGGTTCGCTTTGTTTTTAACGAGTAACCCTTTTTTTTCTACTTCTTCTTCGTCTTTTTTTATTTTTATAAACGGAAGTGCGCAAATTGCTTTGCACCGGGTCGAAAAATTTATTTGTATGTCTTTTGGCTTTTATTTTTCTATAAGCAGCTTTTCCTGCCGACCGTCCGCCCACCCGCTCGCCATAGCCTGGCCTGGCCTGGCTTGGTTTGTTTTGTTGGCGTCTGCAAACATTTCCATGTGTGAAAGAACGAGTTTTGCCCTGGTCCTGCAGCGTGTTTGTCCCGCTCCTGTCGCTGCGTCCTCAATGTCCGCGCCGGTCGCTCGGTGTGTGTGTGTGTGTGTGAATGTGTGTGTGAATGTCTGGCTGATTTTTATTGACGCTTGAGCATGTGTTTATGCGCATGTGTTTGTGTGTGTGTGAGTAGGTCCC
The DNA here is from genome assembly GCA_035047405.1 of Drosophila stalkeri. NCBI lineage: Eukaryota > Metazoa > Arthropoda > Insecta > Diptera > Drosophilidae > Drosophila > Drosophila stalkeri. The sequence goes on from JAWNPR010000039.1 coordinate 26,261,628, forward strand.
AGCGGTGTCTTTAAAGCGCTTAACCATAAAGACGAACGAAACGCTGGCGGGTGTAAACGCTTTATCTCGCTGAGCTTTTATAGGCTGCTGCGTGGGCTGACTACTTGAAACTAAGCTTTAAGTAATTTCTGCATAATTCTGTGCATGCCCTTGGGTGCAATCTAGCCAAATGAAGCCCGACTGCAGCTAATAGAAAACAAGTGTTTGGTCAACCCTCGCCAGCTGCCTTATATTATGAATGCCAAGCAGGATTGCCCAGCGGAGTTAAGGCTGTAAAAAATATATATAAATATATATATATGTATATATATTGAGTATATCATATTCCATTGGGCATCTACAAGAGATTTGGATTGAGGCTGGGGCATGCTCCGAGCTCTTCTTTGACGCGCTCCATTAGCGCTCTTTAAATTGACACCCTTTCGGCAAGTGTTGCACATAGACGCGAGTTTCACACCTCAATTGTTGCGCCTGTTGCACTTAATACACAAGAGTACAAAAAAAAAAAAAAAAAAAAAACAAGGGAGAGTAAAAAGGGCGAACGTCGTAGCCGTCGGCACTTGAGACTCACTTGAATGGCGAATGCGTGGCGTATGCGTTACATTTCGTTTTTCATTGCTGTGGCAATGCATTTAACGCCATGTGGCAGAAACAGTTTGCACACTTGGCGGCTTGAAACTATAATAAAAATGCAAGAAAAGAAAAAAATAAATGGAAATAAAAACCTGGAGGCACGCGATGGCCATTTCCAATGGCTTGCCACATGCCCCAGCTGCAATTGCTGCTGCTGTCTGTTGCATTTCATTTACTTTATCATTTTTCACTTCTCGCTTGGCAAATTATAAGCAAATTATTGCGGCCCGCTGAATGCCAGTAATCATCATGAAGTCTCTTATACTCGCTGTTGCTGTCGCAGTGGCATTTGCAGTTGCAGTTGGAGGTGCAGTTGCAGTTGCAGTTGGAGTTGAAGTCGACAGCATGTGGGCCAGTCGCATTTCCGGCGGGTGTTGTGCTCATTTTTGTTTTTATTGCATTTCCTTGTAATTTGTGTCATATTGTTGCCCGTTGGCCGAGCAAATTAAAAATGAAAGCTACAGCAACAAGAACAGCAGCAGCAGCTTTCGTGGTTGATTGCAACATTTTAATGACTGTTTAAGTGCGCACCCCGAATTGCAGTTGCAGCGTTTCATTTTTGATTGCGACCTGCATCGAGCAGGTCTTTAAATTTGTTTGGCTATATATCAACGAAATTGATTTTAAATTTATACTGCATTGTATAGCATTCATAAGATATTCCTATTTGCATATCATGGATATTCACTCAATTAAATGATCATTATTTGATGAGAATATTATGCACATAAATTATTAAATTTTGTATTCGATAATTTGTAAATTTTCTAAGAAGTTAATTATTTTAATTTTTTATTAATTTAAATTAATTAATTACTTGGTGAGAATATTAAGCATTTAAGCATACATTTTAAAAAATAAAATTAATTATTTATATGTATATATTTAAATATATATATATTTGTTAGGAAATTAATGATGTTTTTAATTTTATTAATTTATATTAAAACTTCAAATTATTTGTTATTATTATTTATTATTTGTGATGAATATTATGCATATAAATTATATTTATTTATTTTTATATCTGCTATGAAATTAATTATGTGATTTTTGTATTAATTGAAATTTGAACTTCAAATCAAATGTTCATTATTTGTTGAGAATATCATGCAGAAAATTATTTAAAATTATATTTGCTAAATTTTAAATATGGTTAAGCAATTTATTTCTTAAATTTATTTTTTATTAAAATTTAAACTTTAAATCAAACCAAAATTATTTGTTAAGAAAATCATTTCATACAAATTATTAATTAAATAAGAAATTAATTGTCCTTTTTTATTAATTTAAATTTAAACTTAAAATCAAGTTTTCATTATTAGTTAAGAATATTATGCAAATAAATAATTTATTATTTTTTCAATTTTAAATTTGTTAAGAAATAAAGAAATTTGTCTTTTTTTATTAATAAAAACTTAAACGTGAATTAATTGAATTGTTTTTTATTAATTAATAAATTTAAATAAATAAAAAAAATGCATATCAATTAAAACTAAGTTGTCATGAGAAAAAGAGAAAGATAGATATTTATATATAGATATATATATATTTTTTTTTTTTTTTTCATATATATATATTCTCCATATGTATTTCTAAACACATATCTGCCATTATTTAGCTATCTGTTAAAGTTGTCGTTTCTATAGTTAGAAATTATTATTGTCGCTGTAATTTGACTATCTCCAACAGCTTTTATTTAGAAATCCCAACTTATTCATTTCTATCATTTAGGAGTAAAACGAATGATTGTATTTTGTGGAAAATATAAACATTTTAGTGTCTGTTTCATTTACTTATTTCGTGCACGTTATAACAAAATAAATATAATAATAATTTTTACAAAGGAATACAGAAAATGCATATATTTAAATAGAAGTCGAGTTTCTTCCAAGAAATTCATTTAATTTCGTATTTCGTTGAATATTCGAAATAATTTTAACCCCATTTATTTCTTATTTGTATAGCCAGAGCATTATTTTTATTATGACATTCAAGCTAACCATTTCAATAAATTATATAAATTCATAAATGTCTTTTAGCTTTGCATAAGTTGAATTAAAAATTCAAATTTCCTATATAAATTGTACTATGCAAACTCTTAAATATCCATTTATCCTGTATGTACATATTTATATAGAGATATTTATATATTTCTTATATATACACCATCTCTCATTTGCTGTACAAACTTGGTTGCCTTAAAGTTTCAAAGACCCGCCGAAAATAAAAGAAAAACAAAGTCGCGACATATGCAAAGCTCAGCAGTGATAAGCGCACGCCCATTGCCGTTCACTCTATCTCTCTCTCTCTCTCTCTATCTCTGTCGCGATATGTGCAACATCTAGCAGGTAATAAATCTAACTGTAAACGCAGCGCTTACGACGTTGCATGCCAGGCTTGAAAGTTGTCGTCATTGCAGCACCATGCCCGCCATTACAAGACTTAACAGCGGCCTCAGCTCCTCGCCTCCTCAACAGCACTGCCCGCCCTCCTGCCCACGCCCACATGTGTATGGATCGGGGCCCTTTTTGCCTCTAGCGTAAACGCAACATTTTCGCTGTCGTTTGCCAAAAATGGTTTTAGCCAAAGGCGAGGCATGATGATGCGGGTCGTCGTTGTCTTCGTCTCAGCTCTTAGGGGGCTGCAGGAGGAGGAGCAGGAAGGCCGCTGGAGCACAGACATTTGATGGTACTGTGCATGTTGGGGTTTAGCTGGGTTTCTTCTGCGCCTTGACGCCTTATGTGCAATTTGTCTGCAATTTTTATAGTGTGCCCCCCCGTCCAGTTGCCCTATCTATCGTATTCTCCTCCTACCCGTCAGCCTCTCTCGTCCTCCTCCTGCTCCTCCTGCTACTCCTGCTGCTCCTTCTCTCATATTCAATTTGTTCGATTTGATTTTGGTGCTGCTGCGCTCTATCGAGTGCATTTTATTTTAGTCGAAACGCGTATGCACAAATTTTCCACTACAACAAGGCGCCTGTAAAGTTTTATGCGTTGCCACGCCCACCGCCCCCCGCCGACCATCTAGCCATCAGCCCGGATATGGATATTGTCGTCGATTGTAAGAAAAAGGCAAAGCCAGTGATGGGTGGGCTCGGGAGTTGTGTAAAATTTTATGTTTATTGATTGGCAGGCAATGTGAGCAAACCAGCGAGGCGACACTTTGACTTTTACATAATGCAACTGAAGCATTCACAGCTATTTCAGCTGCAATTCAAGAATGTTTGCCAAGCAACTTTACTGGAAAGTTTTCATCATGTTTCAAATAAATTGAAAATAATTACAACATTAATTTCGTAAAAAAATATTAAATTATGAGAATTTTTGGCTTTTTAACTGTTGATAATTTATATTTAATGAAATATGTAAATGAAGAATTTGAATTTTAGTTTAGCTGCAGTTCGGCAAGACTAAGAATCTATCTCAAATTTGGTAAATTGTAAAAATAAGAATATGTGTTTAAAATATATTTCGATAAAATATAATATATTTCCCAACGAGAGAAACCATTCTACGAGTCTTTTATGGCTTAAAAAAGAAATACTTTTATTCCCAATTATGAAGAGCCGTTTTACTTATTTTCTCAATTATAAATATAATTTTGTGTGAAAATATATATATTTTTTTATATATATTAATTAATACAAATAATGAAATGTGTATAATAACTTTTAAATAAAGTAAGTTTATCGTTTTGTATTTTTTAAATACTGTTAACATATAGCGCATTTCGGAATCATCGATTTATTTAATGAATATAATATTTTAATAAAAAGAAAATTAAAAGAATATATACAGGTTCATAATAAAAATATTAAAATATGTATTTATTTAAAAAAAATTGGAAAAATTAAAAATTGAAATTAATTAATATATGTATCAAATATTTAATTTATTAAAGCAATGAAATTATATAAAATATTGTAATGATTAATTCAAAATTAAGAGTTAAAAATATATTTGGTATATTTCAGAACAAAATAATTTACTTATTAAATACACAATAATGTCTGCTTATTAATTTTGTTTGTGCACTTTAAAATAAAAAATTAAAATAAATTAAATTACAAATAGTTTTTGCTTAACAATCAAATAAATCCTTAAATGAAATTAATTTAAATTATAATCAAGGAAATATTTTTTTCCACATAAAAAAAAAAAAATAATTATTTGAATTTTGAACGCGTATTATAAACTTAAAATGTTTATTATAAACTTAGAATATTATTATTTTAAACTTAAAATTAAAGCATAGATTTTACTAATAAAAAAAGTTTGTGAGCGGCAAGTAAAATATTTATTTTTAAATATTATTACTTAGAATAAAAAAAATCACACTCAACTTTTTATCATAAGAAGTAAATTGTGAATTGTTGAGTCTTGTGTAAATGGTAAGGCTCGAAATTTCGCCACTCTTAATCAATCACAAGAGCTGATGTAATTTTTGTTACGGCTCGAACACCTCAGGGATATTATGTGCTTAACACAAACATCGAGATTTGTGCCCCTTATTATTTATGATGATTGTACATTATGATGAGCCACATTAGCAGCACATTACACCAGATACCAGAAACTTTGGCAAGCGCTGCGCGCCGAGCTGGGCAGAAGTTTTTCGCTTCGAGCAACAGAATTGCATGCTAGAAAGTCATATTTTCATTGGCAAAAGGACAGACGGACAGACCATATATATATATAGAGAGAGAGACAGTTAGACAGAGAGGGAGATTGAGGGGCGCGCGTATGCTTTGGCAAAGGATATACATACACATATATTTTTCATGACTTGAGCCAAAGTATCTGTATCTAACAAGTGTCGACGGCAGGACAGAGCCCTTAAGCCCGGCTGAAGTCGTTATGATTTGTCATAAACATAAAATAAATGGCCAAATATTTATAGTATGCTGTGTCATGAGAAGCTCTAGCAGACACACACACACACAGACTCACACCCACATTCAGCCAATAAAAATATTGGCCCAAGGGTAGGAAACAACTTGAAGTGTCCTTCGATGTGTTAAGTAGCTCGCAGATGTCAAGGGTTTCTATCCTTGCCCTAACCACTCTACTCACCCAGATGCTGCTGCTGCTGCTGTTGCTGTTGCTGCTGCTGGTGATGATCTCTGCCACGATTTGTGCCTGGCGAATGATGATCCTGTGAGTTCCACAAACTTGACGTGGCGCCCATATATACATTGTTCAGTGTCGATGGCGCCTGATCTAAAGATTTACCCTTGTTGCGTTGCGATTTGTTGTTGGTATTTTGTTGGTTGTTGTTGTAGTTGTAGGGATTATTGCTATTCGAATTGCTGTTGCTGCTATAGCGTTGCTCTGTGAAATGAATGGGTTAAGTTAGTGCCTTGCTTATAGTTAAAATTATAGTAAAGCGATAAATATCGAGAAAGTTTTGCATTCAAAAGTTAATTCTCTTGAGTTTGGAATAGATGTTTGTGTAATATGATAATTCGAATTAAAACTAAATAATAAATAATTCAATTGTAACAAAAATACATAAATAAGGCATTCTGCAAATCTTCTTTAATATTTATTTATTTCCCATGAATGAATATGGATAAAAAATAAAAATACATAAATAAACTCATGTTTCACACAAAAGAGAAAATTAATAAATAAATAAATAAATGAATAAAAAATAAATAAAATAATAAAAATCAATAAAATAAATAAAACAAATAAAATAAATAAAATAAATAAAATAAAATGAATAAAATAAATAAATACAATAAGTAAAGTAACTTAAATAAATTAAATAATACACAATAAAAAATACATACATATATGTATATAAATAGGGAATTCAGCAATTTTCTTTAAATTTTGTTTTGATTTCCATAATTTAATGTGGATAATTTGGAGAAAATGAATAAATAAATAAATAAAATAAATACAATAATTAAATAAATAAATTAAATAAAGTAAATGAAATTATACATAATTAAAAATACATAAATATATAAAAAAAAGGAATATTGCAATCTTATTCAAATATTTAGTGGTTTTAGACATTTTAATAAGGATTACAAGAAAATAAAAAAAAATTCCTGCAAAAGAGAAAATGAATAAATAAATAAATAAATAAATAAAATAAATCAAATAAATACATGAAAAATAGAATATAAAATTAATAAAGTAAATAAAATAAAATAATATAATTAAAATAAATAAGTTATTTAATAATAAATAAATAATTTATTCTTGATTTTATCAATTTTTTCTATTTTCATTTCAGATGCTATATAATAATAGTTAATATATATTAATTATATAAAATGCTAAGCTTGGGCAGGTGAGCAATAATAAAAAATAAATTGTTTTATATCACATTTACTAAGGTTGATAAATTTATTTGAAAATATTCTTATTTATTCTTATGGAATTATTAGTATTTATTAAATGTATATAGATAAGAATATTTAATTTTTTATATATTTCATTTAATTTTAAAAAATATCAAAGACTTTATTGGTTTTTTATCGATTACCATAATCGATTTATTAATTCGTACCTTTGTTGTACTTGACATTAAAAACGGGCACAGTATTGATCGAAACAGTTGGGGCCATTGTTGTAATCGTTGTTGTTTGTGGAATATCTACAGAATTAGATTGAGCAGATATTAATGCAAAAAATGACATTTTGAAATCAGCATCGAATGTCTTAGCATATTTAAGCAACGAGTTCTTCTTGTCCGACAACCGATAACCGATTTACCCTACTCAGTTGGCAAATTATATGGCATAAATGATTAATCTGTAGCACGTCCGTTATCGTCATCGAATCAAACATATTTATTTATGCAAGCAAGTTCATCGAGTATACCAGCTCATAAATCAATCACTGCCAATGCTGGAGCCACGCCCAATTTCAGTCACTTGACCTGGGTCAAAGGTAACTAAACTTGATATATTCCCATTTATTATGCACATTGTTTTTTCTTTCCTTTTCTTTTCGCATTGACCCGAAATTAATTAAATGCCACAGTCGAGTCTAAATAAATAGAACCAAATTACCCTTGGCGGAGTCTGAGTTATGTGAGACACTGTTTAAGCCCGTTACATTAACATTTGCGTTTATAGTTATGGTAATGTATGTAAGTGCTATTGTTGTTGTTGTTATATGAAATACTTACGATACAATTTGATCGCACCATCTGTGTCGCCCAGCGAATTCTTGGCCACACAGCGATAGGCACCAAAGTCTGAAATGTCAACGTCGTAGATGGTCAGACGCATTGTTATTTTGTAGCCCGACTCAAAGGTTTCTGGCACAAAGCGTTCACCTGCAACAGACAGAAAGAGAGAGAGAGCGAGAGAGAGAGGGAGTGAGATAGAGTATGAGTGATAAATACGTTTAGTAATTGCTTCATGTACATCGTGATGAGTGGCTATGTCTATGTCTATGTCTGTGTCTATGTTTGTGTGTGGGCGGCGTAACAAGCTCATATATAACCGCAATGAAATTTAACCCATTTGGCCACAGCTGCAGTCAGTCAGTCAACAGAGCCTGTTAAAGTGACATACTACCATTTCAGCTCTTCAGCCTGAACATATGTGTGTTTGTCCTGTGTCTGGACTTGTCCTGGCTAAAGTAATTTGGCTTAAAAGAAGACAAAATAGAATTGAGGAAAACCCAAAACATTGCTGCCTCGACTTGTTGTCATCTTGGATAACCATGTCTGTGGGTGTGGCACCCTTCCATCCTTCCACCCTTCCACCCTTCCACCTTCCACCAAATCATTCATTTTAATTTATACAAAAACCAAGCTCCCCCATGGCGTTAGTTGCTTTGCTTGGTTTTGATTTACGTTTGATGTCGGTTAGATTTCGTTTAGTCGGAACTAAGCCTGCCATTTCCACTTTTCCACCTTTCCACCTTCCAGCCCACCCCAACCCCATTTGGGGCCATCGACTAACTAACTGTGAAGTCGACCACAGGCAATTGTTATGCATGGCAGCTAAGCAACTGATTAGTTTACTAAAATGTTTCCAAATGGCTTGAAACTGATACTCAGATTTTAGCTAACGTTGTTGTTGTTGATTAAAACCAAATTGGTTTTTGGTCTCTAGCTTGAAAAGCATTTGAATGTCTAAGATTTACGAAATGTGATTTAAGCAGAGATTAAAGAAACTATTTTTTGTCTATTTTTTGCATTTTTTTAAAGAAATTTGAGACTCTATTTTTCTTTACTGTAAATTCAACTGAATTTCTTGAATTTTATATTATATTATTTATGTATATACAACTTTGTATAAATATTATATATATAATGGCTTACATTAATTATTTTCTAAATTTGAATATTTTTTTATATTATTTATTTATTTTTTGTATAACTCATGTTTTGTTTGCTATCTGTTACTAACAAAAAGCAAAATTTGCTAAAACAATTACTAAAAATAAAATAACCAAATGGTTTCATAAATTTGAAAAATAAATTATTTAAAATATTAGGCGTTCTCCTGTCACAGTATTTTTTTTTAATATATAAATAAATATAATTGGATTCTTTAAAATTGAAACAAATATTTGTAAAGTTCAAAGCCAAGGTAAATAAAAGGAAAAATAAATTTAAAAAATAAATAAATTAATAAATACAACAAAATTAAATTAAATAGTAGTTGATCTATTATATTCGCAATAGCTTTTTATACATATACATATGTACATATGTATATGTATGTATATGTCGGAGCTTGCCAACTTTTCATATGCTTGAACATTCATAGCCACGCTCTACAACAAGTTCCCTGCGTTGCTCTCTCTTCTTCACGCAGCTTCTCCATTGCTCTCTAGCAATCAAACATTCATGCTGCCTTTTCATAAGAGACATGCTTGCCATCTCATTCTCTCTATGCAAGACGTTCACTCACTCTTGTGAAGTTCCAATTTCAGTTTATCAAGAAAAGTGCTGCCAACTTGAGTAAAAACTGCAATGCCTACTTTAACAATGAGACGCTAAATTGTCATAAAAATATTGCTACTTTATGTTATATTATATTTATATATAATTATATTTATATATAATAATTATATCATATTTATATATTTATAAATATATTTGTATATAATAATTATATTCGTGGATTCTTCAATTCAAAATCATAAAATTGATCATCATCACATTGAGAACAAAATTCATTTGAAATACTGAATATATACATATGTATATGTATAACAGATGACAAGGAGTATAATAGGTCGATTATTCTATTTTATATATTATTATTATATTGTATTTATTTGTTTATTAAATCGATTATTCTATTTTATTTTATTTTATGTTTTATTTATTTGTTGAATTAATAAATAAAACATAAAAAATAAAATATAATAGAATAATTGACCTATTATATTCCATATATATATATATATATAAGCAGCTTATTATATATATATATATATATATATATATATATATATATATATATATATATATATATATATATTGTTCACTTATGAATTCTAACGAGCTGTTTAATTTATGAGCTGTAGTCGACTGATAGACTTGGTATTCTGGGAAAAGACTTGGGATCACACATTCACATTTGCTCCCACGTTTCGAGAATAATTCCTTTTGAGTTATCGAATGCTTTGACAGCAAATGGCTATCTGCTTTGCAATTGGCTATATAAATGTAAATATATAAACGTAATTATAGAAATAAATGTGTATTTTCGACAGATAGCATGAAAATCGATTTCGTCTGCTCTCAGAGTTATGCGGCGACAGAGTATCTCAAAAAATCATTAGTTAACACGTATAAAAAAATAAATTTGCTTTCGACTATGTATATATCTCAACATTGGATACATCTGTCCATCTGTCCTCGTTACTTATGTTTTCTCTTTCAATTTTATTATTTAAAATTACTACTAAAAATTCCTTAGCTCCTCAGTCTAATAAAAAGATCAATTTAAGTTGTGCTCAATGATGTGGATCTGATTGGAAACAATTTTAAATAAAATTTTTCACGTTCATTTCGTAATGTTATGCGCGTAAGCAGCTTAAAGTTGTCACTTGATGTAGTTCAGAAAGCAACCCTTTTATGTTCTTATGAAATCCAACGCACTTTGAAAAAGAAAGTCAAAAAAAAAAAAGGTAAAAAAAAGAAACTCCATTAAAAACTCAGAGCTGGACGACAGTTGCTGGCTACTGAAACTGCTTTTGACTTGAGGTCATTTTCAATCACTTTTTCCATTTTGTGTCACAGGGCAGTCTGAAAACAACACGCCAAAAAAAGACTGCGAGAAAGAAATGGAGAGAGAGAGAGAGAGAGATAGAGAGAGAAAATAAGAGAGAGTAAAAAACGAAAAGTTTCTGAATGTCTGTGTGACTTTTTCACAGAGCTCTCAACGATAAGGGGCAGTGGGCAGGGGATAGGAGACAGGGGCAGGAGACTGAAGTTAAGGGAGCAAGTGCAGGTTGCGGTTTGGAGTGTGCGACCATCGTTGGCTTTTTGCTTGTTTTCTTTTCTTTTCTTTTTTATTTTTGCCATGCAGTTCATTTGCCGTGCAAGATGAGTGGGCGTTTGAGTGAATGGATGGATAGCTGGCTGGATGGATGGTCAGCTCTTATAATGGCCGCAGGAAATTAAGTTGAAATTGTGCCTAAGGGTCGGAGAGCAATCATCGCGTTGTTGCCAGCACCAGCAGACATTGCTGTGTCAAATTAATTACATTTTGCTGGATTATCTGAAAGTGGGCTTAGCTCTTTGTTAATAGAGTTTTAAGTGCAGTCATAGCAGAAAGCTATAAACAAAACAAACTTCAATTGATAGTGGTGTCCACCTGTAGGGCAAGTATGTATATATGAACTTATATCATAGCTCGCAAATAACAGTTAATCGTTTAACTGTTTACGTTCTACTCATGAGAGAAACAGAATGAAAGCATACATATATGCTCTTACTCTGAGCAAGAGAATTTGTTTGTGTTCCGTTTCCCTCTTCGTCTGAGTGCGTTGATCTATTTACGTTCTACTCTTTTAAAGAGACTTATTACGCTAGTTATACGATAGACACTCGCACTCTGAGACTTATTCGGGGTTGGAGATCTCAAAAACGCAATGCAGACCAACTTCAAATAATGTCTGAATGCATGTGAATTCATTGAGAAGGTCTGCAATTCGTTGAAGTACTCATACTGTATATATATCACATACATCGAAATATATTTAGCTTGATATTTGTTGACTTAAGGTCATCAATCATTTTTGATTAAAGAAAATATTTTACTAAGATTTAAAATTAAAAAAATAATAATAATAATAAACACAAAAAATAATTCAGAATTCTTGTTAAACTGTAAATGGCTTACGCTTATGTAAGTTTTATAGTATATAGTATTTTCATAACAATTTAAACATTGAGTTTTAGTATATAGTATTTTCATAACAATTTAAACAATTTAACAGTTTACTTACCCGGCACAATAATTGTATCATTCTTCATCCAATAATTGATGGACTTGGGATATGCTTCCGATTGGCATTCGAGAGAAATGTTCTGTGCCAATGCGGCGCCAACTAATTGATTTTGTATCCAAATCATTGGCGGAACTATAAATGGAAAAAGTTGGAAAAGTCAGTAAGTGAAAGGGAGAGACATTGAGAGAAAGAGAGATATGTAGAGAATGAGAGAGAGAGAGAGAGAGAGTGAGAAATAGTTACGTGTAATAGTGGAATGTAATTGTAATGGCAGCTCAACAATGTGGCTTAAATGAATGCAATAGAACTCGTATATTATATATATAGTATATATACACTCACACATATACACATACACACATACATAGACCGTTAATGTTGTGGCATATGAGCCTGAGCCAAAGGTATTCGCATTCATATAAAATTCCATTTGTTATTGTTTGCCAATGCGATTTGTTGCGGTTTGCTCTCTTTTATTTATCCAACTAATTGGTTTTTAATTTTTATTAGAGGTAAGGTGCGATAGATAGATAGGGTCAGCGTTTGTTTATGCTCGGATAAGTGGAGTTCGCCTTTTGCCATTGGGGCTTAAATGGTTTACCTCAAGTTTGGAATTTACGCGAGCATTCAGAACATTTTAGTGCGCAGCTAACAGTAAAGTTGCTCCGCAAATTGTTGAGCAACTTAAATTTTTATTTAATTAGCAGCGGAGTTGATGGGGGTTGGGGTCTGGCAGTGCCGAGCAAAGGAGCGCTAAAAATGCTAACTAGCTGGGGCACACTTAATTATTTACTTTATGCATGGCACCTAAAAGTATGCAGCCAGACGGACGGACAAAGGGCGTGAGAGCGAATGAGATGCAGTTGGATAGGGTGCGGGAGAAGAAGTGGGAAAGGTAGAAAATGAGGGAAGTTGTTTGTGCTACACTCGGGCAATATTAAAATGCACAGCATATTTTCTATGGCAAGATTTGAAGTGGCGCTTTGTGTGTGCATGTGCATGTGCATTTGCATGTGTATGTATATCTCTGTGTGTGTGTGTGCTTGTGGCATTGCTGTCTGTGTTACAGTCTGCAGCACATTGCTCATACGAGAGCTGCAGCAGCACCGAGCACTGAGAGAGACGCCATGCGGCGCTCTAGCGCAAAACTATAAATATTTAAATATGCAAAATTGATATGCACCCCAGTTGAAGACTACACTTAAATTCCATAGCCCATTTCCAAATTCCTCCCCACCCCACCCAAATACAAAATATGTATACTTACAGTGCACAATGAGCATGACACGTTTGCTAACTGTTGGCGGTATGCCATTGGAGGCAATGCAGAGATAGGCGCCCATATTCAAGCGATTCACTTTGGCAATGGTCAGAAAGGAGCCATTGTATGCGATAGCTGTAAAATGGAGAGAGACAAGGAGATAAAGAGATAAGAAAAGAGAAACATTATTAGTCAATTGATTATGATATTAAATACTTAACAAACAATACAATCATTCATTCAATTTCATTTTCTGCTTTGCTCTGCTTATTTCTGTTTCATTTTGAATGCATTTCATAAAGAAATAATTCTATATTCGCATACACAAAAACATGCCCTTAGTTAACTCTATGTGTTGATTTAGAATTTTTACCAAAAAATAGCTAACAAATATGTAAAACTAGGAATTTGGGCTTCCCAATTGGCATGCCTGCTACATAGATACATATTTGCACTCTGCTAAAATACTGTTCTTTTTTATTTATACCCTAAGCCCATTTAAAAGTGGCAAATCAGGGTATACTTGTTTTGTTGAATGTATGTAACAGGCAGAAGAAGGCGTGTCCAACTCTATAAAGTATATATATTCGATTTGAGATGATATAAGAGCTAGAGACTTAATTCGTTTTGTGTTAGGTTCGTATATTGTACGCGCAGTACGAGTTTGTTTCAAAAAATCGATAACTTTAAACGTTTAAAAGTTATCGATAAAAATATATTTAAAAAATTTTTATATTGTTCATCTTTAGATCTAGAATCTTCAAGTTTTTTCATATATAAATACGAGTTTGTTTCCAAAAATCGATAGCTTTCATCGTTTAAAAGTTATCGATACAAATATATTTAAATAATTTGTATATTGTTCATCTTTAGATCTAGAATCTTCAAGTTCATAAAATCTAGATTTTTGTCAGATTTTAGATACCAACCCCCAATTCAGTGTGTTATGCATGCAGAAACGAAGCATATAAGTCTCGGCATATTTTTGGTTCTTCGAAGTGTTCAGGGGATCTCTTAGTCGAACAGTTTTTTTGTTTTTTTTTTTAATGAGTCTAGTGTAACATGAATTTTTGGTCAATTTTGCATGCCAATTGCAAATTTTCATTGAGCTAAGCCTCTGTCAACAAAATACTCGAGCAAGTTAATTCCTAGTGTGATTGGCTCGAGTTCTCATCTATATTTTCTAGCCTGGCTTGGCTTGGCCTCAATATTGTTTGGTTGCCTGCTGGTGCTGCTGCTGCTGCACATTGGCATTTTATGGGTTCAAGTCAAAATCGTTGGCCGCTGACCGATTTATCGATTTGGCCAAGTGGCTGCAATGAATGTTTCATTTGCTACCAGCTAGGACTGTGTGTGTATGTATGGGTGTGTGTGTGCGGTTGGGCATGTGAATTGGAATGGCTCATTGCACGTTGCGACTGAGGCACCTGTCATACGTTAGCAAACATTATCGCTGGCACATTGTTGGCTAGCCTTAATGTACTCAATGGAGTATGTGATCAACTCCTTGTGGTTTGATAAGCATCAAATAGCAAACTTGACTATTTTCCTACTACTCTGCACTCTCAATCTAACTCTGCTACTCTTGCAGTCAATTTAAAGTAACAACTGAACTACATTTCTTTAATATTTTTAAGCATTGGAGAGTCAATATAATGATTTTGTGTAGAAGATTTAGGTGTAGACAAATCATAAAATTACAGAAAAACATATATATAAAATATTACCATTTTAATTTTATTAATTTTACAAGTCAACTGACAAAATGTTAACAAAATAAAATATTGATAAATTATCTTATTAAAGAGTAGAAAATATGAATATTAAAGAGAAGAAAATATGAATATTAAAGAGTAGAAAATATGAATAAATAATGATAAATAATGAATTTACTTATTAAAAAATACAAAATTATGCGCTCTTGAATCAAAATTGTTTAACTTAACATATTAAAAAAAATCATAGCTTAGCATAGCATATCAAAGAATACATTTTCATTATTTAAAAATTGAAAATAGTTCTTTATGAAAAAATCTTTAAAATTTTAAATATACATATATGTATAAAAAGACAGAGCAAAATATGGGTTTTAAATGCACCAAATGGAAATATTCATCTTGAGTCTCAGCAACATTGCTTTATTTAAAATTTATTCTATTTTATAAATATATTTACTGCTTCAATTTTTATTATTGTTATTAATTTTTAATTTGTTAAAAAAAATTTGTGTTTAGAAATATAAAAATAGGAAATATATCAAATATTGTTTATTTTTGCTTGTATTAAAATTTAAAAGAAAAAAATA
Organism: Drosophila stalkeri; assembly: GCA_035047405.1. Taxonomy (NCBI): domain Eukaryota; kingdom Metazoa; phylum Arthropoda; class Insecta; order Diptera; family Drosophilidae; genus Drosophila; species Drosophila stalkeri. The sequence goes on from JAWNPR010000039.1 coordinate 26,277,274, forward strand.
TTTAAGTAAATTAAATACAAATGTACTTTATTTAGATACACTCGAAAAATAAATTTAAAATTTATTAAAAAATAAAGTCAATATGTGAAATAATAATTATAAAATTAAAAAATAAAATAAAATAAAATAAAAATACAGTGAGTTATAATTATATTAATTAAAAAAAAGAACATTTACTGATTTAAAAAAAATACATATAACATATTAATTACAGTTAAAGTGAAAGACAGTTTATTTCTACTATAATTTGTATAGCTCGTAAAAGAAAAAAAAATACTAAATAAACAAATAAAATAAACAAAATGGAAAATATAAAAATGGATGATATAATTTAAATTTTATATTACCCATTTATTTATTTTCCATTTTATTTATATTATTTGTTTATTTATTTATTTAGTTTTTTTTTTCTTTTACAAGACATACAAATAAAAAAAAAAAATATATAGTCACATTTTTATAAAATATTTAATTAAAATCAATTCCAATGAAAGTGAAACATAGTTTATCTCAATTATAATGTGTATGGTTCTTTAAACGCAGCAATTCTTAAATCTTCAATTCAATTTACTTTCGATTTCTTTGCCCTTGCACCAAGAGGTTCCTCAACCATAATTTCACGCTCACTATATAATTCTTGCAGCACTCTGCCTTGAGTGTAGTCACGAATGGCAAAGTAATTATGGCCGGGCGTTAGTTATGATTGAGTCGTGCTGCAGTTGGCTGCACTCACGTTTCTAGGGGGAACTCCCCCCCCCCCCCCCACACCCTCCCATGAAAGTTGATTTAAAACGCATGAGCACATGCAACTTAATTCGAAGAAAACACGCGTCTTTGTTTAACTTCGACATTGTGGCAAATAATTTACATGGTGACCCGCAGAATCTTCCGCCAGAGTCCATTTGTCATGCATGCAGCGTGCAAATGCAGACACCCACACGCACACACATAGACAGAGAGAGAGAGAGAGAGAGAGGGAGGAACAAAAAAGAGAGAGAGAAAGAGTCGTACTTACCCTCAGCTCCATTGGGTAGTGGTATCAGCTCGCCACCTTCGCGTCGCCAGGTTATCGTTGGCGTTGGTGACCCGGTCGCGGCGCATTTGAGGGTTACATTTGACCCCTCGCGTATGACCATGTCCGTGCTGGTGGGATAGTCCAGTATGTCTGGCGGCACTGTGTGGACACAAGCACACACATACACGCACACACACACACACACAGACATACATAGTTATGGCAACAGTTACAAGCGACATATTATTCATACGCCGCGTGGGCCGTGCAATGGGCATAGAGTCCATGAATTGTTCGCCAGGTGTCAGCAGTTGGCAGCAGCAGCAGCAGCAGCATTGTTATTGTTGTTGTTGTTGTTGTTGACATTGTTGGTTGGTTGGTTATTTGGTTAGTTTACAGTTGTTGCAGTTGTTGTTGTTGTTGTTGTTGACATGTGAGTGAGAGAAAATGCAATAAAGAATTTTTGTTGAGTGGCTTTATTTCCATCAGGCTTTTAGCAAATTGTCGCTACTTTGTCTAACTGTTTCGAGGCCATAATTGATTTTTATAAATTTTGTATAATTTTTAATATGTAAATTTTTAAATAGCTGAATATTTTTGTCTGAGTTGTTGAATTTTAAAGTGAAATATATAAAATTTTGAATCAATTTAAAATATTTTTAGTTATTATAGAGATTATGTTATGGATAATTCAAAAGGTTGCAATGGAAAATGTATAATAAATTGTCTAGAATATTATTAATAGTTTTAATTATTGAGTGCACCCTCGGTTAACGAACCCAATTCGTTCGAGCAATAACGGTCAATGGACAATGGCACTATAATTTGTATTTGAGATTTTCCCAATATTCGTTTTTTAACATAGACAGAAATATACATAATAATAATTGTGCCCCAAATTTTTGGTTGATCGTTATGTAAAACATTGTTTGTTAAGTGAAACTTAATTTTTCATAAAAATAGTATTATATTATATATATTCTTATATTATATTTATGATTATATTATATATATTCTTATATTATATTTATTATTATATTATATTTATTATTATTATTATTATTAATTTTAAATTTTAAAAGCTTTCAGATCGCGCAAATACCAGTTCACAGTTTTATTACTTTGAAAGATCGACTCAAAAAAAAAAAAAAGAAAAAGAATTAAAATAGGAGATTTTTGTTCTATTGAGCGGCTTGAGTTAACTATTCGTGTAACGTTCGTGTAACGAACATCGTTTAGCAGCGATATGATTAGAGTTCACATAATGAGACTGATTGAGCAAGTAAATTAAAAAGTCAGTGGAAATGGTATTCACACTCATATACGACGCATTTACACACTCAATTCACGCATGCACATACATCCACAAAAGACTTTGCCTCACTTAACTCAATTCAAAGGATATGTTAAATCCAGAGCGAAAATAAATAAAAGAAATCGGAGCCGATCGCGAACGATTTAATTGATGAGCCAATCAAATCGATTGCTCTTTAAATTTTTTTTTTACAAAAATTGAAAATAAAAAAAAAAATGATGACCTAATTTTTATTAAGGCAATATTATTCTGAAATATTATTTACATATTTCTTTAGTTGGATCAAAAAGTTTTGTGTTTATTATTTTTCTTTTTTTTTTATTTATTTATTTTATTTTATTTTTATTATTTATTTATTTCCATTTATTTTTTGCTGTTTTACATCTGCGTTAATATTTTCTCAATAATTATAGCTTTATTAATTTGCTAATAATTGTTCCTTTCTTTTCATTTTAGTGTAAGAATAGAATTTTTAGGACATAATTAAATATTTTTTCAGAAATATATTATATGCAATGTAGTTAAAAATTCTGTATTCCAAAATGATTGTCATACAACATATTTATCTTTAAATTTGATTTCAATTAAATGACTCAACTTTAAATCTTAATTATTCTGAGTCTAAAGTGAAGTTATCCTCATGAGCTTAATTGCTTTGTTCTATTTATATTTCTGTTTCATTAATTATGCGCATAAATATTTGATGAAATAATCATATATGATATATATGGCACTTGGCCTTTTCCACATCAGAAATTAGAGTAAATTTTTGTTAGAGAAAAAGTAAAAGTAATCAAAGTAAATCATATTATTTTGATATTGAGATTTATGTTATTTATTTTCAACTTGCTGCCTCATATAATTGTGATATGGTCAGAACTTGAATAAACACTCATTTGTGCAATTAAAGTCTTGAGCAGTTGCGGCATCTTCAGCAAGTTTTCGGCGCTGCACAAAGTGAATGAGGGACTGACTCATGCATATCCTACAAGGACACGTCGCTTGTTCCCATTTTTGACATTTACATGCAGCGAGAGCTATCTGCCAGCTAACAGAAAGAACGAGCGACTGGACCAGGACTCAAAACCCGGACACGGACCCAGACCCGTGCCCGTGCCCGTGCCCTTGCCCGTACCCGTGCCCGTGCCCGTGCCCGTGCCCTTGCCCGTACCCGGACCTGTCATCTGTTGTGCGTGCCAGTCTCTGGTGTTACTTGGCAATTAATTATAATTTCACGCTTGACAATTTTTCACTTGCCAAAAAGAGAAGCGAACGACAGTGGCCAGGGAGGAACAGAGGAAAGGCAGTGGGAATGGACGAGACTGTTTGCTGGCCACTTAATGAGGCAGCCGAACAAAATGTGCATTTTATAACTGGAGCATTTAAGGGCAGTTTTCAACAGCAAAAAATGTTCAGTAATTTGCCAAATCTATATAAAACTGATGGACAGCAACAAATTATTGAAAGAACACAAAAGAGAGAAAGAGAAGAGTGAGAGAGAGAGAGAGAGAGAGAGAGAGAGAGGGAAGAGTGAATCTAGCTATGACGTATGTCGTCTATACATCGAAAGTTGAAAGTCTTTCGTGTAAACAATGATGGGCATGTTTTACAAAATGTACTTTTTGCTTTTGCAATCCACACGCGCAACACTCACACTCACGCATTGCGTATACGTCATGTTGAACAAGTTGAGTAGGCAGCAAGACCGCCTATTGACTTGGCCGTAATGGCTGGCTAAATCACAAAGCGCCGCCACAAAGGTATGAGGCAAATCGTTTTTTATCGCTGTCGTGGCTCAGTGAGTGATAATTTATGAAATGAAGTGAAATGTGATGAAAGATAAAAATTAATTCCGAGTGAGCTCAAATTGGGCCTTCGCTTTGGGCAAGTGATGTATCGGGATTAGGTATTAATTTTCATACATTTTATAAATGACAAGAGCTGTTAAGTTGAATTTTATATTTATAAATATTGCATAACTATTTTTGCAATAATTTATTAATTTAATAATCTGCTAATAGATCTGCTAAATTGAATTTTATTTTTTTATTATATTAATAAATATTGCATAACTTTTTTTTTTTGTAAAATGATTTAATAATTTAATAATTTAGATCTGTAAAATTGAATTTAATTTTTTTCGATTATATTAATAAATATTGTATAACTATTTTAAAAATATTTTATTATTATAATAATTTAAATCTGTTAAACTGAATTTTATTTATTTATTTTTATTATATTAATCAGTTTTGTATACTATTATTAAAATTATTTATTAATTTAATAATTTAGATTTGAATTTTATTTTTGTTTATTATATTAATAAATATACTTGCAAAAATATTATAAAATTAAAAATAAATCATATAATAATTTTATAATTTAATAAACTAATTTAATACTCTTAGTCAAGCAATTTTAATCGAATGGAATTTTGACTTTAGAATTTTGTTACTTTTGAACTGGAAACCCTAATTAAATTAATAACCATATATTTCTAAACTCTATATTTGTTATATAGCGTAGCTACTCAGTTTAATGACTCAAATTTATTCATTCAGTTGAATGACAATTTCTCTTAACTCTTAACTCTATTTGCTTAAGCTAAGCTAAGAGCTGTACTGGGCTATGGAAATTAGAAGTGCCAGAGACAGCTTCTAGAGATATTTTTGCTGCTGTCTGTTGTAAATTCGATGCATTAAAATGCCATTTTTCAAACATTTTACGCCATGCACTGAGTCAACAAATCCAGTTTCGATGTGCCAGCCAGCCACCCAACGTCGTTTTGACACTTTCACAGCTTTTCCACTTGAATGCGCCCACTTGGCTACGCTCCTACTTCAACACACAGACACAAACAGACACACACAGAAACACACACACACATACACACACAGTCGCAGTTTGAGGTGGGAAGAGCGCAATCAAGCAGTGGCCATCGCCTCCACTGTCATGCATCAAAGCTGACCGAAAATGGACAACAAATTTCACGTTCATAAAAAATTGTGGACACATTTTACTTTTTATTTTATTTGACAATATTTTCATTCCGCTTTTTTTTTTCTCTTTCTATTTTCGCTTGTGTTTATTTGTTAAAGTTATTGTGCCTTTTTTTTTTTGTCGCCTAGTTGTTTGTGCCGCTGATTGTTTTTGCGAGGCATTGAATTATTTATACGAAACAATATATTTTGCCAATTGATGTTTTGCTTATGGTGTTAAAGGCATTGTCCGAACAAAGCAATACGGTTTATGCGTCTGTGGCTTGCATCCATATTTTTTCATTCGATTCTTTTAGTTATGCATTTTATTTGATTTGCAGCGCGAATGGGTCTAATAATAAATATATCTATATATTGTATATTTTTTTCTTTTTGTGAAGCTCTCGGCTATATATGAAAAATTCACTAGGCAAATATTGAACAATTTTAGTTGTTTGCAATTCATTTGTTTAGAAATAGATATGAAGAAGTTTTTGTCTCTTGAGGGAAATTAATTTGTTTTTTTTTTTTCTATTCTGTTTGTATTAGAAATTTGTATTTGTATTTTAAATGTCTTGTTGATATTTTTCTTTATATATTTTATTTTTATTTATTTATTAAAATTAATTTTAAATTAATTAATTTTAAATTTATTAAGTTGAGTTATATATTATTATATATTATATACACAAAACAAAATCATTGGCAATGCAAATGTGATGACTTATCGGTGGTGATACTGCGTATAATATATGTGAATATTTATTTTTTAAATCTTTTCAGCATTTGTGATATATGAGATCGCTGCGTTCACACAGATATATAGAAGACTAAATGAACATCGGCTTTTAACTTGACCAAGACTAAATATGTATGTATTTTCTCCTTTTAGTAGTTGAAAATACTTTTCAAAAATTATTATTGTTTCATTTGGGCTATACACACATGTTAAGGGAAAACGTACTATTTAGCACAAGTTAAAAAAAAAATAAATAAATAAATAAAAAATATATAAAACAAAAAAAAACAAGTAAGAAAGCTGTAGTCGAGACTGCTCGACTACGAAATCCCCCGAACCCCTCTTAGAAAGAATAATATTCTAAGAATTATTCGATTCGTTTCTGCACGCATAGCAAAGTACACATGCATACACACGCTGATCTACGCTTGTACGCATGCATGTGTGTATGCATTGCAGGCGTCTTGCTGACTCGCTGTCTCGCTTGCTCTGTCACGTTTGTTAAGCTGCGAAAACTTATTTGATTCATAATTCTGTTTCGTAATCAAACTGTCAGGTCTATATGTCAAACCAAACTATATGACTTTAAAATAAGTGTTTTAACACATTTTGAGGTGAATTGGGAACCGGGATCCAAAATCTGACAAAAACCGATATTGTATTAAATTAGTATCTATGTATATCTATATAAAAAAAAATAAAAATTATTATGGACTTAGAACTCGCGATGATCTAACATTACATGCAACAGTCTAGCCATCTACACCACGGCACATCTTAAACTCGCAATAGCGAAAACGAATGAAATTCAGTGCTATGCGTCATATACGAAACAAAACAAAAACTAAAGCAGAGGCTGAAAATACAAATATAATTCAAAGACAATGCTAAACACAATTCAAAGACAATTCTGATTCTAAGAATCTGCATGGATGGCAACATAGAAAACAGCCCAAGCTGTTTTGTGTGTATATGTGCACACGCATAGGAAAATTGCTTTGCGTTGCCAACGTTGCTTGCATTTGCATTGCGATTTTAATTGCTTTATTTTGTTTAATAAATATGAACGTATTTAAAGAATTGTATTAAAAGTTTCAGCATATGATCTAGATATTCTATTGAACATTTTACGATTTTTTAGAAATCTCAACGCTTACAATTAGCTTTACATACAAATGTACAAATGCGCACGCAGCCACACGCTGATCTACGCTTGCACGTATACATACATACATATGTATATGTATGTATGTACGCATTGCAGGCGTCTTGCTCACGCGCTGCCTAGCTTGCTCTGCCACGTGGGTTGCGTTGCGACAACTTCTATGATTAATAACTCTGTTTCTAGATGGACATTTGTAATCACACGTTCAGATTATGATCACGACAATCATATCTATATGCCAAACCAAACTGTATGTCTCTAGTATTTGAAATACATTTTTTACACATTTGGGGGTGTGGAGATGAATTGGGGACCGGAATCCAAAATCTGCCAAAAACCGAAATTGTATTAAATTAATATCTATATAAATGTAGAAGACTTGGAGACTCTAACTCTAAAGATGAGCGAGATATAATTTTATAACTGATTCTCGATAAATTGATATATCGATAACTCTGGAAATATAAGAGTTATCGAATTTCTGAAACAAACTCGTACTGCGCGTGCAATATACGAACCTAACACAAAAAGAATGAAGTCTCTAGCTTTTGTATCTTCGGATATCCTTGCGTTCAAACATACGGACAGACGGACAGACGGACGGACGGACAGACGGACAGACGGACATGGCTATATCAACTTTTCTCGTCACCCTGATCAAGAATATATATACTTTATGGGGTCTGCCACGCCTCCTTCTCCCTGTTACATACATTTAACAAAACCATTATACCCTGATTTCCCATTTTCAATGGGTTCAGGGTATAAAAAAAACATTCAAAATTCAAAATATATTCATACCTTTATAGGAATCATTTTTAAAATAATTAATTTAATTTAATTTATTTTAATTCAATTTATAATAAATTTTTAAATTTAATTTATAAATATTTTTTTTTTAATTTTTATAAATAATATTATTTATTTATTATATAAAAATTATATTATTACATAGTTGAATACTTTTTTATAAATATTTGTTAAGGATTATTGAGTTAACAATTTTAATAGTCATTTATTTAAATTATATCTTTTTATTTTCAATTTTTATAGGTTTATTTAACAAAGTAAAATTTGGCTGCATTTGTTTTCTTATTTATTTAGTTTTTATTATTTATATATTTATTTTTTATATATTTATTATTTATATATTTATTTATTTTATTTTATTTTATTTTTTAATTTAAGCCCTGAATTTATTGTTTTTGAGTGACAATATAAGGGTTATATTCATAGCTTACAAATAACGGTTTACCAATTGATTCTTGAAGCTCTTTTTTCGAAATTAGCTCAAATAATTATACCCATTCATTCTCGCTATGAGCATTAGACTTTAGTTCGTTTCACTTTTGTTTCTGTTGAGAGTCTTGAACTATTCGTGTGAATATCGAACAGCGTTAACGGAGAGGTTCGATTGAAGTTGACCCAATGAGACTTAATAAGAGATTGCTCTCTGATAAAAAATCGGTTACGAACCGATCGCTAATGAACTCGTTGAAAAACCGACACAATCGGTTGCTCCCAGAGTTTTTTTTTTCAGAATGAAAGAGACATATTTGCAGACATCGAGAAATGTTTATTTATAATATTTTATATATATTATTTATAATTATATATTTATAAACTAGTCTTTTGATTAATGTTATATAAATTCAGAAGTTGAAATACATCTTTGAAGTAGTTATAATGTCAAATTTACTTATTTATTTTATAAATATTAACTTTATTTTTTATAAGAAAAAATATGAAATACTTTTCTGTGCCTGCATTCAAGACAATAATTAAGCAATTATTACGTGCCCTAATACCTTCTGTTCCCCAAATTGAGTTCATTAGAAGAGCGCTGAAAAGTATGCTACATAAAGTCGCGAACTTCATTGGGCCAAAGCAGAATTGCTTTAAAGCTCGTTTTGCTAACCAACTTTTGTTCATTTGGGTGTGAAGCGGTTTTGGCACTGCACAAAAAAAAAAATAAAATAATTAAAAATAAAATCGAATCAAAAGGAGCTGGCAAAACGCTGACACACTTTATATCTGTTGCTATGTGAACTGACAAATTTTCGCGCTGTGTAGGCAGCACATAATGTGTTTCGACATCAATGAAAACACAATCAACCAAAGTGGTTACTTACGACCGTAGTAAAATGCCGCGGTTTTTGGGCTGAAAATGAGTGGGGCGCGTCTCTGCACGAAAGCAACAAAACGAAGCCAGAGAAACCCAACCAGAGACCCTAACCATGCCTTGGGGGCGGCATATTCATTTAAAATCTGTCTGGGATCCGACGCTGAGCTTGTCTCCTCTGAGGTTTTTGTACGCCAGCTGAATAATTAACGTGGGCACATGGACAGACATGGACACGAACACGGACATAGAAACGGACATGAAAATGAACATGTACATATATATAAATCTAAAGAGCATGAGAGAGAGAGAGAGAGGGGGAGAGGGGAAGAGAGAGAGAGAGAGATTGAGTGCACGTAGCATGTAAATTGTTTCATTACCTTTCACTTTGCTCTGACCAGGTGCCTTCTGATTGTTCATTGTCTCAATCGAACCGGTGGGAGAGAACGCATCTAACTAATGTGCTGGCTAAGTGAAAAGTAAGGCCGCTTTAAAAAAAAAAAAAAAAAGTCGACCTTATGCGCTTGCCTTAAAGGGCTGGCTAACTCAATTAGCCAATAGTTTGAAAAGCGTTCGCCCCCTTTGCGAGAGCGTAGCAATTAGACTCAATCGTGAGCTTGTTGAAAGTTGTGCACAACTTTGCCGACTCTCGATTGGAACACCTAAACGACTCCACTCGCCACTTCGCTGAGTAATTAGCGCAATTTGTGGAGCACAAAAAAAAAGAAGAAGAAAATACTATCAAAAGTCGTGAGCGTCAATTGATCGACTGAGCGCCCAGCCGCAAGCCAGACAAATAACAATTCAATTCTAACTCACACTCGACTATAAAAGTTAATTTACGTGTAATTGTGCCGCGAGGGAGTTGTTGTTATTTTTTGTTTCTTAATAAAAAAAAGTACAGTACACACTGTTCATTGAGCAACCCAAATAGCTGCTGTAAAATTATCGACTTCTATGGTTGCATTTTGTTTACTCACCGACAACATCCAAATAGCCGACTTGACTCTTCATCGGATCCGTGTTTATTTGGCACATATACCTGCGGGTTGTAAAGGATTTCTCATGTGAGTCGACTCTTTCGCTCTTTCCGTGTCTTGTAACTTGTAAAATGAAATAGAAACCAGCTCGCAGCAAGCACGTTAAGAAGGCATGCGTGAAAGCGTTTTATGGCACAAAAAAAAATGTGTACATAAATATGAAATAAACATGATCGTAAAACGCTGTGTAAATAAAAACTACCAACTGCATAGAATAAATGCCAGCAGTTTAATATACGAGCAAATAAATTTAAAAGCGAAAGAAAAAACAAATCAAAGCAAAATAAAACCAAAAAGAAATTGATGTTAAATCAAGTTAAGGCGTATCTGGAATATAAAAAAACTGCTCAATAAAAAACGTCTTTATTTTTATAAAATATTCATAGAAAATATAAAGACATAATAATGCGAGACAATATTTTTGTTAAAAATTTAAAATCTATATGAAAAAGAAAAGAAAGTATAAAAGAAACTGTTGACATAAAATATGCTTAAAAAAACGTTCAAAATTATTTTAAAATTTACTAAAAATATACTCTATACGTACTAAATATATATTTAAAAGAGAAAAATATGTATACATATTTTTTTTTTTCTTGAAAATAAAAGAAAATAAAATTATTTATTTACCAAAAATTATTAAGTACTTATTAATTTATTATTCTAGTACAAAAGCTGGAAAATATTTTTTTAATGTCTGTCCATATAAAAAATAAATATTACTTATGTGTTTATCATTTGAAACATTATTAATATTTTTCATTTGAATAAATATTGATATTTTCCTATAATATTTCATATAATATATTTGAATATCTAAGAATTTATTTTTTATTTGTTTAATAGAAAATGTGTGTAAAATACAAACAAACAAAAAAATACATCTACATATGTAATAAAAATAAAATAAAATTAATAATAATAATAATTATATAATAAATTAAATAATTATATGTATGTAAAAACAAAATTTTAATACAATTATATGAACAAGAAATCAAACATTAAATTTATTTTCTAAAACTTTAGCTCCACATTATATAATATAAAAATTCCTGTTAAATTTTATTATATTTTTTAATTTTTAAATATTGTATTGTAGTCTTAAACACAGTTTTACTGGTAGAAAAAATAAATACTGCATATAATCAAAAAGAAAGAAAAACTTAAATAGATCTTAAGACTATAAATAAGCTCAAACATAAAATCAACTTTATGTGCATGCACTTTAAAATGTTATGTGCTCGTATTTGTCCATATTTTATAACTAGTGTATAAATATATAAAAGTAAAATCAAGTATTTTATATGTATAGATTTTGATAGTCATATAGATTTGGTTTACTACCATCCTTTGTCGGACTCCTTGACATCACGTATACGCAGTATCCAAGCACGTTTCTCGGCGTGAGTAATGCTCATGCGATGATTCTTGGTTATGACGTGATTTTGTATCGTTAAAATCGTCTGTGTATCGACACGTAGCCACGCAATCTGCACAAAGAGAAATAAATGTATATATATACATATATGTGAGTATAAAATTATGAAACTAAAGCGTTCAACTCGCTTTAGGTGCAATGTTAATGCCTCGCTAGCGTGGCCCAAACTCATTTATTAACCCAAAAGACACCAAAAATGTCGCCGAAAGGCGGCCAACGCTTTGGCTAATGTGCCATAGAGAGAGAGAGTGAGAGAGAGAGAGAGAGAGAGAGAGTGAGGCTCTGATGTAATAAGTGTTGGTTCTAGCTTTAAGTTGTGCTATTTTAAATTGACTACATCGTGCTCTGAGTATTCCTCATTGAATAGCTTACATATCATTGCTATACAGTCTGGAGCACTTAAAGCTCGACGTAGACAACTAAACAACAAGTCTTGAGTTCTCATTTAAATGAATGCCTGTCCCAGGGCACACACACACACACACACGGACACACATCGAGAGGAGCGCTCAAATTATAAGGTAGAGAAATTGTTGTCTTTTTTCTTTTTTTTTGCATACAGCACTCTGTTATGAAAGACATCAATTCACTAGCTTTCAATTTGTACGTTTAAATGCAGCAACAGAGAACGGACAATGGACAACGGCCAATGGACAACGGCCAATGGTCAATGGCCAGCGGACAATGGCAAACAACATTATTTGGAATTACCAACATAATAAGCATCACATTTACCATTCGAGCATGGGCGGCTGGTGAACGATATCATCAACATCAGGCCAACCCGTAAGATTATCAATTTGTTGCGTGTGCTTTGGCCAGGTCCATTTACTACCTTCCCAATGGCCATTGGAATGGGCCTAAAAGCTGACTAACAAAAATTTGTGGCCAGCCGTTTGCTATTTTCGTATTTCGGCAATTCATTGAGCAGCAGCGTTCTCTGCTCCTCTTTTTTTTTTTTTTTGGCCTCTGCTGGGTCTGCCGGTCACGAAATCAAAGTGACGCCCAAGGGGCTTGAAACGTGCTTCGTTTGCCGGGGAGTGAAAAGGAGTAACTGGAACTGAACGGAAAACCCTTACGAAAAAGGGTCAACGTAAATGGCGCACGCATTATGCGTTTAACGAGACGACACGCACCAACAGCGAGAAAGAGATGGAGAGAGAGAGAGAGAGCGAAAGAGAGAGGGAGAGAGATGGAGTGAGAGAGGGAAACACCCATTGAAACTATGCCACGTTTTATTTGATGAAGTGTAAACTGTTTGAAATGACAGCGCCGTTGGCAAATTTCCATTAGGCGCAACACCTAGCCAAAACATCGGACCCATCTAATTGTTAACGGTTTTTGCCAAACTATCAAGCGACACGCCCAGCAGCTAACACCGCCTAACGGCCATCACCACCCTGGTTTGGGATCACCTTACCTTATACGTTTGCAAATTGTCAACGACACACTGCAGCACAGCCTCACGGCCAACCGGCACGGTAACGTTCTGCAAGAGCTCTCCAAACTTGGGCAAATCTGCAAAATTGAATAGAGTGAAATCGGTTTAATTTTTGTAATCGAAATGTGCAGTGATTCGGTCTAATCTAAAACAAGGTACATATCAGAGTGTTTCCCGTATTCGAGCATTGAAACCTCTGTATATACCTTTCATTAGATTCAACTGAAAATCTCATTAATTGCTTAATATTTCTGTTTGTGGAGAAATCGTTTAGTTCGACTTATCTTAGAATAGGGGAGCTTAACTTTATTTAAATACTCAAGCTAAGAACCTCGATTCTTTGATAATGCAACTGATAGCAACAAATTTAATTGGGAGAGTAAAGTGAAAAAAAAATTAATGAACAAAATATTTAACGAATAATAAATAAATAATTATTAAATAATCAGATTATTTTACTTTTTTTTTTTTAATATATATATTTTAAAAAGCTGCAACGCTTCATTTTACTCAATTATCTTTCTTTATTCTTTTTGTTCTCGCAGGAAGTATTTTCAACAAACCTTTACCTGTATTTGTTAAAATTTCTTTATAAATTCTTTTTTATATTTACAGGGTGAACCTTGACCTCAGACGGCCACGAATGTAACAAGCGATCTCCTCGATTATACGCAATGTGAATATATGCATACGAAATTAATTTCTAATAAATTATAAAATCGCAAAAATATATTTTTAAAATATAATAATTATATATAAAATATATATACTATATTAAGACAAATAAATCATATATATCCACTAATACCCTTACAAACCGACCTGAAGAAGAGATCATGCTAATTAATCAGCTTGCCTTTGCAAGTTAATAAAAAAAATTATTTTTATATTGTATTATTATTATTATTATTTTTATAAATATTATTATTAATTATATTAATTTATTAAACTCAAAATTTGGAATATGCTAGGTGCGTCTGCAAGTCCAAATGGCAAACGAAGAAATTCATATTTCTCATTATTGATGGAAAAGGCGGTTTTTCAATGTCAGCGTATTTCATTAAGATTTGATGAAAACCAGACTCTTAGATCAAAAGTTAAAAAGAACTTGGCTTTACCTAAGTGTTACCTAGTATTACCGAGAGATCTGGCATCGGATATCTATCAGGAATTGTATTTATATTCAATTTTTTATAATCGATAACCAAAATGTGCCATCTTCATTAAACCCATACTGTAGAGTTATAAAGACTTTTACTTGACCTTATTATAATTTTATCTAACATTAATTTCTTTATTAACAAAGTTATGAACTGAATGTGGATAAAAGGGTATTCTTTACTATAAATTGGAGTATCGGTTACCGTTCTGATTTCACCTCTAAAGGGAAGAGATATTCGTATTTGAGAGTGTTTGCTTTTAATTTCCTGAATGATTTGTTCAAGATTTGCGAGATCAACCATTTTATCAATGGAATGATTTACTTTGCATATGGAAGAGTATACTGACAATTTTCTGCTCTACTTAGCTTTCTTCATTTTATCCTTATTTCTCTTGAGATTTTTATTAATTTCTTTCTTTTTTATATTGGGGTAATCAGAGTCACTTGATGACGATGATTCTATGTCGGATACATTGAATACTGAATTTGATTTAAGAGTTTAATTTGTTAGCTAAGGAGTGACACAATGCGCCTTATCTAGATTTTTATTTTTATACCCTGAACCCATTGAAAATGGGAATTCAGGGTATAATGTTTTTGTGAAAATGTATGTAACAGGCAGAAGGAGACGTCGCAGACCCCATAAAGTATATATATTCTTGATCAGCACAAAAAAATAAGTTGATATAGCCCTGTCCGTCTGTCCGTCCGTCCGTCCGTCCGTCCGTCCGTCCGTCCGTCCGTCCGTCCGTCCGTCTGTCCGTCCGTCCGTATGAACGTCGAGATTTCGGAAACTACAAGAGCTAGAGAGCTGAAATTTTACATGAACACTCGTATCTTAGATACGCAATACAAGTTAATGTTGTTTTTCGATAACTCATCCCATTCCTTAATTATCGATAAAAAATCGAAAATTCGTTTACGTTTTTTAGGTTTTTCGAGCATAACTTCTAGACCGTTTTAGCTAGAGACTTCAAAATTGTATATTTAGATAGATATTATGGATACGCAGATTTTGTAATTTTCAGATTTTGGATGCCACACCCCCTTCGCCCCCAATTTGAAAAAACGCATTTCAACTACTAGAGACTTGTAATTTGGCAAATGGACAAATTTGAATGCAATTAATATATTCTGAAAGTTTCATGAAGATAGTCCATCTAGAAACGGAGTTATAAGCGTTCAAAGTACAGCCCATCCCACCCCCAAACGTCGGCAGCAACTGCGCGGTTAGCAGAGCGCTTGCTAAAGAAGAAGAAAATTCATTTTTTTTTTTCAGGGTTCAGGGTATCTCGTAGTCGAGCCGTCTCGACTAGAGCCATCTTACTTGTTTAAATTCATTTTTTCTGTTTTATTATTATAATGCAGGGAACCTTTTGATATTGTATTAACATCTTTTAATAGTTTATAGCCGATTAACAAATTTGCTTCTAGGTTATTGATTTCATAAAATCTATATCGTTTAACGAAAATATTTATATTATGAAAGTGTGTTATGATACTGTATCCATTAACAGTTTTTACTCTTTTTTTAATAACTTTTTTTTGATAAATAACTCTGGGTTATCATATATTCCTTTTTTAATATACAAACTGTAGCGCCTGTATCTTTAATTGTTTGATTATTTTTTTGTCTATTCTATAGATGAATCGGAGCTCTCTCCGTGTTCCACTAAAAAATGATATTCCTGAATATTATTTACGTCCATAACCTTCTTCTGTTGATGAGTTGTTTGTGAAGAGAATACTCTTTTATTGGCTTACTCTAAAATTGGATTCTGTTGAAAAGACGGATTTTGTATTTGAATATGGATTTATCTACATCCATTGATTCTTGAGGAGGTTGAACATTTGGTTGCTTCTGATTTTGCGAGTTCTGATTGAATCGTAAACGATTATCATGTTTTTTTTTATGAGATTTATTATGTTTTGTTTGTTCGTTTTTATTTGCGTTGGATTGTTGTAAATGAATGCAATGGTTATTAGCGAAATTAGTTCTTTTGGTAATTTGCTTCTAATTCCTGAGCTTTTGCTAAAGTATTTGGAAGGTTTTCTGGCTTAACAGAAAACAAAGTCTTTGATAATGAGCCTGTGATGAAAACTTGCAAAGCGTTATCCTTGTTCTTATTATTTAATTGGCTTTGTCGCCATATGTCATAATAGTTTTGTTTATTAGCTGAGTTAATTTTTTATTAACCAGGTTGTAATATTCAAGAACTGATAAATTACTCAGTCGTCTACAGTATGGAGTTTTAGATCTCTATGGAGGGTAGAGCCACACACGTACCAGGGGCAGTTTGTGATTTGCCGCATTGCTCGATTTTGTAGGACCTGTATGCATTTGTAGTGACTTTTAGCTGATATTCCCCAGATCTGTATACCATAGAGCCAAATCGGGGCCACACAGTGGACGCGACGCCTGTCACTATATGTAAAATCTAATATGGCAAGTATCGCATCAAAGTTAAGTACGGTTCCGTGATTTGTTAGAATATCGTTTGCCCTATCAGTGACTTTGTTTCTATGCATTGTTAAGGCACCTACGTATCTTCTACTTCTACTACTGCTACTAAAGATTTAATTGTATCAAACGATTCGTCGCATCGAATTGCGTCATTGATTACTGTTGCTTTCTATTCTTGTTCATTATTAGATGATAATGTTAATTGTGATTTTAATTCTGCAATTTGTTCTTGAAGTACTCTAGTTTGGTTTGCTATCAATTGAGTTATTATATCTGCTGTTAGATTGTTAGCCATTTTTGAATTATTCCTAATTACTTTTAATTTTCCTAAATTTTCAATTAAATAACCCTAAATTACAATTTTAAAATAAAACATTTTTTTTTTTTTAACTATTAATTAATGAGAAAAAAATATATATATATACTTGAATATATATTGTGAGTCGAATGAATGTCGCGACATATACTAACGACAACGCTAATATAAATTAAAAGACGAAGTCAAGGTTAGATTATGACAACTTGCTTTATTGAATATTAATTTAAGACTAACAATTGTGTGTCTATTGAACAATAAAGTAAACTCTATCAGAACGTTTGCAACTTTCGGATGATGCATGTTGCTGGCAACAAATGTTTACTTGTGGGTGATGCATGTTGCTGGAGATGGTTTTATGCTGACTGTGATTTATTTCGATCGATGCCGATAGATGGGGGCGAAGCGCTGGCTTGGCTAGTCTTTGTTTATAATTACCGAGCTTGGGAATATTTATATTAGTGATTTGGCTACAGGAACAGCTTTTCTATATTGTAGACGTAATCAGCATGATTATGTCACTATATATATATAATTCACGATCTTTCTTGGAGTTTTAGTAAATTGGGTGGGTCGTCCGTCCTTCCTTACTTCTTAATCGTCTTTGGATTATTCCCATATTTTTGTTAATTGGTTTTTAGTTTTTCATATTTGGGTTGCTCACAGATTTTTCGTTATTTGGTTTTCAGTTTTTGATTTGGTATTTTTCGTTTTCGTTTAATATTTTTTAGTTTGATTAAACGATTCTTTATCGTGCAACTTTAATTAAATTGTTTGTTTTTTTTTAGTTCTAGAAATCTTTTGTTTCTTTTTTTATACTCTGTTCGCAAAGGGAAAAAGAGTATATTGGCTTTGTTTTTGAGTTTAATTTTTTTACACTTTTTACTTCACATGTAAAGTTCGGCGGCGTACGATTACATTAAAAGGTTTTCATATTCTTTTAATGTGTTTTTTATTTAACATATGCCCCACGTTGGGCGCCATTTAATCAGCTTGCCTTTGCAAGTTAATAAAAAAAATTAGTTTTATATATCAGGGAAATCTTATGCTTACTCTGTGGGAATAGTGCAAGAAGTATTTATGTCTGAGCTGAGTGGCGTGCTGCTATAGCTTTGTTTATGATTGCAAAGAGTGAGTTATGTTATTTGGAAGTTGTTTACATTTATCATAAGATTTGCTTGACTAGCGGGCTGATAACTGGCATGTTTTAGGACATTTCAATTCGCATTTCGTAATTTTAATCATTCTCCTGCTCATATTGCAAGAACATGATCATTTTAGTTCATCAGAACTATATCAATAGCATGGTATAGCCAAGCCTATTTTAGTCAACTGTAAACTAAATCTAGCTGAAAATCATTAAAAACATCATTAAGCTATTAATTTTTCTTAAATTGAAAATTTGGAATAAAATTGATTTAATAACCCATTCGAAAGATATACCATTTGTGCACAGATTTATAATTTATGAATTATAAATAAATTTAAAAATATTATAATTAAGTTAAATATATGAAAAACTGCGTTGATTTTATTTATATAAATTTTATAAAGAACTTATATATGGAACCTATCCTTAGGCGCTTATGCAAATCAAACTGCATTTAATAAACTAAGAATAAAAATAATAATAAATCAATATAATGTCAAGTAGAAAATTATTTATTTATAATTTAGAACTCTGTTATAGAGTTAAAGATAAAAAGCTGCAACTAAATATAAGAAAAAAATAAGAAATAAATAAAAATTATATATATTAAATATGGAAAATATATATATATATTTATAGACCCGTATCACTTAAAAAATAAACAGAAAGAGAGAGAAAAAAAAAGAAATCATCAAACAAATCGTGCATTATTTTCTTTTGTAATATATTGGCGTATTTCCAGGAATATTGAGACAAGTCTTTATATTAATACAAATATTATGCAAATAAGTTTATCAATTGGCAGTTAAATTCAGCTTGACAACCTTTAAAAAAAAAATTGGCAAAACAAAAACGGTTTGTGGATAACAAGTGAATTTCACTTTGTCGATAAGGCCGCAATATGTTTTTTGTGGGCTCTTCCTAGAAAACATATTCAGCTCTCAGTCCACTCTCAGCTTTTGCGCAGTCAATCAATGCTTCAGTGCTCGAATGCCCAGCGAAGCGCTCAAAGGCGCGGGTTGACTTTAAAGGCGCGCCCGCAAGTATGCAACAGATTTGTGGTTTTGAGTGACAGCCTTTAAACTTGTGCCCACACACACACACACACACACACACATACACAGTGTATGTGTCGGCTGTGTGTGTTTTCGTGTCGTTGACATGCCAAGAGGACCTCAACAAAGTTGGCGTTACGTATACGCCCCGTGAATGTTATGAAAACAAAAACGACAAAAAAAAAAAAAAGAGAGAAGAGAAATTGAGGCGCAAAGGAGCCGTCGGCTGAGGAATGTTTTCTTATATGCGGGGCACGCGTCAGTTAAAGCAAATCAACACATAACAATCTTGTACTCAAAATGCGTAAACAATGTGATAAGCAAAGAGAGAGCCACATCACAGTCGCTGAAGATGAGACGAAGCGGGAGCAGAGCCGTGGCGAGGCGAGCAGTGTGAGAATGTTTTTTTTTTTTTATATGTGTGTATTGATGTGGCTGTAAATCTCACTTGCAAGGGGTAAACAGTGCAAAAGTATGAAAGTGTGCTCGACACTGAGAACAACAACAACAACAACAACAAGAGGAGCAGCAACAACTTTGTGTGTTGTTAAGTTGTTTGTCTGTTTGCATGTGTGCCTTGCGTCTTGTCATGTTGCGGATTGTCGCCTAATCTCTGTCTAAATATCACGTTCAGCATCATTTATTATACACTAAACCTTGATTGAGGTATTTTGATTGTAATGAAATGGTGTAGAAATTTGAAATTTTTTTTCTAATTATGTGATAAAAAAAAATAGAAAATTTATATTTATTAAAATTAATTAAAAATATTATAAAATTAACTTGTTTGAGATTGAACATAATTAAAGTAAGAAATCAATATTTATATTAATTAAAATGCGATTTCTTGTATATACAAGAATTTAAATTTAGAACTACATGAGCCTTAATAGGTCTATACGCTATAGCTCCAATGACAAAAGCTGCAACAAAATACAGACATTTAATAATAAAAAAATAAATAAATAAATAAATATATTTTTAACCTTATCAGACCAGACAATTTAAGCTGACTCTGTTTCATTATATAAGCTGACTTTTCTGCTCTTTAAATTAAGTCGTTATTAAGTAAACGTTTAATGGTGGCATATATCTTTAAAAAATATTTAATTTATTAGTATGTATTGAATATTAAAATATAATAAATTTTCAATAAATAAAAAATTAAAAATATTGAAAAAAATTAAATTAATTAAATTGATGTAAAAAAATTAGAATAAATTAACATTATTGCAAATATACCTGACTTAAGTTATAATAGTTAAATAAATAAGTTTTCTATTTTTTTATATTTTGTGTTAAAATATATTAATGAATATAAATCAAAAAATTTAAAAGAAAATAATTAAAAATAAATAATTTAGATTAATGTAAAAAAACATATTAAAATAAATGAATATTGTGAGAAAATAAAACCTATAAAAATTAAATATGCGGTAAAAAATTAAATAAAAAGTAACAAAATAAAAAATCATAATTGAAATTTTTGAAAAAAATATATCTCTTCTTGAGGTAAAGCAAAGTTTTTTAATAGGTATATTAACATAACAAATCAAGGATATTACAAATAATTAGGCGAATGCTGCAATGATCAAGGTCTTAACTCTTTCTTCGCCTGGTATCGAAGGCAAAAGGGATTTCAAAGAAGTTTATTAATTGTATTTTAAAATAGACTAAAGAATAAATAGGTTTGTATTTATGAAGCCTAAAGGACATTCAACGGTAAATTTAAATTTAATTTAATAATAATTTATATAATATTATAATAAATATTTTGTTAGCTTCTCTGTTAATACTCTGTTAACATTCTTTATTAAGGCAGCAAGCTCAGTCTAGCTTACACTAATAAAAAAATAAAAATAAAAAATAAATCAAATATCTTAGCTCAACATATCAATATGTAATTCCTTTATATACTATGCTATGTTGAAGCTATGCTTAAATTATCCAACAGCTCTGCAGCATAGAATGAGTAACCGCATCACACTTCCAAACATTTTGCAATGCAAACATGTTAAGCAACATTGTGTACAGCTCTCTAACAGCAAGTGCATAACTTTTTAATGCAAAGCCTTTAAACTGCACACCAATCTACATCTTCATTAAAATTCTGACTCCAACAATTGATAAAAAAAAGCCAAGTAAGCATACCCTGAAATTTGTATTATAAATTTTTTTGGCGCAACAAAAGTAGGCAAAAAGTTTTTGTGAACAAAAGTTGCAAGAGCATTCAAGCTTCGGTTATGCGATGCGCTAATCGTTGCGCTCAAGTATGCTCCACTAGATAATAATAATGGCACAAAAGTAGGGGCACGACACCAAGTGCCACCAACGTCAGTTGCTGCTCTCCCACTCTCTCTCTCTCTCTCTCTCTCTCTCTCTCTCTTTGCCTCTTCAGCGTGACTGTTAATAAGGCTTGAATATCCCAGCTACTGTCGCGTCAATAAAAATTTGCCACAGACTGTCCTCTCTCTGTGTGTGTGTGTGTTTGTGTCTGTCCCTTCCTGAGTCTCTGCCAACTGGCTTATTATTTCACTGTCTCGCTTGCTCACACATTTAGGCAGTCTGTCTCCCTCTCTCCCTTGCTCTTTGGTTTGTGTTTTGGGTTTTCTGTTGTTGCCTTTTGCCAACTCATTTGATTTGGCTTCGTTTATATTGATATGTGCCTGCCTTGCCTGCTCGCCTCTGCTGATGCCTCTTTCCTCTCCCTCTCTCTCTCTCTCTCTCTCACTCTTACTCCCCCGTCGCTCTCCACGCGTTGCGTGTATTTTTATGGCATACTTTTCGGCGCGTTCGTGTGTAAATATGTGCAAATTCGCCAAATTCGTTACATATTTTGTTGTGGCACATCATTCCGGGCAGCATTGGGTGTGATTGTTTAGTGGATTTATGGGCACATGAAATTAGGATTTAATGTGCATATGTCTTGTGCGTTGAGTGGATTTATTGCACATCCTCATGCACAAACGCCTCCGCCCCTCTCTGTCTCTCTCTCTCTCTCTCTCTCTCTACTTAACATAATGCTTATGATATATGCATATAAAGCAAATCGTTTTTAAGCTAACCCAAGGGTGTGCCTATTTGTTGTGGCTCTTTGTGCTCATCCTATGAGTAAATTCAGATTGTGTGTAGGTGTGTGTGTGTGTGTGTGTGTGTATATATTGTGAAGTGGCTTAACGGCTAAGTCTTTGGCAAGTAAACAGCATGGCTTTTGAGTTAAGCTTTGTCAGACCTTTCTTTTCTTTTCTTTTCATTTATTTTCTCTCTTTGGCATATTGGTAATTGTAATCTTGTGTGTCAGAAGTGCACATTATATCGATAAATACGTGTGGGTATTAAGCTGGATTAAGGTAATATTGCTAAGGAAAGAAAAAAAAAAGAAAATGCGGCCTTTGAATATGTAATAAAAATGATATGTAAGCAAATTGTTTTCGTTTCGATGATCAATGTATAAAAAATAAGATTTTTATTGCTTGACAGACGGTATGCTCTGAATAATAAAATTGAGGATATAAGACTTATGTTTATTTAAATTTTAACTAATTAAATATGCATAATTAAGTCAGTTAAGTATAACAAATGGTTTGGGGCTTAATGTTTCTAAAATATCTTAGTTAACAACATAATTTACAATTGTTTTTAAATTAAAATTAAAACGTCTGTTATTATTTTTTTTTTTTTTTGATTGGGAAATTTGAAAGTCAGGACTAAATATTTTAAATTTTAATCAATATTCTAAACATAATTAAATTATAATTAATTATAATTACATTTACGTAAATAACATTCTAAGCATTTTGCATACTCATTTAATTAATATTTACGTAATAAAATTAGATTCTTAAAAATGTAATTAAATTTGGTTTAAAAAAATATTTTTTTTATAAATGTAAATAGTTATTTTATAAATATTTTAATATTAAACAATTTTTTAAATATTAACATATATTATTTTATATATTCCTATTTTTGTCTCCGAATAAATTAATTTAATTATAGCATCGACAAAGCAGATTTTACTAAATCTCAGAGGGGCAATCGAAATTTTAAGAAATAAATAATTATTAAAAATAATTTATATAATATATTTAATATTTGTCATTTTAAAAATAACTATTTCAGCACTAAATATTTGAAATATAATTAAATATTTTAAATAAAAAAAATAATTATATTAACGTAAATAACATTCTAAGCATTTTACATATTAAAAATATAATATATATTTTAATTTAACATACTTATTTAATTATTTATTTTGTTAATTTTATTTTTATTTATTATTATTATTATTCTCAGCTCAAAATCAAGCGAAATTTTTATAAAAAAAAAAATAAATAAAGCATGTTTTTTTTTTTTGGAAATATATTTTTTTTATTTTATTAAAAACAAATGAAATTTAATTAAAAATGCCCCTCAGTTTGCCATCTAAAGCCATGAAATATATGGCTTCATATTTTAGGGCTTCAAAGTTGGCTGTGTATCAATGTAGCTATGTAGTTATAATGATTAATTTTCTTATTTAACACAACATAACAAATTGCAACTAAACATTTAATAAATAAATTGATTTTGGCGGTATCTACAAAATGTCTAACTTGAAGCTAATGTAATTGGCCAATAGAAATATTTGCCACAAATTTCAAGTTAATATAAAACTTGGCGATCTTAAATTTTTAAATTTGTGAGAAGTATTTCTATTTCCTCTATGTAAAATTAGATCTAGATCTTTTTATCCCAATCTATTGTTAATTTCGCTTACTCTTATTAATTAATATAAAAACGTTGCATTTAAAATGTTAAATTATAATTAATTCCAATTGCCTATTTTGGTATTCATTTGGCTACTCGCATCACATCAGCTCATATTATTATTATTCTTTTTATTATTTTTTCGTTTTTTTTTTTTTTGTTTGTTATAAAACACAATTATGCAACCACTTTGGCTTATCGCTGAGTGGATTTTAGGCCGCATTCTCAAGACATTTATAAGCCAACTAGGCGCATTTCCGCTCGCGCACTCTCTTTCAACTTTAAGCTCACTTTATTAAGTCAACTCAACTCAACGCGACGCGACTCGACTCGACTCGACTCGACTCAGCTTAGCATTTCAACTTAATAAGCACAACAACAACAGGAACAGCCGGCAAATGGCGCTATTTAAATGCTAAACAACTCTATTAAGTTGCACGACACACACACACACACAGGCATAACTGTACAATACACACACACACTCGTACATTTCCCAGCCAAGGACAGATTTAGCTTTAGCATTTTTTTTTTTTGTCGCTGTGTCGAAGTTTAGCGCGGGAGCTGGGGTTGGGGTGTTTAGGCAGAAATGGAACCTCAGCACGTTTCAAATACAATTTACAATAAATAAAATTTAAAAGCGAGAAAAAATGCTGCGACAACAGCAGCAGCAGCAGCAACAGCAGCAGCAGCAACAGCAACAGCAGCAGCAGCAGCAGCAGCAGCAGCAGCAACAGCAGCGGCAGCGCAGCAACTGAAGACAGACACCGAATCGCGTCGGACTTAATGTCGCCTAACGGTGAATGGAAAGTGAAGGGCCAGAAATGGGAAGTGAGCACGTGATGCCTGGCATAAGTAACACGATACACAGAGAAACGCGCGACACAAGCAATGGGCCAAGTGTGTGTGCACCGAAGTGTGTATGCTCTAATGAGAAATATAAAAAAAAAAAAAAATTGAAAAATTCGAAAAGAAATGAATAATAAAGATCTGGCAGAAAATTGAAAGAGTTACAGAAAAATTATAAAAAATAATAAATAAATAATTATTGATTGATATTGATTGAAGAGAAAAAAATAATCAATGAAAGGCTTCAACTAAAACAGATAAATAAATGAGTTTTCAAAAAATCTTAAAGCAATAATATGAAGAAAATAATTGAAATAAAATAATACTAATACTAATCAATATTATAAATAAGTATTTTATATACATATATATTATATATAAAGTATAATTTTTTTATCAAATGTTTTTTATTTTGCTATATAAAAAACTGTAATGAATATTCTGTATATAAGTAATTATATTTCAAATTTATTTATTTAAAATTTAATCTATCTGTAATTATTAATATCAAATATATTTTATTATTAAAAAATTCAAAAGTAACAGAAGATAAAAGTCTTATAATTAATAGTTCTGATACCTAAATACAGAATATGCTTTATAATAGACAACTCCATAAAATAGATATAACTTATTTTTTTAATATATATATGTTTGTAATATTATCAGTTATATTATATAAATTTGTAACATTTCATATTTTACTTTTTTATATTAAAAAAATCAATATATAAATAAATAAATTGGAAGATAGGTAACTAAATAAAACAATAAAACAGAATGATTTTTATAAATGTTTATTTATTTGCATTATTACTATTTTATTAATAATATACAAAATTATACAAAATTGTAATATTTCATATTTAAATTTTCTGTATATTTAAAAAATAAATAAATAAATAAATGTAAAATAAAAATGAATGATTTAATTAATTTATTTCATTTTTTTATTCATTAATAAATAAATATAAATAAAGGATGCGGCAACTATTTAAATATAAATGTAAGTATTTTTATTATTATCAGTTATATTATAAAAACTTGCAATGTTGCATAATTTACGTTTTATATTATATATAATATTTAATATTTTCCATTAAAATTATAATAAAATATATGTAACAGATAATATTTATATTTATATAAATAATTGCAGCATTTTTGTTATTTATTTATTTTATAAAATTTATTATTTCTTATTTTAATAAAAATATTGCAAAATGATTTCTACCCATACAATATTTTTTTATTTTTTTAGCTCTTACAAAACATTAGATGAATTAATGTTGCATGTGATGTTTAATTATATTTATTTATAAGTTATTTGATTTCTTGTTCAGTTTATGTTTTCTGTGCGCAGATTTTAAAGAATTTTGCTGAAACTATTAATGCATAATACTATTTAATCAAATATTAAGATTAAAAAAAAAATAAATAAATAAATTAATATAATAATTGTAATAATCTGAAGTAGAGAGGATATAAAATGTTGGTTGGGTTATATCTCTATCTAAAACGAATAAGTGGGAAATTATAAAAAATAATTTAGATTTTTATGCATAAATATATCTATAAAATATTTCAATAAATTTTTAATAAATACATAAAAAAAATATATATATACAAACAGCTTTAAAATATTCGAGTACATTTAAGGTTTTCTTTTATTTATTTATTTTATTTATTTATCTTATTTTTTTTTTTTCTTTTTTAGCAATTCCTAAGCATTTGCAAATGTTACTCTAACTGAGAAAATACTCGAATAAATATCCTGCCATCGTATATACATATAAGGAAATTGAAATAACTGCAATTGAATTGGTTGTAGGGCATGGGGGAGAGCAAGGGCAAGAGGAATGTCGATAGCGAGAGCTGTTATCTTACCTTTCTCGGGTATCACGTTGACGACGGTGTCCTCGCGTATATCTTCCAGCAGCTCCTCATGATTTTGCATTTCCGCTTTAAGATTCCAAAAGACAGATAGAGAGAGAGAGAGAGAGAGAGTGAGAGAGAGAGATACAGTGAATGAGTGTTAAAGAGTTACATTTCACAGTTATTACATAGTTAATTTGAGTTCGCTTTGCTCTGGCGGAAATTCAATTTGTGGTTTAAGCATTGAGCACTTGCCATCAATATACGCAGATAAACAGGTTGCACAGCAACCACATAAACACACACACACACACACACATATATATATATATATATATACAGTTAGCCACATAGTTAAACACAGCAGGTGGCGTGGGCGTGGTTGAGTTTAACTCTGTTCGCTTCGTGAATTTTTCCAATATTTTAGCGCATTTGGCGCGGCGCCTTCTTTACGAGCAGCTTGTCGTAATTTTCACCAACCACAGAATAAAGTTCTGTGCACAAAATGCACAATTTGACTTTTGTGCAGCAGCTGCCGCCACACACGGGTAGACACAAGCGAGCAGCGGGGGGCGTGGCTAGCCCCCCACTCCCCTACCACCATCCATCTTTGGCCAGGTAATGCAATGACGCCTCATCAAATATTTAGTAAATGCTGCCAAATGGCGAAATGTGCAAATGGGATTTATGCGAGCTTAGAGATTTGAGTTTTGGATTAACATTATATGATTATGATTAGTGTTTTTATTAGCTGCCCAAATGACGTTACTCTAAATGCACATTGAGCAACAGAGCTAATTGCTAATAGAGGGACAGAGAGAGAGAGAGAGAGAGAGAGAGGGAGAGAGAGATATTGATATTAGCTGGATATACAACACGATTGAAGCGGCAAATGGCTTAATTGATAATTGAATGCTTGATAACTAGGTAGGTTGGTAGATAGGCAGGTAGGTAGAAGATATACGCAACTAGTAGATACCCTGTACATAGGTATATATAGTTCCATTTTTAATTTATTTATAGACATTTAGTTAATATTTGATAAAATATTAAAGGTACGAAGAAACGTGAATATACTAATAAAATTGCACGACTAGCAGATACCCTATAATTGATAACCTGAGCATTGTTTTTGGCATTTAAACACTTGTTGTTAAATAATAATTGATAAATAATTAGAATCATATAGGCTTAAGTTCAAAGTAGTCAATAGGTTGACTATAAGATACCCTGTATTTAATAATTTCATGCGACTTTATACAGTTTTCAGATATTTCGCTTGAAGCTTACTTAAATAATAATTGATAAATAATTAAAAACAAATAGGCTTCAGCTGAAAATAGTCAATGCTTGACTATAAGATACCCAGTACTTAATAATTATTAATTAATAATAAATACAGTTTTCACATATATCGCAAGATAATATTGAAGCTTGATTGATGAAGAAATAAATGTCAAATTGTCAAAGCACGACTAACAGTGGGGGCTAGTCGACTAAACATACCCTATACCCTGTTCATCCTGTATTGTATGCATGTGTAAATTGTATATTGAAATATTAAAATCATTATTTTTTTAAAAAAATATATAAATTTAACATTAATTAAGTATTTAAAAAATTTTCTAAGTGAAATAAAATATATTTTTTATTTTTTAATTTTTATTCACATATTTTATCTATATTTTATACCTCCCCAAAGCTGGAAATTCATGTTTTAAGCATTTTGATTAACATATAAATATATGACATACACACATGAAATAAATTGCAGTGTAGCCTCGGTTAACGAACACAATTTAATTTTTTTTTTTTTTTTTTGTTAAGCGAAACATTCGTTAACCGAATCTAAATAATCTTGCACTTAAATTGCATGCAAAAAATGCTAAAACGGTCAATGGGCAGCATATTAATGGGTATTCGGGGTTTCTTCTATTTCGTTGTTTAACACTGTCAGAAATTTTACATACAATAAATGTTTTCAATATTTTGTTGGTCATTATGCGAAACATTGTTCGTTAAGCGAAACTGATTTTCCAAAAAGAAATGTGTTCGTTATGCGAAATGTTCGTTATGCGAGCTTTTTGTTAACCGAGGAACCACTGTATCTATATAGTTTATATTAGTCTAAACATATTCATAATTATTTTTATATATATTATATATCACATATATACAATACAAAGCAAAAATAAGTTTAAAAAAAAAAATTCGATTAGAAACTATTATTTAACAGCTTTTCTCTTCCTCATTTATTTTTACTAAAATTTCAAGCAGCTAAATACGCAGCTCCTTCCAAATCTCTCCCTCTCTCTTTCTCTCTCTCTCTCTCTCTCTCTCTCTCACTCTCTCTTCGCAGTCTGCAGTCTTCTTGGCATTGTCTGAGATATCTATTCAGCATCTGTATTCTGCCTTTTAGCTCTTGCAATTCGCAACTCTATGTGGATCTATATTTATTTGATGAGCTGCTGCCCCATTTTCACGGTCACGTCGACTCTGTTCGGCTGCTAAATCACGTCATGCCAAGCAGAGCGCAGAATGTGAGCTAAGAAAAGCGTAGAGAAAAAAAAAATAAAAGGAAATATAGAAACTTTTTAAAGAAAAGTTGCAATAGAAGCAGCTAACTGCAAGCAGAGCAGAGCAGAGCTGAGCAGAGTTGAACTGAGAAGCTGTCGGTGTGTGAGGTGGCACGTAGCATTCGCTTGCAACATTTGTGGCACACACACACACACACATATATGCATGCCCGTGGCAACTATGCAATACAAAATATTACAGACTGGAGTTGCAGCAACGCCGTCGTTGCCTAGCGAATTTTGTTGCCGCTGCCGTCGCACAGTGGGACGTTTGCTCATTTTGCATTGCAAAAATCATAAGATTTGAGCCAAGAAAGATATTTAAAAGGTTTAAAAGGCATTCGACAAAGAATTCTTTAAGCTATCGAATGAATTTACAGGGTGTTGGAACAATAGGTTGCTTTACAGTTTTATGTCAAACATGAAAAATGTTGTTTTGGTCCAATAAATAAATTAATTTTTATGAAAAAATTAATTATTTTTATTATAAATAACTTCTTTTTTATTATTTATAATAAATATGACTACTGAAATTTTTTTTTAATTTTTGGAAAACAAAAATTATTTGCGCGTCGCACAGTGGGGCCTCTGCTGGTGTCGCTTGGCAAAAATTAGAAAAGTGATGAAAAGTGATTCATTTTTAGGTTAAAGTCATATGATTGTAAATTATCTAAAAGGACGGAATCCGATATGAGATTCGATGAATGTTAAAGGGTAATTATTGGATAAGCTAGCAAAATTAAGCAAAACAGCTAATTTTTGTGAAAAATGCTCAAATTCTTAATCAAATTGAAAGACAAATGATTCATGAATTCTTGAAGTGTTGGTTGCGATTTGATTTATTTCTAATAAAAAAAAATGTTATTTCGATTTGTCATTTATGAATTAAGAATCTGCTGAATTTCATACAGACTTTTTCAGATTTGTTCGATTGCATCTTCTGAGTCCCACTCAGTTATAGGCATCGACTATATAACACGTATTATGAAAGATCTCTTCTTTTATAATAACCTGCCCCTAACCGACCCTTTGGCTTTCTGTATAAAAAAAATCGGCGTAAGAACGCATACAAAAGGTAATTGCACGCAGCAGATAGAATACCGAAATAATTTACAAAAAAATAATTTTTATTTTTTTATTTTATTATTTATTTTTTTTTAAGAATTCAAACAAAAACAATTTTTTTTTTTTTTCAAAAAATTAACAAAAAAAAATATATATTTTTTGTTTATTTTTTTTTTTCAATAAACAAATTTCAATAGTAATATTTATTCTAAATTATAATAAAAAAAAGTAATTTACAAAATAATAAATTTTTTCATAAAAACACGTATATATTTGAAACAAAACCACATTTTTCATGCATAAAATTGTGAAGCACCCTGTTGTTGCAATACCCTTTGTGTAGATTAATTTGAAAGCTTGCAGAATTCTCTGTCGAATGTCTTACATTTTTTTAAATATCTTAGCTCAAAAGCTGTGATTTTTACAACGAGCAAAATGAGCCGAATGCCCCACTGTGCATCGTTGCCTTTGATGTTTGACAGCCCGAATCTGAAAACCTTATCCCGGCCTCTGTCTCTCGCCCTCTCTCTATCTCTCTCTTTCGCCCTTCAGCGAAAATCGAATTTATTGCATACTTTTGTGCGTTGCGGCAAGAGCCACAAAACTGTATTTCCCTTTGCCAGCCAGCTGTGACATTTGCACAAAGTCATTTCAGCAGCTTCGCTGCAATTGTTCCTCACAACAACAGCAACAAAAACAACAACAACAACAACAAATAAAAACAACAACTCGAGCTGTTCGCATGTGTTTGGCGTTTATTAAAACGCCAAATTGTTGAGCATGAAAATTAATTGAAAATTTGCTTCATTTCACTGGCTTTCTTTGCCTTCATTCATTCATTTCTCATTTCGCATAATTTTTGTCATTTGCTTCATTTTTGTTTTTCATTTATTTTATTTTATATTATTTTTTTTATGACAATTTCAAATTCCAATTCATTTGCTCTATTGACAGTGTGTCTGCACGCATCGCTTGGAGTCCAAGGTCTTTTGCGCTTATAAATAACTTAATTTTTTTTTTCTATTTATTTTATTTTCTTTTTCTCTCTTTTCTTTTTTTTTTTGGGCTGTCATCGTGGCGAAAAACTAGGCGAAATATATGCCAAGGTGGCCAAGTAAATGCCGCTGAAAATCAATAGCAATCGTTTTTGGATAGACGAAGGCACATGGCACCCACAGAGCGAGACAGACAACGAAAGAGTGACAGAGATAGAGAGAGAGAGAGAGAGAAATATTGGCATGTAAATGTTGCAAAGTAAACTTTGGCTGGCAGTTTTTGTTGCCTTTCAAAAGTCACATTAACTTAAGCATATTTGACTACAAAATAGTTTACATATACAAAGAAAGTTTGCTCAGACTGCAAAAGCAATATATTAAAGAGTATTAAATTATATATCCCAATGCACAATCTATCAAAGCAAACTCTATCAATAATATCTGCAATAAGAAAACAATTTGAATACAGACGAGGAAACTAAATGGGGCCAAGTAGAAGCTGTTTTCTTATGGAAACTTTTGAGAATACAAATTTTTATGTTATTCCAAGAACAATCATAATTTTATATTATTATTATTAAATTATTAATTATATTATTATTATTAAATTATAATTATATTATTAAATAATTAATAATAATTATATAATTATTAATAATTTTATTTTATCAACGAATATAATTACTACAAATATATATAAATATATAAGATACAATTTTTTTAAATATTAATTTAATACAAAAATGCTGAATATCTATAATTTGTCATGCTTATTATTATTATTATTAATATTATTATTATTATTATTATTTATTTATTTATTTATTTTTTATTTATTATTAATATTTTTTTATTTATTATTATTATTTTTTTTTTAATTTTAAAGTTTATCATATTAATATATATATATATTTTTTGATTGTTTAATAAGAATAACTTGGTTTGTAATTTTCTAATCTAAAACTTGCCGTTTAAACTTTTTTATTTATTCTCATAAATTATAATAATAAAATAATTAATAATTAATAATAATAAGTACATATAAATAAATATTAATACATTCTATCAATTTAATAACTCCTTACAATTATAATTCAATTACTTGCTTACATGCATGTAAACCGCTAAGCTCACAATAGGTAACGCGTAAAATCCCCACCTACAGCGAGAGTTCAAGCGCATCTGATTAACATTCACAGCCACAGTCACATGTGGAGCGTAAGCTAATGACAAAGCAACAAGATGAATTAGCTGACAACAACAAGTGAGAGCAAAACAAATTGCGCTGCATTTTTAAATTGAATATTCGCCTACCATGCACATTGTTGCTGAGTGAGTGAGATGGCCGCAAGGCATAACGGCAGAGCGATATTGCCGACGTTGAGTGTGAGAGTGTGTGTGACTTTTCGACTGTTAGCATTGCATCTCACAGAGCAGCAACAGCTGCTGCTAAGCGTGTGCTTATCGTCATTTACGCGCATTCTCTCTTGATCTCATAATGTATGTGAGCGCTGCAGCGTAAGTAAGTGTGGATAATATTTATTCACATAGTGGATATTGTTGATGCTGGGATTGAAGTTGTGAGTGCCTTTATCCACATTCCACCTCTGTCTACCTCCATCACATTTTAGTGTGCGTGAGTGATTTTTTGACAGCAGATATTTACAGTTGTTTTCCT
This sequence comes from Drosophila stalkeri, assembly GCA_035047405.1. Classification (NCBI taxonomy): domain Eukaryota; kingdom Metazoa; phylum Arthropoda; class Insecta; order Diptera; family Drosophilidae; genus Drosophila; species Drosophila stalkeri. The sequence continues at coordinate 26,310,470 of JAWNPR010000039.1, forward strand.
TCTTTTACATGCTATATGTTTAGGCTGCAGAAAATTAAGTGTGGATTATATATATTTATGGAGTGCATCTTGTTGTTCGTTAGTTTAAACAGTTAGAGTGAATAACATTGCTACAATTGTCTCTTCTTCGGATATGATAAATGCATTGGAGTGAATGCAGCTAACAGCGTTGGCATAAAATGTGGAGTATTTTGGTGCTGCTATTGTTACGTTGAGACTGAGACTGTGAGTGACTTATCGACACTTGCACTCTTACATTTAAAACTCGCTCGCTCTTCTTCGCATGTTATTGGTCTCAACTGAGGAGTACATATTATCAACATTAATACTCTTTTTCTGGTTTGATCTCAAAATGGCATTTCTGAGCTGCTGAGCTGAGGTGTTGATGCAGCTGCATGACGCTCTTATTATGGATTTCATTGAAGTATTTTGCAGCAGAAGAGTAGATTCAATGTGTTAATAACATTAAGAGCGCTGACAAAGACTAACAGAAGTCACTGTTACAAGACTCAATATTTTTCAGTCGTTAACAGACGTAAAGAAATATCGGATAATCCAATAAAGAGAGCATTCACATGCGAATGAATGTGAATTAATGTGAAAATGTCAAAGTGAACCATAGCACGATTGAGTAATACTAGGTTATGTGGTCTGTTAAGTTAACAGAGTCTTTTAATAGTGCTGTTTGCGTACCATGCAGAGTCTTTTAACAGTGCGTAACCTACAGAGCCTTTCTTTTGCTATTTTTGCTAACTTATCTCTTGTAACTAGCCCTATGTTCCCATAATATGTACATAAACACCTGTGCAAGTTTTTTGTATAAAAAGAAGAACATTGAAACACGAATTGATACTCAATTTGAGTGGGGAAAATGGTTTTTGATTAATAATTAAAAGCAAATGCTTTTAGGTTACAAGTTCAATAACAATCTGGCCCATGTCTGAGCCCATGTTCGAGGACCCACGTGTCCTGCCCACCCTGCTCATCTGTCATTTCCTTATCATTAAGCCCACAAGAGCTTATGAACATATTTCAAATTGAGCTATTTCTGTTTACCACTTGATTGCACTCACCTTTCGGGGACAGGCTCAGTGGGCCAAGCCTCAAAACTTCATTAGCCAAAAAGCACGCGCCGAAAATTGTGCCAACAACAAAGCGACAACAAATAAAAAAAAAATATATTGGGGAAAATAAAAAAAAAAAAGAAAATTATAAAAATCTTTGAAACGTTGGGCGCCATAAATTGCACGGCGGCAAAAATAAATGTAAAGTAAATGGCGCTAATTCAAAGTAGATTTATTTATTATGCCATTTTTCTTGCGGCAATGCGCCAAGAAATATGCTTTAAATTCTCATTCACAGCCCATTGAATGGAACAAGAACTTTAAGAGAGTGTGAGCGAGAGAGTGAGAGAGAGAGAGAGAGAGTGAGTGAGTGAGAGCAAATGAATATATATGACGCTGGGCAGAAATTATGCAACAAAAACAATAAAGAATTCCTTGGGAAAAAAGAAAACTGTGAAGCTGTGAATTTCCTACTGCTCGCTGCTTCTTCTTTCTGTATTTTCCCTCCTTTTTTTTTTTTTTTGGCTAAGTACACGAGCATATTAATTTACGCACATCCTGTGGCGCCAGCTTTGAGAAGCGACGCACCTGCTGCGACAGACACATCTCACTCTATCCTCCTCCCATAGCCTAAGCCCACCCACTCCACAGGCTTAAGGCCCTAGCCCTAGTCTGGACTGTTGATTTTGGCCATAATGCTAACGCATTTAAGCCAATTTTCGTGTCAAGTCTTCAATGATTTATTAGCCAGACTCGCAGAGACAGACAAACGAACGAACGAACGGACGGACGGACGGATAGAGAGACAGCGCTTAATACGGCGGATATGGAGGCGAGGCGAACCTTAATGCCGGACGGTGTCAACAATTGCCCAAAAAGTTGCTCAAATTTGTCGACAATTTGTAAATGGCTTGCCTTAATTTTTGTTTTTGTTTCGCTTTGTTTGTTTACTTGGCTAATGATAGCGATTGGGCCGTCTCCATTCGACAGATGCTTGAAATGAGCCTGAATTATGGCTGATTTTCTCTATTTTAAATTCCACAGCATTCCATGGACTGAACTGATAAGCCAAAAGTGTAAAGTGAACGTTCTTTAGTATTTGTAGGCGAAAGTTGAGTTTTTGGCAATCGACAGAAATTGAGAATTGCAGAGGAAGGCATTAAAATGCTAGAAAAATTGACAATTGCACAGACAATATGTTAGCATGAGAATTGCATAGAGCGGCTTTGAATATATACAAATGTAATAAATCTTATAAATTATCAACAAGAATAAAAAAATATATATATATATATATATAATATATATATATATATATATATATATATATATATATATATATACTCAATGGGGTCCTCCTCCTGCCTCCTTCGGCCTGATACAATTGGGATATTTTAAATTCCAATTTCAAGGGTTCATTGGGTTTAAATACTAAAACGGAAAGCTATATTAAAATTTAAATTACATTTGAGTTGAGAGTTGCATAGAAGGGCTTTGGTTTCTCACTCTCTCTCTCTCTCTCTCTCTCTCTCTCTCACAGTCTCTCTTTCTCTCACTCTCTTCGAAAATAATATTTACATACGTCAAATGAGGAATTAGAATGATAGATGAAACATAGAAAAATGTCAGTAGAGTTATTGACTTATACATTTCAAAATAAATATAATTCTTAAAGAAAAAAAATGAAAACATAAATATATAAATAAATGAGCACACTGTTTCATAGAGCGACGTTTGTATTTAATCGATTAATATACATATTTAAAAAATAAATACAATAAAGCTATTAATAAATTGATTAATAGAATTAAATTATTAAATTAATTAATAGAAAGAAAAAAATAAATCAATAAATCAATAAATTAATAATTTAATAAATTAATAAATTAATAAATTAATAAATTAATAAATTAATAAATTAATAAATTAATAAATTAATAAATTAATAAATTAATAAATCAATAAATCAATAAATCAATAAATCAATAAATCAATAAATCAATAATTCAATAATTCAATAAATCAATAAATCAATAAATCAATAACTAAATAAAAAATAAAATAAACAAACAAATAAAAATAAAGGAATAATTAAATAAAACTCGATGAGAAACCATAATTTAAATATCATTTTACATAAAGTGAAACCTGACATAATAAAAAAAATTAAAATAATACTATATTTTTTAATAAAATATAAAAGCCAAATAAATAAATGAATATATATCTATATATTATTACATTACATATTATTTTTTGTTTTAAGATATATTGAATTTGTGTATGACATTAAATTACAAGCTTCGTTCTGTGTATCAATGTATAGAGTTTTCATTTATTTAAACTAAATGTATATATAAAACTATATTCAAAATTCAATTAATTTTTGATATAATAAAAAGTATATAAATAAAAGGAAACTCTATATGAAAATCTTATTGCATAGAACGAAGCCTGTAATTTAATGGCCCATAAACAATAAATAAAAATATAAAAATAAAAGAAAACTTTATAAGTAAACACTATGAAATAAAACGAAGTCTGTCATCACTGAAACAGTCTGACTAACTTATACAAAACTAAAGTTTTAAAATTAAATTAATTTTTGTTTTAAATAATTAGTATAAAAATAGTTAAAAAAAAAAAACTCTATTGTCTCGCTGTCTCTACTCTAATTGTCAGTCGCAAAAGCTTTCATCATATAATGTGCACTGCATAAAGAGAAGTTCCTTAATTTCTGTATATAATTTCAATCTGATAATGAACATTTCGTGGAATTTGTCGCTTCAACTCATTTCAGAAAAAAAGAATTTAAAATGTATGTTATGCATTATCCTGTTCACATGCCTCGCTCAGGCGTGGCTAATATTATTTCTTTTGTTGTTTAAATAGCATGTTTTATTCTTCTTCTTCATTGTTTGGCTTTCATTCTATTTTTTTTCTGTCTTATTTATAGATTTGCAGAAGTTGGAGGTTTCGTAATTAATGGAAACAAATTGTGTTTCCTACTAAATCAATTTTAAAGGTCTTTCAAATTAATAGCGAAAAAGTAAATAAATAGAACGAAAGGACACATTTTTTTTAGAGGAGCCAAATAAATTCTAAATATTCGTTAGAAAAATATAATAAATGAAAATAAATAAAAGAATATCTTAATTCTTAGAAGGAAAATGAAGGATTTTTTTTTTTTTGTGGAATTTAAAATTATATTGATAAATGTTTAAAGTAGAGATTGGCCTTAAATATGAGAAAAAATTTTAACAGATGCGCAACAAAAAAAGGTCAGATTTTGACCAAAAGTTTTTAACAGAAGGTTCAGATGGACTGAGAAGTAGTCTAAAAATAAATTTACTCAAAGTAGCCAAAGTTTAGCAACAGAAGCTGTAAAAATATTCGAATTCTTTTGAACTTTAATTTATGCATATGTAAGAAATTAATTTGATTTACATTACATGCTATTGATATATTAATGTTAACATAACATAATTTGTATACGAGCTTAAGCTAAGAGTAACTGAAATGTTATAGAGAGAGAGAGAGAGAGAGGACAAATTGTGACTCCAAGCTGAGTTATTTTTACTCTGAATTGAGTAACTAACAGAAAAATTATAAAGATTCATAACATATTACTTATTACTAATTTAATTAATTAATATTTTTAGCTGATACGATATGGCAAACAGGTGACAATAAATGTTTATTATCAATTTAAAAATAATATGATTTTAATTTTTTTGACAATATGATAATAGCAAAGAGAGATTAGTTTAAAAGTTCTTCTATAATTTATTTATTTTATTTTATTTGTTTTTAAACATTATTGTTTATCTTATTTTTATTTTTCTTTCTTTCTTTTTCAATTATTTCATTTTAAGCTCATTATGAAGGAGACTCCGCTGGTTTTAAAGCTGTTGGAATATTTGAACTTTTATCCCACGATTGAGTAATACTTTTAACAGTGCTTTTATCCAACTAAATACATATTTAGAATATTTAAGAGACAGAGGGGCACCTGCTTAACCGAGCTTTAACTTTGCCTACTCTGTATGCATTCTATGGGCCGCACACATTTACACGCATTTGCACACATCTGCACACTTAATAACACAGCTCGAAAATAGCAATTGACCGTTTCACGATGTCTGCAAATAAGTGTATTTCACTCACACTCACAGAGTAAGAACACAGAGAGCAAACAGATAGCACGCCTAATAAAAATTATTAATAATTTGATTTTAGTTTATTTAAATTTGAATTGTTTGGGATCATGAATATTTAAATATTAAAAAATGCACTAAAGCTTCAATTAATTTTAATAAATATTTCAACAAACTTAACACGTTTTATAATAAACTGACAAATTGTAAGTAAGATTTTCTTAGTTGCAATTTATCGATTACCTAAATTAAATATCCAATATATTAATCGAAAATAGTTTTTCCCGAACTTACCCATCCATTACTTTTATAATATAATAATTCACTTTAGTTTATAATTAAAAATTAATAATAATATTCTTCATTATATCTCCAAGCTCAATGTGATTCATAAGTAAATTAAACATAATTAAATAAAATAAATTGAACATAATTAAATTAAACATCTTGTGGAAAATTTCAAGAAATTCATGTTATCGATATCCAAAATTATCGATGCCTTCATAATATAATAATTGCATTAAGGTTTTTAATTGGCTTGCATCACTTGCATCAATCCATTTAATCTGCTTCGAGTATTTGAGTTTCTGTGGCACTTTAAGCATTGGCTGCACACCTGAGCTTGCATTTGGGCCAAGTTTGTGCATGCAACTTGGTCAGCAAACTTGGCAGATGATTATAAAACTTCGAGTTGCGTACGTGAGCAGAGAAAGAGAGATAGAGAGAGAGAGAAAGAGAGAGAGAGGAAATCTCAACTTTGTTGTGTGCACGAAAAAAGCCAATGCTAAAGCCAGCCTTCAGCCAAATGGCCAAAAGCAGAGTTTCTAAATTAGCCGAGTCAAATTTAATGTCGAAATCCTGTTGAAGCTGTTGCCAATGCACTGTGTCGTGTGTCAAAAGGTCAGTCGGGCGACACTCGAATAACTTTATCATATCGCATTCAGCTAAAAGTCAAAGTGCTGCCCATAAAACTTTTGCTAATTGAGTTGTGTGTATGCATTGTGTGTGTGTGTGTGTGTGTGTGTGTGAGTGTGTGTGTGTGTGTTGTCCTGTCGCATTTATTTTTCGTATATTTATCAATGCTACAGTTTTCATTACCAAAACAAAAATTTGCCATTTTGCCAGCTGCCGTGGGCAGAGGTCAAATGCAAAGTGCTAGGTCTCAAGCTAAATTAAATTTCTATCTCTCCATCTTTTCCATCTTGTCCTCTCTCTCTCTCTCTCTTTCTTTCTGTGTAATGAAGAACTACAAAGACAACTTCAAACAGGACACAAACAAACGAAGCTAACGTGAAATGATGCTAAAAACAAACATTCGCCAAGAGGCCAAAGCCAACAAGAAGCGCAACAAGATGCGAAGCCGAAGAAAGCAAAAAGCCGACCGCCGAATGCCCTAAATGGCAAGGCAAAAGAAAGTTGAAGAAAATTAAGATTTTATATTTGATTATAAAAAGAAAAACATCAGAATACATCATTACGTATTTTTTTTTAGACTTTGCAGAATTACGCTTCAAAGTGGGAAGCAAAAAAAATTAAAAATAAAAATAAATAAATACAGATAAAGCAAAGCATTTTAATACTCTAAATCCATTAAAAACGGGAAATCATTCGGTGCATGCGTATGTTTAAAGGCGTCGAGAGAGAGAGAGAGAGAGTCATAATGAGAGCTAGAGTCATATTTCTTTGTATGTTAGGTGCGTGTATTGCACTGCCGTGTCAAAGTTATCGATAAAAATCGATTATCATAATTAGTTATCAGTTAAAAAATTATATCTTTGTCGTCTAGAATCAACAAATTTGTATGTACAAATAATTACTTAATGTTTTTTTAATACAATTTTGATTTTTTTTCCCCTTGAAGAGGTGTCAAAAATTTATTTAAATTACATTTAAAGACTACTAGAATTAGTTTGAATTTTATGATTATAAACTGAAAGTTTGATTACGAAAGTCCATCAACAGACAGAGTTATCAAATCAAATTACTTCTAATGAAATAATTCACGTGGCAAAGCAAGCGAGACAGCAAGATGCCTGCATATGTGTACATGCGTTTGCAAGCGAGACAGGAAATTCTTCGAAGGGTTCAGGGTAGACGTAGTTGATTGGAGTTTTTAACAAATACTGCTTAAAGTTAAATTTATGTATTACTTATTTTATTTATCTATTATCAACAGTTAAATTTGCTTATGTAAAATAAATATAATAATATATTTAATTGTATAGTGGCTAAATGTATTCATTGCTAATGAGTCTACTGCATTTAATTCAAATAAAAAATAATTTTAAAAAATAGTTATAATAATAACAATATAATAAATAATAATATATATAAATTTGCCTAGACTCAATACTTTAAAAAAAATATGTAAATACAAAAATAAGTAAATACAAAAATTAATAAATATAAAACAAATAAATAAATAAAAAACAATTAAATAAATAACTCTATTGCTTTCAATTTAAATATATAAAAAAATAATAATAATAATAATATAATAAATTTAAATTACCAGGATTCTATAAAAAAATTCAATTTAAAAAAATAAATATGTAAATACAAAAATAAATAAATGGATAAATAAATATACTCAGAAACAAATAAATAAGTAAATAAATAATGAAATAAATAAATAAAGAAAATCAAATAAATAAATAAATAATCAAAATGAATTTCTATTTATTCAACTGTCAGTCCATTCATCTACCCGTCTATTTCAATGAAGTCATTTCGCTGCTCTTTAATATGCAGTCAGAAATAAGCTAAATCGAATAGAAAATAAACTCTTTAGCTGCTGCATATACCCTACAGCAACTACAACTTTCTCAATACCCTTTTTAAATGTCACGACTGAAGTATGCAAAATGAAATACAAATTACAGCAACTGTAGCAACAACAACAGCAAATGCAACAACAACAACAACAACAACACGATTCACGCACACTCCACACAATAAAGCAACAAAACGCCTCAAAGGCCAACAGCAGCCGTGATTGTAGTTGGCTTCTGCTTCACATTTGTATTAAATTTTTTTTTTCTTTTTCTGTTTTTTTTTTTTCGCTTTGTGTTGCTCATCCGCCCCGTTGGCCAGGCGACGCGCTAAACAATGCAAAGCGCAAAAAAGTGTTGCATACTTTTAGCAGCAGCGCAAAAGCGTGTGAAAGATGCACACACACACACACACACTCTCTCTCTCTCTCTTTCACACACACAGACATAGCAACCAGAGTGGCAATGGGTAGTTGTGAATGGCAAGAGCTGTTCTTCTTCTTTTTTTTTCTCTCTCTCTCTCTCTGGATCGTCCAATTTTTGTTTTTTTTTTTTTTTTGCGAACTGCGGAAAATTGTTGAAAAATTGTCAAACAATTGCAGCGCAAAAAAAAAAGGGTTTGAGAGGAGGACGATGCTTAACTATGCAGGGAATTGGGCGTGGCAGGCGCACAAACATCACGAAATGCACAATGCGAAAACAGTTAAACGCAATCAGAGAGCAAAACGAATGCCAAGAAACGAGAAATTTCATCTGACAAAGTCAAACGTGCCATGAAAGACGTACGAAAATTGATATAACGCTAAAGTTTTAGACTACGTGATTAAAATCCTATTAAGAGATGAGTAAAGCAAAACTCGCTACAACTATAACCGAATATCTCAGAGAGCGAGAGAGAGCGAGAGAGAGAGAGAAAAAGAGAGAGATCTATAGACAGCGAATGAAAGTTTTTGATAGCTAAATGATAAAAACTTTCACAGTTTATACATAAATTAATATTGAATTGTTCGCATTTGCCAATTATTTCAATATTTATTTATTCTGAGCGCAACTTTTAATTAGAATAACTAGTTATATTAGCTTTTCGTATCGAAACGTTTAAAGTCAAAAGTTTAATGAAAATTCTATTTATGTTTGCAATTTTAATTATTTTCTATGTGGAAATTAGTTTTGCCTGAAGGTTTTGTAGAAGTTTAGAGGAAAGAAATAAATCTAGATCCCTTATAAAGTTCCTTAACAGTTTTATTATGTTATTTCTATTACGAACTTATGCTTATTTTTTATCGAAGGCATAATTAAATGATAATGACTATATAATTAAATAAACTGCTCTGTAAGTTCAAGAAATGAAGCTTAGCATATCTAACGAATAGTTATTGAGCGTTTCACGATGTCTGTGTATTGCACTCACAATCGGATTAAGAACTAAGAGAGCAATCAGAGAGCATCGTTCGTTTAACGAGTTCGTTCGTGATCGGCTCGCAATCTCTTTCTTTTGCATTGCTTCGCTCTTGCTGTTAGTCGACCGTTTGCTTGAGTTAGAAGAAGCAGCAAGTCTTTCTTGCATGTATTGGTATGCATGCGACGGCTGCGCTCGCCAAACACATAGACTGCGCTCTTGAGTGTATGTATGCATATATGTGTATGTGAGTGTAAATACCGTTTGCATTGGGTTTTTTTTTTTGTTATTTACTCTCTTACTAAATTTCAGACGCTCTTCACACCAATAGTTCAACTCAACTCAACTAGAACAAAAAAAAAAAAATAACCGAAGTCTCTTGTTCAGCGTGCGATCGAGACAGCATGATTTTTTTGATAGATCTGACGAGCAGAGCGATTTTTTTTTAAATATTTATTTACTGCTTAACGTACCGCTACCACTTATGCATCTTAATCAAAACTGAAGCTTATTAATTTGTATAACTACTACAAGCTATATAAATTCTAAAATAAAACACATAACTAAGAAAAGATATGTTAGGGGGTAGAAAATATGTGTAAGACATTGTGAATGAGATGTGAGAGGCTAAGACACATACAGCATTTTTTTTAGGGTGATTAAGTCTTCGCCTAGTACAGCTCGAACAGAGCTTAAATAATTAATTGGTCAATTGTTACATATTTCTAAAATTCAATAATAATTTAAGGTTTACGTTTTGCTATTTTAAAGAATTTCTACTCAGAGCTCTTTGACTGATTGCGCTAGTAGAATTTATTGAGGTTTACTCTTCATCTCTGTCTCAGTCTCTCTCTCTTTCTTTCTCTCTCTCTAAAACTCTAATAAAAGTATATTTAAAAAGTTATATTTAGTAAAGAAAATATATCTAAGTTATAAATCTATATAAAAAATAATTTAATTCATCAATTCAATTTACTAATCAAGACCAACAATAATAATGTCATAATAGAAAATTCTGTATTTACAGATATAGCCTAATCAAAAAGAAATAACCCTTTTCTAACATTTTCATAACCTCATAAAAATACCATAAACTTGCTGATTATTGTTAAAGAAAAAATGAAAGTCCTGTTAACATGTGTGTGTGAGTGTGTGTTTGTATTTGATCAAAAAACGAGCTCACTTTAAATTCAGTGCAATGCACAATGAAAAACTTGCTCAACATTGTCTTGACAATAAACCCAAAAAATAAAAAAACCAGCTCAACGACCCAAAGCGCCATCAATCAGAGTGTCAATCACTTTTTGTGTCCAGCCAGAGGCCGGCAGCCTAAGTAGATGCTTTCATATTTAACAAAACACACACACACACCCACACACAGGCATATAGAGAGGGAGAGAGAGAGAGAGGGAGGGAGCATGGAACAATGTCAACTGTTGCCCACTTGTTGAGCAGCCACAGTTAGAGCAGCAGCGGCCCCACAAGTCAGGCACAAAGGAAACTTAAGTGGCCACAAAACACGGCTCTGGACAATGTATATATATATACATATATATATATATATGTATGTATGTATGTGTATGTGTGTGTGTACATATGTGTGCATGTGTGCTTAGATATTTTGGGGCACAGACAGACCACAGTTTATGTCAGGCAGCCGCAATTCAACTCCGACTGCGACTGCGACTGCGACTGCGACGGCGACTGCGAATACGCATACGACATGTGGGCGCTTTAATTATTCTATGAACGGCTTAGGTATTTGGGCCACAATTTAAACGGCCACTAAAGCCAGCCAACCATAAAGCACGTAGCACGCCAATGAGCCAAACTGGAAGCTTACGGATTGGTGACTGGCAGACTGGCGAGCTGGGAGGGGGGCTGGGTGTCTCCCTTCCTGTCACTCACATAATTCCGCTCAAGTGACACGGGATGCGAAGCGGGCAACACTCAAAAGTTTGTTGGCACTTGGCAGCCACACGCCAAGTTGACCTTGTGCTAAAGCAAAAGCAAAAGCAAACGCAAATAGAGCGTGCTAACTGCCCCAACTACCATAATTTAGGGTAGATTTGCACTCACTCTCCTCCCTCTTTCTCTCTCTCTCTCTCTCTCTCTCGTCTATAAAAATCGAACAAAATGACGTGGCTGGAATTCATCTCGAGATCTAGTTGAGGACTTTCCCTCTTTTTGGACGCTTTAATTTGTCAAAGGACTTGCACGAGTAGCTCGTATTATTGTGCTGGAGCTTAAAACTTCGATACGCAGCTCTAGCCAAGTCGGACAGGTATACTAAGTCACATAATCCACAAAGCTGAATTTCAGTCACTTGAATGCAATTGAAATTGTTTTCTTTTCCTTCTATATTGTAGCGATTCTATTGATATTTGAGAATAACAAAAAATCAATTTATTGCATTGAAATTATTTTTAAAGTGGCATAGCTATTATTTAATTGTTTTTAAGAGCATTTCTGTATATATAGTATATATATATTATTTTTTCGTTTTACTTTATTTTAATATATATTTATTTTTTATTTATCCCTATTTATAGTTTATTATTTATTTATATAATTTATTTTATAGTTTCAAAAAATTCTTATGAAGGTATTATTTATCATTAGGTATGTATTTAAAAATTTTTATATATTTATATGAAAATTTTAATATTTTCTATGTATTTATTTTATTTTTTTTTATCACTGAGGTATGTATTTATAATTTTTTATATATTTGCTGTATATATATTTTTTTTTATTTTTTTTAAATTTTTTTAAGACTATGATATATATTTACATTATATTATAAATTTATATAAATTTATATCACTTTTTATATTTTCTATATATTTATTATTGTATTAATCACTAAGGTATAGTTTTTATTTTATTTATTAATATTTTTTTTATTATTTTATATTAATTAATGTACATTTTAATTAAAATTTTATCTATAATTTACATACAAAATATGAGGTTAAATAAAATATATGCATAAAAATACATGTTTCTGATTTTGTCACATTAATTTAAATTACGTTATAATATTTAAATTATAAAAATGAATTTTAATATTTTTAAAAAATTTTTATTTTTTAAATAAATAAAAAAAAGAAATAAAAAATTTAATTGGTTTTTTTATAACATTTATATTATTTATATTTTTTATATTTATGATTATATTTTATTTTTATTTTAATATATATAAATATATAAAAAAATTTATTAAATACTTTTTCAATAGAAATCATAATATTAAAAAAAAGGTAATTTAATAATTTTTTAATGGAAATTTTCATTGAAATTTTCAGGGAATTTTTCATGAATAAATGAACATATTATGTTTCAAATAACTATGAAATATACAAAATATAATAGTATTAAAAGAAATAAAAAAATTTAATTAGTTTTTATAGTACATTTATATTATTTATATTTTTTATATTTATATTTTAATATATATATATATATATATATATATATATATATATATATATATATATATATATATATATATATATATATATATATATATATATATATATATATATATATCAATGAAAATTTCAATTAAAAAATTATTAAATTACTTTTTTTTTTAAATATTCTGATTTCTATTAAAAAAGTAATTAATTACTTTTTTTAATATTCGGATTTTTATAATGTTTTAATATTATGCTCCAAAATGAATAATGAGGTAAACTTTTGAAGTAAATATTGAACAATAATATGTCTTATCTATATATACACATATATATATATTTGTATATATATTATCTGTTTATGCTTACCCAGATGATGTGCAATATGATCCCGTTCCTCAGATTCGCCAATTATGAATTCTGAATGCTGTTGCTGCTGCTGATGGTGCAACAGATCCAAATGATGCTGATGCAATTCGCTGTCCTCATCGTGGGCGTCCTGTGCGGCGGCCAGAGACCGCGAAAGGGTCAACCAACTGGCCGAGACGGCGGCAGCGGCAACAATTAGCCATGAGCATATTTCCGGCATTTTATGTTTCCGTTGCTGTTTCATTGCTGTTGCTGCTCTTGTCGCTGCTGTTGCTGCTGTTGCATCCGCTGCCAGCGGAAATATTTTAATTTTCATTTTTATTTGTTTATGCGTTCGTTTTACTCTTTCCTTCTTGCTGCTCTTGCTCTTCTTGACTGTTTAATATTTGCCTCAGTATTATTATTATTATTTTTTTTATATATATAATTTTTTTTTTTATACTAAAGTTTGCTTTTGTCAATGTTTACGCGCGTGCATAGTTTGCTTTGACGAGGGTTGGGTGGGTTGGGTTGGGTTGGGTTTGGCTTCGCCTATTTGTTGTCGTCTCGCAAATATTCTTTATCTGTGCGAAATTGTGTTCTTTATCTTTGTTTCAATGGCAATTCATTGCGAATGTTAAATATTTACGCGCAACAATTTGTTCAGCCCTTGGCTGAGTGGCAAAATGCATTTTCCATTTTCCATTGCAGCGCTGCATCCCCATGGATCTCGACGATGTCCTCAACTGCAAAAAGCAAATAGCAGAAAATAAATAATAAAAAAATATATATTAAATGCATGTAAAAATTATGATATCAAAATGCATGGCATGTTTTAATAAACATCTTTTTTTAATGCGCGCATTTATTATTACTATTATTACATATATTTTCACATTTTTTTTTTTTTTTTTTTTTGCTTTTGTATAAGTTTTCATCATGGCATTATTAAATATTTCATTATTTATTCATTTGCATAACGCAACGTTTAACAATTTGCTTCACTCTGTCTCGCTTCCTCTCCCACTCCCTCTCTCTCTCTCTCTCTCTCTCACACTCTGTTTGCCCTTTGTCTGAGTGGTTATAAATTATGTGCTAACAGCATGCATAGCCGGCATTAATAGTTGCCAACTTTGTGGCTTAATTATGGTTGCATGAGCATCGCTTATCACTGATACAGACAGCTAAAGGGAGGATAGATAGAGAGAGAGAGAGATGTAGATGTAGATAGAGAGCGAGACAGAGCATATTCCATTTAAAATTCTTACAGACTTTTACGTTATTCCAGCTAAAAGTGCGCAAGCCTTAGGCAACAGTTGCACATGATTTCATTTCCGAGAAACATTTTTCAGCTTCTAAATAAACTATATTAATATAAACTTAACTTTTAAGTATTAAAAAATTCACATAAATTTCTAGATATTTTATATGAATTAATTCAATACGAAAAACAATATAAAAACAATTTTGTTTGCACTTGAAAAGCAAAACATTTAATAATTTAATATTTATTTTCTTTTTAATTTAATACAAGTCAAGAGCAGACTTGCTGCTGATGTAGTTTTAGTTATATTATAAGGCAGATAAATTGCTTAGATTTCTGTGGAATTTAGATATAGTAAATTATATTCAACATTTTAGTTAAAGCCAGACGAGACTTTAATATAAAATTTTATGAAAATAATGAATTTTATTTAATTGAATATTAATTTTAGTAGACGTTTAATAGAAATTCTTCCCGTTCAGACTAAATAATCCTAACGGAAGCAGCTTACAACACAACATACATACAGTATATCCATTAATTTTTTGCAATATGAGAAAAGTCATACAAATGCAACATTAATATCATATTTTACTAAGAAAGATACTTTTTTCATATTTTCTTTTATGTATTCTTAACGAAACTAACTTAAAAAAAAAAATAAATAAATAAATAAAATAATAATAATAATAATAATAATAATAATAATAATAATAATAATAATAATAATAATAATAATAATAAAAATAATAATAATAATGAAAAACGAAACACAGCATTAAAAATTATTTAAAAAAAAAAACTGTATCTATATCTTTTTAAAATCAATATGGAACTGGCTAATATTTGGTATGCCCTCCATTAGCTTCCTTTACAGCTCTGAGGCGTTGCAACATCAACAGTATTAAAATATATATGTCGTAGTATTGTTTATGGAACATAATATTGTTTATGCAACGAATCAACTTTTGAAGTAGCACTTCATTTTGTTGTATATATGAAATTTTAATAATAATATATAATAAATAATATAATATAAATATAATAATAATATATTATAAATAATATATTAATATAAATTAATATAATCATATTTATAATAAATTATAAATATATTTCAACACGCAAAAACAATTGACTTTTTGATTCTTCAAGCTTTGTTCGTGAGATCAGCCGAACAAAACTAATTCATTCGCTCTCGCTCTCAACAAGAACACTTCGGTTCCTTTCCTTTTCGGTTTACTGTTAAGTTTAACTATTCGTGTGATGCTCTTTAAACGAACATCATTTAGAGAGAGAGAGAGAGAGACAGACGCGATTTACGTTCGGATAATGAGACTTAGTAAGTGCGCAAATAACAAAACACAAAAAACTCTATGCAAACGGTATTCACACTACTATATACATGCACACACTTACACTATGAAACGCAGTATATGTGTTTGCTTAGCACTGCTCTCGCATGCATACCAATGCATACACGAGAAACTTTCTGCTTCTTTTAAGTCAAGCAAACGGATCGGGTAACAGCAAGAGCGAGACAAACGAAACGAATGCGATTGGGAGCCGATCGCGTTCGAGCTCGTGAAAAAAACGATGCAAGTCGATTACTCTTTGAGTTTTTTTTCTCAAAGTGAACAGTTAAAAGACTCAGATTATCACTCAATCGTGCTGAAAGTGGGAATGAAAGACACTTCATTGCAAACAGCGACAAGAGTTAAATAGTTAAGGTATTTTGTGGTATTTTGCGAGCAGAAGTATTTCTACAATGGCTCACAGCTTATTGGCTTGAAATTTTTGGACTTTATCTCTCTTTAATAACGAAACATGCATAAATATCTCTTCTTTTTTTTCATTATTTTCATCTTTATTATCATCTATTATTTATTGCTTATCATCCTGCTTTTAGTTCATATCTAAAATTATATGCATATTTATTTGATTCTTTTACTGCCAACATGTAAAGCTGATTTTCATATTTTCTAATTTATTTTTTTAACTTTGCTTTACACTTTATACATTGCATATACATAAAAATGTATTTATAATTTATTTACTTATAATCAATTTATCATATTATCTATATTCTTCAATAAGATCCCTTTAAAGGGAAATTTCCATTGCTTATTTCAGTTTGATATTTTCGAATTTATTTGAAATATTATAAATACATGCCCTTAAGGCGCTACAAAATGTGCACGAGTTAAAATGTACAAAAGGTCGCTAAACTCAAATAATAAAATAAATATTTATACAAAAAAAAAAAAAAATAAAAGTTTAAACAACAAAAAAATGCTCAGTTTGTTTTCAGAATGTTTTGCTTTAGTTTAAAGGTTCAAGCAGGACTCCCCCTACTTTCTCTCCCTCACACTTCCTCTCTCTCTCTCTCGCTCATGTTACAGCTGTATGCCATTGGGTAAACACACACAAAATGCTGGCTTCAGTTGCTTTGGCTCGCTTTGGTTCGCTTTGGTTCGCTTTGGTTCGCTTTGGTTCGCTTTGGTTCTCCGTGCAAAAGCAGGCAACAAATTCTCACATTACTGCAACTTAGCCAAAGTATCCAAGGCAAAGGAAAGCCAATGGCCAATAACAAAGTCTGCTGATGATAGAGCCAATAGCTACTTTAAAGAGTGTTTTAAGCCTTATAAACTCGGCTTTCAAGCTCGAAGGCAGCCCAAGAGAGAAAAACTTTCAAAAAGCGATAAGCAGCAAGAGAGCAAATGGAAGCTGAAACTGCGGTTAAAGGAATTAACTGGCTGACGATGCAGAAAGAATTTTCAGCTACTTCATTCACAAAATATATTTTATATTCATATAGTATTTTAAAATAAATTTTATTTATTTAACATTTCATATATATGTTTAATAATAATATATAAACATAAATCAATCAAAAAATAATTTTATAGATTATAATATTGTTATATTTATTTTTGTGTTTAATATTAATAAAATAAAAAATAAATAATAATTTACAAACATAAAAATTAAGTATAATATTACTGTATCTAATTTTTAATATTAATATTTTGATAAGAATTAAATATTATAATATTAATATTGAAAATTATATATAGTAATATTATATTTAATTTTTATGTTTATAAATTTGTATTAAGCATACAAATTAAATATTATAATATTAATATTAAAAATTAAATATAGTAATATGAAATATATTTAATTTTTTTATTTAAATATTAATATAAAATATATTTAATTTTTTTTTATTTAAATATTAATTTGAAATATATATATTTTTTAAATTTAAATATTAATATTAAACAACAAAATTAAATATTACAATATTAAATTTTAATTTACACAAAAATTTTTATTTATTTAATATTTACTTTTTATGTTTATATATTATTGTTGAACATCAATGTTCAACAATTTCTTATGTATTTCTTATGTTCAATATATAAACATAAAAAGTAAATATTAAATATATATATTATAATATAATAATATAATAATAATAATATAATAACATATTAAAATTTAATTTTTCCACTCAACTGTTACATATTTAATTTAAATTATATCAAATTAAAATTTAATATTTCCACTCAACTGTTACATATTTAATTAAAATTATATAAAATTATGTATTTAGGTTTTTTTTTGTTTTTGGTTTTACATTTTATAGGTTTAAAAATTGTAATTTCTTTAATAAAAACTCTGATTTAAATTAAAAATAATTTTGTTATATAAAAAAAATAATAATAATTATTAAATAATAATAATATGGAAGATTTGACAACTTTCATGATAGATTGCATGATTGTAAAATGTTAATTTTTGTGCTCTTAAATATTAATATTGTAATAATTATAAAAAAAATAATACAAATTATTAATAATAGTTGTATTATTAATAATTGTACAATTTTATATAATCATAAATTTACACCGAGCACTTTCTGAAAGCCGAAACCCTGAAAATTCTTCTTCCAGCTGATTAATATTTATCCTTCAGATATTATTTATAAATTAAATTAAATTAAAATTTATGTGCTTACATTTTGTCTGTTGAGGCTAAAGGTAACACGAAGCAGATGCATACATGATATATATATATATATATATATATATATATATATATATATATATATATATATCAGTCAAAAGAGATCAACATAATGCGCAACAGTCAAGGTTGCAAAGTCTGCGCTCATTAGCTGCACTTGAGATGGCTGGATGGGATAACGAGGCGTATGAGTAACTTGACATGCTTAATTTGTAGCATAAGCAGCTAGATTGCGATGCGCTTTAGAATATGTATGAAGAGTAAGAGAAAGAAGGATGAGATTGAGAGAGAGAGAGAGAGAGAGAGAGAGAGAGAGAGAGAGAGAGAGAGAGAGAGTGAGAGGATGCCTTGCAGCATCAAAACGGATGCCGCCTTTAATTGCTTGCTGCGCGCACAAATTAGAAAACTCGTCGAGTGGGCATATACAATAAATGTACGTAAATGGCAACTATGTGGGTGAAATGGCTAGCCAGTCATGAAGGGGTGGCGTTGATGGCGGAGTGGGGGGAGGGTGGGGGGGCGTGGCAATGGCAACTTGAGAACAAAAGTCAAGCAAAACACAACGGGAAGCGGCTGAAAGGCATTTAAACTTTTGGACAAGTTTAATTTCCGTTGAGAGTGAACCAACTAAATGAAAGGCAAAGAGAGTGAGAGAGTGAGAGAGAGAGAGAGAGTGGGCGCATGAGAGTGAGACAGACTCTGCTTGGCTATGAAATTGAAAGCACTTACAATCTTTGATGGAGTTGAGACCCGCTCGGCAATCAACTAATTGCGGTGGCCAATGCGGCATTGTCTTTTCGAGTCTTTCAAGTACTGACAGAAAAAAGAAAGAAGAAAATATATATAAAAAAATAGATGGCTTAAAATAAGAAAAATAAAAATAAAAAGGCTCGCTGGCATTGTTATTATCTGGTTATTACATATTATTTTTATGATCAACTTTCATATTTTCTTCATTTTGTTTATCAGTCGAGCAGGTGAAATTAATGAAGCGAAATTCCGGGTATGACCTTTTGTTCAGTCTGTTTGAACAGCGCCCTTTTGTGACCGCTTTTGGCCAGGTCAGCGCTGGCTGCCTGGCTTTATGGCATTTTAGGGGCTTTTCAGTTTCCATTGACCGTCCGAAAATGTCATAAAGATAGCAACGGGCCACGCCACGCAACGCAACGCAACTCAACGCAGCGCCAAAAAAGGCGTTGAAAAGTTGAATAAAATGTGACAAATGGTTTTTTATTTAATAAATTGGCTTAACCGGTTGTCGTGCGGCAGCTCCATAGAACCTGAAACCCAACCCAAGCCAATGTGGCCCCAATCTGACATTTATGAACGTAATTGAGTAAATGTGACATGATTACGAGTCAGGCGAGAGCCGAGCCAAAGCGAAGCGAGCCTAGGCTTACCAACTCTCTGACAGATTATTTGTGTAAGTCAACGCAAAAAAAAAAAAAGAAAAAAACATTAATAATAATAATAAATATTTTTTTTTTTATATTTTTTTACACGTTTACGTTTACATAATTAATATGCGAAAATATGTCGATTATTATGTGTTAAATTTATAGTTTTAATAACTTCGTCATCAGCGTGAACCATAATGAATTTTAAGATATTAAATTTCATGTAAAAATATAATTAATATTTAGCTCTAGCAATTGTTAAGTAATAAAACTTCCCAAAAAATATGCGATTTAAAATTATCTACAAATTTGAGCATTAAAAAAATATTAAAAAATTCACATAAGCTTTTTTCATAAGCTTGAATTGTATTTGTTAAAATATAATTGTTAAAATTAAATCTCATTGAAATAACTACGAATAATTTATTAATATAAAATATTTATATTACTTTCATATACAAGTATATGACTTGGAAGAATTAATGCGACAAATTCATAATTTGTAACTTTAAAAAATTAACAATATCTTAATGTAATTAGTTAATTTTGTTTATTTATTTTTAGTTTAAAGATATAAATTAAGAATTTCCTGTAATTCTCGATACGATTTGTATATGAAAATAATACAAATGTTTTATATAAAATTATTCTTAATTATTAATTTTTATAAATTATTTTAAGTATATTTACTTATTTCGCTTAATCGTAATCTTTATTTTATTTTATTTTTTAAATTTTTATTTATTTATTTCTTTCTTTATATTTGTTGTTATGTAATTTTTTAAGCTATATTATATTATGAAATATATGTGTTTGTATATAATTTTTATGAATTATTTGAACTATATTTACTTATTTCATTCAATTTTCGTTATAATTTCGTAATTTTTATTTTATTTATTTATTTATTTATTTTTTTTTTTTTTTGTAATTTTCATTTATTTTTCTTTCTTTATATTTGTTTTTATATAATTTTTTAAGTTATATTATTAGTTTCGTTGAGTTTCGGCTGATTTTTTTTTATTATTTATTATTATTAAAACAAAATATTTTTTTTCACTATAGTTATCGTAGTGTCTTTTAATTACTTAATTCGCGTAGCCTACTGTTTAAATTTTACATTTCTGTTCAATTTGCTGTGATTGATTCTATTTATGGCTGTAGCATTTGTAGAAGTTTTTATCTGAGTGGAATGAGTTTAAACACCTAACCTCAAATTTCGAGATCAAAATCAAAAAAATTGAGTAAATTTTATTACACACTCAAACTATTTACAATCTTAATCAGTTTGACGAGCTATATCGATATAGACATATGTCTTTATTTATATGATTTTCTTTAATTTAATAAATTATATCGATTTATTTAAGATTTTATTTAAATTTCAAAGTTATTCCAAATTTATTTAACTTAAATAGGGTATTATTTGATAAATATGTTATTATAATTTGAAGTTTAACGATTTTTACTATTTAGGATAAAATTTACTTTAAAAAATTGTTCACATAATTTTTTATAATTTATTTAATATATTTTATTTAAGCTTTGAAACAAAAAGCTTTTATAATATATATATATATATATATATATTTTTTTTTATATATTTTATTTTAGCATTTAATAAATGCGTTAAAATATATATGAAAACCAAGTTGTTTAGTATCTCAATTGCGCCCTTGGGTTAGTTGAAAAACTCATCTGCAGCAATTTAACTATTTTCTATTGATTCATACTCAAAAGTCACAAAGAACTAAGCTGACTTCCTGCTGCTGCTGCTGCTCCTGCTGCTGCTGCTGCTGCTCCTGCTGCTTTTGCTAAAGGCCAACACATCCTTTGGCTCTCAAGATAAAGCGAGTGCAAAGAGCATCACTCATATTTGAATCAAAAATATATATACATATATATATATATTCCCCAGTTGAATGTTGCTGGCAACTTTTGTGCTAGCTTTGATTAACAGCTTGGAGACCTGGAGGCGACGCAGCTGGCGCTCCCAAGGCAAATCAGCTCGAAAAGCCAAACAATGTCATAATGATAAATAGCTCAGTGAGAGGGAGAGCGACAGAGAGAGAGAGAGAGAGAGAGAGAGAGAGAGAGAGAGAAAGAGGTACAAAAGTAGCTAGAGAATGTGTGTAAGAAATTGCAACTTCTTTTGGCCCAAGCAGCAATTTTTGGCTAAGACAGTTGACACCTTTGTGTTTTTTTTTGTTTTTCCAGTATTGTCGCATCATTAACATTTTCATGGCACTTGTCAACACTGGCAGCTGGAAGGTGTTTAGTGTTGTGTATTGTTCGTTTGCTTTGCATTGCTTTGTTTGCCACGTTTCCATTTCATTTGGCCTTTTATCAACAACTGTCAATCGTTCAACAGCTCAAACAAAATGGCGTCCAATGATTTCCAACTGTCATTTCGAGTCCGCTAATCCTGCATGCCTTTCGCTTAGCATTTAGCCAAGCAAGAGAATAACAAATGATTATGCCACAGCCCCCAGCTCCAAGTCACAGTAAATTTCTCAGCCTAAACCCCTCCCTCCGCCCCATTGGTCGAAATCGCTTTGTTTTCTAACTATATTTCACACGACTCACGCGATATCCCATGCCAGTTGGCATTCCACAGCACATATATATATATATATATATTTGTTTATATATATATATCTCTCTCTTTCTGCGCTCTACCTTTGCGTGTCAACAACTGCTGGCAGGAGGCAGCCAGCAGCAGCTGCTTGTCGCATAAAAGGCTTGTTTTATGTCACCTGCTGGCATCGTTCAGATATTTCGGGGCTGTCGCTCATAATGTGCATAAAGCGTCAGAAATTAAGCCCAAATACCAGCTGGCCATCAAAATTGTCTGGCAAATTCGTGTTGCCAGCTTAAATATTTTGTTGCCAAAAAAAAAAATAATAATATAAAATAAAAGTGGAAAGCAAAAGAAAATGAAAAGGAAGAGGAAGAGAAGGCAAAGCAATTGACACCCAGCGGAAATCGCTGTCTCGGGGAAAAACCTTTCGAGCCATTCTCGACAGCTGCCGCTGGTTTTTCCTCACACAACTTGTAAACTTCAATAATTGTTTACGAAATCAATGTGTCCCTTTTAAACTTTAAATGTTTCCTCTACTTGATTTTCGCTTGTGGCAGCAAGGTGTTGGAATCGATACGATGAACATTATACTTTTATCAAGTGAGTGATGGATTGAATAAAATGGTTTATATATACACATATATATGATGATATACACACATATATATATATATATAAACCTATTTAGCTATAATCACATAGTTAATATCTTTTCATAGCTATTTATTTATTTAGTTTTTTTTTTACATTGTTTATATTTAGCAAAACGAATTATTTTTGATATGTTTCTATTGATACTTTTTTTTATTATTTTTTAAATTGATTTTAATTAATTTTAGAAATTATAAATTAATATTAAATATTAGTTATTATTCAATTATTTTTTATAATACCAATTATTAATAAATATTAAATATTAATTATTAATTAATTATTTTTTAAAATATCAATTATTAATAAATATTAAATATTAATTATTAATTATTAATTAATTATTTTTGATAATATCACTTTAATGTTTCTATTGAAATTTGTTCATATTTTCATTCGGTTTTCATTTAGTAAAAAGAACATTTCATTTTATTTTATAATATTTAATTTTATATTTATTTTAAAATATTTTTATATATTATAATATTTAATTTTATATTTATTTTTTTTTATTATTTTATTAATAATATTTATATTTATTAACTTACGTTTAAAGTGCGCTAAAAAGCATTTGTTGCTTCTATTAAAAAGTTTTTTTTATTATTTTTATTTATTATTTATGTTTACTTTTAAATGGACAATTTTTAACACTACATTTCCGAAATAGCCAAATATTCAAATATTAGATTCCTGTTTTATGGTCAGAATATCATTTTGAATTTTTAATCAAGTGCGCCAAGAACTGTTCTTGATGTCTGCAATTTGTGTTTCACTCACACTTTCAATTGAGTGATAGTCTGAGTCTTTGAGAAAAAACTCAAAGAGCAACTGACTTGCATCGTTTCTTTCATGAGCTCGAACGCGATCGGCTCGCAATCGTATTCGTTTGTTTTGTCTCGCTCTTGCTCGCTCCGACCGTTTGCTTGAGTTAAAAGAAGCAGCAAGTCTTTTGTGTATGCATTGGTATGCAGACGAGAGCTGTGCTCGCCAAACACATACACTGCGCGCCTGACTATGTGTGTGTGTGTGTGTGCATGTGTATGTGAATGTGAATTCCGTTTGAATTGATTTTTTGTATAATTTCCTCTCTTTCTATATCTCATTATGCGAACGTTAATTACTTCGCTTTCTAAACGAGTGTCACACGAACAGTTCAATTCAACTCAATTCAACTCAACTCAACTCAACTCAACTCAACTCAACTGAAGGCGGCCAACAGAAAACAAAAAACAAATATTACCAAAGTCTGTTGCTCAGAGTGCGAGCGATTGAGTGTAATTTAATTTAATAATCACGAACGGAGCTTAAAAGATCAGCAGTTTTTTTTTTCTTTTTTCTTGCAAATTAACTTTTTTATATCATGAATGAATATTATATAGTCTGGGGCATCTGACTGTTGGATTTATATTCTCAGGTAGGCGTTAGATAAATTAAAAATATGAGAGAAAATAAAATAGTTAAATTGATTGACATTAAATTGCGAAAAATTTGAAAAGTGATTTTTTAGTGGATTTTTTTATCTTGTATTTTATTTTTTAATATTTATATTAAATTATAGATTGGATATTTCTTCAATGTTAACTATCTACTATCTTATCTGGCTATCTACCAATATATATCTCTCTGATTATATGTAAACTACATTTAATATTCAACCATATCGATGGCTGATTAAAGCCCATTTCACTTGGCTGGCTAATTTGTTGTAGTCGAGCTGAATGTGTGTTTGCAGTGACTGCAGTTCGTTGCATATCGAGTTAAAATGAATCAAGTCTGTGTCGCTGTCCGTGTCCGTGTGCGTGTCCTTCTGCATATCTGAACGTCGTCCTGGCCACGTCCTTGCGTCAGCTGTCAGTTTTCCTTTGCACTCAGCTGCTGACGCTGATGTTGATGCTATAGCAGTTGCTGCTACAGCTGCTCCGGCTCCTGCTGCTGCTGCTGCTGTTGCTGTTGCCATTGCTGTGGGTCTCTTCTCGGCTGGAAAATGTTATAATATAACACGCACATACAACAGAACGCGATGCCAAACGAGCTCTGACACCCGCGCACACTAACTAGCCGTCGGCCAGGACCCTTGCCTCATGCCAAAGGCCCCTTCGACTTTCCGCCTCCTGCTCAGCGCGCGTATTGCAATTTCTTTTTCTTGCCTTGCATTTGATTAACCTACTATGCTCGCCCTGGATGGGCGTGGCGAGCGGTGGGCGTTATTGTTGTTGCATTTGCTCAACCGACAACTTTAATACGCAGCAAAAGCAAGAAGAAGACGAACAAGAAGAAGGAGCAGCAGCAGCAGCAGCAGCAGCAGCAAGTGGAGGAGGGAGAGCAAGTGTTGCTGTAAGAGCAAGAAATGCATAAATACATAAAAAATTGGCCAGCTTACAAGCCGGTTTACATATGCAATGAGGCTGAGGTATGTCTGAGTGTATATGTATGTGTGTGTGTGTGTGTGTGCGTGGTTGTTGTATGTGTGTGTATTTGAGTGGGCGAGTGTTTACATTGTTGCAGCAAAGATTTTGCCAACACGTGTTTGCTTTCGCTCACATCCGCTTCCTGTTGGCTTTCCTCCTCCTCCTCCTCCCGTTGGCATACGCCATCTCAGAAAGTTTTGACTTTAAGTTCGCCTACGTGACGGACCAGAAATACTTGCACAAATACCACACACATATTAAATTGAATCAAAAGCTGAATAACTTAAGCGAATCTGCCACGAAATAGTTACGAACTATGCGAAGAAATGAAGAGCTTAGTTTATCAAACTTGAATAACAAGTGAAACTTTAAAAAGAAATATAATTTATAATAAATAAAAAAAAAATATCTACATATATATTATAAGAATACTTATTCCTTTAAAAAATATATATATATATATATATTTGAGTAATTTTTTTTTTTTTTTTAATAATTCATAAGTTGGCGAATTGAAAAAAATATTTATGAGTTGACTTTTTAAGTCATTAAGATGATCAAATAGAGGTAAATAAATTAAATAAAAATATTCATCTCTTCAATCTAAATTTTAAAGCTTTTTCGATTTTTAGAGATAGTTAAACAAATTATTATTATTTAATATTATTATTATTATTATTAGTATTATTATTATTATTATTATTATTATTATTATTATTATTATTATTATTATTATTAGTATTATTATTATTATTATTATTATTATTATTATTATTATTATTATTATTATTATTATTATTATTATTAGTATTATTTTTATTTTAATAACTTAATATAAAAATACTAATTTAATAAAAAAATATTTTGACTTAGAAAACTTGATATTTATATTTTCATGGAGTTTTAGCATTTGATTAGATATATTGTGGATATATTACGCCCCCCCAGTAAACTCTCCCATTGGACTCCTTAGACTTTCTAAGACTAGCATACACATCAGTATATTAAATATTCATAATTTCAAGTCTTTAGTTTTCAACGAACAGCATTACATAATAATCAAATTTTCTTTTCACTTTAGTCACGAAAGAATAAAATTAACATGTTTTATATTGCTCGATTTGCAATCATCTACATAATCATTATTATCAACAGTTTCATAAAATATCAAAAATTCAATTCGCTTTTATAGCAAAACCAAGAAGATGTGTTAGCGCAATAGCTGTAAATATTTTAAATGTATATAAGCAATAGATAGATATCATATATAGATAGATATAGTATATATCATAGAATCTATCTAGATAAATATATAGATAAACAGATAGATAAATAGGTAGATAAATAGATAAATTTAGTAAAATTTATTTTATAGATTTTAATCTTTTTTTTTATTTTAATTGTTTGTTTTTCTTTTCTTACTTAAGGCTCAAAAAAATGTTACATAGATTTAAGGCATAACAATATTACTTTTAATTGCCAATTAAAATGATATTAATTTAAAAAATAAGTGTATATAAATAAGATTAAATTACCATAAAATGTAGCAAAAAATATGTTTAAAGAAAATATACAAAACATTAATAATAATATAATAAATACAATAAATGGCTAATTAAAAATTAAAAATAATAAAATAAATGAATAATTGAAAATTAATAATAATAAACTAATAAATAACTAATAAATAATAATAAAATAGATACAATAAATCCTAAATAAATAAATATGTTAAATATTACTATTTTAATAGTAAATAAACTAATAAATAATAATAAAATAGATACAATAAATTCCTAAAAAAATAAATTTGTTAAATATTATTATTTTAATTTCTACTAATAAATGCTATTTTAAGCAAACTAATTTCTTTGAGAGGGAAGTCTCTTAAAAAAACAGTCAAAATTTCATTAACTTATATACAATATATTATTGTTAATTTACTTATTTTTAATATTTATTTATATTTTTTATTCTTTTATTCTAAATATTAATATTAATAACATTTTTCTTTGTTTTCTATATCAAAAGCCTTTTCTTAGCAACAAGAAAAAAAATAGTTAAATAGATAAATAAATAAAAATAAAAATAAAATAAAAAACTATAAATTTCTTTTACTTGTTTAATATTTTTATTCTGTTTATTAATATTTATTCTTTATATTTTACCAAGAAATATTCGTCTACTTTCTATATTAATCAAAATTATTCAACTTTCCTTTCGTTGTCTTCAAATTAATATTTATCTCAAATCATCATATTTAACAGTCATTCGCTGTCATTTCCCACATACGCAACATTAGTATTTCTTTATTAAAATTTCAAAAAATTTCGAAATGAGCAATTGTTCAGGCGCTATGGCAAAGCTACCAAAATTGTTGGCGGTTTTTAATTGCTGCTCGAATTGCGATCGTCGTCATTTAGGTGAAATATTTCTACAATGCCCCGAAAACCAAGTATTTCTCCCTCTCTCTCTCTCTCTCTTGCTCCACTGTGTGTGCCTGTGCATGGTGGCCATGCATTTTCCGGTTTTAATGATTATAACACAATCGAGTGCATATTGCCTAATTAGCGGACAGCAGCGCCCGGACCCAAAATGCCAGCCAAGCCACACAAAGAGCATAAAATACATATTTGCAGCGCACGCACAACGAGCGAGGCACAGACGCCGAAGGCATTCTTCTATGTGTGCGTGTGTGGGAGAGTGTGTGTGTGTGGGTGTGTGTGAGTGTGTGTGGGTGTGGGTGTGCTTATGTCAGTGGCGTGCGAAAGAATTTGAAGTGGTTTTGTTTTTAAACTAATTTAATTTCTGATAGATTTTCGCTAAATTTATTATTGAATAAACTTGAAGTTTACTTTAATGAAAAATATGATAATTAATGTTAAAAAATCACTTTTAATAAAAATCAAAAATAAACATTTTACAAATTAGTCAACACTTCAATAAAAATGCAAACAAACTTTTACATTAAAAATATAATGTAATTTAATATAAATGCAAAAAAAAATTGTATATTAAAAATATAAAAGTGAAAATAAAAATAAGTTAAAAAGAAACATTTTAGAAATTAGTCATAATTTTAATGAAAATTTGCTTTCATTTTAATTATGAATTTTTAAATTAAAAATATAAAATAAGTTATAAACATTTTTGAAAGTGGTCATTAATTCAATATAAATGCAAAAAACTTTGCATATTAAAAATTATATTAAGTTATATAATGAATATATTATCAATAAAAAATAATAATATATTAAAATGCAATATATTTTTTAATATTTTTTATTTTTCTAAATAATTCGTATTATGCCAATAATTTTTTAACTAAAAAAGTATACTAAAAAAAAAAACATTTTATTTTTTACCTTTAATATGGGTAAAAAAAAATAAATTAAAAAATTAAATTAAAGCCGAAAAATAATATTTATATGAATATAGATATAAATATATTTATAAAATATGCAAAGCGCCATTATAATATAAAGTTGAATTTTGATTTTGCGGTCCCTAATAATTTTTAAATAAATTATTTTTAATTATTAAATCTATTTAATAATTAAAAGACGAACAATTGATCGATTCATTATTAAATATATTTCAAATAAAGAAAAAAGAACTAAGTAAATTATTAAATATATTTAAATTAGAGAAAAAATGAGCGTATTATTATTGATACATAAAAAACGCGGAATAAAATTTACTTTAATGAAAATTTAAAAATATATATATTTATAAAAGTTGTAATAACATTATAGAAAATCTCAGCTTAAAAAATAAATGCAAATTCTCAGTGAAATATGCAACACTCAATCAAACTAAAATATGTAAAATATATAAATGTATAAGTGTGTAAGCATATATTTATAAATATTATAAGTGAATATAAAAAAATTTAGCATGATTTGTATATATGTAGTTCAATTTTATAATCTAATATAGGTGCGAACTGATAATATTTCATATTTTATATTTGCTTTCAATTATTTAATATTTAATATAATCAATTAAATATAAACCAAACTGTGACACTGTGAAATGTGATAAATTCTTTTTTAATTTTTTTTATTGGGCATTATTTATAAATATTGTTTGCTCATTTTTTTTCTTCTAATTTTTGGCAACTTTAATAAAAAACGCCAAAAATATTTTTATAAATATGCATAAAATACATGAAATAAACATTAGGTTTCCCTTTTTTTTTTCATTTTCCCCTAAACTATGCAGCTCAACCCATCTAAAATATATTGGCCCCCTTTGCAGATGCCACTGTGGCATGCATATTTTGGCATCGTTATTGAATGGCCGTGCCACAAGCGAGGGTCGTTCAGTGGATGCAGCCAAATTTCATGTTGGTTTTATTGCTAGTGCGTGCATCGCTGTGCTGCCTGTGGCGCAGCACGTGTCTGTGTGTGTGTGTGTGTGTGTGTGTGTGTGTGTGTGTGTGTGTGTGTGTGTGTGTGTGTGTGTGTGTGTGTGGCTGGCAATATGGTTAAAACAAACAAGTGCTATTTGTTAGTTTTGGCAAAAACGTTTCGGCTTTTCATTAGCCATGTTTACAGTGCTGCCCATAATTAACGGCACAACAATAAATGCATTCCAAACGCTCTCTAATGAAATGTTAATGCATTTATGGTACTATAAAAGTAGTATTTAAAAATACCAAAATATTATAAAATTAATTTGATTAATTATAAATTGCAAGTTGACATATTTAACTGTTCCGCACTGTAACTGACAATTGGCGAAATATTTTTACACATATCGAATGCTATATAAATTTGAATAATAATAAATGTTAAGGAATATATTTATTCATAATTTTTTCATATTGTTTGTGCAATCAACAAATAATTATTAGAGCTGCATTCATTTAAAGTTTTGTGATTCACAAAGATAAAATGTAGTTGAAAAAAGAATATAAATTGAACAGCTTTTGTTAATTTAAAAACTTGAAATTGTTTGACACAGTTCAACAAACTCTTGAATGTGATTCCAAGAAATTTATTCGGTTATTTCTAGGAAATTACTAGATAAATATGAAGTGAGCACGGTTTTTTTGATTTTATAAAATGCTCGTTTGGCTGCACATCTCAATTGATTTTCAAGGATTTTTTTTCTTTTACTAATACACTCTTCAAGCTAAACTAATCTAGCGATATTTTGAATTCAAGAATGTATACCAAATACTGTATAAATTGTCATCGAAAAAACCTATATTATTTTTTAAAGTCATTCTTGATTTTTTTTATAGTTAAGCGACAATAAATTTTGTTGTAAATATATATATATATATATATATCTGAATCTAAATATTATTACTATTTTATTTTAATTAATTTTATTTTTATTATTATAATTTATTTATTTTTATTAATTTTTTTTTTATTTTAATAAGTCAAATAACGATTTGTTTGGCTTTCATTTCATAATTTAATTTTCTCTAAAATATTCTGAATCTAAATATTATTATTTTTTGAGTTTAAATTTTTATTTTTTTTTTCAATTTATTTTTTTTTTTTAACTTTTTAAATTTTAAATTTTTTATTTTTTGATAAGGCAAAGAACGATTTACTTAACTTTCATTTCATAATTTAATTTATTATATATCTGAATATTATTATTTTTAAGTTTTATTTTTTTTTTCATTTATTTTATTTATTTATTTACTTTTTTTATAAGGCAAATAACGATTTGTATGGCTTTCATTTCATAATTTAATTTCCTCTAAAATATTCTGAATCTAAATATTATTATTTTTTAAGTTTAAATTTTTATTTTTTTTCAATTTATTTTTTTTTTAATTTTTTAAATTTTAAATTTTTTATTTTTTGATAAGGCAAAGAACGATTTACTTAACTTTCATTTCATAATTTAATTTATTATATATCTGAATATTATTATTTTTAAGTTTTATTTTTTTTTCATTTATTTTATTTATTTATTTACTTTTTTATAAGGCAAATAACGATTTGTATGACTTTCATTTCAATACCAAACTTTAAAGTCTTTTTTCTGCTACTTTTAGTGGCAATAGAATCTGGACAATAAATTTCAAGTGAACTACAATTTTTTATACAGACAACCAAAAAACAAATGAGGTATAATAAAATTTGAAAAAAAAAATATACAATAATTATTTTTTACGTTTATCCTTTAAATTAATTTTAATAATTACAAATTTATTTATTTTTTTTTTAATAACCCAATCAATAATTCTTATATTTTAATTTTCTCTTTAAAAATTATAATTTTTACGGTTCCTGATTTTATATAATTTTTAACATAAATTTTCATATTTTTCTTAAATTAATTCAGTTTTTGAATCAGGTGATTTTCTGAATAATTTTGATATTAAAAAATCATACAGTTTTATATTACGTTCGATATATGTCGATCTAGAAGCTCAAAGTCTGTTTTGTTTGATTATATCGATATTCAATAATCTCCTCGGTAATAATAAATAAAATAAATATAATAAAATATACATTTTAAATTAAATGAAAAATAATAGAATATCGAGTGGGAGGAGCCCCGAAAATTCAATAAACGATGAAGAATTATGATTAGAAATAAATTATAATTTTTATAAATACAAATAAGAATTTTTAAATATATTAAGTTTTAATTATAAATTTTTTTTAATAATAAAAATAAATAATAATAATGGAGAGATGATTACAATGCTGTCTATATAATCTATATATCTATGCTTAAATTCCATGTAGATATTCTAAAAACTTTATATCTTTAGGTTGCTATGAGTCTAAATTATTATTATAAGATTTAAATAGCTCAATAAGGAGTATCTTTATCTATATGAATTCCAGCAATTAGATTAAATTTGCATTAAAATAAACTAAAAGAACACTAAAAGCTTAGCTCATTCTAATCAAGCAATTACCAAATGGGCTTGATAAGAGTACCACAAATGAACCCTAAAAGAAACCGCCATAAAATAAAGGTGCGCACAGGTGTTAAAGTGAAAGTAACTTCTAAATTATATTGTCGTACTATGTGATGTGAGAGAGTATTCCAAACACATGGAACAGTAGACAGCATGGAATATGAAACGTGAAACATCGAGCACTACCATCCGTCATCCCCAATGGGTGGGAGTTGGTTGATCATGAGACTCTTGAACACAGATTTCCATTGTGCTGGTGGTATATCGGGTGGCAGGAGGGCTGGCTTGGCAACGAACTCCAATTGATCATTGTCCAGCAGACGGCGACTCAGCCATAGAAATGGCAGTTCACAGTTCACACACTGCTTGACGGACATCTCGAAATATTCGAAATGTTCCAGCTCGCAAGGGACCACAAGATATGCCAATCCGCCATTGCATTTGCCCAGATCTATTTTGTTTGCACACAGCACAATTGGAATGTTGCCAAAGCGCATATTTAGTTCTGTTTGCAGTTGGGGCACACGCTGGAATGTCTGACAGCAGCTAATATCCGTCATAATGATGGCGCACTGTACTTTCAGAAAGTCAAAATCATCGATATGATTGATGTTCCACAGAATGAAGCGTATATCCCCACAATTGGTATGGAATTCCAGCAAATAAGTGTGATTTCTTTTATTCGCTTCATAGTTCTTGACAAACTCGCCCGTCAGGTGGCGCTTCACAAAGCTCGTCTTTCCCGTTGCGGGATCCCCGATCAAAGCGCAACAAAAATTGGGCACTCCTTTAGACATATTTGTATGACATTCCAAAACTTATATTTAATATATATATATATATGTATATATGTAATAAATGTATATAATTAAAATATATTATAGATGTTTATACCATGCAATGCCTACTCTAACTGCTTTCATTTCATTTAATCTATTTTTTTTATAGCTGATTCGTTAAATGTTTGCTTTTAAAATATTCATATGCAAAGAAAATTTAATATTATTATTTCTATAAAAGCATTATATTATTTTTACACTCAATTGTGGTAAAACAAATTTCAATAACTAAATAAATAAAAAAAAATATTTATATAAAAAATATATAAAATAGAATAAATATTCATGGTTTTTTATCAAAAGAATTCGCTGAATAAAAACGCAATTAAATTGTGCGCGTATTTCTATATTCAATTCATTATTGTCTCTAGTATTTTTTTTTGCTGCTTCTTCTTCTTCTTCTTTTTTTCTACAGCAGCAAGGCGACGGCATAATGAAGCACGCTTCGCTGGGCGCCCAGAAAATGCAATCATGTCTGGCAGTTGCTAAAGTAAACAGTGTCTAAAGGATCTAGAGCAAAGGACGTTGCCTCAACATACAAACTTTTGCTAAGCATTATTTAGTTATAATATAATACAAATTTAACAATGTTTACTCATCATTATTTAATAACATTCTATATTATTTTAAGTATTTTCTTCATTTTTCTTAAGCTTATTTTTTGCTATTCATAATTTTCTTACATTTCACTTGGTGTTGCATGCTTTAAGGCGTGCACTGTCTGTAAATGTTTCACACGCACATATGAAATTGAATGCAAGTACCGTTACGCGCTTAACACTCTCACTAACACAATTACGTGTGGAAGGAAACACAAATGGGCAACGAGCGCGATATTGTCGTTTATCGTGTTATTGTTGTAAATTGCGCTTGAGCTGGCTTCGCTTGGTTTGGCTTAGCTTCGCGTAGCGTCGCGTCCGTCAACGTTGCACACTAAAATCATACTAAACTAATTTACTTAGCAGCACGCACTGATTACACCAAGTGGCAGACGCTGCGCTTCGTTACTTTTCGTTTAATGGCATCGGCTGGCCGAACCGGAGAGTCGCGAAGTTCGTGTCGTTTGAAGTGAATAACGAAGTTGCCGACAGCGCAAGCAACGAAGTTTTTCGTAGTGTGTGTGCCTGTGTGCGACCATTTCAAGAGAGCACACCTTCGCTTAAGAGATACAAGCTAACAGAACGCGATGCTGTTAAACGCTAACAGCCTGCTGTTAACCTCTTGCGGTCTTGCAAGCGAATCACATGCCCATAATTTGGGGTTTACCAATCGAGAATTTATTGTTTTACTTTGAGTATTAAATGTTTTGGCCTGACATTTGCTTTTTAGACAAATTAAGCTGCAATTAGGTTAAGCAATTAATCAATTAAATGCATGCAAGGGGCTTGTTTAAATGTGTGTAAATGAACATTTGTATTTGTTGAAATGTATTATAAATTTAAATGTATTTCTACTAATTATGGGAATTGAATACTTATGTATACAAATTTGTATGGGAATGAATATGAAATTTTATTATAAAATTTTAGCAGTAAGGCTAATTATATATTTTTGATCCTGATAATAGCCACTCCTAGAACGAAACAAATTTTTAAATTAATTTTCGTTGATTTTAATTATAGTTAGATGGAATCTTAAGATTTAAATGAAAAGCTGAGGAAAACCTCAAATTAAAACGGTTCCTCAAATATTTATAATGCACAATATTATATAGTGTAATCAATTGCTGATATATAACCAATATAAGTCTTTCATCTATACATAAAAAAAATATATAAAAAATCGTTAAATTTTATAATTATTATTTTTCGTTATATATAAATTTGTCAATTTATTAATTTTTTTTTTATTTATAATGTAGTTAACTTCTATTAAGATAAAAAAGTCTTTCATCTATTCTTTTTTTTGTTATATTTATAAATAATTATTTTTTGTTATTTATTTTGCTTTATTTTTATTTTATATATATTTTTAATAATTTATATATATATTTTTTTTATTCTACTTAATTCGATTATTATATATCGATTATATTTACATTAATAGATAAATAATTTTCCATTCATGTCATTGTTATTAAAAATCTATTTATTTGTTAGTTTTATTTACTATAAAGGAAATATTAAATTTGAAAATGTTTTATTTTAATTTTAAATTTTTTTCAACATTTATTTTACTTATTAGTCTTTTATTATTACTATTATTATTTTTTATTTGTGAACATATTCATATAATTTTAATTAATTATTTATTTTACCTATTACATTGCTATTCATTCTGATAAATGTAATCATTATTATTGTTATTAATAATATAATTTAAAATTATTTTTGATTTCATGTTAGTCTTAAATCAATTATTTTTTATTATTAGCATGAATATTCCTATAAAAAAAAGTTGATTTAATAATTTCTGTTACTATTAAAAAAATAATACCTAATAATCAAACTAATTCAACAATATTTAATAACTAATTTTAACATTATAAATATATAAAGTAAACTGCTGCTATAATTATTATAAACATATATGCATATTATAAGCACATTTAAATAAAGAAATTTCTATTTGATGAATCAAAATTATCGTAAATCATATTTATTATTCATTATTTTCTGTTGTAGTTCTTGAATATGTAAAATCTCATAAATTTACGCCCAACGAACTAAAATTTCTCCAATTATTGAAATAATTGAGTTCATATGTTCAGCTGGCTAACTAAGCAAGCCGTCACAAAGCAAACCCTTAATTTATTTAAAATGACACGCACACACACATACACACACACATGTATACATATATTTATACATATATACACACACACACACACACAGTCATTGCCACTGAGCGAACGGCATCGATGCAAAAATCAAGCATTATTTATGCAAATTACAAACCATTATTATTAGAGTCAATGACCAACAACAAGAAAATCAACAGCAACAACAACAACATACTAATACTAATAATAATAATAACAACAACAACGTAAACAGAGCCAAGTCAGTAGCTGAAGAGAAACCAAATCATATCCGTCATAGTCATAAGGGCACTGCCAACGCATTGGGGAACCAATTTGGCAGCCGGCATAAATAAATTTCCGCTTAATGTAGGTCAGTGATGTGCTCGTTGCGCTCTCTTCGAAATGTCGCTCTTGCAGACTTTATGCCATGGCCGCTCTCTTAAGCCGCGAAGCAATAAAGTAAGCAACTCTGGAGTTTTTTTTCGGGTTTCCTTTTTTTTTTTTTTTTTTTGTTTTTGACAGTTACTTGAGAACTGTCGCATAGCTGTTGCTGTCGGTGTTTCCCAGCGGACGCTTGCATAATATGAAAGCTGTTATGATGGTAATTGTTGCACTTCAGCAAACTCGCCCCAAAGGAAGAGAGAGATGGAATATGACATAAACTATTTTTGTTTCATATGCAGTTAACTTTTGAGCAACATGGCTCGAAGTAATTCGTGACAAATAACATATTTCTTCTTTTACATTTCAAGTTAAATAAATTATTTACAAATTAAAAGTACTTTACATTTCGTATACATGTACATGGATGGCA
Organism: Drosophila stalkeri; assembly: GCA_035047405.1. Classification (NCBI taxonomy): domain Eukaryota; kingdom Metazoa; phylum Arthropoda; class Insecta; order Diptera; family Drosophilidae; genus Drosophila; species Drosophila stalkeri. The sequence goes on from JAWNPR010000039.1 coordinate 26,347,261, forward strand.
ATAAGCATTTAATACCCCAGGGGCTGCATTTAAGCATAAGTACAACATCTATGTCATCTCTTTCGCACCAGTTGTCCAGTTTCCTTTGCAAACGCCTGCGGCTACATAAATAAAACTACAAATGCAAATGCAAACGCAAACGAAACCGAAACCGAAACCGAAACCAAAAACCGAAACCGAAAAACGAAACGAAGCCAGCCCAAACACTCAAACACATTTTGAGTACTTTTTTTTGTGTTTCTTCTTTTGCGTAGCAAGTTGCTAGCTTCCCCGCTCTCACACTCTCACACCCTCACACTCTTCTACTTTCCACTATTGCAGCTCAAGTTGGAGAATTTATGTGCAAACTCACTTAAGCAAGAATGTTTATGCGTTTTGTACGTGTTGGTTGCTGTCGCTCATGTGGCTGCCCCTCTCTCTATCTCTCTCTCTCACGCTCTTCATGTTGTTCTGCCACGCTTTGACACTATACCTCTTCACATTCGGCTGTTCTAGCTGCTTACCGTTCGCTTCATTCTGTCTTTTTTTTTTGTATTTTTGCTCTCTCTTACTTATACTCTTAGAAAAGGTGTTATTAATTTATTGTGATGCATGTAAAGCATTCAAGCTGTGGCGGAATTCATGTGGTATATCATTCGTAAAGGTTAATAAATTAATTAATGCAACTCTTAACTTCTTTTCTTTTACTATATTTATATAATTACAATTCATTAAAACAATACGTTTTATATTATAAATAATTTGATTTAGTTACATATGTTGGTAAGTGTATTCATTCTTCGTTGCGTTGCTACTCTCATTTGTTTTCCCCTTTCTACTCTTTGCAATTTTTGAATGCTGCTCTCTGGGAACATGCACGACAAAGTGTAATGAAATTTTTCGGGTGCTAATGACTTAAATGCATAGGAATTTATGCAAATGGTCCTTTGGCTAATTGCAGCGACATTTGATTAAAAAAAAAAAGAAAAAAAAAACACCAAAAAGAGCTTAGACAATAAATTGTCAACTAACTGCAATGGCGAACGCCCACTTTCAGATGTTGCCCAAATAGATTAGGGAAAGTTAAGCGAAGTTAAGTGAGCAAAAGAGTTGGGCTTAATCAAATAAAATATGTACTATGTACGTATGTATGCAATTTTTAAATAAATGTATATATGTATATATTCTGATACTACTTTCTTTTTACAAGCTTAGGGAATAAAATAAAAAAAATTTATACATATAATATTCAAAAGCTTTTATATAAAAAATTATTAATATTTTTGACAACCCTTTCAAAAATATGTTGTGTGGTTTATTTGACTTTATTTGCATTTTTATTGATTTATTTATTTTTTTTAGTTCATCATTAATTTATATCTAAATGGATTTTTTGGAGGCTCATTGACAGCTTTTGGCTTATAAAATAAATGCAATCAATTCAAATATCTAAAATAAATTCGCAGCTATGATAATATATTTATAATTATATGTATTTTGTTTTATTTTTTAATAAATATTTTACAAAATATAAATATTTTAAAATCTAAATGAATCGTCTATTTTTTCATATATTGAAAAATAGAGTATTTTAATAATTTAAAATATTAATATAAACAAATATTAACAAAAATTATCTAAAAAATATTAACAGATACAAAAATATATACAAATTATTATATATGAAATAAAATAAAAATGCATTTCAAATTTTGTTCCTTGCAAAATATTTATTATAATGATCTAGTAACAGTTGTTAATTATAATTTTTTTTTATACAAACCTAATAAATTAATATTAATATTATATAACTATATACATATTTTACATATTAAATATTATATTTGTTTACAAATAATTCTATATAAATATAGTTTATTTTAATTAAATTACATATTAAATAATATAATAATTGTTTAGTAATAATTTAATAATTTGTTAATTAAACAAAAATGGAATACGATTATAAGCCTAAGCAAATTCATTTCATATTATTTTGTCCCTCTATGTATAATATATGCATAATCTAAAAATTATTTAAAACCTTATTTAGTTCCATTTAAATGAAATGCAAAGAAAATGTTAATAAAAACCTAATAAAATACCTCTCATATTTTCTCCTTCTCCTTTCTTCCATTCATTAGTCATGTACCGCTCGCAATGATTTCATTACGTTTGAGTTGCGATATCTCAACTTCAGTCCCGTTATCGTGCTGTCAACATGAAGGCCAATTATGTAAGCACCTTAAGCACGAGTCGCATTAGATCTATTTGCATATAATTAGCGCTCTACTGGAATACCGCAGACGAGGCGACGCGACGCAACGCAACATAACGTAACGGAACGCGACGCGACGCGACGCAACGCAACGCAACGCAACGCGGCGCGACATTTCGTTTCGTTCCGTTTCTTTTGTGTTGCAATTTTTTGAGTGGAATTCTTTTGCAGTTGGTCGACTTGCTCACGATTCGCACAACTTTGACAATGAAGTTGCAATCATGAAGAAGAAGAAGCTAAAAATAGAATAAAGAAGAAAAGTGCAGAAAAATGAGATATATATATATATATATAGTATCATTGGCATGCACAAAGTTTGGCCGGGAGGCAGGGTAAGGACATCAGGTTTTTCAACTGCCGTCAAGGCGCCAACTTAATAAGGCAACCAAAATGCCCAGCGGGTGACGAAAGGCACTGCACATAAAGAGCAAAAGACTGTGCAGGCCAGTGTAACAGAAAAGTGAGTGAGTGAGAGAGAAGAGTGGGCGGCAGCGTGTAAGTGAAAAGGGAACAACGCAAAGATAAGGAGACGATGAGATTGCGCTGCATACTTTAAGGGGCTCAGTTGAAAAGATGCCAGCGCAAATAGACAAAAAGACGTCTTAAAGAAGGCAGCGAAAAACTTAATATCAAAAGCTTTTTGAGGAAAATAGCTGTAAAATTAAATATAAATATATGTATATATATTTTAATATAAATAATAATATGCAAAATAACAAAATTTGATAAAATTCACGAAATATGTAGTATGTGAAATATGTAGTATAATGTACACATATCATAGATCTTTCCTAAGATTATTCTAAATCGGTTTAAGGATTAACATACTAAGAAACAAACAAAGAATCACAGTCTATATAACTAGAAGCACTCAGTCACTATTAGTTAGCATTTAAATTTCTGCTGACAATCAAACGTGGAAAAAAATAAATATCTTTATTTCTTACGTTCTTTTAATTTATTAACTAATTTTCTATATAGAATTAGAAATATTAACAGATACAAACTAAAATTTCATCCCAATATGTATATTTAGTAATAGAATAATAATAATAAGTAATAGAATGATAATTGATAAATATGAAAAAAAAAGTTTAAATAGATTTTATATAATTATTTTTACATTTTCTTAAAAGTAAAATTTACAATATATATTGTTTTATTTATTTATTTTTATTTAATTTTTTTTTTTTTATAAACTTTAAATAATTATATACTGCATTTGTATTCAATGAATATAAAAAATATTTTTAATTAATTTTTAAAATGCATTTTACAACGAAAAGTTTTTTAAATAATGTTTATATATTTTCAATTTATACATGCATAATTAGATACATATTTTATTTAAAATATTTTATATATACATTTTTTTTTCAATTTAAAATACAATTTTTTATTTTTGTTTATTTATTTTTTTTAAATTATATTACAAGAATTGGAAAAGTAATAAAAAATTGTTTTATTATGTAATAATTGTATTTGTTTTTAATCTGTTTTAAAAGTAAATTTTTGTCCCTTCAAATTGTGATTATTTAAACGTGTTATGGAAATATTCAAGATGTTGATAGAGCAACAGCTGCTATCTACTGTCTATTGTCTGTTCGAGTATCTGAGCGCCTGACGAGCACTTGATAAGCGAGACTCGAATCAATGTTGGCAATCGCTTTGAGGTGATGCTGCCAATGCAGTCGGTGCTAAAGTTGTTGCTGCTGCTGTTTGGCTTTTCCGAGTGCTCATTAACAAGTTGGCTTGTCAGCGATTTCCATTAGGCCACCCAACAGGCATCGCTGACCAATGGAATTCGCGAAATTTTGATTAAGAATCTGTGGCAGCAGGTCGCAAGCGGCAGGTCGTAGCTGCCACATGTTTGGTTGCTGCTGTTTCTGCTGCTGTTGCTGCTGCTGCTGCTGCTGCTGCTGCTGCATGCCTTGCAGCGTGCAAATGCGGGCAAACTAATTATAACAGCTAACGCATAGCTGGCCAGAACCGCCACTAAGTCGCAGCTGTGAAATTCTGTAAATTGATAGTGCGAGCATGTAGCCATAGCCATGGCTAACAGCGAGCGTGTGTGGCACGTCGATTACAGAGAAACTCACTTAAGCTGATTTTGCAGGAGCATGAAATTTTGCTCCTCCTCTGTGTCCCTCTCTCTGTCTCTCTCTCTCTATCTATTTCTCTCTTTTTAGCTCTGTATTTAGCCCTGTTTTTAGCTCTGTCTTTATATCCGTCTATAGTTCGGTTTCTTTCACTCTATATAATATATTTTACTTAACATACAAAAATAATTTTAATGTTAAAGTAACTTTTTTCTTAAATGATTTTAATAATTATTTAAATTATTTTATTTGTAAATATTGCAAATGATTTACTTTTATTTTTGTTTGTTTTTTGTTTTATTTTATTTTTTTATTTTTTTTTTTTTAGAATTTTAAAACATTTAAAAATTTGTGAAAATAACTTTACATAAAAAAAATTAATAGATATGAATATTTTATTTTAAAAATAAAAAAAAAAATAAAAAATGATTTATTTTTTTTTTTATTTTTTTTTATTTTAAGAATTTTTTAAACATTAAAAATTAAAAAAAAAAATTAGTAGATATGAATAATTTATTTTAAAAATAAAACCATATTTTTTTCTATAGCTCATAAAGTTATTAATTATTGTGAGCCAAATTAATAAAATCACCCACTGTGGAATGAGGGTGAAATCGATATTCAAATTATATGAAAAATCGAAATGTTATCGAAAATGTAAAGAATACACATGAATCTGCATTATGCAAAATTTGGAAACTCTAACTCTAAAAAAAAAGAAGAAGACATAATTTTAGAACTAAATATCAAGTTTGTTAAAAAAAAAAAATATTCTTTTAAAGTTCTCGCTTAAAACTCTTAAGCAATAATTTTTAATTTTTATTTTTTCTTTTATTTTAGTAATATATGCGGAAGTACAAAATAAATTTCAAGTCTTTAGCTCCTAGAGCTTCTGAGATCAATACGTTCACACATACGGGCGGAGAGCTAGACAGATGAACAGGGTTAAATCAACTCAGCTTATCGCTTTCATTATTGATCATATATCCTCTATGGAGTCTGCAACGACTTCTTCTGCTTGTTACATACATACCCGCATATCCGATTTTCAATGCATTCTAATAAATAAAAATAGAAAACTATTAGAGAAATGTCAAGCGACGCATGATTTGATTGCTAAGCCGCAAAAATTTAAACACAACATGTTTAGTTGAAGCGCACAACTAATTAAATTTCACACAACAGTGCCTCACAATTGTTCATGCACGCAACGCATAGCATATTTTAGTGCACTCAACATTATTCGCATTTGAAAAATGATTGCTCAACTGCGATGGCTGTGCAAATATTTGCTTAATGGCATTTCATATGCACACAAATAAACAAAACATATATATAGTATATATACATATATGTACATATATATAAAATATACATTTATATAAATAAATATTGATATTTTTGTTAATTGTTTATATATATTTATATTGTTTTTTGCACGTCGAGTGCCATTTAGTGCATTAATCCGTGAAGCGCAATATTCTCACAGCTATTATGATGCCAATAAATCTACAAATGGAGTTTATTTCAGCGTTGAGTGCGATTTTGTGTGCAGCTTAGCTTAACTAAAGAAGAGCACAGGCATGAAAAAGTTGTTCAACTAATTGAGCTGTGTTTTTTAAACAAAAAATAAATTATGTGCATGCTATGAAAATGCTAAGTGATTTTTTAGTATTTAATTTAATTTGTATTTATTTCTTTAGCAGATAAATATTTTTTTGAATTCAATTTAAAAAATTGTCAATTTTGCTTAATATTTTTTAATTGTATTTATTTATTTCTTTGTTTATATACACCAATACCGAATTATATGTAATGGGTTTTTAATGGGTATTAAAATAATCTGAAATATTTATTTTTTAAAGTAGTTTCAATTTTGTATGCTGCATTTTTAATATATTATTTTATTATCTTTAAATTTTGTATATAATTTTATTTTTTATAAATTTTATTAGTTAAGTTATTCTTAGCTTAATATTTTTAAAGTCAATTTAATTATATATTTATATACTTTATTATATATTTATACCAAAGCAAAATATGTCTCTGTTTACTGTGAAATTTTAAATTGACATTTTTATATTTAATATATTATTAATTTATTTATTAAAGTAATTTTAATTTTGTATGCTGCACTTTGAAAATATTATTATCTTATATTATTTTGTATATGTATTGGTATGCATGAGAGGGCTGTGTTCGCTAAAAATGTGTATTTATGTTTAAGAAATTGTGAAGATTGTTTGCATTGATTTTATGCGCTCATTGCTCACTTACTGAATCGCATTATGAGAGCGTCAATCGTATCTCTTTCTAGAACATGTTCGTAATACATAATTACTCGAATAGTCAAGATCAAGCCGCTCAACAGAAAACAAAAAATTAAAAGAAGAAATTGCTCTTGCTAAGCACAGATCGTAAAGGTTAAAACTTTTAACAACTATTGGAAAACTATATTTTTACAGTATATACATTTTTAAAGCAGCATATTTAATAAATATTTATATTAGCTTAGCATTTTTAAATCTAACTAATTTAATATATACTTGATATAAGTATAATTCGATTGGTTTTTTAATAAATAAAAATATATTAAACGACGACACTTAAAATACTTAAATTAATAATAATAAATTCTTAGAACTATTAATAATTTTTTTATAAAATATTTATACTTAAAATGCTTAAATTAATAATACAAATAATGAAAACTAATAATTATTAATTTACTAAATTACGAATTGAAAGCTGTATCAAGAACTTTTTATATATACGCAATAAAGAAATATATATAAATTATTTTTAATTAATTTATTATATTTTTTTTCTTGTACACTTTACATATATATGTATATAAAACAGTTTTGGAGTTTATATAAATTTCGGCATATATTGAAACATTATTGAAATAATATTATTAATAATTCTTCAACTGTTTTAGGTCACAAATTTACTTAAATCGTTCAAGCTGTTGAAATTTGCACAATTTCATTTCAAATTTGTCGAAGAAAGGCCTCGTCTGGCAACGGTCGTTAAGTAAAATGTTTTGTTATTTGTTTCTCTTGATGTATTTATTTATTTATTTGATGATTAAGGAAGCCAGATTTGTAAAGCACATAAACCCACACAAACAAACAAACACACACACACACACACACAGACACACACAGAAATTGTAATTTGGCAGACGATTTGAAGCTTCTCTAAATGAAAATTAATTGCAATTACATGAGTACAATTGCGTTTATGGTCACATATATGTATATATATAAGGAAAAGGAATAAAAAAGAAATATACATACATATAAGTTTGTATATATATCTGTTCGTTACTCGAGTCGACACGTGCTTCACAATCATGACAATCAATCAATCAATCAATAAATTGGGTCATGCATTTGCTATGCCCATGCTTTGAGCGAAATCAAATATTTCACGTGAATTCAATCAAAAAGAGTTATGAAAACTTTTATTGGGAATGCACGACTAAGTGATACCAGAGTGAAGAACTAAAGGCTCAAGAATTTTATGGTTTCTCTAAACAAATACACACATACATATATAAGTACAGCCACAAATGCATACACATGCTTGATATGTTCCATGATTGAGAAGTTTTTTTGAAGTCGTTCAACAGTGAAGATGATCTATTTGCTTATGGTATAACTTCGGCTGTAACTATATATATTATCTTAATGGAAATTTCTCTTTTATTAAAAATAAATTTGTATTTTAAAATAATTCTAGTCAAAATTTAACTATGCCTCTTAGTAACCATATAGAAAACAGGAAAAGCCATAAAATTTAGAAAAACCTATCGACTTATTGCTTGAAACCTGAATAAAAAGTATCAATTATAATCGATTAATAAGGAAATTTTGCGTTATCAGGATATGAGATAAATATAAAATGTATGATAAAAATTCATAAACAGATATTAGGACATTCATACATATGTAGATAGAGTTTTTTTATAATATTTTTAATAGTCTCTGGCAATATGTATTAATTATAATAATAATAATATATAATTATATATATATTTTTTTAAATAAAATCATTTTCTGTAAATTGTCCTGGAAAGGGTACAAATTTTACAAAATATATAATTTTATTATATTCATTTTATAATAATTATTATTATTATTATTTTTTTTTTTTAATTACAGGAATCGACACAGTTATTAATAATTAGTATTTGAAATACGCTAAAAAAATAAAAATAAATGTAGATAAATTTTGATCGCCGATAATGAAAATTAAATGAGATATTAAACATAAAAAATAAATAAAATAAAATAAAAAAAAAAAATAAAAAAAATTAAAAAAAAAAATAAATACATATATTTATATATAAACACTAGCTTTTGTGGTCAATAAAACTAATATGGAGAGACGCACAAACATGCTATATAGATTCAGCTCATAGACTTAATTGATCTCATTGTCTTGATCATGAAAATAAATACATTACAGGATCTTTGATGCAACGCTTTGCAAATATGTTACACATATTTACATCAAAAATCATATACTCCGCAGTTCCACTTTCAATGGGTATAAGAAAGCACACGCAACACGAATGCAGCTGTAGAAGGTATACAAACATATATATATATATGTATGGGCTTGTGTATTTATATATATCTATAAATATATCATGATTTATATATATACAAATTCCACTTAAATGCATCTGCGTGATTTGCTGCCACCCAAAACGTAAACAATGTATTTTTAACTAAGGCCAATTAAATTGCAACACTCTTTGAACAATTATAATAATTTTACTTGAATTTAAGAAATTCCCATGCTCCTTTACACACACACACACACACATATATATAGGGAGAAACATGTGTGTGTGTGTGTGTTGTAGCACGTGTGTGCATGCAAAACGTGCTGTCAATAAAAGATTTGCATCGTGCAAAAAAAATTTGTTGTAACATTTCTTTTTTTTTTTTTTTTTTGAAAACATTTGCCGAACGTGATTTGAGTTAGTTATTGAGCATAAATCCTGCAGCAGGACCTTCTGCTTCTACCATTTCTTAGTCGTTCTCGTTGTTGCCTTGTTTGCTGAGCTGCACAGATTTGCGATTGAAAGCATTGCAATTGACTATCCCTGCCCACCGGACTTATAGCTAGATATACGTACGTACACATATATATATATATATATATATATAGCTCAGCTCAGCTCAAAGGCAAGTCTTAAGCAGCATATTTTGCTGTAAATATATAAGAGAAATGCTTAGATTAACCTACCTGAGCTGGTTATGGATGCTAATGCTATTACTAAACAAGACTAGTGTTATTTTGAACTGTAATACAATGTTATAGAATATTGCTATAAAATCTTTAAATTATTTAATTCAAACAAAAAATGCAAATGTTACACAAGCAACATTTTAAGAGCCACGAAAGTTTTTATTTGCTCACTTCAAAAAATATAAATTGTGTGGAGAATATAAATATTGTAGGAATAACAAATATTTGCAGTGGACGGCATAAGTATTTTAACTCATATAGCTTTTAGTTTCTTTGTGATAAAATATTTGTTTACATTTTTAAGTTTCTATTAGCTATATATAAAGAGAGAAAAATAAACAAAAATTATTTGTATAGCCATTTAAAGTTAAATTAAACAAAAATAAATGCAATTTATTTAGTCAAAATACTTATGCCATCCACTGAATATATTTGTTTGCATACATAAATATTTATTTTTTATTTTATTTATTTCTCTCGCATTTATAACAATTTATGAAAACTCAATTCGAATCTTCGAGTGAACATTAAGCGCCTTAAATAGATTTCTATAAACTTAAAGCTCCAAGAGAAATTTCGTAAATATTCCATAAATAACATTTAATACATTTTTTTTGTTATTATTGTATAATAAAAAGTAAGAAATTTAATAAAAAATTATGATATGCAAATTAATTAATTTGTATATAAACCATAGCTGGAAAATAACAGTTATTCGTTACAATGCTCACGTTTTACTTATGAAAGAAACAGAAAAAAAGCATAATAAATGTTTAAATCTTCTTAATTCTTAATTTTTTCCGTTTCTGTCTTTGTCTGAGTTATACGATAGACGCTCGCACATTGCGACTTAATCGCAGATGGAGATCTCAAAAGAATAATGCAGACCGACATCAAATTCACATAAACATGTGTGTATTTGTGCACACCTATGCAGTCGATATGTTGAGCGAAAACAACGCTCGCTTACGCAGCAACACATACACAAACGATCTTTAGCTGCATTGAGCACAACAAAAACGTCTTCGAATGACAATCATGGTAAAAACCCAAAGACAGATCGTTGATGTCTGAGTACGAGCGAGTTCGTTGAGAACAGCTGTAAATGTTCACTCTTTAGGTTTTTTTTTTTTTAAGTATGAGTGAAAGTGACTTATTTTCCAAAATTTGAGTAATGCTCAACAGATAATTGAATGCTCTGATATAAACAGATCTCAACTGATGAGCAATATTGTATATATTATATTATTAATATTATATTTATGTATAATTTTTGATATTTTACTTTTCTGTGTACCTCTATGAAAAGGTATTTGTATAATTTATTAATACATATTAATTAATATTCATTATTATACATTAAAAAAATTCAAGAAGATCAGCTGATGTCATAAAACGAAATTACTTAGTGAGCGACCCAATATATATATAAAAAAAAAATAATAATAATAATAATAAAAATAAAAATAATAATAAATACAAAAAAAATTATATTATACAAAAATAAAATACAATAAAATAAAACGCATATTAATAGAAAAATTTTTATATAGACTTTATCTAATTCTAACTGTTTTTAAATTTTTAACATACTTTACAAAATTATATAAGCATAAATAACAAATAAACAGCAATTAATGGATAAGAAAAAATGCATATACACAAGTTTTTATCCCATAAATATTCACCATGTTTTTTTTTTATTTAAATTATAATTAAATTTGCTTGTTTATGCGCAACACCTATTTAATTTATTTATTTATTTTTTGTTTTCATCTTATTTACTGCAATTAAAACACCAATTAACAGTTTAGTTTATCTAAGTAAATACATTAAGAGAAAAAATAAAAAAAATAAAAATAATTTGATTTTAAAATAAACTTTCAATTGGCTTCAGGCTGATTGAGTGCTAATTTTCTTCTCCTGTTTTATTTATTTATTTTTCAATTACCTCAACAGCTTTTGTGCACCTTTATGCAATTTGTTGTTGCTGCAGTCCTTTCGGTTGGCCTAAGGGGCGAAAATCGTTTTGCATGGCAATTAGCTCTCTTCTGAGCGCATGGTGATTGAAGTCTGAACATTTGCGAATGCTTTGCATTTTATTTTATTTTACTTTTTTTTTGCGTAATCGCAACTGGGCGACCTTTGACCTGAACGGCATCAATGTTAATTGACCAATCGCTGACTTTAAATTGCATTTCAAATTGTTGCATTTGCGCAAATTCACGGCAATTGCATCAACACCCACAAAGTTTTTTGCAGTTTTTTCTGCATAAGTTTGATATATAATCTTTTATTGATTTAATGGGGCTACTGCCAACAGCAGCAGCTGCAGCAGCACACACAAATTGAATTACATACATAATAAAAATGAAAATTGAGTTTTGGCAACGTTTGACTCGACAATCTATCAAAAAAAAAAAAAAAAAGCTGGCGCTCTGGTTCTTTATCGCAATTGCGCGACTTCAATTAGCTGCATAAAGTTCAAGCTTTCTGTTTCAATTTATGTATTTTCATATTTCTTGCAACAGCACAGATAGAGTGTAAGAGAGAGAGAGAGAGAGTGAAAAAATTATTCATAATCTGCGAAATGGCTTCCGAGTGCCAACAATTTGGCCAGCAGCCAATGTCAATGGATTATTGCCTCCAGAAGTGGGCATAAAAAACGGACTTCGGCTCTTAAATGGACCCAGTTGATGGACCCCGCTCTGCCAGCAACAACATCAGCAACAGCAACAGCATCAGACAGAATCTGCTGTACAGCATAAGATATATATATATATATATATATATATATATATATATATATATATATATATATATATATATATATATATATATATATATATATATATATATATATATATACAAATGCTGAAACTTAAATTGCAGGCAGAAGAAATGTGGAGAAAGAAATAAATTAATACCAAATTAAATTATTGAAATTTATTAAATTGGAGATGAAATCAGGTGTTTCGATTTCCAATGACTATATTTCAGCAGCCGCTTAAATTATCAATAATATTTTGCTGTTGAAAGAAATAAAGATTAAATTATAAATGTAATCACAAGTCCTTATACATCGAAACATAATTAAAAATACATAAATAAAAAAACATAATAAAAATAAATATATAAATAAATTTGATCAGAAAATCATATTAACAGATGAATTCTTAACTCTCAATATGATAATTTTTTTTTAATTTTCCTTGTTAATTAAAATTTTTAAAGAAAAAAAAAACAATAAAAAACTTTAATTACAAAAATTTTGAAAAAAAAAATTAATAAAATAAAATAATTAAAAAAACCTTAACTAGAACAAATTCTATCTCAGTTGAAAAAAATAAAATAAAATAAATGTATCTCAGAAACTTTATATATTTATATATTTCTAAAGGCAAATATTACGGGAAATAAATAAAAAAAATTAAATAAAAAAAAAAACACATTACAAAACAATAAAATTAAATAAATAACAATAGCTATATCAATTTAAATTGCTAGCAAACATATGCATGGCTCAATCCATAAAAAATACTCAAATATAATCCAGCTTAACACCCATAGGAAAACTCTTGAAGCTCAGCCAAAATAAATCCAAAATCCAAAAAGTAAAAATATAATTTAATATTAATTTGCATTTGCCTGAAGTATCCAAGGAACTAATTTGAATACGATATAATTCGGCTTATTAAAAATGCAGAGCACACACACAGAAAGAGAGACAAAAAGTGAGAGAGAGAAAGAGAGAGAAGGAGAGAAGTCATGTGTATCATGATTAGCTGAGCAGTATATCAATAGACTCAGCTTGAGGTTGTCACATAAAACACATTATAATACAGTAATAACAATTATGGCATGGTGTTGACTGAAGACGGTCGCAGAGAGACTGAGCTAAAGAAATACGCAGTACGAGTGCAATTGTTGCAATTATGTCAGGCAACTCGAGTGCCTGACTGTGTCCGGGCTATGGGATTGCATATGTCGCACACACATGCCCAGCCAGGCAGTCAGACAAATAGACATGCAGCTCTATGCAATTATGCCAGGGCAGGCAGAGACATCTATTCTGGCAAAGCTAACCAGAGTCAAGTCAAGCCAAGCCAAAACCAAAACCCAGCCATGTCGAGTCGAGTTAATGTTGTCTTTGTCTGTCTATCCTTTTGTCTCAGTTCACATTTCTTGTTTATTGTGCCCGAGCATAACTTGTACATTTGCGTATTATAATTTGCATAAATTTCCCAACTGCCGCAGCTGGAGTTGCAAGGTTAAGGAGTTGCTGCATAAAACAATTTAATAACGAACAGATACAAGTGACAAAATGAATTATGCTGTTATTCGAGCTATACACAGAGACACAGAGAGAGAGAGAGAGAGAGAGCGGGGGTGAATCCAGAGTGTGAAAGGCATGCCTTAAGGGCAAAGCGAGGATTTTACACGCTCTCTGGCATTTCAGACGCGTGTGCTGCAAAGGAAAGGGTAACATATTGTGCTTTTGTGGCATTTACATGCAGCTTGAGACAAAAGGTGACTTGAGTTGTGGCATTTCATAATTTCTTAGCTAAACGAAAAGTTCCTATGGCAATAGCTAACAGCTAAGATGTAACTAAATGAGCATAAGTTAACTATGAAATAGTCTAGCAAAGTGTGAAAAAGCATTTGAAAGAAAACTCCATTCGGCAGGCAATTGAAAATAATTTATATATAAAATAAAATAAATATAACATTATATTATATGTAATTTATAACAAAAATATCATTTAAAAATTTATTTATTTATGAAATTATTATTTATAATTTATTTTTTATTTATATTATATATATTTGATATATAAAAAAATATTGAAATAGAAAATAAAAGAAAATAAAAAGCGACTACATTTAAAAATACATTTTTAGTAAATATATTAATTTTTAATCTTAAATTTTTATGACTATATAGATAATAAAAAGTTAATAATGTTTTTAAAAAAATACTCCAAATAATATTTTGTTAATATTTTATTTTGACTTCTTTGTTGCTTACCGAATGAAATTTTCGTTCAAATTCTATTATTTATAATGTATAAATTTATACCATTAAAAAATTTATTTATTTAACAAATTATTATCTATTATTTATTTAATATTTATTTGAAATATAAAAATGATTGAAATAGAAAATAAAATATAATAAAAAGCAACTATTTAAAATGAATAAATAAATTAATTTTTAGTATTTAATTAATTTTAAGTATTTGAAATTTTTGTAACTCAATTGAAATAATTAAAAGTAAATAATATGTTTTTTAATATGCTAGAAATAATATTTTCTTAATATTTTATTTGACTTTATTATAAATATTTTTATTATATGCATATATGATCAAATGAGCATGTTATTTATTATTTATGTATATTTTTAATAATACTAGATAAAAAGTATTTCCGTTTATAAAGCGGAATGTATGTACAAATTTAAAATAAATTTGGGAAGCATTTGAGCAATCTGTATAAGAAAGAACTTTGAGCAGACGAACAAGTGAAAACATTTTAAAATTAATTATGCATTTTCAGATTGACCAATTGCCTTGCTGCTTCATAAAAATAAATAAAACTTTATTGTATTTTTTAATATTTATTTTTAAAATATTTTCCAAATATCAATCAATCAATCAATCAATTCTGAATATTTTCTATAAATATGAAATGTAATATAATACATTATATTTAAATAAATATTATATGTATATATTAATAGCAATACAGCACAACATAGTAAAAAGAGATTTTAATGTGCTCAATAACAAAGTGAAATTATAGAAGATATCTCAATTCAAGTCTTTATTGTAATATATAAAAGTTCTCTCATCAGATTTATGGGTATAAATATGTCAGCTCATGTCACATCAAGACAAAAGTTCAAAACAAAGCATCAATGACAACTGCATAAGGTAATCTTCTACTCTTGTGATAATCGTGCAAAGAACGAAGTTTGATAGTTTAACTCTCTCAACTCGACTGGAACTATTGGGCGTCGTAAGACCAAAGCAGAGAAGTGGTAAAGTAGACAAAGATTCAGTCGATAGCTCAAAATTGGTTATGTAAGAGAAATTAAAATAGAATCTCTGATGCCTACTGATGATGTATTGGAAATATTGGTATAGAGGAGTCGAAGGTAAATACTCGATTTTGTGTTGTAGATAATCGACTTTATTTAATGAAAATGATGTCTCTTGTGGTAGTATGAAAGAAGTTGTACCCAAAAGTACAAGTATACAAAGTCCAAATAAATAGAAGTGAGAACCAGTAGGAGTTCTGGAGTGGGAGTTACTCTATTAACAGTGCAATATACTTTGGGGGGCAAGAACTTCTTCCCAATGATATCTGACATTCCAGACATTAATATTTGTGTATATATTATTACAATTTTTTTTTATTATATAATATGTTTTGTAAATATTAATAAAAATTATAATATATGTAAACTCACACCACCGTAACTGCTCTATTAATTTTTTATAAAACAAAATGTATTTCATTGAATTTAGAGTACTTGTCGCAGAGCTATAAAATTTTTATTTATTTTTCAAAACGTCAAACCTATTTAAGTGTGTATTTTTTTAAATATTTATTTATTTTTGTTTGAAATTTTTCATATAATATTTTATGTTCATTTTTTTTTGTAAAATATTTATTTAGTTTTATTTTAATTTAATTTTATTATTATTATTATTATTATTGATATTATTATTATTATTATTATTTTGTTATTTCTTATATGTTATTTTTTATTTTTAGTTTTTATTTCTCAAGTGAGTTTTATATCTTTCAATCTCAATAGAACCTTATGTGTTATTTTAAAAGATGAGATATTTGTGGATTTTTTTTTTTTTTTTTTTTTTTTTTTTTTTTTTTTTTAGCCCAAGCACCGAATATCAAAGTCTCTAACTTTGAATGGAAAATTAGGTAAATGGGTAAACTGTCAGACGAATATTACACAAAAACAACATTCTGTCTGCAGTTAGTAAATAATTATAAAATATATTCAATGCAATTAAAATAATATTCAAAAAAATAAAATTTGCGATTCGCCTCTAATTTCTATAAATTTATGTCAACCAAAACATTTTTCATTGTACATTTATTTTAAGCCAATAAAGCAAATATTAAAACAATTTTATTTGTATTTTTTTTTTTTAAAGAAATAAATCAAATTAAATATGATTTGATTTTCAATATAAATTTCATATCTTTGCTTCAAGTACAACGGCGCAGCTAAAGAATTTTCCATATGATTCAATTTAGCTGAATTTCTGATGTGCAGCATAACATAAATAACGTATACGCCCCGTGGCAGCGTCGCTACGTTGATGTTGTCATTGTTCAAAATTGAAAGAGTGCGAGTGAGAGAGAGAGAGAGGGAGAATTGCGGCTGCGAGCGAAGCAATGACAAGTTGTTGTATTGTGTTGTGTTGTGATTTAATGTACATATCAGTATTTGTACGTTTATATTGCTTTTCACACACACACACACACATATGCCTGTTGGTTGGCCTTTTCTCAGTAACGATTATGCTATGGCTCTCTCTCTGTGTGTGTGTGTCTGTGTGTGTGTGAAAAAGGGCAGCCAGGCGAACAATTTGTTAGACGCCAGAATGAACATTGATGCGATTGATTGAAAGTCAGCTGAACAGATTAAATGCCAGCGCTCTCACTCACTCTTACTCTCCCTCCCTCTCTCTCACTCTCTCATCCCACCTTCAATATATCGATATTGTTCAAGAGCCTTTATTCTACTTCTATGTCAACAAGTTGAGGGCAAACAATTTAAATTACAAAGCAAACTCAATAAAAATGTAAAAACAAACTTTTTTTGTGTCAGATTTGTTTAGTTTTGGCCCTTGACATGCATAAGATATGGCATTAAAGAAACTTTACCAAGCAGCAGGCAGCAGCAGCAGGCAGCTCAAAGAACAAGTTGTCTCAGCTTTTTGTTTATAAGCAAAACAAATCGTTAACACCAAACGGGTGTATGTGTGTGTGTGGCTCGCAGAGACATTGCTTATTTATAAGCCTGTAAACAGATTTTATGAGCCAGCACAAACAACAGTCGCAGCAGAGAAAGAAGAAGCTGAAGCTGAAGATGAAGCTGAAGATAAAGATGAGGCAAGTAAAACTTTTTTCAGCGCTGTCCTTATCGATATGCCATTATTATTGTTGTTGTTGTTGCTGTTGTATTTTTTTGCTGTCAGAATTTTCCACATTTTCCACTTTTCAATTTATTAAAATGACCGTCAAAAAGCGTTTTGGGCGCAAAGTTTACGCTTAGCGTAAAACACTTTTTGGACACTCGTCGAGTGGGTTACTAAAAATGAAAAAAACAGAAAAACAAGAAATACAAAAACAAATAAGAAAGCTCTAGTCGAAACTGCTCGACTATGAGATCCCCTGAACCCTTTAGGAACAAATTGAACTGCGAGCAGATATTCAACATCTGAAAAAAATCGAAATTTTATTAAATTAGTATCTATATATAAAAATAAAAAAAATAAACTTGAAGACTCTAGCTCTAAAGATGGCCGAGATATGATATTTTTTAAAATATATTTTTATCGATAACTTTTAAACGATAAAAGTTATTGAATTTCTGAAACTAACTGGATAAGCGCGTGCAATGTACAGACCTAGCACAAAAAGAATTAAGTTTCTAGATCTTATATCTTCGGAAATCGATACGTTTAAATATACGGACAGACGGACATGACTCAGTTCATCCCTCTTATCTAGAGTATATATACTTCCTATGGGCTCTCCTACGCCTCCTTTTGCTTGTTACATACATTCAAGAGAACCATTATACCCTGATTTTCTCATTTTCAATGGGTTCAGGGTATAAAAAGCGAAAAACAGCAAACTTTATCGAAAAGGCCAAAACAAAGTTTGCCAGGCGTGTGTATTGGCTTTGGCTTGTCCTCTCCCTCTCTCTCTCACTCTCTCTCCCTCTCTCTCTCTCTTACTGCTTATGATTGCAACTTAAAGTTTGTCGCTTGTTTTTCTTGCTCACACAATCAGTTGGCGCAGGCTTAATTCTGATTGGACCAAGTTTGGCGATTGAGCAACAAATCCACTTCAGCTGACTTCGAATCGCACATTGTTTTTTTTTTTTTTTTTTGCTGCTCGCGCGTACCACATGTCGTATGCGCCATATCCCTTGACGCTTTAAAGCGCCCAGCAAAATTCAGTGAACTATAAATACACGAAACAACACAACCTAAATACCGGAAATGCCCTTTATAATGCGCTTCCGGCTCATATGAGTCCTGGCCAGACAACTGTCCATGTGTGCGTGTGTGTTTAATACGTGGCGGCAAATGTTAAAAACCACACCAGAGCCCAGGCAGGCTCGTCGCTAAGGCTAATCAAAATGTGCAGCCAACTGCAAAAAGCATCGCAGGACTGCAAAAAGGTGCCACACTTCGCATCTGTCTGCCCTGCCCTGCCACACACACACACACTGGCACGCCCAACCACAGCAAACAGCCGCGCTGTGGTCATGCCTCGCAGGGGGGAAGTGAAGTGAAAGGGGTCGAAAATTTTGCGTCATGCTGAAAGTCGTTGCATGACCAAAAATTGTTTGCATGTTGGCCAAAAAAAAATTTGTGTGGAGTGCGGAGCTAACTGCGACTCGAGCACTTTGTAAGATGCACACACACACACACACACACACACACACACAGAGAGAGCAGTTTATAAGATTAAAATATGCCCAGCTATTAGTTTTATATTTTAATTGAACTCATTTAGCTTAATAATATATTTGTTTAACTATGAGAATTAAAAAAATAAAAATTCGAGCTTATCTGATTTTAACTAAGTTGCTTAAATTTATAAACCTTAAGGAATTTATAGTCTTAGTGCCATAAAATTGTTTCGTGAACTGCAAGCTTTGCTTTAAATTAAAAATAAACCTGGCACATACATAATTAATATATTTAACAATTGTCTTAACAAAATACAAATATCTCCATGGGAGTATTCAAAATACATGGAATTATGCTTTGATCCTTAAACCATTTTATATTAATTAATTGTTATTTAAACATTGTATTGTATTTTCTACAAAGTCAAATATGTTAAGCTTAAGATTTATAAAAAAAAAAAAAAATTGTTACCTCAATTTTTACATTTATTTATTATATATTATTATTTGTAGAATAATTTTCGTTAAGCCATCCATTAAGCACAGTTTAAAGTATTAAAATGTCAATAAAGTAATGCAAATCTTAAATATATAATTATTATTATTAATTAATATATTTATTTTGAGATCTCCACCTCCGAATAATTCGTGTGCAAGCGTCTATCGTAATACTCGTCAAATAACTCTCCTTAAAAGACTATAACGCGAATTGCTCAACGCAAAACTGTCAGACGAAGACAGAAACGGAAAACAAATGCTCCTTTATTATTTATTACTTATTACTTATTTACATGCATCAAACATTCTGAATCCATTTAGCATAAGAAACTATTTAGGCAATCCAATGTCCAAGCCTCTATTACATACATATATTCTTGAGCTGGAGCAACAGCTGAGCTGAGTGAGCGCTGACACACTGTCTGCCCCTTTGTCAATTAGTCCATTTGTTCGCATCGATTATGTCCACCTCAGACGTCTTGAGCGTCAGCATTCCGTTCGAGGCAAAATAGGTAAAAGAGAAGAGAAAAAAGAGGAAGAGAACGTTACGAGAGTAAAATCTATCTGACAGACTGAAAGCAAGCATCTAGTTGCCTTACACTTGTTTACTAGTAACAGAAATTTTATTTTAATGCCAATAATAATTTTCATTTCATTATTCTTATTTAAAAACAGAGTAAAAAAAAAATGTCACATTTTTCTTTAATTTTAATTATAATTTGAAGTTCAAAACAAATATACATAAAGAGATTTGTTCCTGAACTAAAAAAGAAAAAGAAATGAAAATAAAAATCAAATAAACAGAAATAAAATATTTATAAATTTTTTTTTAATATTATCAATGTAACCCTTGAGAATTCCATAGAGAGTCAATAAATCAGTCAAGAAATAATAAAAGTCAAAAGGGAATAAATATTAAATGTAATGTAGAGAAAATGGAAGTAAATAAGAATGTTTAAATCATGAAACCCTTTTGAGCCGTGCAACGCCGTTTAATTTTAGTCAATTATGATTGGAACTAATCTAGTGAGTGGCCCGCCCACCTGTTACTTTTGATTATTTTCACCTAATCCATGAATTTCCTGTGCCTTTTGCCCGCAAAGCCAACCCAAAATCGAAAAGTGCCCGCATAAAGTAGGCCAAAAGCCGCTTAGAGGTTGCCCTCAAAGAATGCCTCGAAAGCCATTTCATTTTCACTTTCAATTTCATCTTTAAATAAGAGCAACGACGCATTTTTAATTAAATTTCGTGCCCAGCCATTAAGCCCTTAACTTGCCGAGCAACCACCTCCTCCCCTACCCCCCACCTCTCCTATTGCTACTCCTAGAGCTTTGTTTGCCAAGTTTCTGTGGTTAATTATCGATGAGGCCAAAAGACGGCCAAGAAGATATCTTTCGCTGGGCCGCACAGCTGGGCGGCTGCCGATGCTGCTGCTCAGTTAAAGTCAGAAAGTTTAATGAAGTGCAAAGTGTTTTGTGGAAACTTTGAATAGAGCTATTAAAATCTGGCCATCCATTGATGGTCTAATAAGCAGGCATTGAAATTTCAACTCCTTTTTTATGCGATTTTTGTTTTACCCCGAATACATTAAAAATAAGAAATTGAGGTATATTGGTTTTGGTGGCATGATAGATCACATAAAGTATATAATTATTCTAGATCGGAAAATCATCGTGCTCATCAAAACAGAGTTGATTTAGCCATCTCTCTGCCTGCCCACCCTTAGGTATCAATGCGTCGTTATTGTTATCTATAACACTTGAAAATAATATTAAATCTCTCATTATAGCAAGCGCAGATCAAGTTTGTTTTGATAAACAAAAAATCGTTATATCCGTTTTATTATAATCGATTAAACGCCTTAAACATAATCGAAATTAATTTTTTAAATTTCTTTTTGAATGTTTTTGAAGCTAAAGTCTTAAAATTTCCATTTACATTTATTTTTATTTTATTTAACTAGTATTAAGTTTTATATTTAAATTTAAAGAATTTTCAAAAATTTTTAGTCGATATTCAAAACATAAATTAAATAAAATAATAATTATATAAATATTCCTTTGTATTTCATATAATCATTTTTTTTATATAATATTACATTAGGTAAAATAATTATTATATGAAATATTCCTTTGTATTTTATATACTTATTATTATTATTTTTTTGTAAATTATTTTGTAGCTTTATATTAAACTAAATAAAATAATAATTATTGTAATTATTTATTATATATAATCATTATATTATTTATAATACTAAATTATATAGAATAATAATTATATAAAATATAAGTTAGTAGCTCTGTCTATATGTGATTGTTATATTCAATTATATGCCTATATAATAAAAAATAAATAAATAAATAACTAAAATAATTTTATTTGATTTGATTTTTATATGAAAATTTATGAGTAATAATTATAATTATAATAAATTCATCTGAATAATAAAAGATAATTTATTTCTTATTTATTATTATTATTATTTTTTTCTTTTTTCTATAAGAATTATAATCTTTACACACTTTGATTTCGATTAATGTATTAGATGCTTGACAGAATTCAGCTTCTTGTTAAATTTTTTTTATTTACAACAAATTTTTTTAAGGTCATTTTTAAAAGTAAGCCATTATGTAAATGAGTTTGTATTTATACCAAACAGACAAATATTTAATAGTATATGTAGATTATATGCTGAACATTTCATTAAAATCTAATAAGTAGTACAGAAGTTATTAAATAATGTGTTTGGCCAATTGGCATAAATCCGTAGCAAGCATCGCTTAGCATACAAAATTTGGGAATATATGTGAAAATAAAAATACAAATGCATTCTAGCATATGCTAAGAATCAAAATTGCAGTTGAATTGTCAGCAATTAAGTTTGTTCCGATTTGCTAAATATAGAAATGATGGTGTTGGTAGAGTAAATTCTGATTAATGTGGAGAAATAACTAACTTTTATAGATTCGGGTAACTTTTTTTTTCCTGACATGTAATTTGAGGAGTTCGAGTTTAAGATCCAATTCGAATGAATGACTTTTATAGTGAACAAGGTTTAGTTGGTAGAGGCAATTCTCATTGATGGCGTGATATGGGTGTCTCTTTATAGCTTTTCATATCTTTTTTTTCCGGATAAATATGTAATTTGAAGAGCTCAAGTTCGACAATGAGTTAGATATGAAAATGAAATGATTTTTGTAGTCAATAAATTAAGAAGTATTTTTGAAAGGCATCTCAGGGCATCTCCTAGTCGAGCACTGCCATCAAAATCGGTTTCTTTCGGGCAAACAATTTAATGAGTTGCGCCCATTGTCTGCTGTGAGAGCAGGTGCTGTTCGAATGGCTTTCAGTTTGCTTTAAGAACTGATTTATATTTGGGCGTCATATGCGTGGCATCGCTAAACTAATGATTGCCGTCCTTTGTACTAATTTATTGGATTTCTTTTGTCGGACACGCGAACAGCCGCAGTTTAGCCTTAGACAAAAGTTTTTTCTTAGCCTGGCCTTTGGTTTATTTTGTTCTCTTTTTCTTTTTTTGTGCACGGACGGGTCATTTATTAATTGCGGCTCGCATGCGTGCTAATCTCTTCATTATGCGATTTCATAATGGATTACATTCAAATAAATGCGCCTCATTTACCGCCGGGCTATGCGCCTCGTAATTTCTATAATTTCGTTGCCATTTTCCTAATGATGCGAGCTTTTCGCCCCACTGGATTGGTTGAGTGGGTGCCTGAGCGCTGTTGCCGTTGCTGCTTATGTTAATGCCTGTTAATTTGAGCCCTTGTAATTGAATAAGATGCATCAGTTGAACTAATTCGCCCTCTCTATCTCTGCCTGTGTGTGTATGTGTGTGTGAGTGTGAGTGAAATTGATAGAGGCTGGCAGGAGTTGGTAGGACTAAAGCTTAGCAGCAATTCATAATTAAAGACGTCGTAGTTAACCATTTTAAATGTTAATTTCAATTAGTTGAAGATTGGCTAAGACTTTCTAAGAATATTTATATAAAATTTATATAATATCATCAGAATACGTATAAAAGTAATTTGATAAGAATATTATTTTAAATGAACTATGAGCTGTCTAAGAGAGAGAAACATAAAAAGTGAAATATCGTACTTGAAATATGTATAATATGTAATATGAATATGTAATTGTCTGACAAAGTTTTAATATATTCCCGAAACGTCTTATCTAGTGATAGGACCATAAATGACATAGATTTTCCCAATTTCCCACGCCTATTAAGCATGGATATTTAAATTATTGACAATCTTAAAAGGGACCAATAATAAATTTTTAGTCAGGGAATAAAGGAATAAGTAAATTCATTTTATAGTGTAGTATAAAATATATTTATTTAATATATATTTTTTATTTAAAATAAAAAATAAATATATTTTATTGTTCAGTAAAAAATATGCTTATTTATTATTTTATAGTTCAGCTTAAAATATATTTATTTATTATTTTATTTATTTTAGATATTTATATATTTTCATATTTTTTTTTTTTATTTTAAATCATTTTCGAATGTTTTCGTCGATCACCGGGGTAACCCCCGGCGAAATTCTTTCGAAATCTCTTTTGAAATTCTTTTCGATACATAGTTAAATGTTACCCTGACAAAGTGTAAGATAGCTTAAAAATATTTTTCCAATTTCACTTTCTACTTTCAGCATCGCACTGAAGGGAGATAAATATGCAAACAGCTTAGCCATGGAGAAAGCCTTGAATGTAAAGTTTGTAAAACAAAACGACAGACAATAGACCAAAGGAAGTTGAGAAAGCATATAAGTTGGAGAAAGAACAAAAAATATAAAGTATAAAAGAAAGATAATTGGATTAAGAAAAAAGTGGAAGGATATAAAAAATAAAGCATAAAGAAAACAAGAAAAAAAATATAGGCAGACAAAGGAGAGACAGAGCACGCATGATAGATGATTGTTTTAATTGTCAAAGAAAGATAAAACGATAGAAAAATTTAATATGTGCAGAGAAAGAGACGGAAAGAAAGAGAGAGTGTAAGAGAGAGAAAGAATGAGTTTCATTGCATTGGCCATCACATTAAAGTTAGAATTACAATAAATATATATAAAAATAAATAAAATATATAAAGTGACTAATCAATAAATCTATTCATCTCGTTTTTTTATTTTTTGCATTTAAATATTAATTGTTAGTTATGATTGTTAATATGTTAGTCAAAATATATATAAAAATTATTTAATTGCAAATAATATTGAAATAAATAAACAATTAAAACAAACCAAACATTTTTAAAATTAAAATATTTAAACAACATTTTAACCAACTGTATGCATATACATATTATTATTTTATTTTTATTATAGTTTTCTTTTTATTTTTAAAAATAATTGTTATATTTTTTAATGTATTTTCATGTAATACATAAATACTTTATTAATTTAAATAAATAATTTTTATTAATTTAAAACATATTTTGTTTTTATAAATATATACCTAATTCAGCAGCAATGAATATTAATTTAAATTTGTTCTTATAGAAATCATGAGAGTGGTTTATATGTATACGAAAAAATATATTAAATTATTAACAATTATACAAAAAATAATTATATCATTTTTAAATCAATAAAGTATTTTTATTTTAAATATATCATTTTCTGTTTACTTCTGAATGATATTAATAAAAAAATAATTTAAAAAATTTATAACATTTTAAATAAATGAAATTATTATTATTATTGTTAATTAAAAAAATTATTATTATTAAACAAAAAATGTTTTTAATTAAAAAAAATAGAACAAAATAATATATATTTTTTTTTTTAATACAAAGAAGTTGAAGTTAATAACATATAGTTTTTTATTGAAAAATTTTATCATTATTGAATTCTAATTTTGTGTGTTCATCAAGCATGTTTTTCTGACTTTTACTTACCTTGCAAATTTATAATTTCTGCAGATATTCAGACAGAAGAAGAACTAGAGCTCTAATCAAGCATTCTAATATTCTTAGCATGTTCTTCCGACAACTTAAACCTAAAAAGCTAAAGATCCAATTCCTTGAAATACTCAGCTGAATAAATAGTAGCCGGATTCAATCTGTAATGCAGTGCACTTGGCTTCCAATGTAACAGTTCTAACTGTTCCTATCTAAGCCACTCTTAACCCACCTGCTTTCAATTGCCCTGTCGACAGGTGCGGCAGGAGGCGGCGGCGTTACGGGGGCTGCGTGACAAATTTGTAACCGAAAAGCGAAAACCATTTAAATGGTCGTAAAAATGTGCGAGTCGGCGACGACAAGCGGCCATAATACAATGAAAGGCAAATCGCGTATCGCGTAGCCCCCGGCGTAAACCCCATGGCATTACTTGATATCGCGTTGCTTCAAATGTATTTTTTTCCTTCTTCCTCTTCTTTGTTTTTGCTCTAGTCGCACGCTGTCAGCTGCGCTTACAAGCGGCCAGGCAAATTGAAAACTGTTAAGGATGCGCGGCGAATTGGGGGACAGCGCCAAGGACAGCGACAACGACAACGACAACGACAACGAAGACGACAGCGACAAATGGCGGCGCTTGTTCATGAAAATTTAAATTGCAAAATGGGCTCAATGTGGGCGTTAACAGTCAAAGCCAGCGCCCCACGCCCCCAGCACCACCCATCCGCTCCACAACCTCTGCCAGCTCTCGGCCAGCTGGAAACCCCTTCACCAATATTTGTCTTTTAATTACCTGAAAAGTGTCAGGCAGCTGTTCACTAAAATTTGTTGCCATAAGGCACAAGCCATGAATTCGAGCATTCGAATTTAATTATTATATAGAACACGTTTAGAACAGTTTAATATATTCCGAATTTATACATCAATTATTTTTAGAAACTTTTTTGGAAAATGTTGACATTTGTGCGCGAATTACACAATCGATCGCAACAACGAGCAGTCGTGTACTAAATCATTTTCATCTTCACTCCTCACTTATATATATACATTCTCTCTTTAGTTCGTTCCACTGCACTCACTCGAACTCAATCGTGTCTCCACTATTCTACATTGTTTTCAAATTCTCTCTACTGGGGCTCTACAAGTAGTGTAAGTGAGATGGATATATATATGACATCAAGCACGATTGAGTTGCCTTTTAACAGTGCACTTCTGCTCCTCAGTTTGCTCTGTCACACACACATCGAGACAACATGAAAGGAAAGCATATAAACGGCTACTGTGAATGCGAGAGTAGATACACACGTAAATAATCACAATCTGCTACTGATCTACATACATACAGACATATGTGTGTATTAATTTAACGAGCATCGATTATTGGGCACACATAATTAGTTTATTAAATACAAATACAGAGACTTACAGCTCATTGAAAAAATATGTAGGTACCTATAATATCCAAACATAAAGAGATAGTGAAATTTACGTTGCTTATATAATACTTGAATTAACATATTGTCTAAATGTTTTGCAAAATATTTTATAAAAATTACAAACTACAAAATTAACAAATGCGTATAAATAAATAAATGCGTATTTCAACACAGCAGCTAATCAAAAATCGCTTATATATGTACATACATACTATGTATGAATGTATAGCATTGTAGTTCTACTCTCACGCTCACACAACCATCCCACATCACCCAATATACACTCCTTCTCAATTGCTCAAAACCTAAACACTTGCCATTGGTGAGAGCGAATTGGGCGTACCAAGGCTATGTCTACACTCCTTACTCTGCTACACAAACATGTGAAGCGAGATCAAAAGCAAAACTGCAAATGGCTATTGTAAATATACGAACAAACTATAATGCTCTCAACAACTGTAACGTCAATCACTCAATGCTCAAATGCTGTTTGCTCTATGCTCAGCGTTTCAGCTGATATGCTCACATACATACAAAGACAAAGGAAATGCACAGGCATTTACATTCCACTATTTCAATGAATGAACGCTTCACTAATGCTCTCTGTGGCAGAGTGAGTGTGATAGCTATGTGACTTAAGCCGCTGCTTGCTGCGCTCGCTCTGCTGTAAAGCAACAGCGCAAATGGCTACCGAAAATATGTGAATTAGCTGCTCCACTCGTGTGAGAGAGTATTCATGCTGTTTACTCCATGCTTAGCTTTGTCGCCTTCACGCTCACACACACGCACACATACGGGCAAGCACATAAAGAGCGAATAAAGAAAGAGCGTAAATTGGCGAGTGTGAAGTGAACTCATTTGCATTTTATGACAATTACAGTTCAGCACACCCGCTCTTTACATTACTCATTTGGCAATGCCGCTGACTTCATCTTCTGCTGGCTGCAGTATATGAAAGGGAACAGAGGCGAGAGCATAAATGGTTACCGAATATACATGCACACATGCATACATTATTCACTTAAGAGCGACAATTCACTCAATCACTAGCGCTGCATGCGCATGCAACATGCTCAGTCGTGCAGCCAACCTACTCACACACATGTAAAATGAGATCACACGCACGCATAGCCATCAACCGGGATCAAAGGCAAGAACAAACTACTTGCTGGAAGGAGAATATTGGAAATTTCTTGCTGACGCTGCTCATTTTTGCGCTCTCATTTTGTGCTTTAATGTCAATGTCATTTTCCATTGTCGGCTTCCTGTCAGCTGCAGTCGCTCACACTCGAAGTGAGTCCACACTTTTTTATTGGTTATTTTTATTATTTTTTTTTGCTTGAATATCCAGTCAAATTCTGGTTATGTGTCCCTGGTCAAAGCAACCCTGGCTTTAATGTCAATGAAGTGAGCAGAGCAGGCCATGGCCAAAGCTTGAGCAAATAGCTCATAGAAGTTGTTCTGAAAAATTCATTTTAGGTTCTGCTTCCACAGCGTCAACAACGCCCAGAGACATACAACAACCGAATATAATTTTCCGATATTTAACTGATATTACTGGCCACATATAAGGTATTTTTTATTTACATATATTGGAATAATTAAGCGAGAGAGAGAGAGAGAGAGAGAGAGCGAGAGAGCGAAATACAAACTGAGTGAGTCTTTTTTTTCCAATATCTTTCCAGTGCTCAGCGATGTTGGGTATGCTTTCGAAATGCTCCAAATTCCATCGCGGATCGAGTCTAGCTTACCAGCTGATGGGCCGCGAGCTGTGCCGCGCCTATGCCAAGGATGTGAAATTCGGGCCGGAGGTGCGGGCCATGATGCTGCAGGGCGTTGACGTGTTGGCTGATGCTGTGGCCGTCACCATGGGTCCCAAGGGACGCAACGTGATCATCGAGCAAAGCTGGGGCTCCCCGAAGATAACCAAGGATGGCGTCACGGTGGCCAAGTCCATTGCGCTCAAGGATAAGTTCATGAACATTGGCGCCAAGCTCGTCCAGGATGTGGCCAACAATACGAATGAGGAGGCCGGCGATGGCACCACCACGGCCACGGTGCTGGCACGTGCCATTGCCAAGGAGGGCTTCGACAAGATCTCACGCGGCGCTAATCCCGTCGAGATTCGGCGTGGCGTCATGCTGGCCATTGACTCGGTCAAGGAGAATCTAAGAAAGATGTCGCGGCCGGTGAACACGCCCGAGGAGATCGCCCAGGTGGCCACCATATCGGCCAACGGGGACAAGTCCGTGGGCAATCTGATCAGCGAGGCCATCAAGAAGGTGGGACGCGAGGGCGTCATAACCGTCAAGGATGGCAAGACCATGAACGATGAGCTGGAAGTGATTGAAGGCATGAAGTTCGATAGGGGTTACATTTCGCCCTACTTCATCAACAGCTCCAAGGGCGCCAAAGTGGAGTTCCAGGATGCTCTCTTGCTCTTCTGCGAGAAGAAAATCAAATCCGCCACGAGCATTGTGCCCGCCCTGGAGCTAGCGAATGCTCAGCGCAAGCCCTTGGTCATCATTGCCGAGGATGTAGAGGGTGAGGCGCTAAGTACAATGGTCGTGAATCGCTTGAAGGTCGGACTGCAGGTGTGCGCCGTGAAGGCGCCTGGATTTGGAGACAATCGCAAGGAGACGCTGGCGGACATGGCCATTGCCACGGGCGGATTGGTCTTTGGGGATGAGGCGAACATGGTGCGATTGGAGGACATCAAGGTCAGTGATTTTGGACGCGTGGGCGAAATCGTGGTCACCAAGGAGGACACCATGCTGCTCAAGGGTCATGGCCAGCGGCCGATGATCGACAAGCGCATTGAGAATCTACGCGATGCCATCAAGGAGACCACCTCCAACTATGAGAAGGAGAAGATGCAGGAGCGTCTGGCCAAGCTATCGTCGGGCGTGGCCCTGTTGCGTGTCGGCGGCTCCAGCGATGTGGAGGTCGGAGAGAAGAAGGATCGAGTGAATGATGCACTCAATGCCACACGGGCTGCCATCGAGGAGGGCATCGTGCCCGGAGGCGGCACAGCGCTGCTGCGCTGTATCGCCAAGCTGATCGATCTGAAGGGCGGCAATGAGGATCAGAATATGGGCATCGAGATCATACGACGTGCCCTGCGCATGCCCTGCCTGACGATTGCCAAGAATGCGGGAGTCGATGGTGCCATGGTTGTCGCCAAAGTGGAGATCCTCGATGGGGATTATGGCTATGATGCACTCAAGGGTGAATATGGTAACATGATCGAACGTGGCATCATCGATCCCACCAAGGTGGTGCGCACTGCGATTATCGATGCAGCCGGCGTTGCCTCGCTGCTGACCACGGCCGAGGCTGTGGTCACTGAGCTGCCCCTGGAGGAGGGCACTCCCATGGGCGGTATGGGCGGCATGGGCGGCATGGGCGGCATGGGTGGCATGGGCGGCGGCATGGGTGGTCTAGGCATTTAGATGCTGAGCTGGACACAGATGGAGATGGAGATGGAGATGTCTTGGCTCGAACTCTTAGGGAAACATGAACTATATATATAGAGACACAAAGACACAGGCAATGTTGGCTGTTCGTGGTTCGTTTTGAAATTAATCTTGGCATCCTCAGACAAAGCTTCCAGGCGACCCACAGAATTCATACTCACACCCACACTCACGCACACCCACACTCACCCACCCACTCTCGTATACATAATTTTGGATATTAAATTTTTGGGGCTATCGCTCGAATTCCTATTTGGCAGGGCGCTACGATGGACCACTTTGTTAACGTTTAATAATTATCTAGTATTCGGATTCACGGATAATTAATTTTCAACACTGGACTGCAGAACTGAACGGCTTCCTTTGAAATCATTTACTCTTGCTCAACATTATCGCCATTTTGAATTGATGATAACACTAAATAATATAAAACGTAATATTCACATTCACATTCACATTCATGTTTGTTCCACTTTCGATAACTCGTACGACAATCACTAAATTATGAATATATTTCAATGTAAAATAAATGCTGAACTATTTAACGTAATTCCTTTATTTTGTATTATATATAAATATATAAATAAATAAATATATAAAGCAAAAATAAAATAAATAGATAAATAAATAAATATAAGGTGAAAGACATATTTTAATTATTTTTAAATGCTGGAAATTAATAATAAAATTAATAATTAATATTTTATTATAAATATTTCGATTTTAAATAATTTGTTTTTGATTTTTAATCTTTTTTAATTTTTTAAATTCTATTAAAAATATTTTAGTTTTATTTTTTTCATTTTATCATTTAAAATTCTTAAAATTTTGGGTATATTTATATGTATACTATAAATATTGAAAACAACAAAATTATAAATAATATATTAATTTATTGTATTTGTGTATACAAGTTTTTAAAAATAAATAAGAAATGTAAAATAAATTTATAAATTCTAAAGAAAGTTGTTAAAGAGACGTATTTAAAAATTAGAAAATGAAAAATAAAAATCACAATGAAATTAAATAATATAATCAATAATATAAAAATAAAAATAATAAAAAAAAAACTTTACACGTCAAAGAAAAACATGTTTACAAATAATATAAAGAAATATTTAAGAAATTTGAAATAATTGTTATGTAGGCCTAAAATCATTGTTAGTGAATAGAATTTGTTGTTGTGTATTTATGTATTTTTAAAAACATTTGTTTTTTTTATTTATTTATTTTTCGTTTTGTTTTTTTATTTTATTTTATTTTTATTTATTTTTTTTTTTGCAGTGGAATATACCCTCAAAATAGTAATTTTTTTTTTTTTTTTTTGTATTTCTAGAGGCTTATTTGAGGTAAAACATTTCCAAGAAATATTTTAAACTGATCTTTCTATCTACTACTAGCGCATAAATTTTCAGTTTTAAAGAATTTCTCAGCACAATCTTAAATATGAAACTTAAATAAGTTGCGTGAACCTCAACATAAGCTATACATATGTCATTTACTATCTTGCTCTATTTCTATTTATTTATGTAGATAAAAAACTGAAAAATAGAAACGGAAAGCCACTCGACAACCATTTCACTTGACATTTTGTTGCCTTACATTGTTCATGCGTGGGTTTGGTTAGCCTCCGGCTAGCGAAATATTTCCAAGTAAAGGATATGCACTTCTTCTGCACATGTTCTTTGTAACAGTTCCCATTGTTAAGCAGTTGTTGTGGCTTGTTTCTTGATACCCTGTATAAGTGACTAAAAGTGGAGATAATAGATACAAAATACAAGGTACAAGATACAAGATACAAGATAAAAGTTAAAAGATACAAGATACAAGATACAAGATACAAGATACAAGATACAAGATACAAGATACAAGATACAAGATACAAGATACAAGATACAAGATACAAGATACAAGATACAAGATACAAGATACAAGATACAAGATACAAGATACAAGATACAAGATACAAGATACAAGATACAAGATACAAGATACAAGATACAAGATACAAGATACAAGATACAAAATACAAGGTACAAGATACAAGATACAAGATACAAGATACAAGATACAAGATACAAGATACAAGATACAAGATACAAGATACAAGATACAAGATACAAGATACAAGATACAAAATACAAGATACAAGATACAAGATACAAGATACAAGATACAAGATACAAGATACAAGATACAAGATACAAGATACAAGATACAAGATACAAGATACAAGATACAAGATACAAGATACAAGATACAAGATACAAGATACAAGATACAAGATACAAGATACAAGATACAAGATACAAGATACAAGATACAAGATACAAGATACAAGATACAAGATACAAGATACAAGATACAAGATACAAGATACAAGATACAAGATACAAGATACAAGATACAAGATACAAGATACAAGATACAAGATACAAGATACAAGATACAAGATACAAGATACAAGATACAAGATACAAGATACAAGATATAAGATACAAGATACAAGATACAAGATACAAGATACAAGATACAAGATACAAGATACAAGATACAAGATACAAGATACAAGATACAAGATACAAGATACAAGATACAAGATACAAGATACAAGATACAAGATACAAGATACAAGATACAAGATACAAGATACAAGATACAAGATACAAGATACAAGATACAAGATACAAGATACAAGATACAAGATACAAGATACAAGATACAAGATACAAGATACAAGATGCAAGATGCAAGATACAAGATACAAGATACAAGATACAAGATACAAGATACAAGATAAAAGATAAAAGATAAAAGATAAAAGATAAAAGATAAAAAATAAAAGATAAAACATAAAACATAAAAGGTAAAACATAAAAGATAAAAGATGAAAGATGAAAGATAAAAGATAAAAGATACAAGATAAAAGCTGAAAGATCAAAGATAAAAGATAAACAGAAGAGAGGACTAATGATTAAAGAAGTTAGTTGTAAACCTACTACAGGGTATCTTTGAGCTGTGCACACCGATCCTGAGCATATATCTTATTTGTTGGCTTATACAAATATGTTTTAAACAAACTATGCTTTGGCTTACACGCAGCTCTAATTGTGGTGCAGTAAGCCAAAGAGCCTGCACTTGACTTTTATGCAGTTGCTATTTAACTTTTTGATATTTATGCTTTGGGTTTTAATGTGTGCTGGCCACTTCGAGGGCTCTGTATGCGCTGTGGGTCTGTTAGGTTAGTTGGGTTTTGGAGCTCTAGTTTTTTGCGACCTCGCGCTTAAGCGTATGCAACAGCAACACTTGAGGCTTCCATTGCCTTGACGAAACAAGCTTCTTAACGAGCTGTGCTCATCATCGGGGCTTACACATTGCCCGGCGGTGCAGAAAAACTTACAGCCCGCAAACCAAAGTGGGTAACAGAGCGCATCAGCTTCCCCGCCTCACAATACCACGCCTACTTTGCGGCTTATCCAGTTGCTGCTGTTGGCTGTTGCTGTTGCTGTTGCTGTTGCCGCTGGCATCATCTTGAGCGCATTTTGTCGCGCAAATTGCATGCAAATTCGTGTGATGTTCAAGTGGCTGTTAAAAAGAAGATGATGATCCGGCCACGTGTCTTAATGATGCTTACAGCTCACAGAGAATGCAACAAGGCGACACTTAATTATGAAAAAGGCTGCCTCAAGTGTCGCTCACGGATTACGTATACGCCGCACCCACTCCTGCTCCTGCTCTACCCGAGTCGTCCGTCCTTCCATCATATTTAATGGCATATTTACGACCCCAGCTAATCCAGCTCGCTTAGCGCATTAAATCAGCTCCAAAATGGCCATAAAATTGCTCTCGTTCTGCCATGAGAAAACATTTCAAAAATTGACAATTTATGACCAAAAAGAGAAAGGCAACAGGGCTAACAAAAACAAAGCCAAAAAAGAAAAGAATAGCCACAAAAAAAAAAAAAAAGAAAAGGATTGAACATAATTTTGATAAATAAACGAAATTCTGATGCTCTAATTTTGTTGAAATATCGAAATATATCATTTTAGCTGATCATCAGAGTCAATAAGAGGAAAACATATTTTTCTTCTAGTATAAATTTTGATTAGATTATAATTAAAACTAACAAAAGTATATTAAAAATATTTTTTTAAATTAATTAAAAAAGAGAATTAAAAAATTTAAAAATAATTAAAATTTTGTTTATGAATAAAAAACATTATTATTAATTTAAATTTATAACTAGGTTAAATGTGAACAAATTCTATATATATATTTATTCTATTGTTTTCATTTATTTCATTTATAATATAAATATGCTATACATATAAATTTAGTTAAACTATTATTTTTATTAATTACTAATTTATATTTAATTTATTATTTGTACTTATTGTTATCCCAAAATGATGATGATCAAAAAATATAAATAAAAGTTGTAAAATTCAATTTTTTGTATTAATTTAATTTTACCATTTTGTGGTTTATTTAATTTAGTTTTTATTTTTTTTAGTTAGTCAAT
Organism: Drosophila stalkeri; assembly: GCA_035047405.1. NCBI lineage: Eukaryota > Metazoa > Arthropoda > Insecta > Diptera > Drosophilidae > Drosophila > Drosophila stalkeri. The sequence continues at coordinate 26,382,431 of JAWNPR010000039.1, forward strand.
TTTGGTTAAACGACATTATTAGTTTGCTAACAGAATTTTGAAAATATATTCCTTATTTATTTATTAAATAATTTTTATTATTATTATTTTTTTTTTTTATACATATACAGACTGTTCTAAAAGTCACGCAAGCAGTAATTTTTATAGAAAACACAGGTTTATAATTAAAAAAGTGTAAACTTTTGATTGATTTATTTAGATTTATATTGAATTCGTATTTTTGACACAAGTTTTAGTTATTTTTGAGAGTTACAAAAAGTGTAAGCTTTATAAAAATAAATTTTTTAACTTGCATCTAAATTTTAATGTTTTCTTAGTCAAATTTTATTTTTATGTTAAAATAAATAAAAATAAATCTTATAACTTGCATTTAAATTTTAATGTTTTTCCAATAAAATTTCATATTTGAATTTCAAATAAATATTTTTATGTCAACTATTATTTTAAATATATATTTAATTTATGCTTAAGTTAATATATAATGTAATATTTTAATTTTTATACAAAGAATTTCAATATTTTCCCAATATTTTGATTTCACAAACTTTGCCACAAAGTTTTGCAGCACTCTCAAAAGCTGTTTGAGTATTCGACTATAGAATAAAAAAAAAAAGATGTCTATGCTCAGCGCAGATTTATTTGGCGTTAGATTTTGATTGTTGTTTTTTGTTTGTTTGTTTGTTGTGGCATTTGCAACATGCGCTGCACTCGCATGTTGCAGGCAACAAACAGGCACTTTTACATATGGCCATTGTTATGATTTATGTGGCAAAAATATTTCAGGCGCGCTTCCTGTAAATGTTTTCTTTTTTTCTTATTTCCCCCTTCTTTTATGCCGCACACGCTTTTGTGCAAAGGCAGCGAAGGGAAGAGGCGTTGGGTTGTACTTGGTGTGAGATCTTTTATGTACTCTGTGTACGGAGCCAAATTCAATTTCAATTTGCACCCCATCAAAAGACAAACAAAGCGCGCGCGAAAAGTCTTTGAACTCTTGGCATAAACATATTGAATTTTGGCAGAGCTCGGTAAGAACTCTGAAGTCTGGAATTGTGGCCAACAAGGTGGGACAACATGCGGAGCGACTGCGTCTTCAATCGTTGTCAGCTGCAGCAGCAGCAGCAGCAGCAGCAGCAGCAAAATATTTTTCTTTTTTTCTTGCCTCATATGTCTGAGACGTCCTGCTGCTAGGCCTGGCGCCCCATTGTCGAGCTGCTTGACTACGACGACGACTCTCACTCTGGTCTGCCTGGTAATTGAGTTTTCGTATATATTTTATTGTTCAGGCCAGCTTTGATATGTTGCCGGGTTACAAGGTGGCAGCACATTCACACACACATACACACACTCACACTCACACCTTGTGCAACGCATCCATCAACTGTTGCAACTGTTTCAACTGGCAGCAATAGCTGGCCGAAAGCAAATCATAAGCGGAAACGGCAGTCAAACGTGTTTGCCAAATCCAAACAGTCTGCATTCGCATAGATTTCATTTAACATCGATTCGGCCACATATGGCCAATACACACACACACACACACACACAATCATAGCCATTCAGGCCAGCCACCGGTCGAGGAACTAGTCCAGGAAATGCAAGCCATTGCCTTGATTCGGTTTACATAGCAACGACTGCAGTTGCAACTGCAATTGCTGCCGCTGCTACTGCTCATGCTCCTGCTCCTGCTCCAGCTCCTGCTGCTGCTCCTGCTCCTGCTCATGCTGCTGTCTTTTTTTGAAACATGGCCATCAAGTGGCCATGTTTCTAATTTCCTGCCCAGCTGCAGTTGCATTGTTGTGTTTGCCAATTCGTATCTGCAACTCGACACACAATTTATAAAACGATTTTTGGGTCCTTGTTTTAAATGCGTGTGTGCTTTGCGTATATGTGATAGGGTTTTTTTTTTTAAGTATTTTGTGTGTGCATCATCTCTCTTCCTCTCTCTATCTGCAGGATATTTCGATTAATTAAACTAGCAATTTCAATACCAGGTGTCAACTTGTCAGCTGCCGTTGCTTGTGGAACAGCCTAGCTCAGGTGCAAGGTTGCCAAATTGCACTGGTTGCATTGATAAGGAAAGAATGTAGTTTAAGAAATTTCTTATTTGAAAATACGTTCAATAATAATAAATTGATACTGTTAATAATAAAATTAACTAAGAAAAAAAAAAATAATAAATAAAAATTTAAAAATAAAATAATAATAATACAAAAATAAATAAATAAAAAAGAAGATAAATAAATAAATAAAAAATACATGTACGAAAAATTTCTATTAAAATTGTTCATTTAAATTTAACTTTATTTATTTTAGTATTTGATATGTTTCATAATGTATTTTCATTTCAATTTAAATATTATTGTTAATAATAAAATTATATTTAAAAAATATATAAATAAATAAATAAAAATTTTAAAATAAAATAATAATTATAAATAAATAAATAAAAAAATAAGATAAATAAATAAATAAAAAAAGTACATCTACGAAAAATTTCTATTAAAATTGTTAATTTAAATTTAACTTTATTTATTTTACTATTTGATATATTTAATTATGTATTTTCATTTAAATTTAAAAATATTTGGAAAAAATTATATTTAGACTACATACAAGTTAAATCACACAATTGTTTCCTTTACCATTGAAATTTTTTAAATAGCTAAAGATTCAGATGCAGATTTTATTTAAATTATACAATTGTCGAGGCAAAAGAAATAATTTCACATTGTTCTCGCATACAGTTGCAGTTTTTAATGATTTTATTGACTCACACAAAATGTCAGACCACAGACAATTAATACTATTGGAAACTTAATTGTCTTGTTGTCAACCAGGGCGAAAACAAACAACAAGGTTTATTGAAGCAAATAAATATATGCTGATTGAAGAATTTAATAAAATTAAAATATATGTACATATATAGTCGAAAATAAATAAGTGAATATATAAATATGTGTATGACTGTAAATCAATATATATAGTAAAGAAATGTGCAAAAATTTGCTTAAATTTAGTACATTATTCTTGTAGAAATATAAATAATATAATATAATATAAAATGTTGTTACCTTTTATTTATAAATATAATATGTAAATTACAAAATATTTAAAAATACTTATAAAATATATTATTAAAAAAAAAAAAACTTTAAATAAATATACAATTAAATGCATTTAAAAAATATAAATTTTAAAACATTTTTTTTTTTTTAATATTTAACAATAATAAATTGATTATAAAGAAATGCATTGATGTAATTTTTGTTATAATTTATTTTATATATATATATATATATATATATATATATATATATATATATATTAAATATACAATGTTAAGAAATTTGAATAAAAATGAATTTAAAAAAAAAAATACATTTCAAAATATTTTAATTCTAACATTTATAAAAAAAAAAAAATTACAAAAGTATAAATTCATATATGTGTAAATATTTATTTTTGTTTTTTTTATTTAATTTATTTAACTCAACTTGTTTTAATTATAAATCAATAGTTTAAGGGGTTACAAGTATTTTAATATATAAAAATATTTTCATACGAATTATAAATATATAAAAATATAACAACAATATTCAAACAAAAACAAATTGAAACATTTCTGATATGCTTAGATATACATTCTGGAAAGTTTCTCCATGTCCTCATTGTTAATTGCATCATTTTGAAACTGTTTCAAAGGAACTAGACCATAATTTAATGCCGACTAAGAGAAATAGGCAACTGGCTGAGAATCCATAACAGTTTGGTCTTGCCTCTAGCTGCCACTTAGGCAACCAAAAGCTGCATTTGCCTATGGCAGCAGCTGGTGTAAGTTACGATTCAAGGCACAAGCACATACATTTATATCTCAATACAAGTGTGTGTATGTTTGTCTGTGTGTGTGTGTGTGTGTACGGCACACATGTAGCTGTTGTCTCATTGTGCATGCACTCAACGCATTAAGTGGCGACATGTGTTACACGAGCGACAGACGAGGAGCGCAGGAGACAACAAGAAAAATGGAGATTGTTGCTGCCAGCCAATAGGCAATGGCCAGTGGCTGTGGGAGAAGGGGGGCAATGGGAGCAGAAGTAACAACAGCAGACAGTTTGCGGGCGTGTTACTAGAGTGTTAATAGCAGCCAGCAAAACGAGTGAGCTGCATTCTAATGCACCAGCAAAAAGAAGAGAAGAGTGTGAGAGTGAGAGAGAGAGAGAGAGAGAGACTTGACATTTGACACTCTTGTTGCACATTTATCATTTAATGCTAATGAAATCAACAATTTCCCAAAATTTCCATAGTTAATATGTCCAGCTGCAATCTTAGCTGCTAATGAGCTAATGTTGCCACGGCAACAGCCAGCAGCTGTATTATCGACAGCCAGCAGGAGGCGTAAGAAGCCTAATGAAATTTCCAGCAAAATAAAGGTAGGTGTGCGAGTGTGTGTGTATTTGAGGCTTTTAATATCATGCTGTGTACATGTCTCGAGCACACACACAGAAATTCAGCTGAAAAATATTGCCAATCAAAAATTACAAGTTTAGCAGGAAGACTGTGAAAGGGGAGATGGGAATTGAGAGTGTGAAGGGAAGCTGTGTCAAGTGCACTCAGCATGCTATAAGCCATATTCACTTTATCCTTTATGTCCTGGGCACAAAGCATTCAAATACATTTACAATTCAATTGACAAGGAATCAAAGCTGTTGGCCCACCACATCTATCTATCACCTGTGTTATCCAAGAGAAAACAATTTAATTTACTGTGTGACACATGAGAGAAGACTAGATAAAGGCTGTAAAATGAATACGAATTTTCTTTGTTCTGTTAACTCAATGAGTAGCTGGGAGAGAGAGTTTCAATAAGGAGCAATACCTAATCTAATCATTGTACTACATGTCTTTTAATATAAATAAATATAAAATATGTAAATTGAATTTTCAAAATGTGGAATATATTGGAAAATAACACATTAAAATAAAATTAAAATAAAATATTTGTTATTTTATATTATTTACAAAATACAGATTATCTGAATTTTATAAATAATATATTTTCTAAGTAATAAAAAATGTTTTAATATTTCATTTTAAAGATTTACTATATTTACTATATTTGAAAATTAATAAAAAAAATAAACCATATAATTATAATTAAGTGTTTTTTATATTTTATTAAAAAAAATAAATAAAATAAAAATGTTTCTATTATATATTAAAGTTTTATTTAAAAGTTAAAAAATAAAACAATAATCTTATATAATTATATTTGAAAATTAATAAAAATAAAGGAAGTCATAATATTATAATTATATTATTATATTTGAAAATTAATTAAAAAAATCATATTATTATAATTAAGTGTTTGTATCAATAATATATTATAATTATAAATAAAAATTAAAAACAAAAAGAAACCACAAAATGCTTTTGTACTGAAACATTTATGTAAGAATTGGAAAAAAAAAATAATAATAAATTGTGACTTTTACAATCTCCAAGAATTTATAAATTTTTTGCTAATCATAAAATCTAAATTATGTACAGTGAATAGCCAGTTTCAGGGCTCTTAAAACTTCTAATATTTAAGACCTCGTAGCTGGATCAACGAAAATTCACATTGAATGGAAATTAAAGAGAATTTTTAAAATTAAAATTTATAATAATTTAAAATTTATATAATTTTAATTTAAAATTTTAATTTATATAAAAATACTTTTAGAATATTTGAATGTATTTTTTTGTTTAATAAAAAATTTTTATTTATGTATTAAATATATTTTTCCTTGTCGATGATGTTTACATTAAAATCCCTTGTCGATTATAATTTACTTAAACATTTTTCAGTAAAATGAATAGAAGATATATTTAAAGCAAATTAAAATAAATAAAAATCAACACAGCTTGAAGAGACATTTAGTTTATTTAAATAACCTAATTGTTTAAATAAAAAATACATTAATATATATATATATATATATATATATATTATTTTTTTTTTAAATCCCTTAACTCACCCCTAATGAAATAATAAAGTAGTATTATTTTTATTTTTATTTTATATGTGTATGCCGCATAGCTGATGTCTCCATAGAATCTTTTATATTTTTCAATCAGCTGCAAAAGCATGCTGAACTCACAGTTTTCCCATGCTCTCTTTTCTTACTAACATATTCAATTTACTTATATAAATATACGCAAACACTAAAACATTTACGAAAGTGCGCATATTGCGCTCCCAGCTGCTTGAAATATTTCCAACGAAATGGATAACAACAAAAAACTATTCTCGAAAACTTGATGAATAATAATGGGTTTACATTACTAAGGTGGACTATAATCAAATGTTTTTGATCAACGAATTTGCGAGTTGTTGAGCTGCTGAGCTGCAGTTACCCGAAATGGCAAAGGTAACCTTTTCGATATAATTTATTTATTAAACACTTGGCAGAAAAGAAAAAAAAAAAAAAAAAGAAAACAAGAACACGAAAAAGTGAAACAATTTGGCCAGGTTAGCGAGCACGTAGCAAATGCATAAAAATTCCGTAAAAGTCACCCAAGAAATGAGAGAGAAAATTCAACTGGAATGCCAAAATACTTGCCATGCATTTATGCAAAGCGACAAGCAACAACAACATCAGTTGAGAAACATTTGAGTGTTATGCGTGTCGCACTAATTTGCGTTGCGAGTCCTAAGCGGCACGCACAGCTTATAAAAATTTCAATGCGAAAAAAGCATCAGCGACAGCAGTCGAAAACAGTTGCATGTCCAAACTAGTTGCGACAGCCATTTGTCCGCTTTGCATAATTCAGCTCAAGCAGGGAAACTGAGAGACTGAGAGGCTGAGAGATTTGGGGACCATGGCTACGTGTCAATGGCAATGGCCAAAGTTAGCATATCCTTGGACCACAACTGGCATCTGTCTTGAACACTAATTGCATTAGCACCGCAATTATAACATAACAACTCGTTGGCTCTCTTGCCTTCGACACAAATTCAATTTCGAAGAAATTCACAATTCAGCTGCTATGTTGCGGCTTTTGTGGGCAAGCCAAGGCATGTATAAACTTATATGAATATATAATAAATACATTTTGTTATATTTATATGTGAATTTGATAAATTCAAGTTTTATGTGTGTTTATGGCAGCGAGCTTTAGCTTTATTAATCACGTTTTGAGCATTTGGTTAACCACGATTATGGTTTGGTTGAAGGTTAATGTGTGTGTATATAAGTTTGCATAGTTGAGGATAATGTAATATGATATGAAATGTTAAAAGTCTGTTAAGTTATTAACATTCAATTGAACACGAAATTACTTAAAATGCGATTTTATCAGCATTAGGGCAAAAGAACATAACAAAATAATAAACTCAGTTAGTCTAAAGTTATGCTTCGATTTTTTATTCAACTAATGTAAGTATTTTTTCATTTTATTTTTATTATTATTATTATTATTATTTTTTTTTATCTATGTTATTTATCGGTCAATATTTCCTTAACTTTCTTAGGGCCCTTGCTGGAATTTCAAAGATTTTATTAAGTAATTGTTTAATCATTCAATACGACATGCTAAGAGTCAATTTCACATTTGTAATATTATGCTTTCTTAAAAGACATTTTTTAACGAAATATCTTCATAAAAATATCTTAAAATAATTTATAATAGTTATTCTATATGCTACACTCAATATTTTGGATAGCACAGAAGTGCTAAGGGAATTTATTTATGCATAATATATACATTTTCAAACGTAAAATTGATTTAATTCGTTATTTTTCCTTTGACTGTAAATGTAAAAAGAGCGCACAAACGTCGTATTTTATGAGCATATTTGATTTAACTGTCTGCCGAGTAAAATTCTGCTCTTTTAATTTAAAACTGTTGATATATGAGATGTCTGAGAGGTTCTATTATGAAAATAACTACGGTTTCTGATTGGAGGCGTATGCTTGTATATAAAATGTGTTTTGTTAAGCATAGGTGTGGGGATGGATACATTATTGTTTATATATATATATATATATATATATATATATATATATATATATATATATATTTCACGCGCAGTACGAGTTTGTTTCAGTACTCCGATTACTTATATATATATATATATATATATATATAAGTAATCGGAGTACTGAAACAAACTCGTACTGCGCGTGAAATATACGAACCTAATGCAAAAAGAATGAATCTTCGGAAATTGACGCGTTCAAACTATATCAACTTTTCTCGTCATCCTGATCAAGAAGAATATATACTTTATAGGGTCTGGCACGCCATCTTCTGCCTGTTACATACTTTTAACAAAACCATTATACCCTGATTTCCTATTTTCAATGGGTATAAAAATAAAATAAAAAAAAATCAATCCTTACATCTTAAACTTTTAATATAGATTTTGTAATTAAATATGTATATACATCTAGCAAATAAATTTACATGCCTTACAAATACTTTCGTACGATCATTTATCAATATACAAATATCTTTATTTACACATCATTTACATTGCTGAATGCAGGAAAATTGGCTTGTTATGCATTTGTAACAAGTCATTTATTTGGTAAATCTCTTTTAAGAGTCTACTTCAAATATATATGTATGTATGTGTGCATTTTGTTGAGCAAATAAAGTGATTTAAAGTAAAATTTCATTAAGTTTACTTTCGGCAGTCGAGCTGTTGTTATTCATGCACAACAGTCTCGAATGGAGCAGACACTGAACGAGAGTTGCATCCATCTACTGGCAACAAAATTAATGTTCTAAAACAGACAAACCATTTAACCCAACAAAATGCTGGGGCTGCTACAACACAAACAAACCACAAGCTGCACTCATCACTTGCAGCTCTAACAACGTCGCCAATTTCTAGCTGAAACTCTCACTCACTCACTCACACTATACCTCGCTCTCTCTCCCATGGTCTCTCTTTCTCACTCACTCTTTGGCTTTACCGCAGTTAATTTGTTGTACAAACCCGCACACAAATAAAGCAGTCAGCACAGAAAACAGCTGCAGCAATCGTTTGCTTTGAGCCAACAGGCAACAACTCTTTATAGCAGCCACTGGCTGACTGTTTTTCAAATTTACAGCACGTCAACAGGCAGCAGCAGCAGCAGAGAGTTGGCATCAGCAACAGCCACAGCTACAATTGCCGCCCCCACGCACAGGACTTAACGTCCTTTGGCCAGTTGGTGCTGCAACCACATAACATTAACCATAAATGTCAGCAGTAGATATGAGTTGGCTTTTCGCTTGGTTTTAAATCGCTCACATATTACGCATACGCCCGGTTGTTGTGGCAACAAATTCAAAAACTACTATTGACTATACGCTGTGATGGCGACCACTAACGCAATGACAGAATAATATTTGTCATGGTCAAAAATTTAATAAAACTTTGTATTTAGTTTTGCTTTGTCCTTGCCTTTCGTAATTACGCTGTTAAGTTGGAAGTAATTAAAATTTTGTGAAAAGAAATCTACACTTATAATGGGAATTTTTAAGCTTTAACAAAATACGTAATCAGATAAATTTATTAACATATTTTTATGATGGCAATCTACAAACTTTTTAATTATAAATTATTAAAAAATATAAATATTTAAACATGTATATTTAGTGCTACCACAAATAATTTTTAATTATAGATATATATATATTTTTAATGAATACTTAATTATTATAAAAATTTATTTTTTATGTTACAGAAAAAAAAAACTATCAAAAGTAAAATTATTTAAAAAAATATATATATAATAAAAATAAAAAAAAGTAATCAAAAAAATGTATTTAAAATTTTTATAGATGCCATAGAACATGCATTGTGTGTAGCAAATAACAAAATAACAAAATAATTATAATTAAAATTCAATTATCGAAAATCATCTTACTAGGTCAACATAAAACATTCATATCAATTTTATTTTCTATATAGTAAAATATTAAAAATATATATTTTATTCATAGCTCGCAAATAATTGTTAACTGTTTCTCGATGTCAGCATATAAGTCTCTTTCAGTCACACTCTGAGAATAAAACTCAAAGAACAATCGAATGCATAGGCTCTTCAACGAGTTCGTTCCCGATCTGCTCACTTTCGTTTATTTTCGTTTTGTTTTGCTTTTATTGATCCACGAATATTTGATTGAGTTAAAATATGTAAAAAATCTTTTGTGCATGTATTCGCTAAACACATCAATAGCATAATGTAAAGTGAGTGTTTGTGTGAAGACCGATTTCATTATTTCTTTGGGATTAATACGATGGACTCTGTAAGCGAGCAAATATTACAGAATACATCGTATTAATCCCTGAACGATTTCCTTAAAAGAGCGCCACACGACTTGCTTAACTCAAGGCGCTAGACCCAAACTCAAAAGAAGTCCCTTGCCCAAGATGTTTTTTTTTTTTTTTCAGTGAAATACAGAGTCTAATTAATACTATTTTTTATTTCAGTCTTTTTATTAGGAAGCACCAGAGCATCATTTATTATTATTTATGGTAATTATTATTTAGTTTATGTTTAAATTTACAATATTTTTTATATTATCAATATTTATTGAATTTCTAATTTAATTTCACTTCTATAATGCTATCTTTAACTCTCTTTTGTTACAATATTCTTATTTGACAGCTGATCTTATTCGAAAGGTTATTAGGTATTTGCCTTAATTGATATGTGTCTTCATTTACCCAACATCTGATCAGTGGAGTAACATATATACATAAATATATATAAGTAAATATTTGCCTGAAATTTTAAATACGAATATTTTAAATTAAGAATTATAAAAAGAGAATTTTAAAGTTTCTTTCGTGAATATAAAAATCATTTATATGTATTTAATATAAATATTTATATTTTTTTTATGCCATTTTGATAATTATTTATACGAATTTAAATTGTATAATAATTTTTATATATATTTGTTTCTTTTCCCATTTTGATAATTATTTTTATTAATTTTAATTTCTTATTATTATTATTATTATTATTATTATTATTATAATTATTATTATTATTATTATTATTATTAATATTAATACTATTATTATTTTACAAATATGATTATTAGTATTATTATCTTTTAATGAGATTATTATAATTTATGTATAAATTTAATTAATTCTTCACAATTTCTTAGTTTAATAAATAATAGTAATTTAATAAAATGACTAAAATAATGCATTAATGCATTTAATTGTGCTCTTTTACACATATACCTTTACATATTTAATTATATAAACATATACTGTCTATATAGAGTACCCATTGCCGTTCACACTCAATTGAGGATACATTTTATTCAAGCACTTTTTTTCTATCAATTTTTTTAAGTGTCTTCGAGCACTGCTCAAATGCCAAATTCAGAATGCAAAGTGCAAAATGTAAAACTGCTTAACTCTGTTGCATACTCTGACTCTCAGTCAGCCTGGAGTAGGAGCAGCAACAGCAACAGCAGCTCACGTACTTCAAAAAATGTCCCATTAAACTATGGCCATAAAATCAGAGCGAAACTGCAACGAACAAAAAATAAAAATATAGAAAATAAAATCTGCAGTTGCAAAAGTTTTGCCAGCCGCATGGCAAACACGTATCGCATGGCTGTTAGAATTGTTGTGCCGTTAGCATTTTACCGGCCATCTTTTATGGTCAAGTTGAAGGCACACACACACACACACACACACACACATAAATATATATATGTAGCTCTACTACATACATATTTCATGTGTGCCTTTTATTGTGTGCTAGAGAATTTGAAATTTTTACTTGTCAAGTTAAATGCTTGAAGTGTTTATTTCATTCGACTTTGCAGTGTTGGAAAACACTTAGAGAGTGCATAAATCTTGTCTACCCTGAATATATAAAATCAACTATATATATATATGTAGATATTGATGCCAACTGCGTACTTTCGCGCAATCATTTGTGGCTATTTGCGTGCTCATTGTTAATTTGATTGCCAACTTGCGATAGCGACAAACACCTCGACTGCTGCTGGCTGTTTGAGTATGCGTGTGTGTTTAGTGGGCGTTACCTGGGCGCATAATTGAACAATAAATTAAATAAAGGTACTCGAGGCCAACCAGCTAAATATAGTGCCCAAATTGCATTTGGCTCATGGCCATTTTTAGTTGCCATTTCGATTTGCGCACCAATTGAACTGTTCGCACTGATTTCTCTTGGGTTTCAGATCAATAATGCACGCCTCGCTGCACTTACAGCTGGAGCATGAATATATTAAAAAAAATAAAATAAAATAAAATAAAAATAAAATGTATATGCAAAAATGTTGTCGAATAAATAGATTATTTTGCCTGTTTCATATAAAATGTATGTGAATAATTTTGTTTAGTATATAGAGTAGATTTCAGCTAGGCAAGTGCAGTGGAGTAAATATTAATATTAAATAAATAACATTTCAATATATATATTAAATTTATATATTTAAGTGTTTTTTTTTTTAAGTTTTATAATATAATATAAATAATATTAATTAAATAATTAATAAAATATATATATACATATTTGAAACTCTCAGGATTTACGAAATAAGTAATGGCTCAAAGACTAAAAGCATTATATTTTCTACTAAATAGAAATTTTCTTTTTTTTCCTTATATACAGATTATAGTTTGGTCGAGATATAAGCAACAAAAATGCGAAAAAGTTTAGTAAGGTTTTTCAGTTATATTTCATTTTAATTGCTAACATTAAGTTTTCTGAATGAAATAAGCTTTATTTGCTTTCATATGTATATTATCTAAACACGTTCTATTTGGACTTATAGTGCTGAATTTTATTTAAATTATTTAAATAAATGAGAAGAAGTGTGTTTTTACTAAAATTAATATATGAAGCCATTCTTGTGTAGTTATTATTATTATTATTATTATTATTATTATTATTATTATTATTATTATTATTATTATTATTATTATTATTATTATTATTATTATTATTATTATTATTATTATTATTATTATTATTATTATTATTATTATTATTATTATTATTATTATTAATATTAATATTTTTAAAGAAATAAAATTTATAAAACTAATAAAATATAAAATTTTGTTATTTTAAAAAAATATATAGGGAAGTATGTTCACAAAATTGCAGAGAATATTAGCAGAAATAAGAATAATGTAGAAAATGTATATCTTATAGTTTATCAAATATTTAACTAATACTTAATTAATTTCATTTAGTTTTTATTAATTTTAATTAAATGCATTTATTTATTTTAATTTGTATTAATTAAACTAAATAATTTAATTTGTATTTATTTAAATTATAAAAATCAAAGAACTTTAAATATTTATATAAACAATATTTATTTATAATAATTTAAAGATATGTTTGATTTAGATAATTAAAATATAGAAGAACTTTAAATATTTTATTAATTTATATAATTTACTTCTGTGCATGAATTATTTTTAGCTATTTTCATTAAATATTTATTTGCAAAAAAAAAAATGACGCCAACAAAATTTTAAATTGTGACCAAATTAGGATGGCTCAAAATTTATATATTTGCATAAGCGGATTCATTTGTTAATATTGGTAAAAATAGCCACAGGCGACTAATAAAAATAAATATAAATAATAAACAAAATGTTTTATATATTGCAATAATTACACTTTGAGTTCTAAGCACTATATTACATAATTGTAAAATTGAAAAACAATCCAACATGTTTATATATATTGTATATATTATAACACTAAGTGAATGCAAATACTCCCATTCCAAGTTACTTGCCATAAAATGCAATTGCTTAGCCTTTTTTACAGGTTGGCGCAATGTCGCATATTTTAATTTATTAGAGGCGATTGATTTTATAGAGAAGCTATTTATACATATATATTAATATTTGCAAAGATATTGCATCATTTTTTCCGTTTTCTCTCTATTCTTTATTAGTTGCTTTCGGGCTTCGGCTTGATCAGACGATCTCAGAAGAAATTAGCTCTAAGAGAAAATTAGCTGATTGAGACCTGAGTCTTGAGGCTGAGCCTTGAAGAATCTGATGCTGAGTCAGATACTGAGAATTGAGGCAGAGATTGATTGAGACTGACGCTGAGACTGAGTCTGACTCTGATGCCTGAGAAACCTAATAGACCTAATGGTATCAGTCACGCCTACTTCAGCCTTTTATATTTTAAAAAATCAATCATAGAATTTACAATGGATAATTTTTGAGCTCTCTAGCTCTTCGAGGTAGCCATTTTAAATACATTAAATTATTAACAAAATTAATATTGATATGAATAGGCTTCAAAATTTGGGCATTGTGAAATGAGTAAATAATAATTGCTATGAAAGTGTGCTGCAAGGCTTTTGTAACGCCAATCAACAATGTTAATTAAACCAAAAACTATTATGAATAAAATAGTATTTTATATAAATTTCATAATACCACTCAACGGCCATCAACAGAAGCCAATAAATATTATAATTATAGAGATACAGAAATGTAGTAAATTAATGAAAATAAATTTGATTTGTTGCTCAAATTGTTATGAAAAATAAAATATTTTTAAATGCTATGAAATAATTGCCAAATTTCTGGCAAATATATATATATATATATATATATATATATATATTTGAACAAAGCTAAATCGGGGCTTATCAAATATTTATGCATTTTAGTTAAATGTTTGTAAAAGCAAAAACGTTTGATGTTCAGCACTGAGACTTTGAAGCGAGTTCACGGTCTGGCGCACCTGTAGCACCTGGTCGAGCAGTCGAGACAAAAGCTCTGGCTCTGAATTAACACTCAATAGAAAAGTGAAAAAAAAATAAATAAATAAATACAAATAAAATATATATATGTATATATATTAAATGAAATCTGAATGCACAAAATCGAAAGCTGTTGCGGTGGATAAAAATGAACCGGCTAGCAGTGAATACAGTGAAATCGGTTAAATCAAGTACGTACTAGGAATCTCAGCAATTTAATTCGATAATAAAAACAATATTAAATAAAAATAAAATTAAAATAAATATAAATACAATGCCAATTGTGACAATACCGGCCACAGCTCTTAACAAATTGGACAGTCATTCGGCCTATGTACAAATTGCAGTTGGCAGTGGGACTGGCTTTGTCGTTGGCTATGTTTTCTTCAAGGTCAGCAAGGTGCTGGCCATATGCATTGGCAGTGCACTACTCACCATCGAGGTGGCCGTCGAGGCGGACCTAATCAAAATCGATTGGAACAAGATGACCGAGCAACAGGATGCACGAAGTCCACCAATTGCCCGACAAATGGCACTCTCACCCTTCACACCCATGGACTATGCCATTGATGTGGATAAGGCCAAACAGATAATTCTATCCAGCGCACGGCTCTCAATTGCCGTTTTAGGTGGTTTCTTGCTAGGCTTTGGATTCTCTTGAATTGAAAGACATAAACCAGAATATAGCTACGAAATTTATAATACCAATGCACCTTACAAATATAAGTGAGACTATATTTTTCACTCTTATAACTCTCTCTCTCTCTCTTTCTCTCTCTCATCTCTTTCTGTTATACTTTGCACATATTAAAAGTTGTTGGTGCACATAAAACTGTAAAACTTGAAAGTTTTAACAACATTTTCATGCGCTTTTAAACATTTCAATTTACAAGCAACGTAGCCCACATAAATTTATGCATAAGCAAAGTTTTTCATATCCAAGGCAATGCGCCAAGAGCGAATACTGCAAAAACCAAAGAGCTGTGGAGCGGGCCCGGAGCGGGGCGTTGTTAGCGGAGCTAAGGTTACTTTGTGTGCGGCATATGTGTTGGCCAAGTGTCACATTTATCGTCATCAGCGTTAAGGCTTTGCCTATATGTATATGTAGGTACATATATGTATAGGTATACATATACTTAGTCAAACAAAAATAACATAGTTTGTGTGGAATCAGAATCAGAAATGCCTGAAGGCAAGGAATGAAGTCTTTACCATATTTTGAATTCATTGAATTGTAATTCCTGAATTGCATTTTATAAGAGTCAGCAAATAAAAGGTTATACTTTAACTGCATTCAGAAATTTAATGAACCTTCCTTTAAAATTTATATAGAATTATAAGCTTTTTTACGTTTCCAATTCTCCAATTTGGGTAAACAATTTTTGTGAAATTCTATATATATATATTAATATTTTAAT
Source organism: Drosophila stalkeri (assembly GCA_035047405.1). Classification (NCBI taxonomy): domain Eukaryota; kingdom Metazoa; phylum Arthropoda; class Insecta; order Diptera; family Drosophilidae; genus Drosophila; species Drosophila stalkeri. The sequence continues at coordinate 26,398,624 of JAWNPR010000039.1, forward strand.
ATATAAACAGTATAATAATGTTATATTTAATTATGCATTATTTCTCGTATCGTATTCATTATTAATATATACAATAAATATTTATAATGAATACAATAAAATATGTATAATGAATACGATACGAGACACTTTTTATATAAATTAGTAATAATAATATGCCGAATAAATAATAATATTAATATTAATAAATAATAAGCAAAATAAATCTTGAATTTTGATTATAATTAAATTTAATAAATTATTTATTCATTAATTCATTACAAATATTTATGTTATAGACACTATTCTATTTTTTTTTTACAAGTAAGGCTTCTTTTCTATAAATATTTATAATAATTACTTACTTTTTCTTATAGAGAATCTATAAGTCAGTTATAATAAGGACACTGTTGACGGTTTGTAAGCATTAGACAAAATTTTATCAATCATCTGAAGTAAATAGAAAACATATTTAAAACTTAATTTTTTGATTATAGATATTTAATATTTTCAGTAAAAATACATTAATCAGTTAGAAGAACTGTTCTTAATAAATTCGTGCCTAATTGAAATAAATTGTATTGACTTATGTTCTACAAAATTCTGTAAATTTATATTTAAAATTTTAAATGATAGCTTATTTATTTATTTTGTTTATATTCGAAAAGTCTATTTATTTTTCATATAATTTGGGCTTAAATTTTTAATGAAAAATTAAAACTGTTCCAACCAAAAATTGAAATGAGATTAAACAAATGTATTATTGGTGGTACGAAATATGTGAGTATAAACTGATGTGAGTTAGATGATATAATGAATATGAATGATAGCGAGAATGATGATGAATGATAGCAAGGAAATCATACGATTTGGCAGGTGATCGAGTAGGCCTCTTTTAAGTCTGAATATAGAAGGACAAAGAGTATAAAATGATTATGCAAGTAGAATTACCTGAGATGAGTCGTTGGTGTTGTGTTTGGATGAAGAGTCTTGATGAAGTACTGGATTTTAAATATTCCATATTGTTAGCATTCCTGGAAAATTTACAAAAAATATTAATATACTGAATTGTATATATTGATTGTATACATATATAATTTATTCATTATTATTGTAAAGACAATATGTAAATATAATTGATAAATATACAAGTAATAGAACAAAATATCTACAAGAAAATATTAAAAATAATATTTTTATTTTTAACAAGAAATAAAATTAAAAAAAAAATTAATATAGTAAATAATTGTAAAGGAAATATAAAATAGTTACAAGAAAGTATTCAAAATATTAATAATATTTTTAATAATTTCTTTCTTGCTAAAAAAATATTGATAAAATAATAATAATATTAAATAAAAATAAAATATTTCAAACATTAATATTATTTTTAATATTTTTTTTTCTTTCTTTATAATATATTAATAATATTAATATTTGTAACAAGAAAGCTATATTAAAAAAAAATTATGTAAATATTTTAAATATTTTATTATTTCTATTTTTATATTTGCTTAGCAATCTTCTGCTAAATATTCCACAAAATATTTTAAATCAATTTTCCTATTTCCATAATTCTGTATTTACAATTTAAAAATATTTCTTTTTACCTATTATTATTATTATTTTTTTTTAGTTTGCGCTTAAATAGTTTTATTTTGTTCACTTTGCCAACGTCGTCGTCCCGTCCATCGGTCACCCCTGTGGCTTTGGCTGCGTGGCTGCTTGGCTGGCTCTTGTGTTTATTTCCATTTTCATTCATTTTTTTCTGGTACCTTTTCTTTCATGTTTACTACAAAAGCGACCACAGCAAATGAAGAGGCTGCGCAGACTGTAACTGAGCTGGGTTGGGCAGAGGCTAAAGCAGGGGCAGGGTTAAAGGCTGAGCTCTGAGTGCTGAGGCCGCGTCCCGGCCAAAGGGCATTATGCGCTGCGATCCAGATGCAATTCTCTAGCGAGTCTTATGAGTATTTTAGCTCGAATTGCAGGCAAGCATGAGAATTTAATGAGCAGCAGCATCAAGGCAGTTGCAGTTGACGCTTTAATCGAACCTAAGCTATAAACCTTGATTCAATTATTTAGCAAACAATTTAATAATTGTGAAATAATAATGAAAAGTGTGCCGTGAATTGGAAAACGTTTTGCAATTATTTCCATTTGCCATTTGCGGTTTTCTTATTTTTGGCCAAATAAAAACAGACAAACGCATTTTACGCATTATTATTGCACTCGGGCAACGAAATTTCGAATTGGTTTTGTTTGGTTTTCAGCTTCGCTTTGTTCGACAAGCAATTATATCGATGGTCGTTCAGCTCAGTGCTGTTTGATTATTGAAATTTGCTTTGGCAACGCACACACAGTTGGCATTCTGTTTACATAAGATATTCACATCAGAAGGGCTGCATTTTTGGTCAATTATTTAGCGATCAATTTATGTGCGTGTGTTTGCCAATAACATCTAATTAACAAATATACGAACGAAATACAAATTGAATTACTGAAACTGAGTACTCTGAGACTTAATGCCGAAATTCAAATTCTATTGTCCGATTAACCAAATAGAAAATCAGCACGAAGCTAATCACAAGCTGGCGTACCACAATTTCCACAAAGCTCAATTAATTGAGGTCAAGCTAAAGCAAAAGTTTTCTGCTTACTAATTGGACTTATCTATTATTTGGCTTCGGGTATTTTGCATAATTGAACTGTCCAAATTGAGTTGACTAAGTTGAAATTGCTGCTGGTCGGCTGGCCTTGCTTGCTTGCCAAATTTGTTTTGATCGACCACAAAAGAAAATAATTCCATTCAAGCAATTTCGTTACTCATACGACGTGTTGCCCACATACGAGCATAATAATGCATCTGCGTCTGGCTTCAATTTCAAATGTAAATATTCATTTGCATTCTCCACTCAGATAATTGAAAGCATTATATATATATATAACTGTATATATACATAAATGTATCTGTGTATTTATTTATTTTTGCTGTGGCGCTGTGTCTATGTGCGTAAAAATGTATATAATATTTATTTATTTATATTTGCAATTGGCAATTCTTAAATCAGTTTTGCAAATTCTGATGTTATTTTTGTACGCTGAATGCTCATTTTAAATGGGTAACCAGAGTATATTCGTTTTATGAATGTAGCAGCAAATGTGAATGAATTGTTCGCACCTTTGACTTTGAAGACGCAAAAAAAAAAAAAAACTATACAAACATATCAGGAATTCTTTTTTTTTTTTTGATTTTATTTGATTTGTATTTATTTATTTTATTTAATTATTTATTTATTTATTTTATATTTTTTATATTACTTTTAAATAATGAAAAAAAAGCTGCAAAGAAAAGAATAGAAACTTAAAGAGTTAGAAAGAAAAATATTAAACTCACTTTTAAGCGTTTGACAAAAATTAACGAATTAATACATTTTTAATATATATTTCATTAACGCTTTGTTAGAAATAAATTGATTTACTCTACTAAACATTGAATATTTGTTCTGGAATTCTACACGATTCCGCTTCAACGCGATCCCATAGGCCTCGATGTGTGTTGTATAGGTGAAACACAGAAGCAAGCCTTTAAATTTTAATCATTTTAATTTTAATGTTCAGGGCTCACATGAAAACGTTGAACATTTCTCAAAGTCAAAAAAAGTGGCGCTAACTTACACTTTGAAAAAAAAAAAAAAAAAAACAAAGACTAACACATTGCAACTATTTTTAACAAATTCTCTTCTACTCAGACAAAAACAATTTGTTTTTAAGGTTTTTCACAATCCTCATTCAAGGACGATTTGATTGCTCTCAATGCAAATATAATTTTTTTTCTGTATGTCTTCCGAGTGTCTATCATATTACTAGCAAAATAAGTCTCATTAAAAGAGTATAAAGCGAATTGCTTAACGCAAAACTGCCAGAAAAAGACACAAACGGAAAAAAAGAGAGATTTGTTTCCTTTATTGCTGTTTCCTTATCATTTACTTATTGTCCCAAAAAATTATAGCTTGCAAATTATAATTGACCGTTTTTTTATTTATACTCTACTCGCGAGTTCGTAGTCATTCGCTCTCTTTTTCGTTCTCGTTCACGCTCTGATCAATAGACTTTGATTCTTTTCGTTTTTGTTTCTGACCTATTCACTCTTTACACGAGCTTCGATTAGAGAGAGATACTACTGCCGTTCGTATTTTTAGTAAAGAACGATAATTTTATTTACTTTGTAGGCATAGTTGAATACCAATGAATACACAGATTTTAAATACCTTATTTTCTACTTGATGAATTCACCCTTTCTGCTCAATTTGCAAAACAATTATTTAAAATGTGAAATTTCTGAGATATTTACAATCAAGATCTACAATATTTTCTGCATTCGTAGCAGTTCCTGCGTTAATTAAAAAGTTCGCAGAGCGTGAACTTATGAGTGCATTCTTACTTATGTGTGCTCATATTATTTGCAAAAAAAAATGTATTTAAAAAGAAAAGAAAGAGGTGGAATTCTTGGAAGAACAGCTCTGAGTATCTATCAGGCAAACAGTCTCAATATGAGTGAATTAAAGAAAAGCTTTTTCAATATTTTAAACAGCGAGCATAATTTAAATAATTGCCAAATGAGTTGAACAGAGGCGAGGTATACTGATGGGAGTCATTGGGTTTGAGAGTAAATAGAACGCCATACACTGAAAGACATAGCAAATTATTTTTGCAACATGATATGGAATGAACACTTTCAAATGGACTTAAAAACGTTCAAATAGGAAATTCTATTCCAAGTCCAAGTCCAGTCCAGGATTTATTGCCTTCGATTTATTGCCATCAACTCTCAAGTATGCCATGATTAATCAATAATCAATAATGATAAAGCCAATAAATAGATCGATTTATGAAAAGCAGTCAAAGAGTCGCCCATTTAATCACTTGAATTACGACAATTGTCAGTTGCTAAACAAAAGTAGTTAAAGAAAGACAAACAGATATATATTATATATGATAATATTATCAATTTTCCATAATAAAACTTAAACATTCACACTTGTTTGAGCTACATATGAATCCTCCTATTACATATTATGTACTCCACAAAAGTTCACCCATTTTGTATATCTTTACATTATTCCACAAACAAAATTGTGAATATAATTTTTGAATTCCATCAGTGAGTATTATATGCAATCAGGCAAACTTAAATCTCAAACTTACATTCAACTTGATATTTTTGTTTACAGAATATTGCACATGAATGGAAAAGCCGCGCAACAGCAGCTGCCACGCACTGCAACAGTCTCGACAATAACTAGTATGGCCAAATTGATTGATAGTTGAGGGTGGACTGAAGTTGTAGCTCTATGACAACAGCAGCTGTTAGGAAAACATGCAGCGAAGCGCATGAATTTGATGAACTTATTAAAATTGACAACGAAAGTAATGTTGGGGGAGTTGAACACGTTGCCATTGATTAAAGTCTATGAACTTAAAGCGATTTAGCCGCTGAGCTGGCCAAAAAGTGTCTGATTTAACTTTTGGCCGTGGCACAGCGGATGTAATTTCCAGCGAGAAGTTGCCTGGCACATGCTTCACATGGCTACGAGGGCGTACATAAATCTAACAGTGTGGGCGTCAACTGGGCCGTTATCTAGCCAACTATCTAACTATCTAACTATCTAGCTATCTACATAGCAGAAGTCGTGGCCCATTCGCCAATTCGCCCATTCGCTCGACTGTCTGGCAATGGCATTACGTGCAAATAGTTACGTGAAATTATTTCCGGCATCGTTCACTAATATCATTCTGTTTGAGTTTTCTTTTGGATAGACTTGCAAGGAAGTTGCATTCAACCTTTCAACTTGAAGCCTGCCAAGGCAAACATTGAAAACTCCTAAGCCTAAGTTTGAATGCACCAAATGAACTTGTTCGTTAAGCGAAATTGGCAGCTTTTGGCATTTTCTTCAGAATAAATATAATTTGAAATCATGTTAGTTTGTATTTCGAAATTTAAGCTGATAATTAACTAATATAGTTCAAAATCAAATTTTAAAAATTCTAGAACTAATAAAAATCAACTCAATAGAGTTAAATCATATTAAACAACAGAAATTGTATACACTAGATATTCATCATATTTAGTATTACAATTAACACATTATTTTCATAAAAAGCATCATTATCATAATTATTATCAGAGACTGAAACTTCTTAAAGTAATTAAATCGTAACTAGCGGAAGTGCATAAAGACAGATTTAAAAACCTAAACTAAGACTAGATATTTTTTTCCTGGTGGGCTAACGTAGGTAAAAAAAATCTTATATTATAGGGCTCAAGACTAGATTTTAAATATATAAAATTAAATACCAATTTTAAAGACAGATGACATTCTATTAGTCATGAACAGCAGAAACACTTAAGATGTTTAGCGAAGGCAATCCACGATACGCATGCAGGTATTACTTACCACCCAAAATTTCGACCTTCTACAAAAAAAAAAAATAAATAAATAAATAAAAATAAATAACTAAAAAAAATCAATAAATAAAGAAGAAAAGTAGTTTACTTTTGTGTTTAAGATTGTTTTTTATTGTTGTCCGCAAATCACAGTTGTCCATTTAATTGTTATGCCATTTAATAATTTATCCATTGAAAATAATCGTAATCTGTCGCTCTCTCTTCGCTTCTTTTCTTTGTTGTTTTCTGTTGAACTTTGAGTTGAGTTCAGTTCAACTATTCGTGTGACGTTTTTTCAACGAACATCACTTAGAAAGAGATGCGATTGACGTTCGAAAAATGAGATTCAATAAGTGAGCAAATAAGACAAAATCGAATAGCAAACACATGCACACGTCGTGAATTTATATGTTTAGCAAGAACAAGAGTTATTCTCATCGATACCAATATATATACAAAAGACTTTTTGCTTCATTTGACTCAAAAAAACGATCGAAGAACAGCTAGAGCGAAACAAAAGCGAGCCGATCGCTAAGGAAATCGTTGAAGAACTCACGAAATCAATATCTCTGCTCTTGAAGTCTTTGCTTATTCATAGTCATATTTAATATCTAATAATAAATAAATATGAATAAAAGATATATATTTGTAGACATTGATAAATAGTGAAGAGTTATTTGCAAGCTATGATTATTAATAATAAGTGTTATATCCTTGACATTTAAAAAAAAAAATAATATAAAAAACATTTGTTTTTTATTAAAATAAATTAATATTTTATTTGCAATATGTTATACTAACTTTAATCAAATTTACTTAAATTGATAGCAAAAATTAAAGACATTAATCAATAAAATAAATTAATTTAAAAAAATAAATAAGTAAACTTCAATATAGTAATATTAACATTTAGTATGTGTATTTCATTTTAATAAATAATCTATTAAACCTTTGTTACTCTGCCGAAGATCAAAATAGAGGGAACTAGATTGTTAGACTTGATATCAAACTCACTGTTCGAAACAGTTATAAAGCAGGAATCGATAACTGGCAAGCAAAGGTTTCATTAAGCAGCAAATGAAATTTTTCTATAAGTTTGTAAAGTCTATCTAGACACATTAAATGATGACGGTAGCGAGTACTGCTAAAATAAAATATTTGAAGTAGAGCAGCCTTTTTGTACAGCAGAGGTTGAGTTGAAGAGAGAGTGGACTGCACAGAAACTATTAATGAAGTCAAAGTAGAGACAGTAAATGTGCATATAAATGATATATATACATATATGTATATGATTAAATAAGAAACTATGAATAAGAAACTCTGACGACAGTGCTCAGAGTACCTTAGATCCGATTCACCTTAAGGGATTATCTTATTAGCCTTCATTAGTCCATGTTAGGTTGGAAGTTCTAAATCTTAGCGATGGTTTTTATTCGCTAATCTGCAAAAGCAAATGCAATCCAACACATCAAAAAATCTGCCACATTTTCATCTTTATCTTATCAGCTTCATCGTCATCATTCTCATTATCACAATCATCAACATTTAACAATTTTATGACGATTGTCTGTGCGCCTTAATTTACATATTTCATTATGCGTTTGCACAAAACCAATTTACGCATTTCGTTAATAAAGGATTCTATTGAATGCAATTTTTAATTGTAACAGCGGAAATAAGATAAACTTAAATATTAAATATATTAAATGTATGTGAATAATTTAATTGCCCATTGGGATAAGTGTAATGCTGATTCAATATTATGCCATTAAAAAAAAAAAAAAAAGAAAATGTTTCCAATTATGACCACGCACGATTTTTAGTTTTTTTGTAAAGAATTGCATGAATAATAAAAAATAGCAACACCAACGCCAAAATGGGCAGAATTAAAAGAAACGAATTCCACAAAGGGGTTATTGGAGTCTCATTTGATTTAAAAATAAAAAATAAAAAGAGAGAAAAAATTAAATAAACAAAATAATAACAAAATAAATAAATTTACCATTGCATACTTTCGAGCGCAAAATTTAAAAAGGTGTGAAGATCCTTTGTTAAAACTAATATGTATATTGTTTGGAGTGAAGGCGTTATACTTTTAGTTCTAGTTAAATATAAGATATTATATATTTGAAAAAAAAAATTAAATTATTAAAATTAATTAAGAGATCAGAAGGAGTTCTCGATAAATATCAAGCATTAATATATATATTAAAATCAATTAAATTATTAAAATTAATTAAAATATTAAAATTAATACAAAAACAATTTTTAATTGAATTTTAATTTAATAATAAAAGAAAAAAAAAACGAAAAATTAATTGCCAAGTCCTGTACTTATAGAGAAAGCCAATAAATCAAAGTATTTATTTATTTACGACAAAAAATTTTGTATGATAAATACATTACTATATTTATATTATTATATTATTATTATTATATTATTAAATTTTTATATTATATTCATATATTATTATTATTATTAAAGGACTATAATTTTTAAAAAAATAAATTTATATATGTAGGTTTGAATAAAAAAAATATGTAAAATGTATGCTGATTTATATAATTTGTAATAAATTTTTTAATATTTATTTAAAACATTTTTATATTTCATAAATAAAATCTGTTTAGCATTCAACAATTAATATTAAATTGGTAAAAGTTGAAAAACTGTAAGGTTTGATTTCTGATCATGTCCAACCATAAGCTTCACAATTAAAATGTATTTAAATTCAAATCAAATCAAATCAAGTTATTCTCCAATGTCCATAAACTGCAATTCTGCCCCTTCGTGCTGTGCATATTCTAATCAGAGCAGAACAACTTTGTCTTCAATGTGCAGACAGCAGCAGCGAGTTATCGCATATTTCCATGGCTGCCAACGCACAAATTGTCGTCATAAATGTTAATTAAATTAAAATGCTAATAGGCGTGAAATATGATACACACACACACACACAGAATGAAAGAAAGAGGGAGAGGAGGGCGGTGCTACATGCCAAAGACAGGTGGCGAGGACACAGAAAAAGTGTAACAGCTGCCGTTGTCTGACTTTCAGCCCTGCGCCTCGCGCCTTCCCTCGGCCACAGCTCCTCTCTCACTTATTGTAGCTGGCGGCATGGCGAATGTTTGCCGCTTGCTTGATTTTTCGTATAATACTCGTAATAATTAAAATGAAAATTAGAAATGGGCAAAAAATGTATTTTACGGGAGGGAGAAAAACACTGTCTCACAGTTAGCGAAAAACAGCTGCCAAGTGGAAAAGCAAATAGTCAAAAGCGGCCACAGCTGCCAAGAGAGAGAGAGAGAGAGAGAGAGAGAGAGATAGAGAGAGGAGCCCAGAGATGGCTCGCTGCTTGAGAATTCGGAATTTGCCTTTTGGTGGCATCTAATTAAAAGGGATAAGAGCCGAGACGACGACGCCCAGAAAGGTGTGAACATTAAGGGCCCGTAGCTGGGAAAGCCATAATTGCTAATTGCCGTGATTATGTGCAACGGGGGGAAGGAAATCGTTCAGTTGGAAATACGTCTCGCATTTATATACATACATATATACACAGATATATACATGTATATACAATTTTATATATTTTTGTTTGTATATCTGTTTTGTAGAATGCTCCATTCAAATTCATTTGCTGAATTATGATGTTTGCTTGCAATTAGGCACTGGAAAGAACATTTTGTGACCATTAAGTATAGAATAGAAAATAATATTGGTATTGGTATTGGTATTATTCGTGGATTGAGAATAACAACATTTGAAAAGTGTTTGATTGAATCATGTCTTAAAATTTATTAAGAAAAGCCTTTTTCATTTGCCTCTCAATATATTTACTTTCCACATACAAATTTGATCAATCAAAAAAATTCCCTTTACATATATTTTATATTTCAATAGAGATTAAAGGATATTTTCAGCTATTCAAGTATTCAAGTAGATTTTTTTTTAATTATTGAATGATTTACGTTATACAAAAATATATTCAATATTTGTAAAGTTTCTTATTGAAATGAAACCAAAAATATATAGTTAATAGTCACAAAAAAAAAAAATATAATAATAATAATAATAAAATATGTAAATAAATAAGTATATAAGTAAGTCAAAAAATCAATAAATAAATATATAAATAAATAAATAAAAAAAAAAAACAAAATAAATAAATAAATAGAAAAAAATTGTAATAATCATACAAATAAATATATAAATAAAAAATACAAAAATAAATAAATATACGAGAATAAATAAAAAATAAATGAACTAATAAATAAACAAAAAATAGAGTTATTAAATAAATAAATATATAAAAACAATAAATGTATTAATAAATAAATACAAAAATTAATAAATCAAATAAATAAAGTAAAAAAAAAAAACTATAAATTTATTTCATATATTTAACAAGTAAGAAGGCTCTAGTCGAGACGGCTCGGCTACGAGATACCCTGAACCCTATAAAAAAAAAAAAATTAATATTCTTCTTCTTTACGCACGTATAAGCGAGCGCTCTGCTAACCGCGCAGTTGCTGCCGACGGTTGGGGGTGGGATGGGCTGTACTTTGAACGCTTATAACTCCGTTTCTAGATGGACTATCTTCATGAAACTTTCAGAATATATTAATAGCATTCAAATTTGTCCGTTTGCCAAATCTCAAGTCTCTAGTAGTAGAAATACGTTTTTTTCAAATTGGGGGCGAAGGGGGCGTGGCATCCAAAATCTGAAAATTACATAATCTGCGTATCCATAATATCTATCTAAATATACAAATTTGAAGTCTGTAGCATTGTAGAATTTTCGATTTTTTATCGATAATTAAGGAATGGGATGAGTTATCGAAAAAACAAAATAAACTTGTACTGCGTAACTAAGATACGAGTGTTCATGTAAAATTTCAGCTCTCTAGCTTTTGTAGTTTCCGAAATCTCGACGTTCATACGGACGGACGGACGGACGGACGGACGAACAGACGGACATGGCTATATCAACTTATTTTTTTTGTGCTGATCAAGAATATATATACTTTATGGGGTCTGCGACGTCTCCTTCTGCCTGTTACATACATTTTCACAAAAACATTATACCCTGAATTCCCATTTTCAATGGGTTCAGGGTATAAAAATACTGTGAAATTGAAATTAAGCAAATCACAAATTCTTAGGCCATCATCTAGACATGAGAGACAGAAAAATATTGCGGCTTTATCAACCTCTATAAATTATGATTATAAATGTAGATAAATAATGCTTGAAGGTATCTCCACATCAAAGCTTTTCATCTAGCTTTTCACTGAATTTGTTAAGTGAAGTTGGCCACTTTATTCTAGCATACCTAACAAAAAATGTCTACTAAAATAACTTAATATAATATATATTCGATTGAAAATTTGAAAATGAACAGTCTGCTGTAGATGAAAATAATGAATAAGGTAGTTTATACTCTAAACAGGATAGAATCTTTAGAATCTCACAAAGAAAATTGTCTAGAGCTAAAAGATGATAATGAGATTTTTTCCAAAATTTTTTTTTATAAATTTGTTACTTCTCAAATAGTTCTAATCTAAATTTTATGTCAAATTTTAAAAATTTATTGTTGATTATTATTATTATTCTTATTATTATTATTTTTTTTTAATTTTTGATTATTAAACTTATTGATTATTATATCACAAAAATTTCATATTTGCTAAACCCTAACTAATTGTCAAACATTCAATTCGAGTGCTTAGATTGCTACTAATTAATATTAAGTGGATGTCACACTTAATATTCAACGAGTAGCTTCTATTCACTTATATTTACCTTCCGCCTCTCTAGATAGTTGTTCAAGTTTAATGCTCATCCAATCAGTGGCCACAAATACAAACACCTTGTGAGTGCTTGACGGCAACAGAACCCAAACGCACCTGAGGCCCCAATTTGTGTCTGAGTGTGTTTGTATTTGTGTCTGAGTTGTCACACCAGCACAGCTCTAGCACCTGTCCCAAAACTGTCTTAATTCAATGCTTATGTGGCCTATGTCTCTGTTTCTGTCTCGAGTTCTGTCTCCCAAGTCTTTGACAACATTAACAGCCGCCGTGTGTCAAGCAGCTTAGTGAGAACACCAGCCGCAATTCAGTTTGAGGGTTGCCCTACCATTAGGATGATGAAATGTCCCTTGATAATAAATACCAGCACCCACCACCCCACCACCCCACCACCCAAACCAACCACCACGACCCACTCACTTGTTGCCTATTAATTGATATTAATATTTCACTATATATGCTTGTTTTTGTTTGTATACCCTTCAATTAGTTGATGGGGTATTATTATGGAATAGCTGGTTTTGTAAATATCTTATATAGAATTTCGGATGGAATGATGATTTCTTTGACAAATGATCTTATGTCTGTCTGGATATATGCTTTAAATGACTGTCTGAATGTCTATCAGAGTGTCTTTCTAAGTGACCCTTCATCTGAGTGAATATTTATGTAAGTTTTGCAGACTTCAAAAGCTGAATATTTTATATTTGGAATATATGTTCTTATATAACTCATTCACATAAAATATGATTGAACTTAAATGAATTTTTTTAAATAAAATGAAAAATTAATAAATATTTTAGCAAAATCGAACTTTATTTTTTAGTTGAGAATTTAGATTGCTAGATTAACAATGAATGCGGTATTTGAAGAGCTAAATACCGTAATCGTATTTCCTATGCTATAGATATTTTTTATATAGTTAAATTAAATTTATATTTTAAACTGAAAGTCTATAACTTTGGAAATGTTGAGTCTCATTGTTATATGTATATTGACTAAAAAATAAGTTTTTTTATATATATATTTTATATTATAAATGCATAGTTATTATTTATGTTTATATTTATATATTTATATTTTATAAATATAACAAAACGATTTGGTATTCTGTAGAATTTTTTAGGTTATTTAGAATGTTTTGTTAAAAGTAAAGTATTAAATTGGGCTAGATTAACTGAAGAATCTTGACTAATGTAAGTGTTTTTTTTTTTAACTGGATCTGGTTAGATTCTGTTTAATTTATTTATATAGCATAAGTATGAATGTAATTTTAGTCTTACTAGATAAGTATTCTATTAAATATATTATAACTTTCATGTCTAGCAACTTTTCCAAGTCGCTAACTTTCATATTCTGCTATATTCTTTTCCCCACGCCCAGTTCTATGAATTCTATCATCATTTTCTATTTTCTACAAAAATCTCAATTGATTAAAACTCAATCATGAGTTTAAAAAAAAAAAATTGATGGAACAATTTAATTTTTTTTTTTATTTATTTTTTATTTATTTTTTTTTAATACGTAAGCATATGTGTTTTATAAATGTTATATGCTTGTATAGCATTTGCGTTGGTTTTCCTTGATCAAATTATGATATTTCAAACTAATATTACGGATACGTCATGTGGCTATGCATTCAGATATCTTAAGATTCTAAGTGTCTGCAATAATCTTGATATTATTGATAGCTTTAAAAATGGTTAACAGTTTTATTAAATTAACTAGAATGGTATATTAAACTAGTTACTAATCCAAAACTGTAAGATATAAAATGAAAATACTAAAAATATTAAGTTTATCAAGTCTTGAAATATACTGCAATTCCAAAAAAAAAAATTGTTTTTTATTTATAAATAAAGAATATTTATTAAATTTTCAAATGGAGAATATTTATGAAATTTAAATTTACAGATACAGAATATTTCAATTTTTTCTTATCTAATACGAATTTTCTATATCTTAACAAAGGGCATTCACAATTCGTTCACTCGCATTTCAAGTTATTTTATTACTACTTTTCCTGCTTCTGCTGCTGTCTTTATGGTATCTGCTCGACTGCTGGGCAACTTGATAATGCTTAATGTGCTGTTTAATTATGCATGGAATATTTTTGTGGCCACACTTGTTAGACTCGGTTTCTAATTACTGTTTGTTTGTGTTATCGGCCCTGGCAGGCAACGGCTTTAAAGCGGCTTAACCCAGCTCATTTTGTGAGCCTCACATCACTTTTACTTGTTGTTGTTGTTTCATTTCTTTTTTTTTTTTTTACGGCAAACACAATGATTATTTAGCATAGGCAACATCTTAATTTGGGCTGCATTCCTGTTGGTCTCATAGATACATATTAACTTTTACATATGTGTGAATTTATTTGTGTGTGTGTGTGTGTGTGTGTGTGTGTGTGTGTAAGTTACAAATGGACGAGCTGCGTGTTACGGTAAATGTCATGGAAGCCAAACACGTTCAAAACACATAAACAGCTTTCGGTACTGTTCGCTTCTTCCTTTCCTTTCCTGTTATTTGTTGTCTTTGTGTCTGTTTGTTTTGTTTTTGTTTTTGTCCTGACCATGTTAAGTGAGCTGCCTCATAAATTGCGCATTTCCCTCGCTGGGGTTCAGAGTTGGATTTCAACGTGTGAATAGATATTGTTGTGTGGGCCAGTAGGTTAAACTATGAACTTAAGCTGACTTTAAGATAGAACAAGAACTGCAAAAATATTTTCCTCAATATTATTATAGCTTTAAAATTGCAGATAGAAGACCTTTTGCAATTTTGTGGAAGTTTTCTTAAATTTAGTAATGTCTAGGTAAAAAAAAAGATAAATAAATAATATTTTTTTAAAGGCTGACCTTTGTTATATGTTCAAGCATGAACATAGAAATAATAATATTTAGCTTATAACTTATGTAAGAAATAAAGATAAAGAAGAAATTTTCATATTGTGATTTATTTTTTTTTATTATTATTATTTTTTTTATTTTATTTTTTTACAATTACAATTATCAATTATCTTCTTAAATATTTTCTTCTACATTCTTAATTTATTTTGGAATTATAACAAACATAATTTACCATACCACAGAAATATACACAACATAATCTACAGATAAGATTCGAGCAAGGTCAATGACTATGATTAAGTGAAAATCTATTTATGAAATATATTATTAGACTCTTTTGTAACTAGGCCCTATTAAAAAGTGTTCTATGATTTAATAAACCAGTAAGTATAGATTAAATAAAGTGGTCTAAGTCAACTTAGATATTGAAAGGCAATATATTTACTAAATTTTAGGCGACTCTTGTGAAATAAGTAAACTAATAAAGATATCAAGCTCTTATCGCATGCTAGAATTTTAATCATGCGTGTAATTAAGATTATTACAATTTAGTTTTTATAATTATTTGGCTATTGGCATGATAGAAATGGTAATGATAATGTTATTATTATTTAGCTACTTTCATGTTAGAAATGTTAATGATGTGTATAATAAATATTATATAAAATACTTTATATAAACATAAATATTTACGATTTCAACAAGCAAACATATACTAAAAACTTATAATATTACAAACAAATTTTATTCAAGGGCGTAAGTGAACTCATACTTAATTGGTCATAATTGGCCGCTCAAATAAATAATTCAAATTTTCTATGAATCGGCAAGAGTATTTTGACTACACATCATGCGGAACGCTTTGAGCGGTGTGCTTTAGGCAACGTTTCGGGCCGTAGACTAAATATTTATATAACAAACCCAAAGATAATAAACTTGTTTAGTTATGGAATGCTTGTTGTATCTTACAGGTGTTCTATTCAAAATTTATTTATTGACTAAATACATATACTTACTTTACATATATTACTTAATTTACTACTGTTCAAGTTATTAAGTTTTATTTTCATTATTCTTACATTACTAAAATTCAGTTTGTTTAACTACTGTTACTTAAATTATACATACCACGTTTCACCTACAACTCATACTAATAATATTGCTGTGTTTCTTTTCAAATTATATATTTGTACTGCTATTTATATAAATTTAACTTTTATTTATATTTTTCTTTAAGCAATATCTACAAACCTTCTATAACTTATACTAATTTTACTATCGTTATTTTGTACTTTCTAATTTTTAGCTTTTATGATACATTAATTAATATATTATATTATCATTCATTAATTAGTCCAAAAATAAATGAAATAAATAATTAATATATAATATTATCATTCATTAATTATTCCAATAAATAAATGAAATAAATAAATAAATAAATGAATATAATAATAAAATAAATAAATAAAAAAAATAAATAAAGTACAATATTCTGCGCCATATTATGTCACACGTAAATATACGCAAAATGTTCAAGATAAAGTCGCACTATTTACGTTTGACATGTTTGATAAATATATACTACTTAATATTCTAATCTATATACATTAACGTAAGTCAATACAAGCATCAATCATAACAGTCCACAATTGCTGGCGATAATTTGTCAATTGTCTCCTCATTGGTAAAGGATAAATCCTTTACTCAATAAAATTTATTATATTTCATCTCTGGCTCGATTTTAATTTAGATGAATACTCAGATTATAAATATATTTATTGTATATTTCTGAATATATTGATGAATGAGATTTTAAAATATAAAAACAAATAATTATTTAAAATATAAATTAATAGCATAAGCTGTAAGAGTCTATAAATTATACCCGTCTGAAAAATTCCTAAAGATAATTTATTTTATATATTAGTATATTTCACTTAGTTTCGTTCTTATTTATTATTTATTTATACATTTATTTATATATAATTTTTTCAATTTTTTTTTTTTTTTTTTTTTTTGATTTTTCCAAAGTATTTACTATCTTCTAGAGAAATATCCATAGTAATAAAAAAATTTTTAGTGCACAGTGTAAATGCCAATGCACATCTTGAAATGGCGCATAATTTGGAGTCGCAACGCCTCGGCCATAGGGACATAAATCAGCTGTCTATAGAATATGTTCATTGTGCATGGTTCCTGGCGCTTAAAAGCCGTTTAATAAGCCCAGCCACAACACACATGACAAATGTGCCGACCAAGAAGTGCATTGTGCGGCTGGAAGAAGTCAAAAGCCAGAAACCAGTCTCGATTGCGGCTGCTGCAATGGCCATAAATATTCTGTTGGCCGCTATTGAGAGCCTGACGTGGCACAGATACTTTGTCGCATAATAATTTCAATAAATGACTGTAAATAATGGACACTGTGCAGAATGGCAGCCATTGACCATGCCCCACAGCTGAGCTGAGTATAACAAAAAAATAAAATAAAAATCAACAACACGAATTCCTTGAAAAAGCAATTTTTAGGCAATTTTGTATCTGGGCCCAATTACAAGTGTTCTATTTTGGTTGAATAAGCAAAACAAATAAAGAGATTAGAACAAATTGTTTACGCCAATGTGAGACTGATATCGGCAAGTTTAGGCAACTCTTGTGAAATAAGTAAAGCAATAAATTGGTACAATATTCTTATCACAACTGTGCGTCTATCGATATGAATAAATCGTGTGCACTGCAAATTATATTCTTATCAAATCAAACATTTTTATAGGAATACCTCACAAAAGGAAATAACTAAACATGTTTGTGACTTTTTTTTCCAATAAAAACGCTACACGTTATCTCTAACTGGAAACTATGTGGTAGGTCATAATAATAGTAGACAAACTGTCTGAAATAGTAGACAGAACTCTGACTCGGTTGATCTTATGACATTAAATCCAGAATATGCCCATCTCAGAATATGCAGAGATATACTAATTTAACTCGCATTGCTCACATTTTAGATGCTACTTGCTAAGGTATTCTTACATAAATATCAGGGACCGTAACGGTTATAATTTTTATTTGAAAAAAATTAAGAAACAATAATTATTATTTAAGTTATTAAAAAAAATTATTTTTAATTATTAAAATTGATTTATATGATAAAATCCAAAAACAATTATTAGACATACATTTTTATATAACAATTAAATCAAAAATTTTATTTTCAATTTTTTACTATCAAAATTAATAATAAGAAATATGCCAAATAAAAATTGATTTGAAATATCTTTTGATACAGAGAAGCTCAATAATATAACATAATATTATCATCATATTTTTTCTTAATTAATATATTTAATTAATATATTTTTTATTATTTTTTTTTAACTTTAATTTTTTCTAAATTTGCAATTTATATTTATTCTATTTTATTTATATTTTTTTGAATTTACTTATTTTTATTTCATTAATTTCTCATTTTATTTATTTATAAATTTTTATTTATTATTATTATTATTTTTTTTATATATAATTATTATTGTCATTATTTAAAGAAATTTGATTATTAATATTAAATATTATTATTATTTATTTTTATATATATATAATTATTTATATTGTCATTATTTAAACAAATTTTCCGTTTCTTTCAGTTTAATAAGATTCAATTTTGCGTTGTTGATTTTCATTTATATTCTATATTGATACACACATGTTAGAGAACCTTTCAAGTACAATGCTCACAACGCCTCAACGCCGACACCCACTTGTTTAATAATCTCTTTGCTGCTCCCTCTCGCACATCGTTTGTTGTCTGAAGCGTCAATTAAGCATTTGTTTGTATATATTATAAAAAAAAAAAAAAAAAGAATACGTGAGGTAACTTAATGCCGCAACAACACAAATGAACTGGGGTTGAACTGGTTTGAGCACAAGTAATCCGATGAAAAATTGTAATATTTTTAAAATGTCTATGCAATAATTGTATTTATTATTTTTATGTTTCTTTAAATATTTTCTTTCAGCATTAATAATTGGAGTACATGATTAAATGAAAAATAAATAATTCAAATTAATTAATAAATATAAAAATGAAAAATATTTATATATTCAATAATCATATACATATATTAAAAATATTTAAAGAGTATCTAAAATGTCATCAAGTTCAAGGTTAAATTTATTTATTTAATGTTGATTGTGGGTCTCTCGCATGCTTTTATTTTATAAGCTACGAATAATAAATACCTCTAAGCAAAAGTGCCAGACTAGGCAATACCCTGTAATTACTAGTGGACTGAAGTAATTATGTTACAAAAAATAGCTAAGGTTTTTAATTAAATTTATATTTATGACTGGATTCAAAATAAAAACACAAATATTATGTATTTGAAATTTATATGCAAAATACAATTAAACAAAATACAATTTATTTTTAATTTTTAGTAAGATAATAAATGCGTTTGCTTATATATTGTCTATCTGTCCAAGTCTTTCGAAAACTTGATTTCATTTGCATGTGAATGAGGAACTATATGCAGCTAACCCGTTATAGGCTTTGCCAGTGTCTATATACTATATATGTATGTATATTCAAATTCAATGAATGCATGAAAACTCTGTGGCTGTGGGCTGCAGCAACTAGTTGAGAAATTACACTGTTGCAGTCAATTTCAATTGGGTGCTCAAGTCAGATCGTGAAGCAAACAAAAAAATCATGCTGGGAATTACTTTGTTTTTACTGCTATTACTACTGGCTCTGATTTATCTATTCATGACTTGGAATTATGGATACTGGCGTAAGCGAAAAGTGCCAGGCCCAGCACCACATTTGGTCACAGGCAACTATCCCCATATGTTTAACATGAAACGTCATGCAATCTACGATCTCAATGACATCTATAGGTAAATTAGCGATCATATAGACTTTTATTGATATTAAATGCTCTTTGTTTCCATTCAAGTCAATACAAGCATCAATTCGATGCGGTTGGCATTTATAAGGCTCGAACTCCGCAATTGATGGTAATAAGCCCACAGTTGGCCAGACGCGTCTTTGTCTCTGACTTCAAGCACTTTCACGATAATGAGGTATCTCTAATGGTAACTGAGAAATCCGATTTCTTATTTGCCAATAATCCGTTTACTTTGGCCGGAGATGAGTGGAAAGAGCGACGTGCAGATGTTACTCCCGGATTAACAATGGGTCGCGTAAGTTCTGATTAGAGAAAATTATTGCAAATAAAATAAATTAGTTTAAAATTTATGCATTTCATAAGCTCTGCACTTTGCTGAAATATTTATGCAAGTATTACCTAATTCTTTTTATTTTTCACTTTAGATCAAGACCGTTTATCCAGTCACCAATGATGTATGTCGAAAGATGAGCGAATGGCTGCGCAAGCAAATTCGTCTTCCTCCAAGTGAGGGTATTAATGCCAAAGATGTAAGACTTTTTCAGTATATGAATGTACCTAATATGATTAAATATATACCTCCTATAGCTGAGTCTGCGTTTCACAACTGAAATGGTCACGGATTGCGTGCTGGGTGTCAAGGCCGAGAGTTTCTCAGATAAACCATTACCAATTATGGGCTACATAAAGGGATTGTTCGCTATGCCTTGGTCTTCTATCATATACTTGATGATTGTCAATTTTCTACCCACACTACGATATATCTATAAAATGCGACTTATTCCCTTGAATATGGAACACTATTTTGTGAATCTGATGCAAACAGTTATTGATACGCGACGTCAGCAATTTTCCAATGGAAAGCAATTCGATCGCGTTGACTTTTTGGATTACATTCTGCAGTTGGGCAGCAAAAAGAATTTGAATGCTCGCCATTTGACGGCACACACAATGACTTTTCTCCTGGATGGTTTCGAGACAACAGCCACAGTTCTCAGTCATCTACTCTTGCTGCTGGGCAGGGATGAGCTAGTGCAGCAGCAATTGCGTGAAGAAATCCAAACTCATCTCAATACTAAGGGCGTCATTGACTTTGAGAAGCTCAACGAGTTGCCGTTCCTGGATGCATGTGTGCATGGTGAGCTAAAGTTAACATTGATATGAAATTATTTGTCTAGCTACATTTATTTCACAGAATCAATGCGTCTCTTTCCATTATTTGTGGCCCGTAAGGTGTGCACTGAGCCAATCGAATTGCCCAATAAAAAAGGCGAGAATTTCACAGTGGAGCGTGGCACCACAGTCATTGTGCCTCATTGCTGCTTCATGCTGGATGAGGAATATTTTCCCAATCCTTTCGAATTTAAACCCGAACGTTTCATGCAACCCGATGCTGCTAAGATGTATCGAGAGCAAGGCATCTTCAATGGCTTTGGCGATGGTCCGCGCATTTGCTTAGGTCAGAACATCTCTCATTGTATTTATTATTTGAACTATAAATTGACTTTGTTTGCTTTCAGGTATGCGCTTTGCATTGATACAGATGAAGGCTGCAATTGTTGAGTTGTTGACCAAGTTTAATATTCGTCTTAATCCCAAAACCCGCAAGGATATTCAATATGATCCCATGGCCTTTTTAACGACCCTGAAAGGCGGCATTTGGCTGGACTTTGAGGCGCGCCAATAAAGCGAAAATAACAGATAGATTTTTGGTGGCAACGATGTGAGAACATATATCAATTGGATACGTGTGACATTAGCCCATCGTAAATTAATAGAAAATTTTGAAATAGGTAGATTCCTGAAAGTATTAAGTAATAAATATATCAGATTTAATAAAATTTATAATCACATTTATTTTCATTTGTCCCTTTCAGATTTAGAATGTTCATAATGACTAATAAATAATATGAATATATTGAATTGTAGAAATGTCTACTAAAAATATTTTGTAAATGGTACATTTGTATATTATAATATAGAAATAGAATGAAAATAAATAAATAAAACATAAAATAATAAAACATAGATAAATGACATATTAATTAATAATTAAATTTTAATATCAATCCAGTAAACCCTTATATTCTAATATCAGGGTATAAACAAAAAAAAAAAAAAAAAAATATATATATATATATATATATATATATATATATATAAATAATAAAAAAAATAATATATTCTTTTATATATTTTTAAATGTATATATATTTATATATATATATATTATTTATATTAGTATATTAAATATATTTGCTACTAACTGACGGTCTACATCAGCCCAACAACAAAAAAATTAAATACAAAAATTATAAATATACATATGTATTTCTTATGTAATACACTTGTATTTAATAATACCTAATTTGTTATCATTCACTGGGAAATAAGCTCGGGGTCAAAATTGTAACAGACAAACAGTCTATCTATCGGCTATTCACTGTGACTCAGCAGCTCATGAACTGTGGGTGAAGAGCTTTCAGCGATTTAATTTGATTAAGTTTGACCTCAAAATTGACTAGACTAGACCCCTAAAATAAATAGAGAGGGCATAATTTTATATTTAAAATTTAGATTATTATAAATACTAGTTTAAATTGTTTTACTCATATCGTAGTTGATACTAAAAATAGAATTATTTTTAACAAACGAATTTCTGTCAGTTCATATTTTTTTTTCTCTGTCATTCCTATTGCCGTTATTGCTATATGCTATATTATTATGATAACTATTATTCTAATTTTATAATATAACTACCTCATCTCTATGATTCATAATTATAAGTTTGTATTATTATTGTTAATACAGACAGACAGAGCAATAGATAAACGGGCCAACAGACTCTTTCACATCATGATTATTTGAGTATAAAAACATATTTGCTATTATGTTTAATTAGTAAATTATTTTTTTATTGCATATATATATTTATTTACCTATTTATTTATGATTTATTATTTATTATTTATTTTTATTTTATTTTTTTTTTTAAACTCAATAATATTGTCGGTTTTGCGTAGTTGTAATTCGTTTATATTCTGTATGCGTGCCCACATGTTTGAGAACCTCTCAAGCACAATGCTCACAACGACCTCTGCACCACACCATATTGTTTTTTTACTTCCACCATTCTCTCTCTTTCGCACATCGGTTCCTCCCTCAAGCGTTAATTAAGTATTGTTTTGAATATATTAAAAAACGTGAAGCAAGTTCTGTCCATATAAAAACGAACGAATTTGGTTGCCCTTTATAAAGCTATTCAAGAATTATGTGAAATTGTATCTTTGGAAAAATATAGAATATTTATAAGCAAACGAAACAAAACGAAAATATAAAAATAGTAAAATATTTACAAATATATATTGTATATATTTTTATTAATTTAATTTTTAATTTTTTTATTTTTTTGTATTTTCCTTACATATTTGCTTACATACATTTATAAAATAAATAAAATGCTAAAAGTAAATAAATTGGAATAAATAGAAAAATAAAATTAAAAATCTAATATCATTAAAAATATACTATTCAAATTTTCTAAATTTTGGTTTAGAAAAAAATTAAATAAAATAAACATCAGAAATAAAAACACAGTTTATGCTGATTTCCCATTGTTCATTGGGTTCAGGGTATAAAAATAGTTTATTATATTTTAAAACTTTTTTTATTTTTCTTATATTCTATTTACATATTTATTTCAATAATATAATATTCTATTTTCATTTCAAATTTTAAATTATATTTTTAATATAATATTTAAAGAGTATCCATCACATCGTCAAGTTCAAGGTTATATTTATTTATTTAGTATTGATTGCGTCTCGCGTGCTTTTATTTTATTAACATTGTGCTATGAATAAAAAAGTGGAGGCATCTAAAAGCAAATGCCAGACTAGGTAATTCCCTGTATTTGGCAAGTCTTAAATATTTATAGAGTTATCTCTCTAACATCTCTAATAAGTTTCGACCAAGTTCTCAGTAGAAGACAGCATATACAAATACAAGATTAGAATTTTAATTAATTTGAAAATATTGCATCATGCACAGCAACTGCAGGTGAAAAGCTTACCTTATGGGTGGTCCGAGATGGAGAGTAGTGTAAATAAATAAATGTATTATTTATGTAGCTGCTAGAGGCTGATAAGCTTTATCAGTGAGCATTCTATACTATATATTCAATTTAAATATGTGTTTGGATATAGTATGTGTATGTTCTTATCAGAGCAGAGCAAATCATAGACTCTCCGAAAGCTCTGTGACTGTGGGCCTTAACAAGCAGTTGAGAACTCGTTCCGTCACAGTCAGTTTCGATCAGTTAGACGAGTAACAACGTTAAATAGACAATCATGCTGGAAGTTACGTTGGCATTGGTGCTCTTGCTTGCGGGCCTTTTTTATGTATTTATGACATGGAATTTTGGATATTGGCGTAAGCGTAAAGTGCCAGGTCCTGCGCCACGTTGCCTCACAGGCAATTATCCGCACATGTACAACATGAAGCGTCACGCAATCTACGATCTCAATGACATTTATAAGTGAGTTTTGTAATGGCATTGAGACTATATTATATGAACTTTAATGATAGTGAATACAAGCATCAGTTCGATGCGGTTGGAATTTTCGGAGCCCGCACTCCACAATTGCTGGTGATAAACCCACAGTTGGCTCGACGCGTCTTCGTCTCTGACTTCAAGTCTTTCCACGATAATGAGGTATCTCGAATGGTGGATGAAAAATCCGATTTCATATTTGCCAATAATCCGTTCTCGCTGGTCGGAGATGAGTGGAAGCAGCGACGCGCAGATGTTACTCCCGGATTAACAATGGGTCGCGTAAGTTCTGATTAGAGAAAATTATTGCATATAAAAGAAATTTCTTTGAAAACTAAGTATCTCATAAGTTCTGCTTACCTTAGATCAAGACTGTTTATCCAGTCACCAATGAAGTTTGCCAAAAGATGAGCGAATGGCTGCGCAAGCAAATACGTCTTCCTCCAAGTGAAGGCATTAATGCCAAAGATGTAAGACTTTTTCAGTATATGAATGTATATAATATAACGAAATATATTCCTTCTGTAGATGAGTCTACGTTTCACAACCGAAATGGTCACGGATTGCGTGCTGGGTCTGAAGGCTGAAAGCTTTTCGGACAAGCCCACGCCAATTATGGGCTATATCAAGGAACTCTTTACACAGCCCTGGACTTTTATCATATATTTTGTGCTTATCAGCACGCTGCCTGCTCTGCGACATGTCTTTAAGCTGCGCTTCGTCCCAATGCGCATTGAAATCTTTTTTGTGAATCTTATGCAAACAGCCATTGATGCACGAGGTCAACAACTTGCTAATGGAAAGCAATTCGATCGAGTTGACTTCTTGGACTACATTCTCCAGCTGGGCAGCAAGAAGAACCTGAGTACTCGTGATTTGACCGCACACACAATGACTTTCCTACTGGATGGATTCGAGACAACAGCCTCAGTTCTTAGTCATCTACTCTTGCTGTTGGGCAGGGATGAGCAAGTGCAGCAGCAATTGCGTGAAGAAATTCAGGCTCATCTCAATGCCAAGGGCGTCATTGAGTTCGAGAAGCTAAACGAGTTGCCCTTCCTGGATGCATGTGTGCAGGGTAAATTGAAATTTAGATTGATTTGAAATCATATATAAGCTATATTTATTTCACAGAATCAATACGTCTCTTTACCCCTGCATTTATGTCGAATAAATTATGCACTGAGCGTATTGAGCTGCCCAACAAGCAAGGCGAGAATTTCATAGTGGAGCGTGGCACCACAGTCATTGTGCCTCATTATTGTTTCATGTTGGATGAAGAATATTTTCCCAATGCCACGGCTTTCAAACCCGAACGTTTCTTGCAACCCGATGCTGCTAAGATGTACCGCGAGCAAGGCGTCTTCATGGGCTTTGGCGATGGTCCGCGCATTTGCATAGGTGAGACAAAAGTTCTCAGATTTATATTTAAGCTATAATTCTATATATTTTATTCTAGGCATGCGCTTTGCACTGACACAGATTAAAGCAGCTGTTGTCGAGGTGTTGACCAAGTTCAATGTTCGTGTTAATCCCAAAACCATCAAAGATAACGAATATGAGCCAACGGCGTTTATCACCAGCCTGAAAGGCGGCATTTGGCTAGACTTTGAGTCGCGCCAATGACGGAAATATATACGAGCAAATCAACTTTCAGGGGCATTTCACTCAGCAATAAACGTTCGTAACGAGCTCTCGCATATCAATTGACTCATCATTTAGCACACAAATTGTGTGCACATCTTTTCTATTTATATCTGACAGAGAGAGAGAGAGAGAGAGAGAGAGAGAGACGACCGTGACAATGTGGGAAAATCGGTGCAATGATAATACAATTATATTCTCTATATATCAGCTGGTGAAACAATGTAAAATTGTAATATTCTATAAAATGTAAATAAAACCAATTAAGAAGGTTCTAGTCGAGACTGCTCGACTACGAGATACCCTGAAGTCTCCAAAAATAATTTGATACTCTTCTTCTTTACGCTCGCAGTTGATGCAGCGATTTGGGGAGTGAATTGGGCTATACTTTGACGCTTATAAATTAATTTCTAGATGGATGATCTTCATGAAACTTTCAGAATATAATAACATCATTAAAATGTATTTATTTGGCAAATTTCAAGTCATTAGTATTTGAATTACGTTTTGGGGGGAT
The DNA here is from genome assembly GCA_035047405.1 of Drosophila stalkeri. Taxonomy (NCBI): domain Eukaryota; kingdom Metazoa; phylum Arthropoda; class Insecta; order Diptera; family Drosophilidae; genus Drosophila; species Drosophila stalkeri. Next base: position 26,425,319 of record JAWNPR010000039.1, read on the forward strand.
GGGGACGAATTTGGGGCTGGTATCCCAAATCTAACAAAAATCGAAATTGTATTAAATTAATATCTATATATATGCAGAAGACTTGGAGACTCTAACTGTAAAGATAATCGAGATATAGTTCTATAACTAATTCTCGATAAACGTTAAAACCGATAATTCTAAAACGAACACAGTTATCGATTTTCTAAAACAAATTCGTACTGCGCGCGTAATATACAAAAAGAATGAAGTCTTTAGCTGTTGTATCTTCGGAAATCGACGTGTTCAAACATATGGACAGACGGATGGACGGACGGACAGACGTACATAGCTATATCAACTTTTCTCGTCACCCTGATCAAGAATATATATACTTTATGGGGTCTGCCACGCCACCTTCTGCCTGTTACATACTTTTAACAAAACCATTATACCCTGATTTATAATTTTCAATGAATTCAGGGTATAAAAATATATAATAAAAGTTTATACTTTATTTGAAATCGAAAAAATAACCTATTTCTGGGGTTTATTTTGTTTTTCAATTTTTTTATTTTTTTTTAATTTATAACTCTTATTTATGATACCTGCTGCAAAGCCAAAATTCAATTAATAATAATTTCAAAATTTATAAATACATTATGCATTCATTTGACAAGACAAATACTTGACAAAGCCAATATACTCTTCTCGCAGATATGGACAAGCATTCGAACAGTATTCATGTATGAACATGCCACATAAATAAAAATATTAAAAATAGGCAATAGTCGATAGCCTGCGCGCCAAGTAATAATCATGTCATCCCTTAGTTGCAGCGACAAACGCAGCGAGTAATAAAGATGAAACGTGAGCTTCGAGAGCGACTTAACGATCGAAAGGGATAATTGACAAAACATCTTGGCACTTGTGTGCATGGAATAAATATATTTTACACTTCCAGTGCCTGAAAGTAGGATTTTAAGAAATAAACAGTTCAAAAGTTTGAATACAAAGAGATCAGAGTTCAATTTTTTAATTCGGCAAATGTGAAGTTGTTTTCTTTTCACTCTCTAACACATACAATTTATTGGATTACTTAAATTAGTTAACTTAGGCTGCTTGACTTTAGTCACAACACAATAGGCAGCCCTCACGTTAGAGTTAATTAAATAATAGTTAATTAAATATGCAATTTGAAATTGTTTCAATTGCAGTTAAGTTTTCTCAAATGCAATTGGATATGCAAATGTGAGAGCTCTTAAGGTGCGAAACAAATTAAATCAAGCCAATTGCAATTGCGCCGAGCTTAATATACAATGTCTGGCTGAAAATGTCTGCAGATATAAATATATATATATATATATATTTGAAGGCAGTATATGTATCAAAGGTGCAAAAAGTTTCAGCTTACAGACAGACAGCAAGTCTGCCTTGGTTCAGCTCAAGTAATGAAAAGTAAAAGTTGATTGAACTTCTAGGATGTGATGTCGACAGCTGCTGATGATATATAGAAATATATATATATATCTAGATATATAGCAGATATATTATAGTTAGGGAACTGTCTGACAAGTGCCGCCAGTCAAACAGCTTCAACAACATTGGCAGGTTCACAACTTATCGCTGCATAATTTTTGGCGCCAGGCAACGACCATCAACAACTAAAAATAAATGTGAATGTATGTCGAGGAAAATTTATGATATTTATTTAGTAATTTATTCATGTCTGGCAAAATGCCTGGCACATGTTACTTGTCAGCGTCGAATCGCCCGATCGCCTGACTGTCACTCAGCCAGGCATTTAGTTTAAATCATCTTTCATTTTCGTTCTTTATTTTATAGGGAGCGGGGGAGGGCACATCAATGGCCAAATTGATGGCATTTACATAGCCAGCTAATGTTAGTCAAAGAAATTTATTTTCGTAAAGTGCTCAAAGCTCAAATTCAATTCAATTAATAATGTGAAAAGTAGCTAAACTCGAGTCGAGCTGAATTGAGTTTGGCAAATCCAATTGGGAAATCAAAGGCACACATCAAATTGCATTAGCCTTAGTGCTCAGAGAGAGAGAGAGAGAGAGAGAGAGTGTGAGAGAGAGCTAAGTGAACTCAGGTGAGAGTTATGCATATGCATTTCTTTTTTACCAAGCCACAAGTCCAAGTTCAATCTGCAATTTGCTGCGGCTGTGATTTGGCAAATTGTTTGCAGGAAAAACAAAAGGCGAAGACAAGCCCAGCTTTGCCTAACAATCAACTCTCTCTCTCTCTCTCTCTCTCTCTCGCTCTCGCTCACCTACTCTACGTGGCAATTTATTTTGTCTGGCAGCTTGGCTTTCCCCAATTGTCTGGCTTGGCAAACGCGCTGTTTGCTGTTCAAAGGTTGAGCGTAGTTCAAATTGTTTGCCAGGTGTTTTCCCAGCAGCACTTTTTCTTGGCTATTTGATCTGTGATTGAGCTGAATGAGCAAATAAACTTGCGGCTGCGACTCCAGCAGGCACTCGATGAAGCGTTGAGACCAAGCTGCAAAGCTGATTGAGCTCAATGGGTTTCCACTTTTCGCCTGCAACTAGGTGTCTGACTTATTATCTGTTGCTCTTTGCCCCTTTGGCTCCTTTGGCCCGTTTGGCCTCTCTTGGCTTTGTTGATGCAACAGCAACTGATGCGCAAATCCGCAATTTAACCAAAAGCTTGGTAATTGCTCAGCTCAAAATCAACTCAATTGTAATGCGATACGTACTTAATTAACATCTTTTCCATGCAAGTTCTTTACATTCATAGCAAAAGCATTTCTAAGGGCAATTGCAATGTAGAAGTTAAGTTATGTAAATGATCCTGTGTTAAGATAAAGTCTCTCATTGAATACCTTATGGAGTTTAATTTATTATAGATGTAAAGTTATATTTACGATGTAATATAGATGTAATATTATATTTTTAAATACGTTAAAATTGCTGGTACATTTAGTTAAATAAAAGCTATTCAAGCTGCAAAACAGTCAAAAGGCTCCAATAATTATTATAATTAATATTTGGATTGAAATGAAAAAATATAAATTTAAGAAATAAATTTGTTGGCTGAGTTTACAATTGTCTTATAAGCTTAATAGACTAGTGAAGACTAACAATTATATAAGATTTTTATTTCACAATAATTTTTTGTAGTTCAGGCATATAGTGCTAAAATAAAAAAGTTAATATAATAAATCTTTCATTTAAAATTGGCTTAATAAAAAAATAAATAAATAAAAACAGTACGACATATATTTATAGATTAATAATATCAAAATAATTATGTATTTTATAATACACTGTAGTAAAACATATTTGACAATTGGTGAATGCGCTTTGCTCTATTATTCGCCAGATGGTCAGCGTAGTTCGATGCAGATGTCCTGAAATGTTACGAAAGGTTCTAAGTGGCGTGCGTGACCAAATAATGTTTGAAAGAAGTTCGCTGAAAGAGTTACACAGGAGATAATTGAGATAATCACTGAGAGAGTAAGAGATCGCTGTATATTCTATTACAATAGAATGTGTGTGAGCGAAGTGGTATTGATTCTGGAGTGAAAGCGAACAGTGCAGTGCACTCAAGATTATTCGCTATAGGCAATCAAAAGATTAACAATGTTGGCCGACGAAAAGAACTATACTAATATTACCTTGACATATAAATTATTAGTAAAGAATTCTAAATGGAGATTTCTAAACCCAAAAACAATTTTAAATAATAAAAATGTATTAAATATAACCATAATTTATTATTATTATTATATTATATTATATTATTATATTAGTAAAGAAAAAACTTAATAATTCTTGATCAGTGAATGGACTCAGAGACTTGGCATTTGTGTCGGTTCTTTAACGAGTTCATTCGTGATCGGCTCACGATCTCACTCTCACTCACTCTATAGTTGAGTAGTGAAAAAAATATCTGTTGTGAAATTGTTGGTATAAATACGAGAGCTATGTTTTTTATTTATACATATCAACTGCGTTCGTAAATTGAGTATGCGGAAGTGTGTGTAAATATAAAGCTCGTTTGCATTCAGTTATCTATCTGCTCTCTTACTTTGTCTCATTGTGTGACCATCAATCGCATGGCTCACTAAACAATGTTCGTTAAAAGAGCGTCATAAGAATATCTCAACTCAACTCGAACCGCTCAGTCGAAAGCCAAAACGAAAAGAACCGAAGTGTCGTGATCAGAGTAATAGCGATTAAATATGTTTTTTTTTTTTTTTTTGGTTGATCTCTCGAACAGAGCGCAAAGAATAAAAAAGTTAACTCCTATTTAAAAGCTATAAAGTATATGTATGTAGCTATATTATTATAATATTGATAATATATAGAATAGAATATAAAAAGGTAAGATATTTTAAATTTAAAAAAAGAAGTCCAATGTATGAATACATTTTCATTTAAAATTATTTAATATGTTAAAAGACCTTTAATAATATTTTTATAGTTTAGATATGCAGCTTCATTTAAACTTGGAGACATTTAAAATACTTAATTTAGCTTAAAATAAAGAATAAATAAAACTGGTGTATAAATAAATGTTCATTTAAAATTGTTGAATATGTTATAAAAACTTTAACAACATTATGAGATTATAGATTTGTAGCTTCATCTAAGCTTCGAAAAAAATTGTTTAAAATGTAATACCAATTTATACTATAAAAATTTCAAAGCCGCTCTATTTTAAGCACATTCTACAGTCACAACAAATATATTTTTTTTTTTCAATGTAGAATAAATTCCATAGATAAATAATAAACTCTGATAAATTTGAGATATAAATAAAAAAAAATTTTTTAATATTTTATTATAAATCAAGTTAATGTGCTTAACATGGCAAGCGTATCAATTATTAAAGCAATGGCAAATCCAAATTTATACCAAAAATCTATTTAAAGCCTTTAAAGACAGCAACAACAAACACAAAGCAGCATAGGCCAATGCCAACATCCATATGAAAGTTGACCTTGCGTTAGCATAAACAAGTTAAATCCAACAAAAACATTTTGTTTAGTGAATTTATTTTGTAAACGACCTTGTCAACAGGATGATGAACACGTTTTACAAATATTTGCGTACAAATTGCATGTGGATGTGCCGTCATGTGTGTGTGTGTGTGTGTGTGTGGGCGTTTGAATATGTCTGTGTGTCCATGTGTGTGTGTGTGTGTGTTTACATGCATGAGTTACACAGATTCAATGTTGATATTGGGCTATTGTCCGCCTAGGCAACATCTGTTTGGTTCAAATTGAAGTAACCATGATATAAATTTAATTCAATTAAGAGATTCGGTTTGGTAGTTGCTTTAAGAGCCATTTCTAGGGGCATGTCTAGCGTGGCATTGAAGTTGTTGCTGGCGCTTCAATAACTACGACAAAACCCCATTAACATTTTCATGGCAAAACTTTCTACTAATTGCATTTATGGCATAAAACCTCAAAGTTCAAAATCACAACCAAAAAACACAGCAGAAAATGCAATTAGCACTCGAAATGCTACGAAAAATGGGCGCTCCACTGGCACGCCCACAATTTTACTGCCATGACAATGATGATGACAATGGCAGCAAGTGGAAATGTCAAGAAAATGTGCGGCAGCTAATTAAAAAACTTGCGGCTGCTATAAAATTTCATAGAGCTGCAATATCAAAAGCGACACGAAAACAGAGAGAGACAGAGAGAGTGAGAGAGAGGGGGCGAAAGAAGTAAAGGCAAGTGCTGAGTGAAGGCAACGTTAACAGGAAGTCAGCTGGCATTTGAGGTGGCAAAAGGAAAATTGCATGATTTTCTCAGCCACTTGAAAATTGACAATTTCTAATGCAATAATTTGCCTTGGCAAGCGAACGCCCATCACAGTCTGGGCCACAAAATTGTAAACAAACAGCCAAGAGGCGAGCGAGTCAGGTAAATGGGGGGAGGCAACAAATATTTGTTCAACACGATTATAGAGTACAGTGGGAACTATTATTTACTAGTATTATTTACTGCCTCTGAGCAATTTGTGAAGTTTGTATTTCAGCTGAGAAAATAACAATTTCATATTGATTTAATTCTACACTACGAAGAAATAGGTAAAACAACGAGCTAGATAAGCATGAAATTAGAAAAGAGAATGTAAATTATTAATAGGAAAGTGCTTAATAGATAAGTGCATTATATATAGGAGAATCTAAAGAGAAGTGAAATGAAATTGTAAGTGATTTCATAGTAAACGCATTCTCATCATGCTCTCTCCATGCATGCTCCCTCAATATAATTTAATTAAATGTCTTAGTATTTCAAACTCGAGGAGGATAGCCGATTTATAATTATGAGATCAGAGAGCAGATATCACAAAGTGAAGCTATAATTAATTATAATTGACTACTTTTTTAATTTTTTTTTTATTTTTATTATTATTATTATTTTTTGTTTTTTTATTTTTAATTAGAAATATGTATTTACTTACAGCTTCACGTGCCTCTCTACTTTTATGCAACTTAATCTAAGCAAAAGTTAATTATATCTACTAAAGGCTATAATAATTGTAGCATAGGAACCATTACGATATTCTAAGGCTGAGTCATTGTGAATGGGGCAGAAGTTCAGGTTAAGACGTAATTCAGCAGTTGACTAAACTAAAAAAAAAATCAGAGTGCAATACAAGTAAAGTTATTATATTAGGTAATACAATACTCATAGTTGAATTGATTTAAGTTGGTCTATTGAATATAGATTGCCATCATAAAATTTGTCTGTTCCGTAAATAATATTTATTTAGCAGGGACTGATTTATCATATCAAGTTTTATGAGCACATATCAATTGTAGCTACTATTTACAAAGCCTTTGTCTAATAGGCATGAACTAATTTATCAAATCAAGTATCATGATAGCCCATCGATTATATATTAAGATATTATTTACAAAACCTTAGCCTAATTGGTAATTTAACTACTTCATCAGCAAGTTCTCTGCAAAAAATTGCACCAATATGAGAATTTGACTATAAATATGCCTTGATCCACGTATTTATTATTTATTCTCTGTGTACATTTAATATATATTTTAAATATATCAAATAAAATCTATATTCATGTCAAAATTATTGTATTTTCTATTAGAATTAAAATAATATATATTAATTTATTTACTTGCTATTTCTTAAATATATTTTGCATTGCCGAATGTGTAAATTACCTTTAACGTTTACTTGGTCTCGCGAAACAGTATACACCAATTTATATAATAAATAAATAGTCAATAATATAGAGTATTTGACTGGCTAAGCGTCGCTTACCTCCTTACGTTTTGAAAATTTCTTTGACAATTCAATAGTTATATTAAAAATATATAAATGTCCGTCCTACTATGCGATGCTTGCTTATGTTATAAGAGCTGAAGTAAATCGATTTAGAGTAAAGCATATCTAAGATCAACTGTATGAAATAATATGCAGCTAAAAATAAAAAATAAAAAATATAAATATAATAAAAATACTCAGTTTAATTCAGTTTAATATTTAAGGCAATATTCACAGCTATATAAAACATGCACATGTTTCAATGAAACGCAAAAGTTAGAAGTTAGTATTTAAGAATAAAATTAAAAAAAAATAAAATAGAAATAAATAAATTTAAAAAAAAATTAATTATCTTTGACTTCATAAATAATAATGATATAAAAATGATTTCCTCATTATAAAATTTGTGCACAATATAATATAACAATGAAATATATACAATACAATATAATAATGCAAATTTAGCCATTAGAATGAATAAATGATTACTTCAAATAAGCTAACCCAAAAATATATTTCGAATTTTAATATATTTTTTTAAATTTAATTATTTTTAAAAAATATATATTTAAATATTTCAAATATTTAAATAATTACAGATTAACTTTTCTTTTATATATAAAAATATATATAATATATAAAAATATAAATATTTTCTCACGCCAAACAAATTGAATTATTTTTTATCAGGCTCCTAACTGTGAACTCTAAAATTATGTTTACCTAATAAAAACAAGTGTGAGTAAAAAATATATGTATATATACATTTTCTATGAGGTTTCCCTTTAATGTCCCAAGATAAATCAAATAATTGCATTAAAATGTTGTATACATTTTTTACAAATATTCATTTACGTGTGTAAACAAAAATTAAATTAATTTTTTCTGTGCCTTCGCATGCGTATACTTAATATAAGCTTAATCGCATATGATATTCAATTTCTCATTATCGACTGACCTAAAAGGATTTTATTACCAGCTGTTGCCAGTTGGCAAACAGTCAACAAGCTGGCCAATTAATATGTACATTAAATAAGTCCTGTAAACGAGACTTATTAATTGAGAGTTGCATATTTTGCAGGACACTTGCAAATCGATGCTGATCGAATATGATTTTACATGCATGTATGTATATGTGTGTCTGTGTGTGTGTGTGTGTGTGTGTGTGTGTGTGTGTGTGTTGAGCTGTATTATTGCCACATTTAATTAGCCACTGCCAAAGGGGAAATGCCGATGCGTTGACACAGGCGATTATGTTAATAAGCCCAAGAAGGAATTGAAGAGGATTTAAAGCGATGTGGCATGGGGTTCATTTGCCATTTGGGTTGGGCCTTTGTGGGGATGGGGATGGCAACTGGTATGTTATTTAATTGTTCATTGATGCTCATCAGAGCATGCAGCAGCAGCAGCAGGTCCGTTAACTTCGCTTTGGCTGGGGCTTACATTCGGCATTGATATGTCGCTTTAAGTGCATTTATTTAATTGCACAACATTCACATTTAATGCGCATTAATGAGACATGACATTTTAATTGGATTAATTGCGTTAATTAAGTGCCAGCCGTTTCGAACGAATAACCCAGCAACCAGCATGCCTGAAAGCTGAAATCTCTGATTGACTTTGCTCACTCGGTCAGCAAAAATCATGGACCACGACCGCAAAACTCCAACTGCAGAGTTGAGCCAAGCCAAGCCAAGCCATTTGCCATTAGCCATTTTGCATAAGTACTGCAAGAGCAAGTTTCGATCAATTGCCAAGAGACTGCTGTCGAGGTGTGCAAAATTAACGACAAATGTTAATGCAATTGAGGTGCGCAGACAATGTGCATTGTGATTTGCAAATCCAGCATAATTAAGTATTTATCTTAATAGCATCTAATGCGGTAAATATGTTACTAAGTAAATCAAAGTCTGCATAGAGTAAGCAATAAGGATGAGTAAGGGATATTGAAGAATTATTACAAAAGAAATTTTCAAAGCAAATACTTTGTAGCTAAATCTATAATGCTTTAATAACTAATTATTAATTAAATAATTATTTAATCATTCATATATTGCTTCAATTGTCTCCATAACTAAAATTTCATTTGGAATATTAGATAGATATCTATGTATATGTATATATCAAATATCTCGATATAATAATTTATTTTTTAAGCCCATTAGAAATTGAGCTAATATATCGTATATCGTATATCGAACATTTCGCATAACGAACATTTTTTTTATATACGTTTCTCTGAACGAAATTATTTACATATGTATATTGGAATATAGTCAATAATATATTCATGTATAATTAATTATAATTCAGTGCTTTGAAACAATTTAGATATTTTATTTCGATATTATTTCTTTTTTATTTTTATTTTTTATTCCTAATTTTGTTTTTAAATTTAAATATATTTTTCTTTTAAAACAAATTTGAATTAATACAAGATCAAACAATATACATCAATATTTAAAATTGTAAAATAAATGATAATTAAAATAATAAATAAAGATCAAACAATATACACAAAAATGTAAAATAAAAAATGTTTTTTAAAAATTTATTATTAATAAAATATTCGATTTTTAATTGAAGGCAAATATAACATAGAAAACAATAAATACATTTTTTCTCTAAATATTTGTCTCTTTTAAGTGGAAAAATGTAACTCAAAATTATGAATACATTCTATGAATTATTTTAAGAGAATAAATTAAGAAATTTAAAAGTAATTTATAAAATATAAGTTTAATTAATTAATAAACTTAAAAATAATTTATTAAATATAAGTAGGAAAAATTTAAGTTAAAATAATGCATATATTTTAAGAATTATTTTTATAAATAATTATATTAAATTAATAATCTTAAACATAACCCATGAAATATATGTTAAAAAATTAAAAAATCAATACATTTTAAGAATATTTAAAAAAAAAAAAAAAAAAAAAAAAAACCATATCAATAAAAAAAATAGTCTTCAAAAAAAAAAAAAAAAAAAAAAAATTATTATATTTATTATGCTTATTATGCTTACTTAACCAAATGCAAACTCTTCTATTTTCAAGTGTCACATCGAGTAACATAAACCACAGAAGGCTATATATCATGAAAACTCAAAAAAAAAAAAAATGATAGAGTCTGGGTTATTTAGAGTAACTTCATCATCTCACTCTCACACACCATATGCTGTGCCAATGCCTAAGTTAATAATATATAAATAAGCATAAATCATGAACACGCACAAACATGAACATGAACATGATTAACAAGCTCATTTAACGGCACTTGTTTCGCTCCTTGTCCGGCTCGGATCGTTGCGGTTCGGTCAACAAAAACAAAAAGTGGGCGTGTTTCATGAAAACATTAGTTCCCAACACAAAGGCTTAAACAAGCGCTTTGCTCCAACCCGAGCTCAAGTCCCCAGCCAGCCCCAGCCTGCCTAACTTTCCCTTTCTCCTACACTATGAATATTCGATTATTGTGTTAAACGCTGCAACGCCCAAGGGCAGCTGGGGGCGGGGCAGACGCCCCTTTGAACTGTTGTGCTGTTTTGTTTTGTTCATTTTTTTTTTATTTTTTATTATTTTTTCTCCCTTTTAGTATAGAAGAGATATATATTACTCCTGGGAGACATTTGATAATAACTTGCGGCCAATGTTGACTATAATCAGCATAAGTTAGCCAACTTTCTTTCATATTGCTCGCATCGCTGTTAGCCACGCCTCTGGTCGTTCTGCCTGCCCGCCCCTTCATATCGAGCACATATTTTTGGGCTGACACAGCACGCATTAATCATTTGTATTGGCTGTTATTTTTTCGCTTTCCTTTCTGCTTTATTGGGGTAAACAAGTCAATTTCAGTGTCTAAGTTGAGGTAGAACTCGTGGCAAAACGTGGTAAATATCAGCATGAAAAGTAAGCCGATTAAGCAGCATGGGAAAAAGCTGCACACGAAAACGAAAACAATGAACGAATATTATAGCTATTGTTTCATTGTGAGCTACAAACAAAAATGGAATAATATTTATATATAGAATCTGATATGAAATGAAATTTGCTCATGCATTGCAGCTGCTGTAATTGAATTTACAGCCCGAAATTGAATAAAAGCTAAAGTAAATATGAGAATATATGTATGTCCAAAGAGGTATCGCATTTAATGATAATATTTGAGACTACAAAAATAATTTTACAATATAGTATCTATTGAAATATTTGAAATGAAAACAAAGGAATATATAACACATTTTGAGATAACATAACAAACTACAAAATCAATTTGAAAATATATGTATGTATATGTGAAAATATGAGAAAAATATAAGCTCTTCCTTTATTCTGTTTACTGATTTAATACACATTGCAGAGAGTTGAACTCAAATTGCGAGTATTATTTCGGGTAAAATATTTCTGATTTTACCTTTTTTTTACCAGCTATATCTATAAAAACATATACAATAATCTGGTGAAGAAAATTAACCTTCTCGTTCCACTTAGAGCTGTTTAAAGAATATTTTATATTTGATGAAAAGCAATTTTAGTCAATCATCTACGTTTACATCTTTAAAAAGAATTTTATTTCTAAAAAAAAAAATAATAACAATAAATTAAGAAATAAAACCACAAATATTTATATATAATAATAATTTTATAAAAACATTTAAATTATAAGCAACTTCAAGCACTCTCTCGAAGTTTAGCCTATTCAAAATACTATAAAATTATTTTAGAAACTAGTATTATTAAAAAAAAAAAAAAAAAAAATAAAAAATCATGTACGCAATCAATAAATATTTCTCAATCAATTGTTTTTATTATTGTTTTTAAAGATTAAACAATCGTAAAAAAATATATATAAAAAAAACTCACAGATAGATAACATAATTCATATTTTTAATATATCTTATATTTTTATACATTTTTCAAGGTAACGTATCGTTTATAATTCGTATAGACAAAATTAATTAAAATAAAATTAATAGTTTTTTTTTTTTTTTTTAATAACATTTATGATTAGATTTTTATATTATATTTTGAATATGCATTTATTTTAATAATCTATAATTAATTACATATAAAATCGTGCACATAAAAGTTTATTCTGTCTTTGAGTTTGCATTAAAAAAAAACTGTTATCTATTTTCACCACTTCATGGTGTTTTTTTTCCTCAATTTTTTAAAATGAAAACTCTAAATTTCGGTCCCAGCATTTTTCCTTACAATTTGATAAAATTTCTTCAACCAAATTTGAGCCTAGAAAAAAGAAATGCAAAACTTAAAACGTACTCTAAATACCATCATTTTTACATTTTTTTTCTCCTGCAGCTAATTTTCATCTATGTATAAGAATTCGATATTAAGTGACCAGGCATAAAAAAAATTTATATTTTTTCTACGTTTGTGTCGGGTGCCAAACAAATTGCTCGATTGAGAGAGAAAAAAAAGGGGAAGATAAAATGAAAAAATGATGAGAAAAACATGGAATATACGAGTTCTTATAAATGCGCTGCACATAGTTCCATTTGAGAAATTGTCTGCAGCGGGTCAATTGTTTGTGGCTCTTGTGCACATTGCTGCCATATCATGGCCACAATTGGAGTCAGCTTCGTGCCATGCCTTCTATCTTGCGCCTGCTTTTCCATTAGCTGACATTTGATTTGCCGTGCAAAGCATTTCTGACATTTTCACTTGGAAATGCATATACGTAGATACAATTGCCCGGATTTTCGCATTGTAACCTGATTAAAGTTGTATGAAAATGTTAAAGTCTCACAGCGCACACAGGCGCATCTGTAAAACGTGAATCCACGCTGGGTGTAGCTGTCTGCTTTAGACAAATAAAAAATTATGTTGTATACCGCATGGTGTCTGAGGCTTTTGCTTTGGCTCTGGCAGTGCCTCTGACCCAGGCGTATGCAGCAAATAAAATTTAATTTAATATACGAAGTGTTGAAAAAGATGACTGCCAAAGACTTTTGTATGCTCTAATATATAATAATAAAAGTAAATTAGTTTAAATAAAGCTATATGTGTACGAATATATATAATATTAATATGATATTATTTCAAGAAACCTTGGCTTATTTAATTAAATTTATATAAAATAAAATACCTCTTATAAAGGAATAGTTTTTTAAATAGTTAATAATATATATTTTTTTTTTAATTAAAAAAATTTTTATTTTAAAAACTTAAATCAATTTTTTATTTAATTTAAATAAAGATAATAGTTATGCAAAAATTTTTTTAAATAGTTTACATTAAGTTTTTTTATATTGAAAATTATTTTCCTCTACGTATACTTGATATAAAGTTTTTATCAACAATTGCAGACATATGCTGAAAATTATATTTATTTTTAAGATTGTAAAAAAAAAAAATAATAATAATAATACTAAAATAATAATAATAAAGACTGCATTTAATGTAAAATTCAAATTATTATAAAATCAATATATATTAATATTAATATATATTATATTAATATTCGACTTGATTTTTAATTAATATTGTAAAATGCTAGCGCAGCAAATGATTAAAATTAGAAGTGAAACCAATTATTATATATCCTACAATTTTTTTTAACTATTTAAAATCTTTGATATATCACTATCATTAAATAATAAGAATAACAAATTATTTAAAAATTAGAGTAAAGTATTTAATAAAAAAATTAATAATAATAAATATTTAGAAAGGCTAAAAATCTTAAAAAAGAATTTTAATTTCTTTGTCAAACTTGAATCCACAAATATATCACACATTGCATAATTTTTTCTCACTATACACATATAACTATGCTCTTCGTTAATGCCATATAGAGCAAACACTGTCTGAACAGATGCGTAAATTGCAAAAGGTTTGTCGACAAATTTATGGGCCAGTCAGCCTGTAGGAAGTCAGGAAGGAAAGCATTGCGAACATTTTCCTCTCGCATAAGACATATAAACTCGTAAGTTGGCTCTGCTGATGATGTGTTCCGTCAGTTTACACGCTTAATATATCAGAATATGTGAATATATAAAAAGAAAAAGAATCATACATATGTATATATATAATATTATTTTATGCGCATTGTAAAGATACACAGAACAAAACAAAGAGAAAGAAATGTTGAAGCGTGTTTTATGGCGCCTGCAAGTAGGCAGCATTAAATTTAAAGCGCTTACAGGTGGCTTGTGTGTGTGTGTGTTAGTGTATGTATGTACGTGTGTGTGTTTGTATGCGGCAGCTGCTATTAGCTGTGCAAATAAACAACGTTTGGCCATTTTTCATTGCAGACGGCACAACGTAAATAGAGTAAATTGAAAAGCGAAAACAGTTAAAACAAACGAAATCAAATAGTGCAATAGTGTGTGTGTGTGCACATGTGGTTGTATATATATACATATATATATATATATATATATATATATATATATATGTATATGTGTGTATCTATGTATGGCAGCTGCACAATGGCTTGTTGCACTTATTTAGCTCTCTGGCTGCCCACTCCAGCTGCAGCTACAGCTAGAAAATGAATTAACAAATTAAAAGCGTAACATATTGGCCTGCAGCAGAGGCAACTAGCACTGGCTTGTTGCATATTGCATGTTGCATGCCGCATGCTGCACACTGCCTGTCGGCCTCGTCTGCCGCGTGCCGCTTAAAGTAGATTTTAATTAAATTAGTCAGCCAGAGAGCAGCGCACAGCAGCACATGTCAGTTATATGGATGAGAGCCAGCGTTTGGTCCAGACAACTCACTTCGGCCAAAGGGTTAACTAACTGATGCTAGCTAAAACGAGCTCCCAGCTGGCTGTCATTATAAACGGCAGCGTTCCTAAAACTGTTGCTTAACAGCCACTGACCAAAACTAAAGCGTCCCTGTCAGTGGCCAAGCATGTTAATTCAGGCGTCGATTGAGAGACTTCTGCTCGACTTGTTTATCAAAATATATCTAGACAATAAAATGACAGTTAAAACAATTTGGTTTGCCTTTGAAATTTAACCACAGTGAAAAGAGGGGTAGAGAGAAAGTGAGGGAGAGAAAGATTGAGTACTGCCCAAAAATATTTAATTGAAAAATATAATTAAGAATATTAATGAATATTTTAACAGAATAGATGACTTAAATTTGTTTTTATTTCTATGAGATTTATTATTTCAAATGAATTGGGATTTTTTATTTTCTATATTATATCCAATTTATGTTCTTTTGTTTCTTCCCTAATTTATTATTCCAATTAGTAACTTAAGTAAGAAATGGCTTTGCCGAATTATTTAGTCAATTAGCAACTTTTCAGTAAATATAAAATTGCATATAGGAAAAATAGGAATTCATTTAAAATGTTTTGAAAAAAAGACTGAAATGCAGTAATTTTATTCTTGCAGTAATATTTTATAAATATAACAATTATCAAACACTTTTAAATTTCTTATTATTTTAAAAAACTTTTAAAATACAATTTTTTTTTTTATTTCTATTCAAAAATATACTCAAGTGAACAGATTTTGTAAAATAAAAAAAAAAAAAATATATATATATATATATATGAATCGTAATTAGAAATTTAAAAGAGATTTATAATTGTTATAATTATAAAATATAAAGGTTTTCTTTTAATTAAAATAAATTTAGTGCATTTATTTTTTTTATTATTTTAATATTATATTGAATATTTTATTTTAATCAAATGGTAAATGAGCGATTTGAGTCTTTAGACTCCAGTCGTAAAATGAGAAACTGGAGTGAATTCGAAATTAACAAAATATAAATATATATATATTTTTATTTTTATTAAAATCGACTAATATTCAATAATTGAATATGAATTGAATACTAATTATCTAATTATAAAATTGAAAGAAAAAGTAAATTTAAATATTGAAATTTATTCCTTTTTCCTTTTCTTTATGACTAATATTGAAGATAATCATATTTAACTTTTATCAAAAATACAACCAGTAATCAATTAGCTCCCCCTCTCTCTCTCTCTCTCTCTTTCTCTCTCGCCCTCTCTCTCTTTCTCACTCTCTCTTATATTTAGCATTCATATTAACCTCAAGATCTCCCCACTGCAGAAATTAATTATGGAATTTAAAAGCTCCCTACACTTAATATATCCTTCTTGCCATATTCCATAGTAAACATGATTACACTTGGAGTATCCATTATAAAACTACCAGCCAGTTCTACTTGCTCAAAGCTTCTGCTCCTGCTGCTCACTCCTTGGCCAGGCAGCTCAACCACAGTGAAACCCTTCAGTGAAACACTTTAGATAAACGACGGCCACATGCATAGCGGAACCCGGAAAGCGAAGCTAACTGAGTGATTACAATACACAGTGGGAACATTTGTAACCCTCGGTCTGGTTGGCCCATCTAAAACGCTATCACCCAACACCGTCGCCATTTTATTGCATTTTTATCTCCTCCATTCTGTATAGCCGGGTCGGTCGGTCGTTCGCTCTTCTTCTCTGCTTTTCTATTGTCGTTTTTCATGTCTCCGCTGTTTTGTCTGCACACATAGATAATTTTATGGAGTCAAGTCTGGGTTGGCTGAAAAATATGCTGAATTTTGAAGAAATTTCCCAGGTTGCAAACACTTTCAGAATGAGCAGTATAGCGCGAAGCAAAATAAAAAAAAAAACAAATATGGCAGTATGCTCAACAAATTTTTTGACGAGTAGATTATTCAAACATAAATTCTTGGCTTCATCTAAATAAATATTTCAGACACATATGTAGAGAAATATATATATATAAAAGAAACATGCTGTGAGCTATAAAAATGAAGTCATTCTTTTGTCTAGGGAAATAAAGCAAGGTTATATAAAAACAAATAAGAAACTTCTTAAATTTTCAGAAATATTCAACAATGGACAAGGTGTGTGTTATGCGAAAATTTTGTTTAAAATATTTAATTTAGAAATAAATATATTTAAAATCAAGTTAGATTAGATTTGAGCAAACTCGTCTTTAACAATAATATAAGAATAATTTTTTAAAATCGCACAAATATTTTATGTAGAAAGGAAAATAAGTTAATAAATATATACATAATTAAATAAGGTACAGTAACAATATTAAAAAATAAATAAATTAAATATAAACAGCTCTCTCGTTCAAGCATTACCCCACCATATCTTATCTTCAACTCACCTGAAGTCTTCGTCCTTATAAATTCATATTAGCTTTAAACTCATAAAACGATATTTAAGAACAGAAATTAAAAAAAAAAAACTTGATTAACAAAAAAATAAATAAGTAAATTAAATAATGAATAAATAAATAATTAAATAAACAAATATATATATTTAATAAAAAATATTAATAATTAATAAAGAAATATATATTAAAGAATAGCATAAAATATATTATTACATTTTAAATATTTAAATTTAATAGTATATTTATTTTCTTTACTTTAATAAAAGAAAAATGTGCTTTTAATATTTTTTTTAGCTTTAGTATAAATACTCAAAGCTAAAAATTGTCTCAATAAAAGGCAGCAGAGTGGCTATAAAGATAGATAATGTTTGGCAAGCCAAAAGAATATTTTCAGTTGATTTCCTTACAAAATAAATGAATTTTTATTATTTTATGACTGTGCATTTATCAAATTTCATTTCCATAATCCAAACTATTTTTATACCCTGAACCCATTGAAAATGGGAATTCAGGGTATAATGTTTTTGTGAAAATGTATGTAACAGGCAGAAGGAGACGTCGCAGACCCCATAAAGTATATATATTCTTGATCAGCACAAAAAAATAAGTTGATATAGTCCTGTCCGTCTGTCCGTCCGTCCGTCCGTCCGTCCGTCCGTCCGTCCGTCCGTCCGTATGAACGTCGAGATTTCGGAAACTACAAAAGCTAGAGAGCTGAAATTTTACATGAACACTCGTATCTTAGTTACGCAGTACAAGTTTATTTTGTTTTTTCGATAACTCATCCCATTCCTTAATTATCGATAAAAAATCGAAAATTCGTTTACGTTTTTTAGGGTTTTCGAGCATAACTTCTACACCGTTTTAGCTAGAGACTTCAAATTTGTATATTTAGATAGATATTATGGATACGCAGATTTTGGATGCCACGCCCCCTTCGCCCCCAATTTGAAAAAAACGTATTTCAACTACTAGAGACTTGAAATTTGGCAAATGGGCAATTAATATATTCTGAAAGTTTCATGAAGATAGTCCATCTAGAAACGGAGTTATAAGCGTTCAAAGTACAGCCCATCCCACCCCCAAACGTCGGCAGCAACTGCGCGGTTAGCAGAGAGCGCGCCTATACGTGCGTAAAGAAGAAGAATATTAATTTTTTTGCAGGGTTCAGGGTATCTCGTAGTCGAGCCGTCTCGACTAGAGCCTTCTTACTTGTTATTTTTTTTTTTTTAGAAATGATAAAAACCGCCAGCTGCGCGTTAAGCTAATTTAACTTAACTCGAAGCATTGTGAAAAGAACAATATTATCGTAAATGGACTTTCTTCAAACTCTCATATATTCATACGCACACTTGGATATTTGTGCAATGGCGTCGGGGTATGGAAATGCAATGCAAACATTTGAGTGCAGTTGCTGCCACATAATAAATCCGTTGGATGTCGCGAAAAGGAATGGGTTTTCATTCGATTTTCTCGCGTGGCTGGCACTCATCAGTCGCTGCCCAATCACAGCTGCAGTCACACTACAGAGCGGGGACAATCATTTGTTATTTGATTTGGCCAGCAGCAGGCGCTGCCAGGCAGAGCCAGCCAGGCAGTCAGTCAGGCAGCCCCAGCAAGCAGACAGACAGAAGACGGACGTTCCAATTTGCCAGGCGATTGCCGGTTATCGCTGACGTTGGCCCGGGGACAGTTTAACATTCGATCCCACAAACCCAATGCCCAATAACCCAGAGCCCAACCCAATCCAGCCCTCTCCAGCATTACAATTCAGACGACGTATTGTCAATTTTGGGAGCGCAATTTTACTGCTCTGTCACTTGAGGACCCCATCACTTGACAACTCGCCCCCTCTCTCTCTCTCTCTCTCTCTCCCTCTCTGGGCAGCCTGTAGACAAACAAAAGCTGTGCTCTGCTGGACACTCGTGACTTCGATGGGTCAGATGTGTCTGATGAGGTGTTGATGCGAGTGGTCAACTTAGTCCAGGAGTCGAACCAGCCAGCAAACTGTGCTGATTCAATAAAAACAGAATGAAACAGGTAACTACGAGAGTATCAAGCATGTTCTTAATTCAACATGCGAATTCATTTTGTAAATGAAGGCAGAATTAAAAAGCCCATCTCGAAATGTCGACATTATCGTTGGAGAGTAAACTTCTCATTACGAAGAAAAAAGATGATGAAGGTGAAAACCTGTTGACTGGGTTTAAAATAAAATTAATGATGAATTGGAAGACGAAAGATTTTAAGAACATAAGGAATGAAAATTAATTGATTAATCAGCATATATTCAAGTTCGTTAAACAGAAAGAACTAATTGGCAAAAGAACTAAATTATTATTTATATATTAAATTTTAGGAAACAGTTTTTGAATTAAGTTATTCTAAATAGAACTGTTTTAATAAAATAAAACTCAATCTATTTTGTATGCATTTTATAAAACCAAAAGCAAATAATTTAATTAATGTATAGTTTTTAATTTTTATATTAAATATTAAATCTTAAAATATAAATATAAAATATTATTTATTTTAAATATTAAATTTTTAATAAATAAAATGTTTAATATAATTCAACATATTTAAAAAAATAATATTATTAAACATAATAAATTAAAATGTGTACCTAAAAATGCATGATAATAATATAATATATTTTCTAATTAGAACTCTATTAAGATTATTAAATATTATTTAATATTCACATATACATAATATAATATATATATAAATAATAATAATTTTAATATTTGAATTTTTCATATTTTGATTGTTAAAATTAATAATACAATATAAGTTTTAATATATATATTAATAATATAAATAACAAAATATTTTATTTAAATGACTTAAAGCATCCAGGCAATTTTTACTTTAATACCTTTTCCATATCTCTTAGCATAGTTGCAATGCATATAAAAATCTAAAACATTTTTTCATCTATCACAGAATTGTTATACAAAAATAATGTTCATGTCTTAGTTGCACTCTTTATTTTATTTTACGACTGACCAAGCAAATGCTAACTTTTTGTGTTATTCAAAAATCGGCAAAAAAAAAATAAAAAATGTATATATCTATATTTCATGCACGCAATATCTAAGTAGAAAACTTTTCTAATTAAAATTAAATAGAAACTTCGCTTGCTATGAAGTTTTGATTACTATTTGCATTGGTCTTTTACATTCCATTCACACAAATTCTCTTTTTTTTTCTCTACCCAGATTCCAAGGTGTAGCAGGAAAAAGGAAAAAGAAATAACAAGGGAAGAAAGCAGAAAGAAAGTTGACCTAAAACTTAAACGGGGCCAAGTGGGTGACAAACCTGAAGGTCAATTGGCTGCCTGCTCGACAGTAAAAGTTTCATCGCTGACAATTGAGACACTTCTGCTTTTCAAGTATCAAAGTTTAGAAAGTGTTAGAAGAAAAGTTTAAAAAAAAAAACCTGATGGCGTATTTATAAACGTTTCAAATAGACAATTATGTATCAATTAGTGCTTGAAATTCATTGGCATGAAATAGAGCATAACAATTATATTTGCTGATACTAATCTGAATTTAAAACTTGAACTAAATATATTATTTATAAAAACAAATTTATTATAATCATAGCTCGCAAATAACAGATATCCACAATTCAATTCTTATATTTTACTCATGGAAAAAACAGCAGGCGAATTATTTTGCTCTGTTTCCATTTTCGTTTGACTGTTTTGCGTTGAGCAATTCGCGTTATACTCTTTTAAGAAGACTTATTTCGAGAGTAATACGATATATGCTCGCACACTGTGACTAATTCGGAAGTGAAGATCTCAAAAGAACTGCTCAACGGTTTCTTGCGAGCTCTGTTGATAATATTATATTCATATTAGATGCTTGGCTGTAATTAAAAAATGCGACAGACAACTTCCATGAATTGGCTAAAAAAGTACTTTAAGAGATTATATTTTAGGCGTCTAGGTCTATAGATTCTCTCAATCGCAATAGTACGATAATAATATGAATCGATTTGTAGCTTATTCGTTATTAAAATCAGATAATTTCTACATTTAAATTAAATTTGAGCAATTACGCTAGACGAATTACCAATACACTATGCTTAGCCTTAAATTATCCTTAGTCTTTTAATCGGATTGACTCATTCGCTGAAAGAGAAAAAACGCTTTTTTGATTTCTCATTTTTGTTAGCTGATCAATTCGTTAACCTTTACCCTTTAAATAAATAAATGTTTGGTTAACTTATCTATCTAAATATGATTATGGATCATAATTGTTAAACTTACATATAACTTCTATAAATCTTGACCTTTAAATTTTAATAGCAAAAATTGAATAAAAATTAAAGTTACTTGTGTAAAATGACAATTAAGCCGACAAAAATATGCCATGCATACTAACATCATTCAAATATCGGTATAAATAGTGACAAAAAAAATATACATAAAAAAAAAGAAGTTAATGAAAAGAAACAAGACATTAAAAAAAAATAAATAA
Organism: Drosophila stalkeri; assembly: GCA_035047405.1. Taxonomy (NCBI): domain Eukaryota; kingdom Metazoa; phylum Arthropoda; class Insecta; order Diptera; family Drosophilidae; genus Drosophila; species Drosophila stalkeri. The sequence continues at coordinate 26,447,216 of JAWNPR010000039.1, forward strand.
ATTGAAGAGCGACAGACCAACAGATCCACTTGATGTTGGGCATTTGAATAATGAATGTTAATTTGCATTTAATTTAATAAGAACAGGAGACAGTCATAACTGCGTTCACTTGACTTCCGCTTGAGCTTAAGACACTTGCCAAACCATTAGCCGTGTCCCAGCCTTCTTGCCCCCGTCGCTGCCACCCCATCGGACCACCCACTGGGCAGTTCACTCATTGAGGGTGCTATGCATAAATTTAGCAGAGTTAGAGTAGGAGGGAGAATGAAGGAAACGAAGAAAGAGAGACAGATAGAGCGAGAGAGATTGTTGCGCCTACAATTTACATAATTTATTAACGAGAGTTTGAGCGTCAGCTTCCGCTGGGTAAACTAAGGGCCACAGGATCGCTGTGTGAAGGAAGTAGAAGAAGATGAAGGCAAAGACGACGACGACGAAGAAGTAGGCTCAGTCAACTGGGTGTGAGCAGTGCTCATGCATAATTAAACACGTAATTAACCATTATTAACAACGTCTGATTTCTGTAAGATCTGGTTGGCTGTTACCTAATGAGTTTCGGCGAATGATTCGGCTGGCAAAAGTTTTGCTGGCCCAGCTTTCAAGTTTGCTGGCAATCAGAACGGACGCGCACGCTCTTGCCATTTGATTTGTGTCCAAAGTGTGGCCTCCTAGTTACACTTACAGTTACAGCTATAGTTACACAGTTACAGTTACGGTAACAGTTACAGTTGTTAATGAACATTAATTAATTAAACCCGTCTCGACCGTTGAGTACGTGTCGGCACAGGTAAAACTTTTACGCTCGGACAGCTTACAGCCCAATTATGTCAGCTTTGAGAGTCTCTTGACCCATTGTTGTTAGTGTTGTTCTTGTTATTGTTGTCGCTGTGCTTGTTTCGAGTGTTGTCTCTGTGGTCTCGAGCTGTCCACAAAGTGAAGTGACGCGTCCTTTTTGGCTTTTATAAAAGGTTTTTTTTTCTTTTCTTTTTTAAGTCATTTTAATACTCTTGCACCAGGGTATCTTTACTTTGATACAAAGTATGTAACGTAAATAGCGAGATTTGGGTTTTGGTAATTAAAACAGAATCTTATTCTTTATTATTACATGAAAGTTGAGCCTGCTTTGATAAACTGACTATTAATTAAATTATTATATTATATAACTAACTCTTGCTATAGCTCAAAAAAAAAAAAAAAAAAAAAAAGTCTTACACTCGTCAACCTGACAAAGTTGATATTTCATTAATATTAAGTTTAGTTTTTTATAAATACAAGAAGCTCAATATACCAGAAATATGTAAAACTTGACTAACCTAAACAAATTGCGATTATTTTGTTGAGAACTAATATAAAATAAAAGCTAATAAAAACTAATTTAAAATGTACAATTATAATTTTAGCCTATACATATTTATTACTTATTGAATTAATATTTATACATAACAAGTAAGAAAGCTGTAGTCGAGACTGCTCGACTACGAAATCCCCTGAACCCCTCTTAGAAAGAATAATATTCTAAGAATTATTCGATTCGTTTCTGCACGCATAGCAAAGTGCACATGCATACACACGCTGATCTACGCTTGTACGCATGCATGTGTGTATGCATTGCAGGCGTCTTGCTGACTCGCTGTCTCGCTTGCTCTGTCACGTTTGTTAAGCTGCGAAAACTTATTTGATTCATAATTCTGTTTCGTAATCAAACTGTCAGGTCTATATGTCAAACCAAACTGTATGACTTTAAAATAAGTGTTTTAACACATTTTGAGGTGATTGGGGACCGGGATCAAAATCTGACAAAAACCGATATTGTATTAAATTAGTATCTATGTATATCTATATAAAAAAATAAAAATTATTATGGACTTAGACTTGTCAATGGACATAAGACTTAACATCGGTGTTGTAGACTCGCGATAATCTAACATTACATGCAACAGTCTAGCCATCTACACCACGGCACATCTTAAACTCGCAATAGCGAAAACGAATGAAATTCAGTGCTATGCGTCATATACGAAACAAAACAAAAACTAAAGCAGAGGCTGAAAATACAAATACATTCAAAGACAATGCTAACACATTCAAAGACAATTGTGATTCTTAGATCTGCTGGATGGAACATAGAAACAGCCCGCTGTTTTGTGTGTTTGTGCACACGCTGGATTGCTTTGCGTTGCCAACGTTGCTTGCTTTGCTTGCGATTTTATTGCTTTATTTTGTTTAAAAAATATGAACGTATTTAAGTTATTGTATTGAAAAGTTTCAGCATATGATCTAGATATTCTATTGAACATTTTACGATTTTTTAGAAATCTCAACGCTTACAATTAGCTTTACATACAAATGTACAAATGCGCACGCAGCCACACGCTGATCTACGCTTGCACGTATACATACATACATATGTATATGTATGTATGTACGCATTGCAGGCGTCTTGCTGACGCGCTGCCTAGCTTGCTCTGCCACGTGGGTTGCGTTGCGACAACTTTTGATTAATAACTCTGTTTCTAGATGGACATTTGTAATCACACGTTCAGATTATGATCATGACAATCATATCTATATGCCAAACCAAACTGTATGTCTCTAGTATTTGAAATACATTTTTTACACATTTGGGGGTGTGGAGATGAATTGGGGACCGGAATCCAAAATCTGCCAAAAACCGAAATTGTATTAAATTAATATCTATATAAATGTAGAAGACTTGGAGACTCTAACTCTAAAGATGAGCGAGATATAATTTTATAACTGATTCTCGATAAATTGATATATCGATAACTCTGGAAATATAAGAGTTATCGAATTTCTGAAACAAACTCGTACTGCGCGTGCAATATACGAACCTAACACAAAAAGAATGAAGTCTCTAGCTTTTGTATCTTCGGATATCCTTGCGTTCAAACATACGGACAGACGGACAGACGGACAGACGGACAGACGGACGGACGGACAGACGGACAGACGGACAGACGGACATGGCTATATCAACTTTTTCGTCACCCTGATCAAGATATATATACCTTATGGGGTCTCCACGCCTCCTTCTCCCTGTTACATACATTTAACAAACCTTATCCCTGATTTCCCATTTTCAATGTATTCAGGGTATAAAAATAGAGTCAAATTAGATAAACTACAAATACAAATATATAGCCTAAATTAGCACAAGAAATTATATCAATAATATCACCAACCTGATGGGGTTTTATTATATTATATTAAATATATTATAAATATATATAATTATATAAATAAATATTATATAAATTATAATATAAATAAATATATTTATGTACCAGTTGTATATTTGTCATGCCTATATTAATTGCGATAATTATAATATTTATTTAAAATTAATATCTTTCATTATTATTATTATTATTAAAAATTAATATATGGTTGTACCTGCTGAATATACATATTTTGCATTTATGCATACAATACAATGATGCAATAATTTTTCTTTCGTAAGATACTCAATATTATTTTCTTTAATATTTTGTATACATATAATATATATAATTTTTAATTTGTATGTATATAAAAATTGTTTGTAATTATTATAGAATTTATTTTTAATTTAATTATTTTGTTCTTCTTTCATATATGTATATTATTTTATTTATGTTCAACAACTTTTGTTGGAAGTAAAGTTATTTTACTAAACTAATAGTTGTGTGTAATTTTTATAGAATTTGTTGTTAATTTTTAATATTATTTCTATTTTTGTCAAGATTTTTTTTAATTTCCAAGTAATTTTTTTTTTGTTTCAGTTAATTTTTGTATTACGATTTTAAATCATTTATATGTGTGAATATAGTTTTTAACTCTAAATCGAATGTTCTTAGCTTTTTTTGGGAGTTTAACGACTTTTAAATATAAATTCGTTGATGAATCTTTCAAAGAAAATTTTTTCTATTTTCTTAATCTTAATCTTCTTTAATAGAACTTGGGAAAAATATCTTTGCAATATTAATTGTGTTTCATATTTTGTCTATTTCATTAAACAAATTCATTAAGCAACTTTATACGATATCAAATCATATCTCTATCCATATTTCCAGTGGATACAAAAATATCCCACAACAATTTCTACTATTAAAACATCATATCATTCTCTTTTGTTGCTCGGCTAAATGTGCCCATTAGATGACCCATAAAAATCAAAATAATAACCAGTTGAGCGAATTTGAATAATGGCGCCATAAATGTGAACAACATGTGTAAAAATTATGACAATGAGTTCTATGAGAATTTATGCAAATTTTTCTCTTATGCGTAATGTTAACAAACACAATTTTACAGCCTGTGGCATATATTGAATTGTTTTTTGTTTTTTGTGTTTTTGTTTTTGTTTTTCGGTTTTCAAATGTTGTTTGGCTTAGTTCATTATGGGCCTCATGACCGTAAGAGGAAACTAATTTGTGCATGATAAAAGCCATTTGGCTGGCCATTAATTAAACCAACTAACTAAATGTCAAGCGCTAAACAAATGCGACAATTTCATGGAGCGTAATTAAATGCACATTAAACGTACTGCAATTCGGATTGTTTGGCAAAAATTATTTCTAGCTTTTATTATGATAATTGTTCAGGGGAATTTAAAGGGCGAACTGAAAACTTGTTTGCATAACTTAATATATTACGCCTATGAAAATTATATATACTATTTAAACACTTTATACTATTATTCTCATACGGCCTTTCACAGCTTCTTTGGACGCTGCAAGGCATCGCAATTTACCAGCAGCCACCCACTGTGGCAACTGGGCTCATAACTTTCACAATTAGCTGACAGAAAAGTTGGCAAGAGCTCGGCAAATTCTTTGTGTGAATCGCGGGTGCAAATGTTAATTGTATGCATGACACACAAATAAATTAAGCAAATGCCTTCTAGAAATGTGTTTAATAATATTAAAAAAGTGTTTTTTTTTGATGAGTGAACTATGTGAAGAGCAGTGAAGTGAGTTGAAAATAAATTAAACTAAAAGTAAATAGATTTTAAATGCCATTTTTCTATAATTTTTAAATATATTTAATGAGATATATAGATGAATAACAGCTTTAAAAAATAATTTTTAAAATATAACTTAATACTCAAAAGTAAAATAGATTAATACAAACCAATTGTACACATTTTATATGTTTAAACCACATCAATCTTATGATTGCTAATAAAGCAGTAATTGTATTGCAAACAAAATATATATGTAGGTTAGGAAAGATGGAAACTTTTATATAAATATACATTTATGTGCTCTCAATGAACAGAAACATATAGCAAACATATTTCATAGTGGATAATATAAGTATATTTTCTCATAAATTACACTCTCTGCAGTATATCTTGAAGAATTGCAAATTTGTATTTTTTGAGCTCAAAACATTTTCCTCCCATATGATTTTTAATGGCATTTTGACTATTAATATTTAACAAATAATATATATATATAATCATGTATACAATTTTTATGTTATATTATTAGTTTATAACATTACTACTGCTAAATTAAAATCAATTAATTAATTTATCTATTAATATTATCCAAAAATTATTTTGAATATTATATTATTATTAACTAGTTCGAAAACAATAACAAAATGGTTTTCGGTATACACACACAGTAGTATAAACAGATATTTTGGGTCAAGTAATTAATCTTTGTAGAAGAAAATATTTGCTAATTTCATAACATGGCTAGTTAATAAGAAATGTTTTTAAAATTGTAAATTTTCTAAGCGACCTTAAATTTTTCAAAATAAAAAAAAATAATAAAATAAATAAATAAAATAAAAAATAAAATAAAATAAAATAAAATAAAATTACATAAAGAAATACAAAATAAAATAAAATTAATAATAAATAAATAAAAAAAAAAACAAAATATCCTTCAAGCTCACTCATACTTATACAAATCAAACAAAAATGGGCAGAAAATCGTAACTTTAATCACATCATGTTTTAACTATGTATTTTGTAGTAAAAAAAAATTAAAAGTAAGAAGAGCGACAATAAAGTTTGGATTAGAGCGGGAATAAAGTTCTGCCTGTTATCGCTCCCTGTGAACCTACAGAAGCTGAGCCAGATAATGATAAAGACATTGTGAAATTGAAAAGAAATTCGAACTGTTATACTTTGTATTGGTTATACTGTACGCGAATATGCCGCTAATTGCTAATTGGATATATTAGACATTATAACAGGAGTTATTATTATAACATATTAAAAGAGAGATTAGTTGGAAGTAATCAATTAAATTAAACTAAAATTCAATATTAAATTGAATTTTAATATGCCAATTAACATAAGCAAACGATTTTTTAAATATTGCAGAAATTGTATAAAAAAAAAAACATAAATACTATAGTTAAAAATACTAAAGTAGAATTATTTCATTTATTTATTTATTCATAATTGTTAGAAATTTTTTAAATTTATGTCGATTGATTTTATGTAATGCAATGTCACTTTGAATCGCATTACTTGAATCGCACCCTTTTGACAGTCTAAAAAATTGTAAATTCGCTGAACAAATAGAAAATCGTTCACTAAGAGTTCGTTTGCTGCTTTGATGTCCAAAATCTTTATCATTGCGTCAATTAAATTATTAAAAAAAAGTTTTTAAGGTTTCTAAAAAATAACTCAAATATAAGATATTCAACATTTATACATCCATTCAATATTAAAACTTTACTAATTCCATTTAGGTAAGCTTTGTAAGTTTTTAACCTTGGATTTGGTTTTGACTCAGCCACGCAGCTGTTTGTCATGCTAAAAGCAATAACCAGCTGCCAAGCGGTAAATGCGAAATAGGCTCATAAATTTAGTTCAAATTTATAATTTCACACCTACTACCGTATAACAAGCCGAAGAAAGCAGAACAGAACGGGACAGACAGAAAAAAAAAAAAAATAGGCAAACTATTTGCCAATGTGCATGGCTCGGCTTGTCAGTGGCGGAAAATGACAAATGTTCGCTAGACAGGCAGCCGGAAAATTCTATGTGGATAGCCTAACACAGCTGTAGGTAGAGTGGGGCTCGGGAATTGGCGTCGAGCTCTGACGAGCCATGCAGCCCTAATGACAACGAGCATTGCATGTTAGCCCAGTGTTAATCATAAATGGTCTCTAAGAGGGGGCTTAAGAGCTCGAGAGAGTGCCAATGGAATGCCAGGCTAAATTCCAACTGAATTCCTCTAGCAATTTATGCGACCATCTCATATTGGTCTAATTAAAAAGATGCCAATGTCGCCGTTGGCAAAAAGTGCAACTAACCAAATTCTGTGCTCAATTGAAAGGACGCCAAAAAGGAATGCATAAATAAGAAAAAGTGTAAAGAGCGATAAAAAAAAAATGGCAATTACCTTCTTTGGAAAATATCGCGAGTGCAAAGCGTTTTAAATAAAATGTGACAGCAATTCGGTCCGCTCGAGTTTGCCGGCTAGGCAGGCGGCTTGGCTAATGGAAAGATTGTGAGCGCTTGATTTATGGCACACCACGATGACACAAAGGCATGCAATGCTACGCCAAACGGTACAGGTATATATACATATATATTGATATTCGTATATATGTATTGAAAGCTTCTTAGGCATACAAAATGATGGCATCATTTATTGGACCTTGTTACCCATTCAATAATTGTTAAATGAAGCCTGACACAATTGGAAAAGGTCGTTTAGGCTTATGACAATTTATATATTTATATATGCATATTTGATTTATTTATTGAGACAATAATAAATATAAAGGTCAAAGTTTGCATGATAAAAGCACTTAAATTAATTTCTCACATATATATATATACAACTCACAATTTGATAGATATTGGAAATCAAATGAAATTCTCACATTCTCATGTTCTCATATGCTCAACTGATTATTTAATTGATTTGAAATCTGAAATCTTAAGAACGCTATCAGTCCTTGATCAGCTGTCTAAGGGAACTAAAAATCTAGTCAAGTCTTATCATTTATACACTATAATACATTTTTTAGTTGATTTCACAATTTAAGTTGAAATAAAAAAATAAAATAAATAAATAAAAAAAAAAAAACAAAAAAAATCTAAATGATTTGAATAAAATTTTAGACCCACTTCTGATAAAAATAATCAAATTTTCTCAACGAATATATATATAGTATATTATAGTTTATTTCAAAGTTGGCTCAATATATTAAAAAAATAAAAATAAATACCTAAATACCTAATACCTAAATACCATTGCCGAACATCATCGAACCTAAAAAAAAAATAAACAAATAAATAAAAATAAATAAAATAAAAAATTAAAATTATCTGAGTGATAATGAAATGGGTGAAGCTTGGAATTGAAATATAATAATCACTGATGTAGAATTATCATCCCCATACAGTATTCCAATTTTTGAACTCAAATACTCTTAGGAACAAAATAGTGAGAAATGAAACTGTGACAAAAGTTTATAAATTCTGACAAACGCAAATAAAATAAATAGATTATTAAAATATCTTACTATTTTTTTTTAATTGATCCAATTTTTTAATTCAAATACTGAAAAAGAAATCTCGGCTAAAAATTTATAAATTCGCATAAAAGTAAATAAAACAAGTAAGAAGTTAGTGAGACGGTGATAGAGATATATGATTATATTTTTTTTTGAGTATAGGGTTGTAGGAGTTGTGGAGTTTGGGGTGGGATGGGTGTATTTGAGTTATATGTTTTAGATGATATTTATGAATTTAGATATATTATAGATTAAGTTGTATTTGAAATTAAAGTTTATATTTGAATAGTTTTTTTAAATTGGGGGCGAGGGGGCGTGGATATACGATTTTGATATTTATGATATTGGATGGGATGAGTTATGAAAAAACAAAATAATTGTATGCGTAATAAGATACGAGTATTATGTAATTTAGTTTAGGTTGTAGTTTGATTCGACGTTATACGGACGGACGGACAGACGGACGGACGGACGGACGGACGGACGGACGGACGGAGGAGGACGGAAGAGGATTTTTTCATCCCTGGGAGGGTATAAAAATATATATAAAGAAATTATAAAAAAAAAACATCTTACTATTTCTTCAATTAGATTTAAATGCTGGTTGGCCTTGAATTACATTTGATTACCTAGTTTAGCACATATCTCACAGGCCGCACCATAGGCAGACGATTCACTCATTCATGGCGAGGCCATAGATCAGCTGCTGCTCAACCAAAGGCTAAAGCCCGTACGGCGGCTAATCAAATTGAAGTCTTTTCCACTGAGCAACTTGTGCAATAAAGCATGAAACTTCGCTGACTACAAATAAGACTGCAAACTTGAGTTTTGGATTCGAATACGAATTCTGGCTCCAACTCAGACTCGGAGTCGAACGTGTACTTGGACTCTATTGCATGGCACTTAATCAAATTGTCTGGCTGCTTCTTGATGCCTCTCGTTTTTGGCATTGCATTTTATATACCTACCCCTTTTTATTTTTATTTCTATTTTATTTCTTTTCCTTTCTTTGCTGTGCTCTTTAATGCCATTAGTGGCGTGGAATTTTATTTCTCATTTGGTGTCATTTTTCATTTTCTTTGGCAGCGCATTGGACGCGATAAGCGGATGGGGCTTACTTATAAACGCCTCTGCTAGCTGTATATACTCTTTGCAGATGAAAAAAATAAAGAAGAGATATCAGATGCAGTTGGATTCATTAACAGTATTAAACAATTTGCTCGCTTATGTTTGTGGTGAAGTTGTTGAGAAAGCAATTAAATGATTTTAATATATATTGTATACATTTAATTATTAATTAATAAATTATTAAAAATTGTTATACTATTTTAAATATTAATATTCCAAGAATTTCTAGTTTTTGAAATTTGACGTTATTTAAATATTATTAATTAATGAATGATTACAAAATATAATAATATTATTAATATTACAAAAATTTATAGTTTAAGAAAATATAATATTCACGTTTTATAAATATTGAAATTAATATATAAGATAGAAATTGTTTAATATTGCTAATAATTTCCAAAAATTATTATAGTATCATTATAAATATTAATATTCCAAGAATTTGCGTTAATTATTACAATAATAATGTTCCAAGTATTTGTGGTTAAGGGAAATAAAAAATTCACGTTTTTAAGCATTATTAATTCATATATTTTTAAAATTGTTTTAATATTATTCTAAATATTAATATTATATAATTTGTAGTTACAAAAAATATAAAATTGACTTTGTTTAAATATTATTAATTAAGAAAATAATAAAAATTACTCAAATATTATTCTAAATATTAATATTTTCATTAATTATTATTGATTATAAAAATGTTTTAATGGTAGTGAGAGGGATTTAAGAGAGTATATTATAAATAGATTGTGTAAAAATATAATTTTTAAAAACATTTTTCAATTAGTAAACAATTATTACTAAAATAATATAATGTCTATAAATAATACAAATATAAATTATAATTATTTAAAATTGTATAAAATTGAGCCGGGCATGTAGTCCTATTCTAAGCACTAATTTTAAAGAGCGACAGTGGGTCGAAAATGCTATTACAAAAATATATCCAGTACTTTATTCCAAGCTGCTACAGATGCTCATGCACAAACATATAAAGAAAAAATATAAAATATAATATAATATAAAATATTAATAATATTCGTTTGGGTCATTTTGATGTGATATAAGATATATTAAATTAAATTATTAATGAAAAAAAAAATGTGGAAAACGTTTTGAAATAATCTGCTCTGATCTACAAGCAACTTACTATTCCATTTCATCAAGTTTCATCCAAGTAAACGTTAGCAATAAATATAAAATTAAAATAATAATTTACGGATTGGTAATTAATATGATTATGATTGCAATTATAACTCAACCTTTGATTTTTCCTCTGACACCGAATCTCGCATCGAAAGTGAACTGCTTGTTGAATAAACATTGTAAAATATTGAAACAGTAGACATAACAGAGGTAACTTTAATTATTTTCCCATTTGGCATTTGAATTCATTATTATTATTATTATCATTATTATTATTGTTGTTATTGTTATTTGGAAAAGCTTTTGCATATTTACCGCTGCGCCTCTTTATGAAAATACCACAAAATTCCATTAATTTATTTGCGGTTGCATGAAAAACGCGTTCTCCGCTACGCCAACAAAATGAACTGTGTGAAATTCTGCTTGGTGGGGGAGAGGGTGTTGGGGAGCAAACCAAACCGAAACCGAAAAAGTCGAACACTGTTAGCTGCTCTTTACAACTAATAATTTAATATTTTATGCATGACCTGCAAAATAAACAGAAACAGAAAATTGGTAACAGCACAAAAGGAAAACATTTGCCCATTCATAAGAGCATTGTCTCTTCAGGGAAAAGTGTTTTTATTTTTTGTTGTGTTTTTTGGGTTGGGGGAGCAATGGAGTATATGCAAAGCATAAAAAATGGGCGGCGCGTAACTTTTGTGCGAAAGTTTTTCAGCGAAAAGGAAACTGAGCAGAAAAGTTAATATTAACGCTGAGCGACGCATTTTGCCTTAATTTTCAACACCCGTCCCCAAGTTAGCCCCCTTTCCCACAATTTCGCCCTTACTTTCACCCTAGCCTCCCATGATATTTTTCGGCCATTTTGACGCCAAACACGTAGCCTCTTGTTCTTGGTTTGCCCTTTGCTTTGTTGGCCAAAATCTTGTTAGGGTTCCGTTTTCTCTCAGCTTTTTATATTTGCATGAACTCTTCAAAATCGTTTATTCCACTGCTTTCTTTTCTTTTTTTTTTCATTTTTATTTCATTTTTTTCTTCTTCTTCTTCTGCTTGTGTTCGTTCTTCCTTATTTTTTATGGAAATTTTTGTTGTGCAAATTTTGAATGCTGCTTTTGCAGCATACAAAGCAATCGGCATACGCTAAACAATAAAAGGATTCAAGGATTCGCACAAACTCCTTGCAAACAATTAGATGAGTTTGCCAAAGGTGAACAACGCAATTCAAATCGTATTTTTATCGCTCTGTTTTCGTATTATTCTATATTTGTTGTTCACATTCATGTGAGAGTTTGTGTGTTTACTTATGCATCCATAGAATGTTAAGGTCAAAGAATTTTGCAGCCGACGTAAATAATTTACATGTCGTTAGCGTGTACAGTGATCACACGACTTTTTGTTTAACATTAAGCTTAAGTTGAATAGATATATATCCATAAATATATTAATTGTCTAGCACAATATTCGTATATTACCTTTTTTCTGACTAATAAAAGTAAAAAATAAAATATAATAAAAGAAAAATTGCAACTCACGCGGAAAAAACTAGTTGGATGCATTTGTGAACTGATAATTTATTGGAGTAGCTTAAGTATTTAATTTCTTGTTGAATAATATAAAAATAGTAATGCATTCGATTTAAATAAACAAAAAAAAATATATATATATATATATAATCTTAATATTCAATATTTATAAATTTAAATTAAAATTTTTATAATTACCATTAGTGTGTCTTTATTTATTTTTGTGAAAATGAAATAAAATTAAATTGTTAAAAGAAAAAAAATATATTAAAAATAATAAAAATAATGATAAAATTTCTAATACAAGTCTTCATTTTAAAATAGCATAGTGTAAAAATAAAACTTAAAATAGAAAGTATAAAATATTAAAAAAAAAAATAAATTAAAATAAAATACAATAATAAAAAAAGTAAAAAATTTAAATGTAAACAAAAAAATGTGAAATATATATAACATATAAGTAAAATGTATAAAAATTAAAAAAAAAAAAGTATAATAAAATAATTGTTATACTATTTCAAGCAAAATAGAATACAATTCTAATTTTTAGTAGTAACAATGCAATTGAATTTTAGATACAGCTTAATTCTGTTTTTAGCTTGTCTCTTGTAAATTAATTCAGCTCAATTTCACTAAGCTTAAATAAGCTTAATTGATGACCTCATGGAATTAAACTCAGAAATCCATTCAGCTTTAGACTTATTCGCAACCTTGTCAATATTATTTCTCACACTAAAAACTTAATTTGTAATCATTTGTATAGCATACAACCTACACATTCCTTGAATCCAAAAATAAACTTTGTTCAAGTTTCTCTAGACAAAATGCAAAGTTCATCAACAAAGTTTGTCAAGTTATACAACAATTTTTTTTTTTTTTTGTGTGGGTGTTGAAAATATTTGCAGCTAATTGGATGGCGCTGAGAAAATAAGGGAAACAATTCGAAAAATGTTTGTCAGCTTGCGCTGCTCGAATCAAGGCGAAAACCCATTGATTTTCAGTGCAAAAGAATAATTAAAGAGAGAAGGGGAAAAAAAACACTCCAAGGCAAGACTCATTAAATATGGTGAAATTAACGTAAGGATGCAGGCTTCAATGCAAAAAGGGAAGCGTAGCCAGCAAATGAGAAATGCAAATGATGAAATAATGAAAAAGCCTCACCAAAAACCAAACAAAGCCCGCAGGCGGAAAGGCATTAAAACAAAAAGTAGTTGAGCATAAAAACAAAGTGCTGCATCAAGTATGTGTGAGGCAACGTCTCTGTTTTGTGTGGCACATATATGTAAAAGAATATATATATATATATATATGTGTGTGTGTGTGTGTATATTTAATTATTCATACGCCCTGTCTACCCGCAAAGTGCAGAAATGCATGAAGACGCAAAAGTGTACGAAGACAACACCACTGACACACAAGGCAAAGGCAAAACTTTTTACCAGCCCGGCTTCAATTTGTTGTAAACAAGACGTTGCACTTGCAACTTGTGGGCGTGGCAGGTGGACTGCCACTCGACAGCACAAATATGAAATTTCTGGGCGTAATAAAATTAACTTTTTGGCTATGCAGCCATGCGTCAACAAATAATTGAAAATCAAATTGCAAAAATATTTTCGGATTGCGGTTTCAATTGTCTTGATATGTCAAAATTTGTGGGAAGCAAAAAATAATAAAAATAAATATGTCAATTGAATGATAAAAAATATAAAATATGCAAATATTTGGAAATTTTTACCTAAAAATTTGCCATGTGATATTTAAATTGAATGGTTATACAGGACATTTTGAGTTTATTGTAGATGTAACAGAGAAATTTTATTTATTTTATTTAAATTTTAAATTTATAGTTAAGTAGTGAGGTGAAGTCATTTTTTATGAATCAAAATTCTATTAACTATATGTTAAAATACGTATGTAAACACCGTTGAATGTCTATCTCTTTTGCTAACATTATTTTCATGTTCTGTTCTGTAAATTATAACGGACATTCTTTCATTTTTGCTTTAAGTTCATTTTGAAGCGTACATTCGTCTGTATATTTTAGTCTCTAATAAACCTCTGAATCGAATACTATAAGACAAGATACTATTCATTTCTTTCAAAAGTAAATTTTTTATTTGATTTTATAAATAATAATATATATTGAGCTGCTAGTCATGTTATAAATAAGTAATCATAAGTTGTCTAATAATGATATATGAGTAAATTTAAATTTAAATGTAAGGGAATATGTTTATTCGTGTATGTATTATATATGATAAGTACATAAATGTGGCTGTTATAAGATATATAGAATTTTATACATATGTAAAGTAAATACTAAAGTTTTATCACATATATCTTACAAAAAGTTTATGGACCGTTGAGCAGCAATAAATCACGCTCACTCATGCTTTGAAAAAAGAGCCCAAACAGTAATAAATTGCAACTCTTCTCAACGAACTCTCTCCCACTCAGACAACGATCTGTTTTTGGGTTTTCCAATGATCTTCATTCAAGCACGTTTTTATTGTTATATATGTCTTGGTGTGAATGCAGTCTGCGTGTATGTAAAGTATATATACATATATTCTCATATATGTACATATATGTGAATTTGAAATCGCTGCTCTTGTCATCTTCACCTCCGAATAAGTCTCAGTGTATGAGCATCTATCGTATTACTCGCGAAATAAGTCTTCTTAAAAGAGTATAATGCGAATTGCAGAACGCAAAATTGTAAGACGAAGGCAGAAACGGATCAAAAAAATTATTCTGCTCAGAGTAAGAGCGTTTATGCATTCTGCTGTTTCTTTCTGAGTAGAATAAGAGAAGTGACGTGGATAACTTTTATTAATATTATTATTTGATTTCTTTATTATTTGACATTTTATTGACTGCTTGGCCTGATTAAATGTATTGTTTATTTGAAAACGTTAATATGAAGTTCATTGAGCTTTGCTTTCTCTATTATCTATTATTGAATATATATAAATGTAATATTTTTATATAGGTGCTACGTACCATAATAAAACGACGCATTGATTACTTGCACGAACTGAAAACTGATTTAAAGTGACATCAAACATGATCTAAAGACTTAATATAGATCACGATTGTATGAAATACTATACAAAAAATATATCTTCAGTGCTCTAAAATACTTTATAAACATTACTTATACTTTTTCATATTTATTAAGTTTCTAATTGTAGCTTAGAGCTAACAACAGTTGCATTTAAATTGCATTCATAATCAGCTTTGAAGATCCTGCACTATTTGCTCAAATAAGTTTTAAATTTATTTGTGAAAAATCTCTTAAGCATTCCCCTAGACAGCAATCTTGCATTTGGCTGCCAGTGCTGCTGCGAATGTCTTTCAAGTATCAAGCATCAACACGTTTATCAAAGGCGTCGCCGCTGACTATTTGTTGCCCCCCGTTGTCTAGTTCATCAGCATCCCAGCATCCCAATTGCCCAACCTCATCCACTATGCGATACCCCTCGAATTCTCTCGAATTTTTATGTCCTTCACACATCATTCAGCAACAAATTGCTGCGGGCGTTTCAAGGCGATGCCATTGCACACATTGCTAAACTGCTTTAGAGAAATCTATTTGGGAGACTAAAGAGAAGAAATAAGCAAAAAAAAAAAAAAGAAAAGAGTGGAGAAAGGAATGTCAACTGCCAACAGCTAAGCAGCATACCATCGCCTGACCGGGGTTCGTGTCCAGGCTGCGTGTCCATTTGAGGCAGCACGTGCCTCGAGCATTGTACGTTTTATTATCATGAGCTGCGGCAACTTTTTATTATCTTTCTGGACTGGTGTGTGTGTGTGTGTGTGTTCTCTTCTGTTTGGCTATAGCTTTAACACTTTTCGACGCTCTCTATCCAGTGCCGTAAATATGACTTAATGGACTTTAAAGTAGACGACACGCAGGCCACGCTTAGCGCCTGTTTAACGACATGCCCAACATTCACTTGACCCACGTCAAGTTTTTTCACATTATCGTAAAAATCATCTTTCAATATCCATGTGTGTGTGTGCGATTGTGTGTTTATGTAGCGAGTATCATAAAAGTGGACGGCTCTTAGCACAAATTGCAACACGTTTTGAAAAGTGCAACGAGCTAACAAAACGAGCGGCCTGCACTGCGTGTCCTGGATAAGTTAAGTTACAGCAGATACTCGAAGCCACACACGAGCAAGAGAGAGCAAGAGACAGATAGAGAAAGAGAGAGAGAGAGAGAGCGAGCGTGTTTAGTTTTTATATTCCGTGCTGTGCTGGCCGTAATAAAAATCGTGTAAATTGCTCGAATAAGTAGATAACTCGAGTTAATATCTTAAAGCAAATTGCTAAACCTTCGGCATAATCAAGTTTTCAAGTGAGCTGAAAGTAAATTGCAAATCGAGATGCATAAGCCACATAAATGGTTTATGTTTATGTCCATAATAGACGAGTTTTTATATAAATTATGTATTATGTAAATAATACCACTAAAGTATTTAACAGACAAAAGTTTTGCTCTAATGGCTTAGTAGAGACAGCTCTGCACATTGAAGCAAATTAAACCAGCAAAGTTTTGAGAACCGCAAAGAAAAGCTCAGTTTAAGCTAGGGAATAAGTGAGTAGCAAGGCGAATGTCAAGAGAAGTGAGATAAAAACGAGGTAAACCAAGGAACAAGGTATTAGGGAGCTGGAGACCAGAGAGATTAGTTCGGGTTTTGTTATATTATAGATATATATTAGACTACCATCAACTACTGGACGCATCTGCTTATGGAATGCTTATGCAGCTGATATTCCACTAATTAAACAAGCAAAAAATGTGCAAGAATATTTAAGTAGACTTTGCCAACATATACATTTTTTAGAGGATTATTTTACACACTTTACTCTCACTAAAGTGAGGATTTAATTGTAAAATTTACAAAAACAAAATTTTTAATTAAAAGCAAAAACTATTCTTCGAAATTTACTATCTTAAATTAATTCAAGCTGCACTAAAAAAAAATAATAATAAAATTAAAATAAAATAAAATGCCTGTCTATTATGAATAATGAAAATGTAATGTGGTATTGAATACAGAAAAATTAGAAGTTTTTACTGTGTATATTTAAGACGTCTAAAGCCTTTGTGGCTTACGAGACGACCAGATATATATATATATATATATATATATATATATATATATATATATATATATATATATATATATATATATATATATATATAGATGTATTATTATTATTATAAGATCTGATATGGCTGCTACATTTAACAAAATTTCCCTTTTTTAATAAAATAAAATAATAATTAAATTCTTGAAATTCACTGACATTTTCTTTTCAACCTTTCCACTTCAATTTTTTAGATAGAAAACTTTAATTAAAAAAATTTGTTATATATATGTTTTTGTAAAAAAAAAAAAGCGAAAGTATTAGAAATTACATCAATTATATATTATTGATCATGAAATTGTAAGCTTTCCTTAAAAACTTAAGAAAGGAAATTGAAATTGAACAGAAAATTGCAAAGACAGCTATGAGTAATATAAATTAAATATAGTTTAATTATAATTATTTATATAAATAATTACTTATATAAATAATTATTTATATAAATAATTACTGTATTACATATATTAAAAATATATGTATATATATATTAAAAAATAAAAAAAAAAAAAAAACACAATTATAGTAATAAAAAATATATATTTATTTACATATATACACTTATATGTTTTAAATTTTATACTAAAAATATAAATTAAATATAATAAAAATAAAAATATTTTTATAAAAATAATAATTATAAAATCATTTATATAAATCAGTTATGTATACAGTAATACAAAAATATTTTTATAGTAATAAACAATGTATAAATATGTATAAAAATGTATAAAATAGAAAATTGTAAATGCCATATAAGTGTATATCAAACTTATATTGCATTTCCAATTTTATACCAAAAAGTCCCAAGCAATATTCACTTTCTAACGTATTCCTGCATTTTAATTTTTGAACAAGATTTTTAATTTTCAACTTGCTTTTACGATAATCAAAAAATGTAATTTTTCATTTGATTCCGATTAAGATTTGGTATCTCCCAATCTCATAAGCTTTAAATGATTTATTCCCTTACTTACACGTGCAGCAGCCTCTGCTTCACTTCATTCGAATTCCCTTACATTTCCAGTTAAATCTAAGTAAAAAAAAGAAAACTGTTGTGCAGCTTCCTTTAGAGGTCACACTTGACCGTCTTTGCCATTGTTGAGTCAAGGTACATTATGCTTAGAAATATTTTTGTTCTTTTTTGGGTTTTGGCATGCATAGAGCTAAAAATAAATTGCAAAACAAAATTCAATTACTAAATGCAAATCTAAGGCGCCTTCGCCATCATTTTGCACACCCCATCCATGGCACCGAATACGACATATAAATACATATACATATTGTATATACGTATTTATATGTGTCAAAAAGCCGCAACCAAAAAGCATTTGCCATTTACTTACCATATTTTATTTTCTATTCCATTTATGGGGCGGCCAAGTGTGTGAGGGGCGCGTCGCCAGTTTATTTATGTATTTATATTTATTTCTTGAGCGCCTCGCAAAATTATTGAGAACAGTTCGAGAGGCCTTTATGCCTCTCTGCTATTGTGTGAGGCACTTGCCAAAACTTGGCAAACACTGGCGGAAATTTGTTTTGGCTTTTGGGAACAGGAAAAACAAAAACAATAAAACAAACGCCTAAAAGTTGCCAAACAAATCGCAAGACATGCTGATAATACAATGAGTAAATCTATATTAAAAATCAACTATGCCAGAGTTGATTTAATTGCTTAATATTTTCCCAACGGATTAGTACACTTGGCCATGCAGACAATTCATATTAAATAGCTCTTCAAACTCGAGACCTAACCACAGACCACAAAATGTAAAAACTAATAGACGAACATTAATAAATTATGCATAATAAACTTTCGCATTGTTTATGCAAAGAGATTGCATGGCAAATATGTACAAAAATATGTGCGAACTTAAATAATGAAAATTAATTAAATCAACAACATGTTTACATGTGTGAGACTACAAAATAATAGCAGGAGACAAAGAAATGCCTTGCAGTCGACATAGCTGCATTTAATATTGATATATTTCGAATTGATATGCCCTGGAGGCGAATAAAATAATTTCTATCTGCAGTGTGTATCTATTAATCTTCCTTATCCGTGAACATAGAGTAAACGTTTTGATACCCTTCTGGTTTACTTATGCTTAATATAGATAACTTACGACCCTAATAAGTCATATTCAATCTTAAATAATTTGAATAATTTACAGTAAAAAATAGTGAGAAGTAATAAGATGGTAAGATAAGTAATAAGATAAGATGATGCTGGTTGCTTCTGTATTTATATGTATAATGTTAAATGTTAAAAATTATCAATTTCTTGCTTAATATAATTATTATTATAATTAACCAATTATAGCTTCTGCTAACAATATTTTTGACAGATCTGCCTAATGCTCATGTAAATGCTCATAAAACTAAATTTGTCTAAAATAAAAATAATAAATAAAATATATAAATAAATATATATATTTATATACATATATAGCATATATAATAACTGATATATTTTATATTTATTATAATAAACTAAAAAGCATAAAACTAAATGTGTCTAAATAAAAAAAAATTATAATAATAAAAAATAAAAATAAAATATATTAATATAAATACATATATAATATCTAATATATTTTAATTTATTACATATATCAAAATATAAAAAAGTATCCAACATTTATATTGTAGTATAGTTGGGCCAAGTTTAGTAAACAAGCAATTTATTATTGATAATATAACAAATACTCCAAATGATATATTACTTTTTTATAAATTAAAATTGAATAATTTTACACTAAATAAATTAAAAACTTTTGTATTTTCCTTTCTAATGAGTAATAAACAAAAAATTCATTGAGCATATTAGCATAATAATTCAAATTTAATTAAACGAAAATTACAAAAAATCTTTCACTATTTAAGGCTAAATGTAAAAAAGCTAAAAAAAAGTCGGAAATTTAAAAGCAATGAATAATGTATATATATAAATCTATAATATATAAAAAAAAAAAATAAATAAATAATAAAATAATAAATAAATAAATACCAATGTATATTTGCTCATTTAATAAAATTAAAAATACTGAAATTTAATCCTCTGCAAAAAAATTTGTTAATAAAGCTTGCTTAGTTTAAATAAAATAAACGTACTATTTGTAGTGTAATATTTTTAGTTTAAGAGTCATATACCTATAGGGATACATCATTATATCACATTTCAACACAGCTCAGCTAAATATAATTTTCAAAAATTCCACGACAAAGTCAATTTGCTTAAACTCCCCGCTTCAATCTGTTTCTTTTTTTTTTATCATATTTTCATACTTATGTCACACTCACACTTAGCTTTTTGACACACACACACTCTCTTTCGCTCTCTCCAACTATATCCTCTTCTCATTCTCTCCCTTTCTCTCTCTCTCTCAGTCAGCTCCCTCTGCAATTGCTGGCTTTGCCATGTTGACCGCATATAAACAACTTCAGCGCCAACTCCGACGCCAGCAACAAACAACAACCAACATTTAACAAACACCAGAGCTGCTTAAAACTTTTGCTAGCCAGTTAAAAAATAAATACAAAACAAAACTAAAAGAATGAAAAAAATATATATATATATATTTACCACTAGCAAAATAAAAAAGAAAAACAAAATAAAAGCGTAGCTAGTTTGGGGTTAGAGTTTGAGTTTTTCCGACAGTAGCTGGCCTCAATGTGCATTTCAATTGCTTTGCTGAAGTGTGGAGCATTTTTTTTTTACTCCATTCTATTTTGTTTTTTTTTTTTTGGTTTTTTTGTTTTGTATTTTTCATTTCAAAAGTTAATCAAGTGCTAAATTAACTAAATTGCACTTAGTTGCTGGCACAAATTGCTTGCAGTCTGTTTGCAATTTTAATGCGCTGGCGTATGCGCAATTTGTCGAGCATATATCAAGTATACGCCACGTGCAGCTATGCGAAAATTGATCAAAAGTCTGCAACGCATTGTTTTAGCAACGGTACTTTGTTTTTCAATAATAAAAAATTATGCTATTTAGCTTTGGTGATTAATAAAAAATATTAGTTTGGGCTTTTTTTTTAATATTTATTTGACTTTGCATTAATTTTTTTTTTTTATATATATTATGTTTGCATATGCAGCTGTTTTGAATGATCATTTCATTGGCATATTTAAATTGAATATTTATTTTATGTATATTTTATAAATAATTTATTTATCTTTTAGTATTATTTATGGAGTTTTAATGAGTTAAGTTGTCTATATATTTTAATTTATTTACATAAATTGAGTAGTATAAACGATAAATATTTGATATAAGCTGCGAATAGTTAACCTAATTTAATTATTATTTTAAAATAAAATAATACTGTTAAATAATTCTAATTATATATTCCGTACTATTATGTATGAATTATAAAAATCTAAAAAGTAAAGCAACTTTGTATATTATTATATATGCATTGGATTACGTTTTCTATTCCATTTTGCATTGATTTTTATATGACTTCTGTTCAGCAGCTGCAAGTGAGTAAAATATAATACTCAGGTGAAGGAATCGTAGCAAAGCTCAAGGAAAGAAATTTGAATATGTTACATGAAAGTAGTTGGATATTCGACATGATACTCGATATATATATATATATATATATATATATATATATATATATATATACATATTTTTTTAAGCATATGTAATGTATTATTTATTTATGTATTATAAATTTATGTAATATGTATTTATTATTTTATAATATAAATAAATAATATTTCAATTAAATATTTCTCATTAAATAAAATAAATTTATATTTAAAATTTGACTATTGCGCGAATATATATATTTATATCAAGGCTAACGACAATAAAAATACATTAATAAATAATTCCGGTGTTTTTCTTGGCACTTCGCCCACTCTAAGGTGGCTCATCAATTTGCCACCTTAGAAATCAACGAGACGCATAAGGAAAACAGCAATTGTCATAATTATACGCCCGACCAACTGCGAATGACCAGCAATAACAACAACAACAACAACAACAGCAATCCTACATAATGGAGCACTAAACGAACCGAGGCTTAGACAGCCCTCCAGATTTCTTTCCTTCCTTCTTTATTTCGTCTTCTATTTATTTTTATTCTTTTTTTTTTTTTTTTTTTTTTGACGCCCACCTCGGCAAAGTTGTTTACATTATTAGCTGCTTTTACGCTTGCCTGGCACAGATTTTGCGAGGGGTTGGAAACGCCCCAACAACAACTGCTTACAACTTGATGCGAACAGCTTACGAGCAACCAGATGCTGTGGGAGCAGCTCAGAATAGCTAAACCTCCTTGGGGTGTCCCTGATCAGAGGGGATTTTTTATTCTTGTTATTTTTATTTGGCTTAGTGCATGCTAATTATGGCTTAATAATTATGTTTCATTAGCAAAACTTATGCTATGCATTTCTTATGACCAGAAGCGTGTCTTTAAGCAAGGCACTTGACACAAAAGTGCAAGTAATACTAGTAGTTAGCTGCACACACACAGCTTCAGCTTCAGCTTCAACTTTGGCTTCAATTTTCAACTTCACCCACGTCCGCCCACACTTACGACTGCGACACATTTTAATAAAAACCTGTAAAATTTTATGCGACATCAGAGCGCACAGGCAGCCGCATAAAAATGAAGGTAGCGCGCGAAAATTGTTAGAGGATACGTATAGCCGATAGGAGATGAAGCAAAGTGCAAGGTTCGCAGTGATGCACAGTTCGAAAAAATTGAGTAAAAATATGAATAGTTCAATTTACCTCTGAGTTGGATATTTGACATTTATATAATTTATAATTTTATTTATAAATTACATCAATTATACAATTAGCAAAACAGGCAATAAAAAACAATCTAAAGAATTTTGCTTTTTTATTTGTATTTTTAAAACTACATATTTTTTGTTAGAAATTAATTATAAACAAAATCAATTTATATAAAAAATAATTAAATAAATTTAAGTAAATAAAGATCATACTCACTCGCTCTCACAACTGACTTCGGTTCTTTTCGTTCTGTTTATCCACTTGAATTGAACTATTCGTGTAATTCTCTTTTAATGAACATCGTTTAAGGAGAAATACGACTGTCGTTCACACAATGAAACTCAGTGAGAAAATGAAGGATTCCACATTCATATACACATAAACTCTCTCTAAACTCTAAACACTCTCGCAGCCCTCGCCTAGTTACCAATACATGCACTATAGACTTTTTCTCAACTCAACCAAACGCTCGTGGAACACCAAAAAGAGAGTGAAACATAAGAAAAGAAAACGGTTGAGAGTCGATCTATAATGAACTCATTGAAAGCCCGATGCAATCGTTTGTTCTCGAAATATTGATTCTCAAAGAGTGAGTGAAAAACATTTATTTTCAGAGATCAAGAAACTGTCAAAAAATATGGAGAGAGAGTTATGAGCTATGTAATAAAGTAGAGATTAAAAAGGATGAGCTAATGTCAACTTTTAATGGACGGCAGAGATTCAAAAGGATTAGCCATTGCCAAGTACATGTTGAAATTTGAAAATTCTAAAATAATTTATTTTTAAACTTCCTTTGATACGGTCTAACTTGCAGAATTCAATAACATCATCAGCCAAACATGGCTGCGGACTGGCAAATGAACTATTCCGTCAGGGTTCGCCTTTATTATTGCTAAGTTTTGTTTTTTTTGGGTTTTTTTTTGTATTTTTTTTTTCCTTTGTTTTTTTTTAAGTTGATTTGGTTTGGTATTAAATAAAAAGCGATATCATAAAATTGCGACGAAGCTAAGGCTGATAAATATTTTTAAAAATTTATGTTACTATGTATGCCATATGTCATCACTGTTAATAAATGTCTTAGTAGATAAGGCCTAGTTCATAATCTCAACTCTTAATCATAACAAAGAGTGAAATAAATTGAAATTGAATTTGAAAATATTAAAAAGAAAAATTCAGAAATTAGTACAAATAAGTAAAATAAAGTTGATATGTTAAGTCATCAAAATAGTTACAGTTTAAAATATATACATCCAATAGAAAATCTATGGTCCATTGTGAAAAGGCGTCTGGGACAGTACGACGCAGCACCAACGAGCATGGCCATGCTCTGGGAACGAATAGATACCGAGTGAAATTATTCAAAATTTTGTAGAGAGCATGCCAAAACGTATAAAAAAAAGTTATTACTAATAAGGGTCTATGGACAAAATATTAAAAATTCGATATTTTATTGATATTTTTTAAACGTGCAAATTTGAGTTTATGCGAGTTTTTTTTTTGGGTTTTTCTTTCTTACTCTTTGAATTTATCTAATCTTTCCTTGAAGTTTTGTTTTATTTGTTAAGAATATAATATAATAAATAATAAATAAAGAAAATTTTTTAAATGCTTTTATAGTTTTCTTTTTATGTATCATCAAAGTCAAAATTTTCAGCTTTTTCGCTCAGTGCATATTGTTCGCATATAAAAAGCAACAACAAGTGCAACTCATGGCGCACTTCGTAAGCAATTTTTGCTGTGCATTGAGCTGCAAATAAAACGCCACGCTGCACATAAATGTCACTAAATGCGCTAGAAACATAAACACACAGTCTGATATATATACACACATACACACACCCCGATATATATATATACATACAGAAAAACAGGTGTCACATTGTTGTCACTGGCTGTTGCTCTGTTTTTATATCATTTTAACATTTCCTAATGTGTGTGGCATGTTATGGAAGCAAAACCACAAACAACTACAACAACCACAACAACATCTACAAATTGTAGACAAAAGTTTTTGTGCAAAAAGATTGAGACATATTCCCAGTTATGACCATGACAGATATTCAGCAAACACTACAAAGCACTCACATCGGCTCTAAACAAAGTCTTCTTCTTTTTTTTTTGTTTATATTGCGAGTGGTTTTTAGCTAAGTAAGCACATGAAAGCACATGAAACTAAGTAAGCACATGAAAGAATTTATACTCATATTTGAATTATTTAATTTTAATAGATGCATTTTAAAATTCAAATATTTACAAGCAAAATGGTAAACATATGAATACAAATGCATAGACTCACATGCAATTACTCTATGACATGTATTCTCATTATTGATTTTCATTTAAATATATAATATATATAAATAGAAATATATAATATATTTGCTATACAATTTCAAGGTAAATGCATTTTTCCATATATTTTTATTCTATACGGCTCACATATAAGCAAAAAAAACTACCTTTATTAAGCTTAAAAAAAAATTAAAAATGTATTTAGCATTGACTAAAAAAAAAAAACAGTAGCTTGAACCATATTTTTGAGCTGGATTGAACAACACGTTGCAACGCTCCAAATTTAATAATCTTTCGCGCTTTGCCTTAAAAGTTATTTTTATTTCACGCTCTAATATTTTATTAAATTTTAAAATTATTATTTTTATATTAATATTATTTTGAATCAATGTGTATTTAAAAGTGTTATAAATAAAAATAATATTGTCAATATTCAGACTTGGTCAGTGCAGGACTTGAAGGCAAGCAACTCTGGACATTCCCCGAGGATTTTCGCATTTTTGCTAATAAATTATTTAAAATCAAATATTCTAGACTTAGAAAAATTTTATACAAATTTATGTTATATTATTTATTTTTTATTCATATGCATATATATATATAATTATTCTCTTTGTTCTCGCATCAAGTTTTACTACACTAATTCCTCAACAATAATCATCTAATTAAACTAAATGGCTAAATTTTCAATTTTAGTCTTATTAATGATTGAAGTAAGAGTTGCCTGAATAGATTGTAAGCTTCGTACAAATATACTTAGCTCACTTTAAAGATATGATTTTTTTTTGTATTGATTTTCACCAACGTGTGTTTAAATTTACATATAATATGACACTATGTAATATAAATATACATAAATATTAATACATAAGATTTTTTTAATTTAATAACTATAATAAATATAATATAATCAATAAATCTAAAAGAAATATTTCATATATAAAACAAAAGTTTACAGAATAAGAAAATTAAAATATTCGTGTCTATATTTAGCTAAATATGTTACTAATTAACTTTGTTGCACTAAGAATATAAAAATTCTTACAAATCTGAATTCAATTTTCTATAAAATAGTTTAATAGTGATGTTAAAAAAAATAAATAATTTCCAAAAGGAAATATATGGAAACATCATTTTAAATAGATTTTAAGGGAACTGTTTATATTTTCAGCTATTATCAAGATTAAAAGCACAACGGTTTAAATTATGTAATATTCACCAAAAACTATCAATCTTCTTATATAATTAAACAGGTAACCAGATGCTGCATCTAAATATAAAATATTTCTGTATCTAAATTCCAAAAGTTTTTCAAGCTTTCAGTATTTAATAAAATTGTAAAAAAAAAAAAAAACACACAATATTTTATGATTTAAAAATATATAATAATAATTAAATTAAGAAATCAGCCTGTGCGACCTGCTCCGAAATTCATGCATATTCATACAGTGCACAAACCATGGCCTTGACTTCAATTTTCTAATCAACAAATCAAATGAAGAGAATGGAATATGGAGAAAGCCTGTCACAATATACTGAACTCTCAATTAGCCCAATAAATAATGAAAGAGGTTTTCGACAACTCAATTTGGTTCGTTTTCGTAGCCAATGCGAAAAGGGGCAACAAGTGGGCGAAGCGGCAAATTCATTTGGCACGTTGCAACAAAATCCAATTTCAAACAATAAGAATTGAAAAGAGAAAGGGAAACAGAGAGAGAGAGAGAGAGTGAGTGTGTGTGTGTGTGTGTGTGCATACACACTTAATGCAATTTAAGTCAAATTTAATCAATGCATAGCATAAGCGGGCCACCAAAGAACTCAACGAACCAACTTTCAGCATGTTCGAGCCAATCGAGCTGCAGACATGAAACACTACAGCAGAGTAAGTGAGATAGAGAGTGTGTGAGAGAGAGAGAGAGAGAGCAGGCAGGCAGGCTGTGCAGTCAATAGAGTAAAAGTTATGCTCGACTGCCTGCCTAACTGTGAGGCTGTATGGCAGTGAGTGGAGTTTTCGCTTTAGTTGCAGCAGTTGCAATTGCAGTTGTAGTTGTAGTTGTAGTTGTAGTTGTAGTTCCTTTCGTAGCTGTATTGTAGTTGCGGCAGTAATCAAAAGTAGTTTGGGGCCCAGTCAACTGAGCCCTCCTACCCCACCATCCAGATCGTGGAGGTGAATAGGAGGGCGGGGAGTGCATAACAGCGGCACTGTGGTGTGGCATTAAGCAATTTGTGAAACTAAAAAGCGAAGCACAGTTCTCTAGTTTAGCCATTGCTCCGTCTCCTGCTCCTTCTCCTGCTGCTGCTCAGCCTGTTGAAACTTTTCCGCAAATACTCCTACAAAATGCGGCATATGTGCACAAAATTATTTGCCCAAAATTTTCTAAAGGGGTTAGAAGTTGCGCCTAAAGTTACGTCAATGCTAACAAAATCTAGAAACTGAAGAGCTTAATTGAGATTGAATCGATGGTGGGCAAACCACTCGCACTTCCAATTCAACAATGAACGCACCAGTAGAACAACAAAATTTACTTCTGGGGCTACCCAATGAAGACAACTGGAGTAATTAAATTGTTTTTAGCATATTGAAAAGTTCCGATTTCTACTAAATGTAATAAATTTTGCAAATTTTGCAATGTTAAAGTTTAATGTCAACCACAAATATATGTCAAAGGTTAAATCTGAAGACTAAGCAAAACTGTTTCGATTTCTAGTGGAACTTAAAAATTGATTGCAGCCTATTCCTATATAACTCTGAAAGCAGAATTAGTCAAATCTATTTTTACAGTAATTTATATAGTAAATTAAAATCATTTTCAACTGATTTTCCATTTTGAAGTGATTCCGCTAACAATGAAATTTCTGCATTTAAAAGAAATAATGGTGGATAATTTATAAATATGTATTATGCAAATTATACAAAATAAATATAAAAATATCTCTCTTGAGACGATTCAATAAATATAAAAAATAAATATAAAAATATATTTTTTGAAGAGATTGATTTAATATAAAAATTTATTCAAGAAATATATTTTTATATTTATTAAAAATAATTTAATAATAATTTAAATTAATAATAAATTATTAAATAATTTAATTTAATAATAAATTTAATTTAATAAATATAAAAATATCTTTCTTGAGATCTTCATATTTATTGTATCTCATCAAGAAAGATATTTTTATATTTATTAAATATAATTTATTATTAAATAAAATTATTTTATACTTGATTATTAATTTAAATTATTTTTATTTTTTCTTGATATTTATTGAATTTCATCAAAAAAGATAATTGTTTTGAAAATAAAAATCTTTTTGTCGTAGAGTTGAGAGAATATAAGAATAAAAAAGTCTATTTTTATGTTATTAATATGAAAATTCAACTAATATTACTAAAATATTATTATTTTAGGATTGGGCTGCCCATGAAATTTATACTTCTATCTGTGAAACAATTCAGATACTATAAAATTAGGTAAACTGGAATGTTTTCTGAATAGCCACACCTCAAGTAAAATATGCTAGATTATAAAGTAAAACATGCTAAATGCTTTTGCATTCACTTAAGTCAACAAACAGAATCTGCCACAAAAACCAATATCATATATTAACTTTATGCCCCGCATACTACGCAAATCCAACCACATTTAAAATCTAAGCAATTCAGTTAACAATTAACTACATTGAGTCAGGACTACCAGGAATATTGCCATTCTCATATAACTGAGTCGAACAATAGTACAAGTTGCAGAGTTGCACTTAAATTCAAGCAGCCTCTGGGCTGAGCTGGCACATTGAATGCGAATCAGCGCCAGCTTTTGTTTATGGGCGGAAATTACATGGCTATCAAAACATAAGCGCAAGTTGAATGCTGTTGCGCTCGGCTCTATGCCAACACCAATGCCAATGCAATTGTCTGCGCTATATCCATCCGATACTCTCACCCTCACCTCATCCATATGCCAATGGCAACCATGTTGCCGCCATGTGCCGGCCTACAGGCCGTATGCAGAATTTTGCATTAATTGTCTAGGTCAGCAGCCACAGCACAGCCAGAGACTCCAAGCAGGAGTCAAGTGTGTGTGTGTGTGTGTGTGTGTGCTATGGCTTCTATGTATGCTTCTCACAATGTGGTTTTTGCTGTTGCTGTTGTTGTTGTTGTTGTCTCCGGCCACCCAAAGTTGTTGATGTGTGAGTGTAAAGTTTGTTTAACTATCACATTAGCAGCTTCAGCTTCTGTTGCACTGATGTGTGACCGTCATGACATATATGAGTTATATTTTGAGAATACTTGAACAGCTTGCTGTTTGGAACTCAAATTAATATGAATATTATTGACAATTGTAGATTTTATTGTTGTAGCATATTATTGTTTAATATTTTATTTAATATTATTTTATTTATTTATTTTTTATTATGTGACATATTTTATTCATATAATTAGTGATACAAATTTCTACTAAGAAAATGAATTGGATTTTGCTGAATATTATTGCAAATATTTTTATAATAAATAAATATAGTAATATTTTTTAGCTCAACAACAATAATATTTAATTTCGATTTAATTTGTCATTGGAATTTTATTGTATTTTATTTTATTTTATTTTATTTATAATATTTTTATCTCATTATCATTAATTCCTTATTACTATTTATTTAATTTTATTAGCATTATTTTAGTTATTTTATTTATTTCTTTATTTTTTATATTTTTTTATTTTTATTTTATTTATATTTTATTTTATTATTATTATTTTTTTATTTCATGATTATAATCATTTAGTATTTAACAATTATTAATATTTATTATTATTATTCTTTTTTTTATTAATTATTGTTTTTAATTAGTTATTTTTTATTTAATTATTATAAATTATTTTTGCACTTATAATTATAATATTTGTTAATTTTTAAAAATTATTATTAAATATATATAAATTTAAAACACACAAAAATAAAGAAGAATAAAATAAAATAATTTCATATTTGATTAAGTTCATCCCACAGCTGCATAAGGGTTAAACAGTACAGTGCAGGCAAATATAATCAACCCAGTGGAAACCCTTAAACTGTTAATGTTTATCGCAACAGTTGCCTAGCAACAACATTAAAGCTTCTTTTTAACTAACAAAAAAGCTCTGCAACATTATACTACCAATTATTTAAAAAAGCTTTAAGCTCTACCTAATTGCCAAGACAATGTTGGGTTGTTAACAAAAGTGAAGTGGTAAGCTTTCGAAGCTGCTGCCAGTGTTTGCATAATAAATTTTTGGTGGCAAACAAATGCAAATCATCTCAACAACAATAATGAAACTTTCTGTGTGGGCTCAGGCAGAAAGTCAAACACATTCCAATAATTTATATACAATATTTACTGCGCTATCAATGCCATTATCAGCAAGCATAACTTACGGTATACACAGACCCACACACACACACACACACACCTCTACAGACACAACAAAAAGTTATTAGCATAAATTCTTAGACCAACATCGCGCATCGAGTTAAGAAGTTGGCCCAGCGCCGGAGAGAGGCCAACAAGTTCGCCACCACAAAAGTCAAAAGTGTTGCCCTTCCCCTGCCCTCCCCTATCTCCTCGCACTACCCAAAAGCCTCATCTCATTTCCACCTCTCAAAGTTGAGCATTTTCCTTTCGCATATTTTTTTTTTTTTTTCTTTGCAGTCCTTTAAACTTTGGCTCGTTTACCTGCGATCGTCTGAGTGCGCGCGCCTCGAGTCGAGTATTTAGAAATTTATTTAAAAGTTGCACCAACTACGCCTGCCGCGTTATACACTCTTTACAGGGTATTGTGCAAATGTGTTGCATGATGAATATATTTTTTTCTGAATGCCTAAAGCAATGAAATAAATAAAATAAAATTTAATAATATATAAATAAACTCCAAAAATAAATAAAATTAAATTAAATATATAAATAACATATTAATATAAAAACAATAAAATTAAACTATATGTAAATAAAATATAAATTAAATAAAATAATTAATAAATATTTGTTATATAAATAATAAAAATACAGAAATTAGCTTGACAAATACGTTTGCTGCAAATAACTAATTTATTTAACATGTTTTGTCAATAAAGAAAATACTCCTGAGACAGATGTTAAAGTTACATTCATAGATGAATAAATAGATATGAAAATAAATAAATAAATATAAAAAAATATATATCATAAATAAATATATGAATATAATAGAAATATGTAAATATAGAAAATAGAAAATATAGAAATAAAATACAAATAAAAAAAAAAACTAAAAAAATATATTAATAAATTTATATAATATAAATATATGTTTTATAAATTTAAAATCGATCAGTAAGCTTTTTTCGATTCTATATAATTATAAAAGTATATAATTGAAATATATAAATATGAATATGAATCTCTGGAAATAATAAAAACAATATTTTTGATCCTAAATTTTATGGAAAAATATGTTTATATCTACATACATATCTACATATATATATATATTGAAACACTTAAAGACAAAAGCCATATGCATTTATTTATCTTTGCTATCACTTTTAAAGCTAACGAGCACAATTTTAAAAGTAATATATTTAACATTTATGTCATATAAAATATATTATATAGCACTTGCAAAAATCCCACTTATGTATGTCTATAATCTGTCTATGTCCACAAGGGTATTATAGCTTCGCCTTGTTAAAGCAAATCTCTCTCTCTCTCTCTCTCTCTCTTTCTCTCGCTCTCTTCTCTCTTTTTCTTGTTGTTGTTATTATTAATATTGTCGTTGTTGTTGCCTTGTTGCGGTTGTTGTTGTCGTTTGTTGCGGCTGCTGTCGCTATTGTTGTTGCTGTTGCTGTTGCTGTTGCTGTTGGTGTTGGCAGCATTTTCGTACGCCCAGTTACACGCATAAATTTTGTTATGGAACTTTTTGCAAGGTTGTACATTGCCGGTTGCTGGTTGCTGGTTGCTGGTTGCACAAGGACTATGTACGAGAGTACGTATACTGTTAGCAGTGAAAGTTTTGACGCAATTTTGTTGTTGTTGTCGTTGTTGTTGTTGTTGTTGTTATACAACGTTTCGTTGGTTTTCTTTAGTTGCTCGTAGTGTTATTGTTAAGGTGGTACAATGCAGGCATGCAAAACTTCAGTTAGATTATGTTACCTGCACCCCGGTATAAAGTCATTGATTGTGTGCCACGAGGCACGAGTATGAACGATATGTCTGCACACACACACACACACATACACATCCTACTTAAACTAGTGATATTATAAAAGAAAAAAAAAACTTTGAAATTGTGAGAGTAGTTGATGAAAGCAACGATTAAGCTTGTGTTGAACTCTAGGTAATGTAGCTTAAAGAGAATATTTGGTATTTGGTAAAAAGTAAGTAGAAGGCTAAGCTACAGATGTGAACAAACTGTTTTAGATATCATTAAATTTTAATTAATTTGCGTAGGTGGAAGACATTTTGAGAAATCATCTTGTTTTGTAATTGATTGTTATTTATTGTTATATTGTTATTTAATGCTGAAAACTATTTATTTCTTTAAGCTAAAAGTCGACATTAGAGTATTCAGTATGTTTCTCTTTTTGTGTTGATTTGATTTGACTGCTGACGAAGCTATTTGAAATTGTTTTTCTACCTTAGTTCTTATTATTTATTTATAGTATCAATGTTCAGTATGATGGTCTGTTTTTGTCCAAGTCGCAAACATAAGATTGAATTAGCAAGAAAAGAAATCATATAACTAAGTGAAAACAAACTGAAAACAACAACATTTTTCTTTAAATAAATTAAAAATTTAGTTTTTTTTTCTAAAAAGAAGTTTGCAAATTAAATTAAGAACGAAAACAAAAACAAGAAATAAAAAATTTAATAATAGAAAAAATAATATATAATACTAATAATAGTAATAATAATAAATAATTGTTTTTTTATAGTTCAATAATTGAAGGTAAAAAATATATAATTAAATTAAAACAATTATAATTAAATATAAAAAATAATAATAAAAATAATAATTTTATAATATTTAATTTTAAAAATTTATTTTAATTTAATAATTAAATTAATTTAATAATTTAAATAATTTAATCAATTTAATAAATTAATAATAACTTGCATGGGAAAACCATTACTAGACTACCGAATCTAAGTAATTTTTATGAATTAATTATTTCCAATTATTTATTTTTGTAAATTATTGGTGACTTTCGAAGAACATATTTAAAAAATGCAGCTGCATTATATTCAATATTTTATTTGAATATTCAAAATAAAATAATAATAACAATAATAATAATCTTCAATTTTAATAACCTTCAATTAAAAAAAAAAAAAAGTTCCAAAGAAAAACTCTGAGCCCTTTTCTTTTCGATTTCAAGGCACTGCCACGCCTCATTCAAATACTAAAAGACTTGCTTGCCTTTCACTCAGCACTTTCCATACATTTCTTTTACGTTTACATCTACAGCTTTTAGTATTTACCATTAATTTATAGCCTCCAGCACGAGCTAGCATAATGCAAACGAGCTCTTAACTCTTCATAAGCTTATACGCATAGTATATGTAGTACTTATGGATGCGAAATGCCCGGGGACATGTTGTACTCAAGTGTTTTGGCCATATTAGACTGTCAGGCTTTAATGCAAATGAAATGCTAGCAAATGCAATGCAATGGCAATGCAATGGCAATGGCTGGGCTGGGCTGAGCTGGGCTGGCCTGCTAAGCCATGGTTAGAACTAACGTGCACTTTCCTTTTTCACATTATCTCCATGACATTATTTTCACTTAAGCCCCGGCAGCCATAAGTTTGGGGCGAACGCAGAACGTAGAACGCAGAATTGTGCACGCAAAAACCTTGTAAACAAATACAATAAATTCCGGGCTTGGAAATTTAACGTACAAAATGCTTGGCAGCCCAGGCACAAACAAACAGGTGTTAATCCAGCCTGGCCAAAAATGTGGCGAGCGGCGAGCGAGAGTAGAGGAAAGACAACGCCGCATACTATGCAACAGCAAAAGCAAAAGTTTAAGCTGCTTGCGGTGAAAGAGAAAGAGTAAGAAAAAAACAAAGAGAGAGAGAAGGAGAGAGAAAGACAGCGAGAGAGTGGGAGCAAAAAGTGAGAGCCGTGCTGAGATAATCATAAAAAATTTGTTGCACACGAAAACAATTGCGCTCATTTGTAGCGTGAACGAGACAGACAAACAATGTTGCAATGCGAGTGAGCGAGAGAAAGAGAACTGAGCAGAGACAGTGAGAGAGAGAGAGAGAGAGACAGAGCAGCGCGCGTTCGTAATTTGCATTAGTTTTGGTTACAAGTTGTTGTCGTTTGTCAGTTGTCCTGGTAACCACTTGCAAGCGTGAGAGAGAGAGAGAGAGAGTTGCTGTTGTTATTATTATTATTTTTGTTATTGTTGTCGTTGTTGTTGTCTAAGCAACTTGAATTGTCATGCATGCATGCAGCTGCTGCAGTTACGTTTTCAGCTCCGTTCCGCTTGTCATTATTTAGTTTTAGCATACGAGCAGCTTTTAAAGGTTATCGCACACATTGGCCACAGAAAAATAAAAGCGAAAAGAAAGGAAAAAAAAAGAATAGAAAAAAAAACTGAAACATAAGCAACAAATATTCGCCGCAAATGCTGGAAACTAAAGCGAAAGCTTTAAATGCAAAGCCAAAGCGAACGCAACAAAAATAAACGGTAATCGGACGAAGGCGAAAAGTAAAGTGTTAGTGCTTGAGTTGTTGTTGTTGTTGTTGTAGTTGTTGTTATTATTA
The DNA here is from genome assembly GCA_035047405.1 of Drosophila stalkeri. Lineage (NCBI taxonomy): Eukaryota > Metazoa > Arthropoda > Insecta > Diptera > Drosophilidae > Drosophila > Drosophila stalkeri. The sequence continues at coordinate 26,482,509 of JAWNPR010000039.1, forward strand.
TTGTTGCTGCTGCTGCTGCTGCTGCTGTTGATGTTCGTGTAAAGGTTAAACGCATCTATATTTTTTTGCATACATCTGCTGACACCGGCATTTTCTCTAAGTGCTCCAGTGAACACGCGCGTGAGTGTGTGTGTGTGTGTGTGTGTGTGTGTGTGTGTGTATGTTTGTTTGTTTATTTGCCTGTGTATTGGTGGCACATGGTGCTGCCGGTAAAAATTCGCGTTGCTATTAGCATTAACAGCGCTGTTAACAGCATTGCCAGCTTTGAAAAAAAAGAAGCCAAACAATGTTAAATGTGAGTTATTGTGAAGAGTCCTTCGCAAACAAGCGCTATTTGAGAAATTTTAGCAATTGAAACTTTAGGCAACTTTTGGCTAACTAATTTCTAGAACTAACTAGCGTAATAATATAAAATATTCGTATACATAAGTATATGTACAAATAAATGAACATATAACATAAAGTAATAATGTGTGTATATTCAAATGTATGAAAATATGTATAACATAAATTCTTACATTCATATAGGTAATGGGTTATAGAGGTAGAGTTCCTATATCTTACATTTGCCATTAATTAATGAACAATATTATTAATATTAAAAAAAAATTAAGTTTGTAGCTTTCTATTTAGACTTTATGCCGCCAAAATCGACAAATTGCTCATAGTGGCATGTAGAAATGAATATATTAGATAGTAAAATGTAATAGAGGATAATAAATATATATATATATATATATATATATATATATATATATTTTGTATTTTTTTTTTTTTTTACTTTTAACTTTTCAAGTATATACAATTCAAATCAATTTTTAAGCTTACAAAATAGCTGTTTTATAATTAATTTTATGAAACTGTTAAAAATTAAGCATCTTTTTCTTGCTCACTAAAATACACACACTTTAACTAATATAATTATATATAAATATTGGAAAAAAAATATTTGAAGTAGCATTGACAACAAAATTATGGATAAACTCAGTCTTTTCATTAAGTTTATTTTATTAAAATTATTCAATTGATAAACTCAATTTTTTTGTTTAATTTTAATTTTTTTTTTTAGGTTTAACATATATTGTTATAAATTTTAAATGTTGGATATTGAGTTACTAAATATTTTTTTAATATTTAATGCTCAGGCGCTTTACTATTGTTATGACCGCAGACTAATCTATATGTTATATAACTTGATTTTTTTATTTTTTTTTTTTTTTTTGTTTTCTTATATAGTAAAGTTATTTAAATACTTACATTATATTGAGCAATAGTTCAAATATAAACTATAACATATAATTATTAATTTTCACCGATTTAAGTTTAAGCCCTGAACTTGAACTAAAATTGATGTTTTATAAAGGCGGCAATCAGTTTAAATATTCATTTATATTTTATTGAACAGAGGAAATGTCTTTAGATATTTACATAGCATCCAATTTACTTTTCCGTGTATACCATTTAAATATTTCAGTATCAACTAAATGTGGAATATAATAAACACAAAATTCCGGGTATACGGAAATAAACGTAAGCTGAGAAGCGTTTCTAATTGATAGTATTGTATAAAAATAATTTCTCTATTCAGGGTGGACTTGACATTTTGAATATATATACTAAATTTATTCCTAACTTAATAAGCATTGGGAATGACTATATCAGAAATAAATATATTTTCAATTAATATAATATTAGATATTATTATTTTATTTATTATTATATATATTTTTGTTTAATTTTTATTAAATTATCTTTATCTTCAATACAATACATATTATTTATCATATGGAAGTTGAGTTTTTATTAATGCAAGCTATGTTACTTTGACTTCCTCTACAGAGCTATTATAATGATTATAATATTATCTACCTACACTGTTGCATGCATCAATCAAATAAAAAATATATATTCTACAGTTTTACAGCTATTTGAAGCATTGTTGTTAAATTGCAAATATACTGAAAATTAGATGTATATGTTTCTTCTGTAGCTATAATTTTAATTATAATAGTAATATGATATAGATTTAATTATAAGTCATATGAATATGTAGATTGGAACTTGACAGATTTAAATTAATAGCGAAAATCTAGACAATTGAAAATTTTTATTAAATTTAGATTTGAAAGAAAAAATGTTATATAAATTCAGTTATTTTTTTTTATTTATGCATAATTAATGTGTAATATGCAGTCGTTTGTGTTCGTATTTTGATGAATTATTTTATTTCATTTTTTGTCCACGCTTGCCCATGTTTAATTAATCGATATCTTTATTCGTTGTCTATTCATTGTAGGCACGAGCTTTAATTAACATTCAGGATAATTGATTTGACCTTGCAGATATCACACCTTTTATATGAGCACGTTTTGACCTTGCTGATTTATCAATGTAATAGCAGCTTTTGAATAATGGAGAGTATAATAATAGCGATCATAGACATATAAATCTAGATTTATCAAGAAAAAAAAAAGTAAGGCCAAACAGTTATCTATCGAAATTATGTCAGTTGAACAAATGTTAAGATAATCGTCGTAGCCCCCATTTAAAGCGCATTAAAACGTATATCTGTGCCCATTTCTATGGCAATACGCAGTGGCTCATAAAATTATTATGAATATTCCCAAAATCCAATTCTTATTTGCTGGGCAACGCCAAATCAAGGCGTATAGAAACTTAGCTGTGCACATGTTCACCGAACTTTGCCGCTGTTTTTTTTTTTTTCTATTTTTTTTTCTTTTGTTTGTTTTTAATGACAATGGATTGACAACGCAAAACACAAACACAAGCTACAGCCTATAACAACACTATTAATAACTTAAATACAGCTAAAGCAACAGCTACAACAACAACAATCCTGTGCCCCCCTCACCCAAAAGGCAAACTGAAACGCGTTGCCCATGTCAACCGGCGCTGACACCCCAACAAACTCCCTTCCGCTCCTTTAGACACGCTTGTCGGCGTTTTCAATGCCGCCGCACTGAAGATTCCGGCTACGACTCCGGCGTACTATAAACAAACTTTGTTAACATTTCGCAGTCGACCGACAAACCGATTTGCCGCGTCATTTTCGAGACACGCGTGTGAAACCCAATCAAAAGTAATAAAAAAACAAAATAAAAACAAATTAAAATAAATTAAAAATCAACTAAAATGTCGGCAAAACTAGTTGCAAATTATAATTAACAGCTAAAAAGAAGTAAAAAAAAAAAAAAGCACATAAGAAATCATATTTAAAAGGCAATTTAACGCTGTGCACACTAAAACGTCTATGGACAAATGGTTTGGAGAGAAACGTCTATGGCTGTTTGGTAATCATCTTCCACTTCTGCCCAGAAGGTGAGTCGATAATTTAATTAAAAAAGTTTGTGCTACAACATTTAGTAGTAGAAACCCCATTTCTATATACTTGATATGCTCGAATTTCATTGTCAAGTTGTAGATTGGCGCAGTGATAATTGCCAATGCAGCCTAATAGGCCCTGACTTTGTTTAGCTTTAACCTTAGACAGTTGCCTTACATCAAAAGTTAAAGTCGATCAAGAGCGTATATAAATACTTGAAATATATGAAATTCTATAGCTGGCTATAAATATATTTGATTTATTTAATCAAATTGAGTGAAATGTAATTTTATAAGAAAATTATGACGGGATAATGAGTGTTTATCAACTAGAATAAATATATGTTTAACAATAAAAGGCAAAAATTAATGTATGTATATATAAATAATGTGTACCTTTTGGGTGCCACGCGTTTGGAAAAATTAATATTTTTATGTGATGTCAAGTGCAGCTCATTCAATTTCAATTAATAATAAAATATATTTCAAAATGCATACAAATGCATACGAGTATAAATTTTGTATAAGTTCAAGTGAATCTTCAAAGCAGCGGCTTAGAGCAGAGTGCTTTATATGGGAGTGTACTTCACATCCATTCATAATTAATTAATATTTAAGTCAAAATATTGCTATCATTTATGCACAAACTTAAATTTAAGTTATTTATACATTTTTTTTCATAATATTTTTATTATATATTATTTTAAAGTAAGTTCTTATTAATTTTTAAACAAATTAAAAAAATTGCTTTAATTGCAGAAACAAATATTACAAATACCATAAATTGTGAAAATATATTTGTCTTCAGTGGTTTATTTTAGAAGCTTTATAATTACTTTAAAATGCTAATTAAAAATTATATTAAAATGGAAAAATTAAATTAAAAAAATAACGTTTGTTATAAAATACTTTAATTGAATTTTATGAATAAATAATATCAATAATTATGTAGTTTTATATATTTTTAAAATTAATTGAAAATTCATTTTAAATTGTTTTCATATTAATATATTTATTCATATATTTGTATATTTATTCATTAGCTTTACTTAATTTATACGTCATAAGCAATTAATTAATACATATGAATATATTTATTAAAATTAAACTATTCAAAACTTTAATTTGATAGGCAATGACTTAAATGACACATAACTAATAATTAATTAAAACAAATTTATTAACAAAAAAATATTTGTTATTTTTTTGTAATATATTAGTATGTTTGTTTATATTCAGCCAATAATAATTTAAATATTTTTTTAAAATTAAATATGCTTATTATGATTTTTAAAACTCAAATTTTCATTAGTTTTGATTTGCCTGACCAATGAACACACTTCTCGCGATTATACGCCAATATTTGATAAATATTTCGTAGATAGCCAAAAAATTACTGCAAATATTTGAAGCTCTGGGTAAAGCAGACTCGTTAAGCAGAATGCTTAAAATGATTTCAATCAATGTGAATATATATATATATATAAAACTTACAGCGCGAACTGCATGGAAAATATTTGCCATATTTTTTTTTTCGTGTCCCGCCCGCAGTTTTTATGCAGAAGCGAGCGTTCACAAATGGCGTTGACATGTGTGCGGCGCAAAGGTTTGGCCCGGATGGTTGGCCGGGCTGGGTCGACGAGCAGGAAAAAGAAGCAGCAGTTGAAGAAGAAGCATTAAAAACCGCTAAATCATCCGCTGCCGCTGCCAATAAGTATGCAATATTCCTTTTGAGCTGTTTGTCTGGCTGTCAGTCGACTCCCAGATAGGAACTCTGCCTCACACTCTCACTCTCTCCCTCTCTCTCTCTCTCTCTGGCTCCCTCTGTCGCTGTGTCTTCTCCCACATCGGGAAACCAAACAAAAAAGTCAAACAAAGCGATGGACGCATATCAATGCAATTTGATGTCTGTGTACTTTTTTTCTACATTTTTTTATTTTTTTATTTTTCAGATATATTTTTATACCAAGAAGGGGTGAAATGGAGGGAGGGAAAAGTTTGAAAAAAAAAGGGGGGCGGGGGGGAAAAAGGGGAAATTTTAGTTTTGTGGTCAGTTTTTTTTGTTTTTTTATTTTTTATTTAAAATAGAAAATTTTTTTGTGTGTTTTGGTTTGTTTTGGTTATTTTTTTTTTTTGGTTTTGGGGTTTGTTTTTTTGGGGCCCTAAAAAAATTTATATGGTTTGGAATATAATTTTATAATTATTATTTTGGGTAAGGCCGGGGGGTGGGGGGGGGTGCGTTTTTTTATGTGTGTGAGAAGATTTTTTTTTTTTTTTGTTGGGGGGGGGGGTGGGTGTGTGGTCTGTGTTTTCTTTATTTTTTTTTGCGCATATTCCTTTTGATTGAATTTCAATTTGATTGCAGTTTTTTGCGGGTTCAGTCTGAGGTTCGTTTCACGCTCAGGGTTTTTGCAATAGTTGGTTGAATAGTTGGTTGCTCGTTTGTTTAGGTTTTGTTGGTTAATATTTGGATTTGTTGCTTTTGATGTGGCTCATTTTGTTGTCAGCATTGGCAGCTAATTGAAGAGTTTGAGCACGAGTTTTGTCGTGGCTTTATTTTTCTCTTTTTTTTTTATGGCAACTTAATTTGTGGGCCTGGCAAATTGCATGAATTAGTCTAATGGGAAATTGATTGCACAGCGCTGATTTTATTTAAAGTGTTGTAAATAAAAGTGATTACAAATTAATTAAGCAATTTAATTATAGTCAACTTTGACAGTATTAAATAGTTTTTGCTTTCAAAACTATTTAAATACAAAATTATTGTAATAAAAGCCAACTACAATTCTTAACATATTTAATTCAATACAAATGAAATTCCATAAATTCATTATGGTATTTAATTTGTTCGAGAACTTTTTTCGTGATACCTTGATGAAATATTGATTCATTTAATGCAAAAAAAAATCCATATATGCATAATTATATTTATTTAAGGCTTGATGGCATTTATCAAGAATTCAAGAATTTTGGTAACGTAAACTTTAAAGGAATTCCATATATATTATTGGTTTTACGAACTTACAATAAAAGAATTTAATTATTAAAAATTATATTGGAATTGGTGTGTCATCAAATATTTTATAACAATTTTAATTTACATATACATTTTTTATATATAATTACATTTAAATTTTTCCAATTTTTTTATCTACATTTTTTTAGTAATTGTATTACATTTGGGTTTTTTTTTTCAAGAATAAGTATAATATAGCAGTATGAAAATCAGAACCGTTTGAAAATCAGAGCATATTTTGTATAATTTTTTATTATTATTATTATTTATATTTTTTTACTTTTATTTTATTTATTTTTATTTTATTATTATTTTTTTTATTTATTTTACTTTATTTTATTTTTAGGGTTAAGAAACTATTTAAATATAATTTCTGTAAATAAAAAAAAATTTCAAGCGTCATTCAGAATTAAATTAAATTCGAAAGAAATATATTTTTAAATATATGTGCATTTTGTAAAAACTCTTGAATAGCCTGTCAGTTGTATGGGTTCATTTACTCAAAGCATCTTCTACATGTTTGCTAAAAAGAATTTCACAAGAATTTATTTTTTACAAATAAAATAAAATATATACATAATGCTAATAAAGCTGTCTGATTGACAACAGTATTTTGTTCGCTATAGAGCAGTTCAACTGTATACATACATACATATACTATATATATATATATATATATATATATATATATATATATATATTTTTTTTTTTTTTTTTTTTTTTTTTTTTTTTTTTTTTGTATTTCTTGCTCGATATTAACTTTGATTTCAACTCAACATATAAGTAGCTGCATTCTCAACACATTCACGCCATGATTTTCATATTCAGAGTCGCAAAGCAATTCCATTTCACTTCACACTCAGCACATCCCTTCAATATTGGCTCGACTCCCTTCCCCAACTGCGTCGGTTGCCTTTGCTGCTTTGGACTTTCATGAATTGCATTTTGCATGCGCTGTTTTTCCCTTGAATCTGTTTTTTCCTCTTCTTTTTTTATCCCTCCTATGTCGACTGCCTCACTCACAACTCTCGCTCCCCTCTCTCTCTCTCTCTCTGGCAACCAGGCCGGCAGGCGGCAGGCGGCAGGTGGAAGCCACTTTTGCTGTCTGATTCATTTGCATGCCGGCTACTTCTACTTCTGTGTAGCAGCTGTTTAGTGACCCCAAAAAAAAAATAGTGAAATGGCGACGATGCCAGCACGAAACACGTCATAGCCAAAGCATCAAACACCTGGGCCGTTGTCAGCAGGTTCAATAGAGAGGAGGGTTGCAGAAGGGCTAAGGCAGCTTGGAAAATGGCAAGTCGTGCATTAAATATGCAACATGTCCAATGCATTTTAAAACACACACACACACACATACACCTTCTATATCTATATATCCCCATATCGATAAAATAGATAGAGCAATGGCGTAGTCTACATTTCGCGCTGCTGTGGTGCAAACGTGTCTTATTCTAGCCGTTCGCGTTGAAATAATAATGTTTCACAATTATTATATACCGCAGGCGTTTCAAGACTCATTTCTCTATCGGCTCATACAAAAGATACAGGTGTGCCAGGAGCCAGCTCTAAATGCCAGACAACAGCAACCACAGCACTACAGGTAGGTCGAAGTTTGAAGCGAATGCAAACTTTTGCCATTGGCTTACTCGTAATTAGCTTGGTTAACTTTTGGGGCCGTTATGGCCAAAGCTCCTTGTGCCTAAACCGAAAGTGAAAAATGTTGTGCAGAAAGAGAAAACTTTTGCGCCCAATGACATTTAATCCGGGCACTCATACCCGTGCCACGCCCATTTAGTCATGCTGTCCTTGGCCTTTCAGCCAACGGCCCTACGCATGCCGTGTTGTCTGCAGCCCGCAAAGTATGCAATACTTTTCGCTTCTTCTCGCTTCGATTTTAGTGCCGTGCGTGTACTATGTGCTATGTGCTGCACATTTGGAATTAATAGCTTGTTATTTATTGCACTTTTGCCCACGTCAAGGCCACGTCAACTAACCCTTCGCCTCCATTGCCACTTTCAGCTAACCAAATACCCTTTCCATTTCCATAAATTCGCATATTCGCAACGTTGCCAATTTTCACCGTCACTATCTGCCGCATATGGAGCAATGTAACAAATACAAATGTGGCAATAACACGCACTCGACTGCGTAATGCCCGTTCAAGGTGTGAAAGAAGAAGATCAAATGGCAAAACTTTTGCCACGCCTCCTCTTTTGTTTGGGCAGGTGCTTGAGAGGTTTATACTTGAACCGTTGTGAAACTAGGTTCACCTTTTAAAAAGATATTTATTAATTACAAATTAAAAAAGACACAGTTTGAATAATTGTCACTAATTAAAATTTAAACATTTTTACTATCAAATTCTGAAATTTTTAATATATATTATTAACATTTTTTTTTTAATTTTTTATTTAATTATTTAAAAAACTTTTTAAATCTTAAATTTTGTTAAATTAAATTGTTAACGTTTTTAATTGTATAAATAAAATAAAATATCAATTAATTAAAATTTTAAGATTCTAAAATTGTTAATATGCATTTATCAATCCGCTATACATTGGATTCTTAATTGTATTGATAAAAAAATGTTTAAATTTGATGTTTTATAAATTTTTAAATTTTTAAAAATATAAATAACATGATTGATATATATGATTAATATCTATCAATCAATCCATTTATCAATCTATCTATTTCAATTTTTAAGAAATATATTCCTTTTACATTTTATTATTCTTATTCATTCGAATTCAATTTTCCTAACCTTAATTTATAAACTAACTTTAATTTATAATTAAAGGAATCCATATACAATTTATTTAGCTTATTTTCTGTTTTGTTATTTCCAGTTTCGAGCTTCAATAACAATGAAAACAATTGAAATAATATTACTTAAAGAAAATCTAAATAAAATCTAAATAAAATCTTTTAAGCTCTCAAACATCAAATCTACATCACTACAAAAAAAAAACCATGCAAATCCATATACTCTTTATTCCACTTTTCCGAACGTGTATATAAGTAAACTTTTTGCCAAGCATATTTATTTATATTCTCACCACTTGAGCAAAAACTTTTGCGTTCTGCAGATTATTTTTAAGCCAACCGACTTTCTTTTTTTGGCTCTAACAAAAACGTGTAGAATATTTTGGCTGAAAGGTCAGTTAGATGAGGCTTTGTTTAAACTTTAAATGTTACGTGCTGCACAAATTGGGAGTATTTCAAATATTCAAATATAGTGAAAAGTTTTGCAACCCAGCAGTATGCTAATTGCAACCAGAATCAAATTTAGTTTTATTCTAAATAGTTGGATTTTTGCAAGTTCGAATTCCATTGATATAGGAAATTATTTAGAGAGCAAATTATTTGTAGTCAATTTCGGAATTTCACAGCACAATAGATGAGAGTCAATCCACCAAATATGGAATTTAAAATATAAAATATAAAATATAAAATATAAAAAATAAAATATAAAATATAAAATATAAAATATAAAATATAAAATATAAAATATAAAATATAAAATATAAAATAAAAAATATAAAATATAAAATATAAAATATAAAATATAAAATATAAAATATAAAATATAAAATATAAAATATAAAATATAAAATATAAAATATAAAATATAAAATATAAAATATAAAATATAAAATATAAAATATAAAATATAAAATATAAAATATAAAATATAAAATATAAAATATAAAATATAAAATATAAAATATAAAATATAAAATATAAAATATAAAATATAAAATATAAAATATAAAATATAAAATATAAAATATAAAATATAAAATATAAAATATAAAATATAAAATATAAAATATAAAATATAAAATATAAAATATAAAATATAAAATATAAAATATAAAATATAAAATATAAAATATAAAATATAAAATATAAAATATAAAAATATAAAATATAAAATATAAAATATAAAATATAAAATATAAAATATAAAATATAAAATATAAAATATAAAATATAAAATATAAAATATAAAATATAAAATATAAAATATAAAATATAAAATATAAAATATAAAATATAAAATATAAAATATAAAATATAAAATATAAAATATAAAATATAAAATATAAAATATAAAATATAAAATATAAAATATAAAATATAAAATATAAAATATAAAATATAAAATATAAAATATAAAATATAAAATATAAAATATAAAATATAAAATATAAAATATAAAATATAAAATATAAAATATAAAATATAAAATATAAAATATAAAATATAAAATATAAAATATAAAACATAAAATATAAAATATAAAACATAAAATATACAGATTTAAAAACATTACTAGATATCTTCTTCATAAAAATTTTTATTAAAATACGATAAAATAATTTTGCAAATAACTTTATAAAAAAATGAGATATTCTTCATTGAAATATGTGCCTACATCTCCATAGTATTTCCCCTAAATTTTTATAACAAATATTTAACTTAAATTATTACAACAAATATTTGACTTAAATTATTATAACTCCGTCTCTCTCTTTCTCACTCTCACATAAGACGTCATACTTATATACAAGTGCCTCTACCAATTACACCATCCAATTAAGTAACCAGCTTACAAATTCATTGTTAGCTTCAGTCAATTATTACCTCCTGCTGCAGACATCACTCACTCGCCCGGATTACCCGCCGATTCTGTAATACACAAACAATCAATAATAATAAGAACAATAGGTCCGGCTGGCCACTTGACCAAAAGTTGAACAGCCGCTGGCCAAGTGCCGAATATTGAACCCAGCTCAAAGGGAACAATGCTGTGTGGTCGAAAATCTCGAACTTTCATTGGTATGGGTGTTAAGAATATAATTAAGAGCCATGAAAACGCCTTCAATTACACGTAAAAAAATGGTAGAAAAATCACAACAAATGCTCTGGCACAAACAAAACAATGTAAAAATAGCCACGAAAATCGGAAGAGTGTCCACAACACGATTCGCGTATAATTATGCAAATTGAATTGCGCGAATCGCTTGTGTGCCTGTACAACTGGCCCCCCCATAGATATCGTTAGTTCAGGAAAAAAAATACATTCACACACATGCAAAAAGGTCAAAAGCCGTCCAGCATATTGGCGAAATTAGAGAGCTCAGGCAACAGGAATTAAGCAGACTTTTCATTTACCACTACTATTCTCTCACTCACTCTCTCTCTCTCTCTCTCTCACTCTGACTCTCTCGCTCTCTCTTCCCCTCGTGTGCGTGACATTGTTTAGTAATTCATTTCAGTAGGATTTCAATGCATTTCTGAGTATATACTAGTTAACGCTTAGTTAATGCCACACGCAAACGTAGAACCAAAAAGGCGGAAGCGCCAATGTCCAATGCGGCGTATGTGCAATGTCCGCAAATGCAATCGAGTTTCCCTACTCCCATATTTCGTTTGTTGTGTTTGTGTTTTTTTTTTCTGACTTATTCGCGTGCCCGTTCTTGGCGTGTTGGCCATTTGGCTGGCTTGGCCAAATGTTTGGGCCAGAACTTCAACTTCAGTCATTTGCCGGCTCTTGGCGTTTCGACATCGTCTCGTGCTCCGACATTTTATGTGCTAACCTCGTTCTCACTATTCACTGTGTTGTCTTTATTGTCTTTACCATAGAGTGCAAGGTGATAAAAAGAAAAGAAAGAGGAAAACCCAAATACACATATTGATATTACGACATTCACCATGAAAATGTTTGAAATATCCAAACTATTTTCGCTGCGAAGGTAAGACAAAGCATTTAATGTAGACAAAATTCCTAGAATTTTCTGCAAAGTGTTTCAGTTTTGAGACCTTGTAGACACTCTCTATAAATAATGCGATACTAGCCATGCACAGCTGCTTAATTAATAAATTAATTATTTAATTAAAAGTGCACAACTTCTTAAACAATTGTCTGTGAGTTGGGGGTGTTTGAATATCAGAGATTTTTTTTTTAAATATGCTCTAAAAAATATAAATAATATAATACATAAAAAAAAAGAAAAAGAAATCAAGAAAAATATACAAAAATTTATTAAAAGCAAAATATTCTAAGAAATTTGGTTACTTGAAGCTATAAATTTTTAATTAAAATAAAAAGCAATAATCTAATAGAAAATTCAAACAAAATAAGATAAGGAGAGGAGGATACTGTTCATAAATATATAAATAATTATGAATTGTTTCTTTATCTTGGTTTCAATACTGAAGTGATATTTTGCGTTTTACAAAATAAGTAGCATAGATAGGCGTTTATTGACAAAGCAAATATTACTGTATTGAAAGAAAAGAATATTTGATTCAGTTAAAAATTTAGCAGTGAGAGCAGAAAATGTTCTAAAAAATTTTATAAAAATACTGATAAATTAAATATTAAATTAAAGCATGTTTATATAAAATTAGAAAGTTAATAGAAAATATTAAATATTTTTTATAACTACAAAATATTAAATGTTATCTTTAAGAAGATTAATTTTTTATTTCCTTTCAAAATAGTTGGAATTGAATATATTGAATATAAAAAAATTGAATAAATAATATTGAATTTCTATTATACTAGGTGTATGTATGGCAAATATATATAAAAACAAAATTAGATTATCTTTCATAATAAATTGTACACATCCTTTTCATGTCAGTTTAATTTCAAATATATTTTAAACATTTGCTTAAATTCAATATATTTCTATTTATTTTTGTCGTTAGAAGAATAAAACATAGTTAATTTTGGGACTACTATTAAATATTCAATGTTAACGGAGAACGTAAATGGTGTGCTATCCTAACGAAGCGCCGTATATTTCACAAAATTTAATAATTATATTTTTAGCAAATGTATTTTGCCCAAATATATTTAAAAGGGCAGAGCTACACAAGCATAGGAGTACATAAATATTCGGCTGCCAAGCAAGCGCATAAAATGATAGATGAACAGAGGTTTTTTCTTTTGCCTATTGAGTTTTTGAGTTGAGAAATATCAATAACGATTAATAGAGAAAAGTTAATGTTAAAAGTGTTAATTAAGGCTCAAGCATTGCCTTTTTATAGTTAGATACTAAATAATTAAAAATTAAATGGAACATATAATAATTTCTAAATTCATGTAAGGAATATACAAATATTTAGGAAAAACTTTCTATTTGAAATATTCCATATTTGTATACTTTATGTGATTGCTTCAATTTAAAAAGAAAAAATCATTAAAACATCATAAAGCTTCAAAAATCCAGTTATAAATTTAAATTCAAATCACTAAAATTATAAAGTAACTAATTTTCTATTAAATATAAGAATATAACACGAGAAATGACAATCTCCACACGCTGGGCAGGGTATTTCCAAGTCGAATACTTGTTATTTATACCCTGAGCCCATTGAAAATGGGAAATCGGGGTATAATGGTTTTGTTAAAAGTATGTAACAGACAGAAGGAGGCGTGGCAGACCCCACAAAGTATATATATTCTTGATCAGGGTGACGAGAAAAGTCGATATAGCCCAATCCGTCTGTCCGTCCGTATGTATGAACCCGTCGATCTCAGCAACTATAAGAGCTAGAGACTTCATTCTTTTTTTGTTAGGTCCGTGTATTGCACGCGGTATACGAGTTTGTTTCAGAAAATCTATAACTTTGTTCGTTTCAGAGTTATCGATTATAACATTTATCGAGAATCAGTTATAAAATTATATCTCGCTCATCTTTAGAGTTAGAGTTTCCAAGTCTTCTGCATGTATATAGATATTAATTTAATATAATTTCGGTTTTTGTTAGATTTTGAATACCGGGAAAATTCGCCCCCATCCCCCAAATTTGGGAAAAAAATGTAATAGGCACATTTTAGTGCTATTATTATTTTCTGGCGATAGTCCATCTAGAAATGGATTTATAAGTGTCTAAAGATCAGCTCATCCCAGCCCCAACCGTCGGCAGCAACTGCGCGGTTAGCAGAGCGCTCGCTTATACGTGCGTAAAGAAGAAGAGTATCATATTTTTATTGCAGGGCTCAGGGTATCTCGTAGTCGAGCCGTCTCGACTACAGATTTCTTACTTGTTTATGCTTCAAATTGTTAATTATTAACAACTTAACAATTGCATTCCTCATAATTGCAATTCAACAATTGCTCATTACGACTTTTTGAAATATCAAATGTATATTTAATCAGTCGAAATACAGTTTTGATCTCTTGCATTAACTATTTATTTCTCAATTAGTTTGTTGCACGTTCAATTTGTGAAGCACACTTTATGAACCTTAATTCCAAGACTCAGCCATAATATTTCAGCGCATTATGGCCATAATTGCACACTGAAAATGCCAGACATTAATAAATCACATTGCCTTGGATAAGGCACACTGCAAAGAGCTTCATTCACGCCCCCCCCTCGCTTCCTTATCTAGGCGAGACTAGGGAGGGACAAGTCGTTTGTACTGCTGCACCAGTTTGCAGGTCTTTCTCCAGTTCAGTCTACTTTCCGGCTGAGTCAAGAAAATATCACGTGTAGCACAGTTATGGGAGTGTACGCCCACAGTTCCCGTTTTAGCGAGCTAACCTCAAAAGGTACGCCTCAAATGCTTTCCGCTAGTAAAACAAACACTCAAACATACAACAAGGGGGGAGAGTTTTGGTTAGAGAGTTAACTCTAACATGAGAACACATGAGAAACTTCTTGAACAGAAAACACGACAACAACAGCGAAACAAAAAAAAAAAAATTGAAACAACTTCGAAGCACTGCGCATGGTTTGCTTTTGTTGTGGTTTTTTGCTTTGTTAACTTTCGGTCGCATTGCTATGACATTGGCGGCTCCCCAGTCGAGGCGAGGGAGACGTACGGAGTTGGACAAAAAAAAAAAAGTAAAAAATATATACATACATATATGGGGGAGCCCTTCAAGCCGGGCCAAAAGTCCAGGCAATCAGTCGTTGGTTGTCAGTCAAACAAACCGCTCTCTCTCGTACAGGTCGCACGCCTTTGACGACCTTACCAAGAAAGAAAGAACAAAGCGAAATATATTGATCGGTATATTAAGACAAATACCACATCAATTAGCCCATGGTGTGTATGAAAGGCTACAAAATTTGTGCTCAATTGCATTCATTTAGAAATTGCATATGTAAAATTCTCATCAAATTTATTATTCCACTCCACTTCTCACTGCAATGCAAATTCATAAAAATAAAACTAGTGGCAAATACGTCAAATTATAGCCAGATGGATACCCAATAGGTAAGTGATTCGTTTGACAATTCCCAAGCCTTAATTCCTGTCTTCGTTCTATGCTATATTTTCTTTCTATTATATTTTTTTTTTTTATTTACTTTGTTTGTATATTATTTTTGTTGTTCCATTTGCACTTGTTCCTTGTCTCCGCCCACACATGAATATTTAATTTGATTGCATTTTCCATGTTTATGTGCCGCACACATGTTTCCGTTGGCTCGCAATCCAATAGAAAGTTCAGTTACCTCGGTCCTGCCTGACATTGAAACGCCAGCTAAATGTTGGTTTTATTTTTCCAAAGCTTATCAAACATAAAACATCAGCAAAAAAATCCTAAAGTTGCATGCAGCGAACGCCATTTTGATGGAAAAGGACACGCATTAGCATTGCTTAGCCAGCAAATCGATTTTAGCTACCTTCTTCCTGTTGTAGACTGAGACACATTATTATTAGTGGGTGACAGCCGAACAACTACCATTAACATTAACATTTACTATTTCTATTGATTTCTGTCTTATGGATAATTATATAGAACGTTCTCTACTTATAAATAGTAAGCTGGTGAAAATAAATTTTCTTTGCTATTTTTGGCAAGGTTAAAGCTTAAAGTTTTCAGTCAAGCGTAGTTGATATTTTTTTTTTTTTTGGTTCTCGAATTTCCAAGTCCATTAACTACATAATATTTCAAAAAAATTCAAATGAATAAATATTGAGAGCGTGAGTAAAAGATTATAAAAATGTTTGAGAAATAGAGAGATAGAAAGCAAGAAAAAAAAACAGAGAGAGAGAGAGAGAGAGATAGACAGTGCGTGAGAGAGACAGAGTAAGGGAGAGAGCGAGATAGACTGCTTGAGAGACAAAGTAAGAGAGAGAGATAGACTGCATGAGAGAGACAGAGTAAGAGAACTAAAGAGAGAGAAAGAAAAAGAGAGAGAGAGAGAGAGAGAGAGAAAGAGATATAGACTGCGTGAGAGACAAAGTAAGATAGACAGAGAGAGAGAGAGAGAGAGGAGAGAGAAAAGAAGATATAGAGCTGGAGATGCAGGGTAAGGGTGGAGAGAGAGAGAGAGAGAGAGAGTGCGTGAGAGATAGAATAAGAGAGAGATAGAGGGAGAGAGATATAGATAGAGGGAAAGAGATAGAGCGCGTGAAAGGCTTAGTTTAGATTAAATTATAGACAGACACAGATAAAGACCTACATTAAATGAGAAATCACAGATATGTATATACGATGACAGAAAAAAACAAACAAGGCGTGAGAAATTGCGATAATATATACATATTGCATTTAAATGTGCTGCATAGCAAAGGATATTAAATAAAACTATTTATACAATTATCTATATATATGTATAACCACATAACACTTAAAGAAAAAAGCATTTGAAGTCTCTTTATAAAGCCATACGAACTGACGAATAGAGTTGTTTAAATATAAAGATAAGAGACAATGGGGCAATGAATGAATGTTAATTTTAGAGATGGAGTGAATGATTATTAAATAAATAAATTGCAAAGCAAAACATGAAAACAACAAACATATTAATAGAATATATAATATAATATAATATAATATAATATAATATAATATAATATAATATAATATAATATAATATAATATAATATAATATAATATAATATAATATAATATAATATATAAATGTTTATTAACATTAAAATACAGAAAACATTCAAATTAAAAAGAAAAAAGCAATTTAAAAATTTCAAACATGAATATTAAGTTTTATAAAAATATCTATATTTCTATTATGCAGTCTATTATTAACAATAGGCAAATATTCTAAAATTAACAAAAACTACAAATAAAATAGTCGAATGGTTTGTGCTCTAATGAGTCGAATCCATATATTTTTTATTTACAGACCTAGCTATTAAATTATAGAATATTACCTATAACTGCATTTAACACTTAAAAGGAGAGTTACAAAACCTTTACGACTACGACGATATAGGAATTTCCCTTTAAATATATGCCAATTTTCTAATATATCATAAATGTTGCCAATCAAGCCAAATGCATTTTTATTATTTCTATGAATTTAATTATAAATTAAAAATATTTTTAGCACCAAATTCTTGTATTTTCCCTACTTTTGCTTCACAAATGCATTCACTGTCATTTAAATAACTCATTAAAACCTTTTTCTAATCTCATTCGTTTTCGTTGCAAAAGAAATTCATCAAAAAAAAAAAAAAGCAAAAACAATCTAACACAATCAGAATCGTAAATCAGAGCAAAATCAACTTTTGGACAAAAATTGAAAATGAAAAAAATTGAAAATCTGTAAATAGTCAAAGAATATCAAGTCAATGAACACCGCTCATATATCAATATATATGTATATGCCACATACATACACATATGTGACTCTGATCTCTCATGTGTTCGTGTCAAGCAAATAGCATCATAAACATTCTATGTGCTCAATGCAAAGCAATGCGTCGTGCAAACATCAAACGTGGTCAATGTTTGAGTCTAAGGTAAAGCAAAATTATTCAAATCTAAATGTCTAACTAATCAATATTTATTATATGTATGTAATGTATGTATATATCTGTAAATGATTTAGATAATTTTCCATTTTAATTGATATTTAAATCAATTTCAGACCACAAGGTAGCAGCAAAATGGATCGCTATGAGAAGCTCAGTCGCCTAGGCGAAGGCTCCTACGGTGTTGTCTACAAATGTCGAGATCGGGAAACGGGCGCACTGGTCGCTGTCAAAAGATTTGTAGAGTCTGAGGACGATCCAGCCATAAGGAAAATAGCATTGCGAGAGATAAGGCTGCTGAAGGTATGTATTATATTGTCTATGAAATTATTATTATAGAAATTGAAAAAATATATTATACATATATTTTATAATGTATTTATATATAAAATATCTGATTATGGAAATAGAGAATAATATATTAAACATCAGTTTGTGGGAAAAATATTAAAAAGAAATTTATAAAATTTAACATATATGGATTATATATAAAACATATAATTCATATAAATTATATATAGTTGGAATTTATTAACTTCATGCAATAATTATAATAATTTTTACAGTTAAATGTAATATTTATCAGTTGTTATACCTTGAATATAGTCAAAAGGTGAAATTAGATTGCTTCAGTATGTAACAGGCAGGAGTTATGGAAAACACTTTAAAGTATATATAGTCTTGTCTATGAGCTAAAACTATCTGATCATGCCCATCGTTCTATCTGTCCATTATATATGAATGCATTAATCTCAGAACCTATAAGAGATAGAGACTTGCAAATATATTTTGAGCACTTCTCAATATCTGCACTTTCACTATGTGAAATCTCTCAGAGAGTAATCGATTACTGTCGGTTCAACAACGAGTTTATTCACAATCGGACATCAAACATTTCATCACTAAAGAGATTACATTGCACGTGAGAGTCAATGTGTGCATGCGTATGTGAAAGAGAAGATCCTTTGCAAACATTCTTTATTTTATCTGCTCATTTACTGAACCTCATTGAGCGAGCGTCTATCGTATCGCTTCATAAAAGATACTCCTTAAATGAGCGTTACACGAATAGTTCAACTCAAAACGCTCAACAAAAACTCACAACGAAAAGAATCGAATTCTTATGGTTTCAAAAGTTTAATAAATAGTTATTTGCGAGCTCTATCAAATGAGTTATCATTATCGAATAACAAATATTATATTTTGCACTGTACATTTTTGAAGTGTATTTTATGAAATTTAAATTTAATTGAATTGGATTTTGACTCTTGTCTTTTTTTATACCAGTTAGAAATTTCAAAATTCTTATGCGACGGATTTTACATTTTTGGCAAAGTGCAAAAAATATGATTACAATATTAAACAAAATCTTAGATGAAATGGGTTCAGCGTATAATAATGAGCTCTTACCAAAACTAAAAACTAATTTTACCTACTTATCAGAAATGTATAAATGAAATAAAAGTCTATACCTATACAAAATATATTTTAAATAAAATTATAAATAATTTGCGGCTTTATATACACTTATATACAATAAGAAACTTCTATGACAATTATCAATCAATTATAAATATATTTTTTTGTATATAAATATAAAATTGAATTATATATAATATAAAATAATAAATTCTAGCATACATAAATAATAAATATATTTAAAGTCTTGATATAAAAATAATAATTTATCTAATATAATAATACATATATTTATAATTAAAATATTATAAATTAAAAGTAATGAAATGATAGCTGTTTATACATACAAATAAATTCATATATTTGCATAAGTAAAAATTTCAACGAAATTATAAAAGACTTGTAGTTATTAATATAAAAATAAAATGAAGTCAAATAAAATGATATATACAATAAATTCCATCAACATTTTAATAAATTCAAATACAATAATATTTATATATAATGATAAAAAGTCAATTATACTCTATCTAACCACACTCTCTCTCTCTCTCTCTTTATCTCTCTCCCTCTTTCTTTCTCTTTGTCTCCCTCTCTTTTTAAGAACTTGAAACACCCGAATCTGGTATCCCTATTGGAAGTGTTTCGTCGCAAGCGTCGCCTGCATTTGGTCTTTGAATTCTGTGAGCTGACAGTGCTGCACGAGCTGGAGCGGCATCCGCAGGGCTGTCCAGAGCCGTTGACCAAACAGATCTGCTATCAGACACTGCTGGGCGTGGCCTATTGCCATAAACAGGGTTGTCTGCATCGCGACATCAAGCCAGAGAACATACTGCTGACGGCCCAGGGTCAGGTGAAGCTGTGCGATTTCGGCTTTGCCCGCATGCTCAGTCCGGGTGAGAACTATACGGATTATGTGGCAACACGCTGGTATCGAGCACCTGAGCTGCTCGTGGGCGATACACAGTATGGAACACCCGTGGATGTGTGGGCGATTGGCTGCCTGTTTGCCGAACTGGTTCGAGGCGAAGCGCTGTGGCCCGGGCGCAGCGATGTGGATCAGCTGTATTTGATACGCAAAACCTTGGGAGATTTGCTGCCACGTCACATACAGATTTTCGGACAGAACGAATACTTTAAGGGCATAACGCTGCCAGTGCCGCCCACGCTCGAGCCGCTCGAGGATAAAATGCCAGCAAAGGCCTCGCAAAATCCGCTTACCATCGATGTGCTCAAGAAGTGCTTAGACAAGGATCCAGCCAAGCGCTGGTCCTGCGAGAAGTTGATTAAGCACTCCTACTTCGATGATTACACGGCCAAACAGCGCGAGCTGGATCACATCAACAGCCTCGAGGCGGCCACACTCCGGCAACAGCAACTAGCCTCGCAGCAATTTATGCTGGCCACCGCCGCCCAGCAGCTGCAGACGGGCCCGGCTCAGGCAGCGGCCATTGCAGCGGCGCGTGATAAATCAAAGGTATGAAACAATATTATAATAAATTAAAATTATAAATTATAAATTATAAATTATAAATTATAAATTATAAATTAAAAATTAAAAATTAAAATTAAAATTAAAATTAAAATTAAAATTAAAATTAAAATTAAAATTAAAATTAAAATTAAAATTAAAATTAAAATTAAAATTAAAATTAAAATTAAAATTAAAATTAAAATTAAAATTAAAATTAAAATTAAAATTAAAATTAAAATTAAAATTAAAATTAAAATTAAAATTAAAATTAAAATTAAAATTAAAATTAAAATTAAAATTAAAATTAAAATTAAAATTAAAATTAAAATTAAAATTAAAATTAAAATTAAAATTAAAATTAAAATTAAATTAATGAATAAATCATAAGCTATACATTATTTTATTTTTATTTAAAATTTTTAAATAAAATTATGCCAAAATGATTTAAATATATTTTAATAAAAATAAAATATATAAAAATTTATTTATTTTTTAAAATTAAAAATAAACTATTATAAAAAATATATATTTAAATTTAAAAATTATTTAAAAAAAATAATAATTAACTTTAAAACATACTTATTTAATTTCAAAATTTTAATGTAATTAAACAATTTTATTTGTATTTAATTTTAATATAAAAAACTAAAATTTTTGAAAATGAATAATGTATAAAATATACAATTTTATTTTTAATTTAAATTTTAAATATGACAAATTTATTTTTATAATTTTAAATTAAAAGAATTAAAGAATAATAAAATATTCAGATCAATTCTTGATTAAAATTTTCAATGAAATTAAGCTAAATTGATATTAATAATGCCTTACTAAAGCATCAAATGTTAGTTATTTTATTTTTAATAAATTTACATTTAAATAATTAATAAAATATAAATTATATTTTAAACATAAATAATACTAAATTAATTTTAAATTATTAAAATTAATTAAATAATTATAAATTAATAAATTAATTTATATAATAATTAAAAAAGTGTAAGATATAAAAATGGATTTTATTTTTAAGCATAATTTTAAATTGAAATTTACAAATTTAGCTAATTAGGTTTCTTCCCCCATCTCTTGCAGACTTCAAACACCTCGTTGCCGTTGCTGCCGAGCAACCAGCATCATCATCATCATCACACGCATCCGGACTTTGTGAAGCTGCAGCCTTTGAACAAGAATGCGGCCATGATGCATCGCACCGAACACCATCTGCCCACCATTTGAGCTGCACTGAACTCGACTATTTTTATCTTTTGCTCTATGACTTCGGCTCACAATATTTGTTTATTTTACTGCAGTGTGTGCAGCAGTAGCATTAGTTTTTCTTTGACTACTTCAATAAATAAATGTAAAGTGTGAAAAAAATAATAATAATAATAATAATAAAAATAAAAAAAAACATTTCTTTTATTTGGCAAGGCAAATTAGTAACATGGAGTTGAGCGTAACTGACTGCTTAATACTTGTTAATCAAGTCTTTGTGTTTCAATTTGCCAACATTAAAAAGGAATTTAGATCTATATGTGATCCTGCCACAACAATTAATACACCTAATTCGATTTCTCAAGCATAGACAAGAATTTGCTATGAATTAAATAAAAAAGTTTCACAAACAGCAAAAGTTTTTCTTTAATGTAATAAGAAAATTTAAAAGGAAGAACCTTAACATTAACATTAGAGGCAAAAACAATATTTGATATAGGAGTATTATATAATACATGTTTTCTAAGCTGTATGTATATCTATAATTTATGATATCCTTGGACACCAACTTCCAAGTCTCACATATGTACATATTTTGTTCAAATTCATACCCATCCAAAGATATCCAAGCATATTTTATAACAAAACCAATTTACAAAATTAATAATGTAGACATGTAAAATCCAATTAACACATAAAATCTCATGTAACACAGAATCCACAAAGAAGAGCGAACATATCATAAATATTCGAGTATGTTATGTATGTGTATATATAATGAGCTTTCATACAATCTGCTTACAGACGCGAATGGCTCTGCTGCTGCAAATCTACCTGCTGCAGCGATTGTGGATCACATTTCAATGAGCGCCATCTTTTTTTCTTGTTCACAGCACAATAAAAAAGAACAAAAAATTGCAACACATTTTATAGCCACTTGGCAACAAGCAATGCTTTACACTGAAAGATTAAATTACACATGCGATACGAATTCAACATTTTTAGCACTAGGCAAGTTTTTTCAATTTTAAAGATATCGAAAACATCAATACAACAGAATAATAAATCCGATCTGCCCGGCAAACGCACACAGACTAAATCGTTCTATCAAGCGAATGGCTTTATTAATACTCACTCACACTCACACTCACACCAATACAAACACAACTTAGCGGCTGTAGCATGTAATGGATGCGCTCACAACATCCACAAAGTTCACACTCTTGCAAGACAGACGAGATCCAGCAGCATACGTTTTCCAATGCTCACTCACTGTGTGCTGACAGCCACAGTCCACACACACATAACGGGATCAATGCGTCAGCGCCAAAAGCATTGCAGCAGCGAAGTGAGTGAGAAATATCTTTCACGCTCACGCCAAATACTCTCTTTGATTTGAGTGCGCTCTTTACACACTTAATGTGGATTCTTATATATCCAGTTGATTTTTGTTGTTTATTTATTGGCAAGTTTAAATACGAACCACAATACGCGACCTATAAAACTGCAATAAAACTGTGGCTGAGTAGATAATGTAACGAAAAAAAAAAGGCAACGGCATGCTTTATCAACTTATTCAATAAAATTTCGATTTCGTTTTGCGTTGCATTTGCTGTAGCTTAACAATTCAGACACCTCTTAGCATTATCCCTAGTTGCTCGCGCTAAAAGTCTCTAACACACACACACACACACTCCCTCTCTCTTTGTCTCTCTCGTTACTTCCTACTCTTTTTGGGCCACTTTGCATAAACGGCAGGACAGATTATGCAACTGTCTGGGATTGTCAAGCGTCGAGTCGACAACACGCTGCACACTTTGCATATCCGCAGGAGCAAAGTAGAAACAGAGAGAGAGAGAGAGAGAGAGTGAAAGATAACGGGTGAGTGTGGAGGTCATTTTACAAATGCTTTTTGCCTCTTGCCTTCGCCGTCAAATGCGCAGCGGCGTTAGATAAAAGGGAGAAGCGAAAAGTTTCTGGACTATTGTGGATGCCAAACGAAAAATCAAAGTGTCTCGCAATTGTGCCCGGGCACTTGCTGATGGCTGCATTCGAGCAGAAGAGAGCGGAAGAACGAGAGAGCGGGAAAGAGCAGCAGAGTGAGAGTCTTAGCTAGACGAT
The DNA here is from genome assembly GCA_035047405.1 of Drosophila stalkeri. Taxonomy (NCBI): domain Eukaryota; kingdom Metazoa; phylum Arthropoda; class Insecta; order Diptera; family Drosophilidae; genus Drosophila; species Drosophila stalkeri. The sequence goes on from JAWNPR010000039.1 coordinate 26,506,851, forward strand.
ACAGTCAATTTCAATGTCTGTCTGCACACACACACACACGCAAACAGACACACACACAGAGAGACACGCACATGCTGCTCTGGTCACATAGGCGGCGCCCGCAGAGAATTTGGCGCTATGTTGACAGTTACAGTTACTCTGCTGCAGTGCTGCCAACTTGTGCACTAATTTAATTAAAACTTTTCTGAGCACCGCCTTCGCACCCCCTCGTAGGCCGAAACTTTCAATCCTTTAAAAACAGAAGTCTATCAGTCGAACTGCTGCGTCATCGGAGACTCAAAAGTGGGCCAACAAATAATTGTTTTGTATAGACCAGAGCATAAAGTTGGCAACTCAATTATGCATAATAAATAAATTTGAATAGGTTTGCAATGTTTGCAAATTTGATGAAATTCGAAAATTGAAGCCAAATGAATAAAATGAACTAGTTGAAAAGTGAAACAGTGAACTAGTAAGCTTTAGTACAATTTTTGGTTTTATAGACATTTTGTTCGTGAATCGTCAAATGAATTGAGCGAATTTAATTTTGTTTGATATGAGTTAAAACATGATCAAGTGCACTCAAGAGTAATTATCTATGCTCATAACAATTTAGCTGTTAGTTAACATTAAAAGTAACGAAAGTTCTCTTTGCGTAATCTGCAAAGGCTACTAACAGTGGGCTATGCAATACAAGTGATATTAGCTGTTGAGTTATGTTATCTTAGCTCAATGCAAGCAAGAGAGCATAAAAAGAGAACACATAGCGCACCATTAACAGTGAGCGGAGAGAATGAGGACTGTTGACTGATAAATGGCAAGTAAATCAATACAGAAAAGAGATGCAAAATCGAAATGTTGATAGCGCTCACTGTTAAACGTTACGTAAACAATGCTCCCGACCTTAACATTATTGTAATAATTAAGTTATGTTAACCTAGTCTTAGCTTAATTGTGCTCATCTTAACATTTTTTAGTTGTTTAATCACTGCAAAAATATCTCAACGTATACCATAAATATCTCAACTTTACCTATATCTAAAATCATAATTTTTATTTATAATCACATCACAGCATAATGGCTGCCAATTTAAGAAAACATTTCCGTAACATGGCCAGGACACAGGTAAGACTAGTGTTACGTGTTCTTGATTATCTGCCGTGTGCTTAGCAGCGGATTAGCTTGCCAAAAGAATACCCCGAGTCGAGCCTTGCCAACAGACTCACTCAACATCCGCCGTTGGCACGTGGCGAATTGGCAATGCGCTCAACAAGTGGATGGTAGCTGTGGGACATGTGTGTGTGTGTGTGTGCGATAGGTAAGTGGAAGTCAAGCTAACGACAGCCAAACTGTGGGTCCTTGGGATTGCTAACAAATCTGTCGTCGGGTGGATTTTAATTCAATGTGCGTGTGTGTGCAAAACTTATCTGGATTAAGTAGGTAAAGAAAATGCGATAAAAATGTACAAGTTTGCTTATAATGAAATTAAATTGAAGCTTATATTAGCTAAATTATTAATGGGGCATTTTGAATATAGATATATTAAATAAAAATTCGCGTTTAGTGAAAAATCTAAATATGGTAGCGTGTGTTTGTGTGCCGGCAGTATTTCGTATAATAACATGAGCAATAGCTTTTGAATTGAGATTGGTAGGTATAGTGGATTCTATTTAAGATAATCACTCGTTCGGCTGCTGATGCGCGATTGGCGCATTTATTTTGATCCATTTCTGAGTGTGGACTGCAATTGATTGCCTGCCAGACACATTAGACTGCAAACTTAGTGCGCGCTGAGACAAAGACGAAGATGAAGACGAAGACGAAAAAAAAAAATCAGAACAAATCTTCATCTTCGTAGCCTGAGCAAAACTTAAATGGTTCGTGTCTGCGATGAAATGAGTGAGTGAATTGTGGATCTTGTGAGAGCGTCGCTTACAATATGGCTACTCTAAGTTGTGTTTGTGTTGGTGTGAGAGAAGGGCTAGATTAGGATACACGATTGAGTCTGAGGCTTAGGCATATGCAGCGACTTAATGGAACGCATTAGTCTATGCGCGCCTGCCTGGCTGATTGCATGTAATTATTGTACGCTGCTGCAATTATACGGCTCAATGCAAATTTTAATAAAATTAAATATGCAAAATCTTATATAGTTTTGAAATTATTACCATATCCTTTATTTGGTAAACAAAATGTTATTTATTTTATATATTAAATTTATTTTTCATCTCAGTTTTATTAGATGATTTTCCGTATAGTTTTAAAGCTTTTCTCTTTTAAGCAAATATATTATCGTCGCTTCATCAGCTGAATTTTAGATTCATTTCGATAGACTCCATCAGCTACATATGTATGTGCCGTTAGCGCCATTGAAAATGTTGCACCTCTGCGTAGCGTCGATTCAATTCATTTTTGCGCTCCACCTCGCCGCCCACACCGCGCAGCAGCTCGTCCCGCTGCCAGTTGCGATAGACGGCTGAATCGTGGAGTTTGTCATCCTGGTCGAGGGCCTGCTGCTGCCACCATTTCAGATTGACGGCTGGCGTCTGCATCGGAATGACGGAAATGACCTGCGGATGACGACGCGGCCAGAGGCCCAGTTTGGCCAATCGCTTCTGCTCATCAATGTCGGTGTCCTCGGGTGTGCCCAGCACGCGCAGCTGCTGCACCTCGCCACGCGAACGTCGCATGGCCAGCGGATTAAAGGGATCCTCCCCGTAGAGCTGACGATACTTCTGGCTTCGCACCAGATTTATGATTTGGAACAGGGCAATGCATGTGACGCAATTATAGCCAGCAAAAACTATCGAATAAAATGCAATATTCATGAATCAGATTATTATTATTATTATTATTATTATTATTGCCATCACTCACGACAATAGAAACTGCCCACCAGGGTGAGCACAATGAGCAGGCCCAAGTTGATCTGCTTCTTCAGCACAATCATCAGGACAATGTGAGTGATTGTGATGCCCAGGAAATAGACGAATTCCATGAAAGCCAACGGCAGCAAAAGCCATTTGTGAAGCTTTCAATAGAGAAAATAATAACGGATTAAGTTTTAACAATTTGCCTGAGAAGGCTTATGCAAAATTAATTCTAATTTTCATTACAAATAACTCATAGAGAAATTAATTTAATTATATAATAGAGATAATAACGGGATTAAATTTTGATAATTTGCTGAGAAAGCTTTTGATATGCAAAATTAATTCTAATTTTCATTACAAATAAGTCATAGAGAAAATAAATTAATTTTGTAATAGAGATTTTAACTGTGTTAAAGCTTGAGTTAATTTTGATAATTGGTAAGAAAGCTTTTGGTAAGACAAAATTAGTGTATGTTATATTATAATTTCATTAAAAATAAGTCATTATAATAATAATAAATAAGTCATTATAATATTGCTAAAAAAACTCTTCCTCTTTTTTCTTATAATTATAACTATTTAATCTCTTAAAGTACATAATTTAATAATCTTGATATTTAATAGATAATTTTTCAGTTAAATATTACTGTTATTCCTATTTATTTTGTATTCATTTTTTATATAATTTAATTTATAATTCTAATATTGCATTTATATTAAATAAATTTTATATATTCTATATATATTGGATTTTTAAATAAAATTATTCATTTTGCTTCAATTATTTAATTTATGTATATATATTATTTAAGTTCCCTTAAATGAAACTCTAAAATGTGTTTGAAAAAGCATTTAAAACGTCTGCTTCATTTTTTTTATCTTGTTTTTTGTATTATTATTATTATTATTATTATTATTATTATTATTATTATTATTATTATTATTATTATTATTATTATTATTATTATTATTATTATTATTATTATTATTATTATTATTATTATTATTATTATTATTGTTATTATTATTATTATTATTATTATTATTATTATTATTAAATATCTTCTTTTTTAAATATATATAAATTAGAATCTTATATAAGGTTTCATAATATTTTTCAATATTGAAATTAATTAAAAAATATGTAAAACTTATATTAGATTTGAATTAGTATATATGTTAATCTCATTAAAATAAGATAGATGGGATAGGATAGATGGAATTCTACATACCCTCCAAGCTCCAACAATGCCCAAAATGGCGCAGACTATACGAACATAGCACATGACTTGAAGAAATATCATCACATTATCGGGTGCTGAAATGCATTATAGATAAATCATAAAGTATTAATAAATATATATATGCAAAAGAGCAAATTTTAAATATATATTAAATAACTGACAACTCAAACACAATTTATTCATTATTAATTTTATATGCAAAATATAGAAGAAAAAATAGAAATTGCTTTAATAATGCATAAAACTTAATGCGAAATGTCAAGACTATTGACGTAAAGGCTGTACGAGATATAATTTAATAAAGAAAGATCGATTTAATAAAGATCGATCGATTTTATTCCATAACTTTCATAGTTGAATAATTGATCAGATCATTATATAGGTAAAAAATAAAACAAAATAAAACTGAAAGTTTCTAAATCTTATAGACAAACATGAAATGCTAAATTGACTCAGTTTGTTTTTCTGATCTACAATATATATATATATATTTAGTGGGACCTAACAAATTCACCCACTTTTGCCTGTTACCGTAAATTTCACTGAATTCCCATTATTTATTGAATAGTATGAAAAATCAAAGTGAATTTAGTATGTAAATAAAAAATGTCAGTACTTAATATGAATAATAAAATTAAGTAAAATTTTATCTATTTAAGATGAATAGAGTTTAGAATTAAAATCAGTCTTGTAAGGTAAAACAGATATTCTACAAAATTTATATAATAAACCAAAATTTTGATTCATTTAATGTTTCGTTTGCTGTTACAAAAAAATTTGCTAAAAAAAAAAAAATAATAATAATAATAATTATAATAATAATAATAAATTAAATTATATTAAATATAGTAATATTAATAATAATAATAATAATAATAATAATAATAATAAATATATAAAATTAATTTAAATTAAATGTAAATAAAAAAATATATATAAATTATTATTAAATAAATGAAATTAAATTAAATTATATATAGTAATAATAAAAAATAATAATAATAATAATAATAACAATAATAATAAGAATTATAAATATATAAAATTAAATTAAATTAAATATAAATCAAAAAAATAAATAAAAATTATTATAAATTGTAAATTAATTATATAACAATTTTTTTTAAATTTTTAAAAGCATAAATTCAAATAGATTTATTCATGCATTAATAATATAAAATATTACATTTTTTTTTATGCGATGAAAATTAATGAATGAATATCTATCGAGTTTCTACTGTTCCTTTCAATACTTGAATTTTCATTGCTTTACAACTTTCGATACATAACAAAATTTCATTTATTACTAACAATTACATAAAATTCCCCCCATTCGCCACGCCCCCCACGGCTTGGCATACTCACAGTCATGTATCCAGTTAATAAGCCTTCGTACAACATTGCTCGATTTGTACTGTGAGTCATTTTCCAGCAGATCGATAAGTGCATCGAATAGATGAGCGCCTCGCACAAAGAAAACAGTGCTCAGAGTTATAGAGAAGATCTGCCAAAGCCAATTCACAATCAAATCAATTCTATTCTAGAGATATTAGGTATTAGTATCCCCTGCACTTACAATGCTCATAACACCGACACTCATAACGCCAAGACGCACTGAGCAATAGCACAAATAGCTTTCCATAAACAACATTTTTGGAGCTTTATTAATTTAAATCGTTGGCCATATTTCATGGCAGACAACTAACTGGCCCGACTCTGGCCATCCGAATGGGCCAGCAATTTGATTTCCCCTTGACAGAACAACTAACGAACGCTAGACAATGGACTAAATGACAAAAGCATGTTCCAGTCGAAGAGATTTCGATCTGAATATTTTACTATTTGCTTTCATTGCACGCTTTGAATTTATCCCTAATGCAATGCGATTGGTAACCATTTTTCATTCACCTGCTGAACGTCATGGCGTTCACAAGCATTTCCAATCCCAGCCTGAGCAGCGATTCCCAGTTGCTTTTCAATATGTTGCTCATGAAGTCCTATATCTTCTGTGCCTCAGTGCGTTTGGGCGTTATCGTCATCAGCATCTTTGCCTTGGTGTGTTGAGTATTTTACTAAATTTAATGAAATTTAATTTAATACATCTAAATTTATTTATATCTATATAAATATTTGTATAAAAGGTAAAGTAGAAACTCGTTAATGAGTACGTTTTGATTTTGATGTTCGTTCACATCAAGATATTATAGCTCTAATAGAATTTTCATGGTTTTTTTTAGTCATTTTTTAACCTGTCGTTGGCGTATTATTTTTTTTGGATTAATTTTAATCAATTTTTTATATTTATTAATTTTAATTTTATTTTATTATTGTTTTATTTTATTTTTTTATTTATTTATTTTATTATTATTTTATTTTATTTATTTTTTTTTATTTATTTATTTTTATTTATTTATTTTTTTTAATGATTTAAAAACAGCATAAGAAAGAAAAAAAAGAAAAAAGAAATAACATAAAATAGAAACAAAATAAAAAACAATATATAAAATTTAACTAAATAACTTAAGAATATGTCGAACATTTTTAAAAGTTTAAAATAGTTTTTTTTAAATATATTTTTTCAATTTTGTTAATAAATAATAAAATATTATTATTTATCCTTTAATGATTTTTTGTATATTAATATTTAAAAAAAATATAGATTACTTAAAAAAAAAAACATTAAAAAATTCAAATTAAAAATGGGCCATTTTCATTAAAAAAATAGTACTTATAATTAAAAAATTTATTATGCACAGCAGCAACAAAAAAATACAGAAAACAAAATTTTAGAAATCGATAAAAAATGTCTCTTATGTAAATATTAAAAAAATAATAATAGAACTCATCTTTCTTTTATGGATAAAAATAAAATAAAGCAATATATTTTTCTTATAATGTCAATTAAAATTTAAAAATGTATTCAAGCTTTTTTTTTAGAATACAGATAACCATGAATGAATGCTATTTTTTTTTTTTTTGCTCGATTTAACCTATATTTTTTAGTTCTCATATTGTTAAAGTAATCAAATCGATATTTTTATTTATTTTACATTCAATATATATTATTACCAATTTTTAACTTTTATATAGAAAAAAAAATATGTAAACGAACGAAGAAGATTAAATATTTTCTATAAAGATTAAATATTTCGATTAAACTAAAAAGTTTAACATAAATCTTACGTAACAAAATTGATGTTTTTCTAAAAAAGTTAAAATTTTTATAACAGCTTAAAACAATTGTGCTCATGTTTGTATTTACTACAAAAGGATTGGGCTTTACCTTTTCATTGATTTCTAAATTTGATGATAATTTGTGCTATAGAGCCAGCTACTATTTGGTACGAGATGCGATATATTTTTTAGAGCAATGTGAGTATATTAATATTATTTATAAATTGTATGTAATGATTTTATTATTACGTTAAATTATATGTATCTAAGAATTACGAAATATAAAATAATAGATTTTATCAAAACTAAAACTAAATTTAAAAAAAATATTTTCTCATGTTCAGCTTTACCTAGTATTTTTTAAAGCTCTATATATTTGAATATCTTCTTCTAGATCCCGAAATAGCTACATCTTTTCTTCAGCTTTATAGCAGTGTTCATGGAATTTCATGTGTTATTGCCGCATATGGCGCTTTTAAGGTAGGCTTTTGTATAATCTATAAAATATCTTGAATTCTTCAACTTTCTTTTATTCTCTTCTACTCTGCTTTAGCTGAAACGCTATTTTGTTCTACCTTTGGCTTTTTTCGAATTTGTTTTTATCGTGGAAATCTTTATAGTTACCATATTATTTCTTCGTATCATTCGACATTTCGTTAGTCTGGAAAAGCTAATAGGATTAACCGTTGTAGCAGCTGCCTATGCAAGTGCGTATTCTTCTCTCTCTCCTCTCTCTTTCTCGCTCTCTCTTTTTCTTTCGCGATCTATTTTTCTATTTATATATAATATATGTATTTTATAGTCCTCGTTGTCTATGATTTCTGCGCTTTGGTTGCCTTTGAACAAATTATGGGACTTGTGCGAAGTAAAAGATATCAGCAGCTTTATGGCTCGGACCCATTGAATCCCGTTGTTAATGCAAATAGAGTAAAGCATCCAAATGCTATAAATGTTATATCAAACACAAGTAAATATACTCACAAATGGTGGGAATTGAATAGAATAAAAAACATTCAAAATGATGAAAACATGACAAATGAAGACGTTGATGCTCACAAATATTTTCAAAATCAAGAACTTTTGTCTGATGTTTTATTACACAATGGCATTACTAGATTTTAGATTAGATTGATACTAGATTTTCTTAGTTCAAAATTGATCTATAGACAGGAACAAAATATATTAAAAATAATAAAAAATATATACAAATATATGAGTACATAAAGTTTTTTAATTTTATTTTTTAGTTCAAAGTTGATGTATAGACAAGAACAAAATATAATAAAAATAATTAAAAATATATATAAATATATGAGTACATAAAGTTTTTTAATAGCCAAAAAATAATATCAGCAATTTGCAAAACATAAATTTATTTTTTATTATAAGTTTATTCCCAGTTTTATTTCATTTATATTTTCAAAATAACATATTTTTAATTCTCTAATTTTACTTCCCATTTATTTCGTTATATTCTTTAAAATTGTTTTTTTTTTTTTAATTTCTTTAATTGTATTACCAATTTATTTCACTATATTCCTAAACATTTTTTAATTTATTTTATCAAGTTTTATTTCCAATTTAAGTTTTTTTTTACATATTTGAATCATTTTCAATTCAATTTATTTATTTTTATTTTTTTTTTTTCAATTTATATGAATGTACATTATTTTCAATTGTCAAATGCTTTTTTTTTAATTTTTTTCGAATCTTATTTTATTATTTTTTATTGAGCATGTTCATACTACGTCTTCAAGCGCCATCTAGCGTTTATTGTGCACAAACTTATAGAGCAAAAAGCTTTTAGCCAAGCACACAACTTCGCTCGAGCTCAGCGTTGCCAGACCGAATCACATAATGTGCGCTCGCTTCAAAAATGTAACGTGACAGCAGAATAAACTATCAATTAGTATTTATTTATAATTTGTATTTCTTTATAAAGAATATTTATAACAATGAGCTGTTGAATTTCCGGGTCTGACATGAATTCGTAACATTATAGCTTCATTCGAGCAATATAATATCCAAGCAGAGCACAGATCTGACAGCATATGAAAGCTATTTAGGACAGAGCTGTTACCCAACTGATATATTGAAACTTATGTTGAATACAAACGTCAATGAATCTTTCAATCTATGCGAGTAGGCTATACTATGATAAGATAATGCAATCGCTGGACTATAAAAATATTTTACTGAATTTGCATTAATGCAAAGCTAGGTCAGTGCTCATATTTTTCCATCAGGAATTTAATTTATTTAATATTATATTTTGAATAATATAATTTAATATAATATAATATATTATAATTAATATATATAATTTAATATAAAATAAATTGGTTTAGTTGCAAACTTTCTAAATAGTTTTTGAGTATAATTTGTTTTTATTAATACTATAATTTAAGTACATATTATTATATAGAAAATATATTCAAAATACTAACACTTATGATATAATAATATTTTCAATGGTTTGTTTTAATAAGATTAATTTGAACTTAAATATTATCATATACATTTTTATATCATATATGTATTTTTGATTATTAAATATAATTTTTTAAGATTAGTTATAAAACACAAAACATATTTTCAAAAATAACACTTATAATATATATATTGATTTTTAAAAGGTTTTAACTGAAATATTTTAATTTAATTAGAAATATAAATTGTAATTTCAAAGCATTTTTTGGTATATCAAGAAATTATAATTATTGTTTCTTATTGTTAAGACTTTAACATTCAAATCTATTTAAAGTCTAAATAACGCATTAAACTCATTTAAATTATAAATTCATAAGCTTTGGATGGAGTATAATGAAACATCTATAACAATTTCAGGGTCCTCCAGCGCCTACCTTTCGAGGACTTACAGTTCATATCCTATAGGCAGTTTGTTTCGTTATTGAATTCTTTTGTAACTCTTAGCTTAATTCAAAATCTTTAATAAATGTCATATCACTTGATTGCATGGCAATTGTTTGACTTAGACTATTTGGTATATCCGCTCAGATCACGTTACGCATTTCTTGTTATTTCCGTACAGCACTCGATACTCGGGCTCGATTTTCTTTTTTATGAATCTGGTCATTTCCGAGGCAAATTTTGCACGCACTGCATTACGCTTGGAGTTCTTGATGCCAGGGCTGTGAACGAGGAAGGCCGGATGCAGCACATGATATTCGTAGCCTAGCAGGCACATTGCATAGCCCTGAAAATGTAACGGAAAGAATTTTATTTAAAAAATAAAATATTAATAAAAAAAAATATTAAAAAAAAAAATATATATATATATATAAATAACTAAATAAATAACTAAGTAGATGATAATAATAATAAAGATTTTTAAGTCAAATATTTGGATATTTAGATAGTTAGATATTATATATATTTATATAATTAGATATATTTAGATATTTAGACATTTAAATATTTAGATATAGTTAAATATTTTTAGATATTTAGATATTTAGATTTTTAGATTTTTAGATTTTTATATATTTAGATATTTAAATATTCAGATTTTTAGATATTTAGATATTTAAATATTTAGATATTTAGATATTTAGATATTTAGATATTTAGATATTTAGATATTTAGATATTTAGATATTTAGATATTTAGATATTTAGATATTTAGATATTTAGATATTTAGATATTTAGATATTTAGATATTTAGATAATTAGATATTTAGATATTTAGATATTTAGATATTTAGATATTTAGATATTTAGATATTTAAATATTTAGATATTTAGATATTTAGATATTTAGATATTTAGATATTTAGATATTTAGATATTTAGATATTTAGATATTTAGATATTTAGATATTTAGATATTTAGATATTTAGATATTTAGATATTTAGATATTTAGATATTTAGATATTTAGATATTTAGATATTTAGATATTTAGATATTTAAATATTTAGATATTTAGATATTTAGATATTTAGATATTTAGATATTTAGATATTTAGATATTTAGATATTTAGATATTTAGATATTTAGATATTTAGATATTTAGATATTTAGATATTTAGATATTTAGATATTTAGATATTTAGATATTTAGATATTTAGATATTTAGATATTTAGATATTTAGATATTTAGATATTTAAATATTTAGATATTTAGATATTTAGATATTTAAATATTTAGCTTTTTAGATTTTTAGATATTAAGATTTTTAAATTCTTAGATCTTTTGATTTTTAAATTTTTAGATTTTTAAATTTTTTAGATTATTACATTTTTACACTTAAACTTTTAGATGTTTATACTTTTAGATTTTTAGATTTGGATATTTAGATATATATTTATTATTTAACTCTTTAGATATTTAGATATTTTTAGCTATATAATTTTAAAGCAAACATAGCTTAACTCGTTTTTGTTTAAGCTATCACGATGAAGCTGAATATTTACCAAGGTCATCACTCGCACTACTATCTAGATCGGAGATAAAGCAAAGGTCTTATTTTTAAAGGCTAATTGAAAATATTTTAAATTGTTTTCTACTTTCTGATAATCATCTACTACAGCTATTTTTCGATTTTGCCTGACCAAAGCCAATCGAATTATCATAATTCATATAATTGTATAACTGATTAATCAAAGGTTATCTCGAGATAAGATTAGTCAAAGAGATTCACCTGAATACGCTTGTTCGACTGCCCCTCCCAGGTGACGCGTTCGTCGAAGATCGGCTCCGTATTGTCGCTGATGTAGAAGGGCTCCCAGTGCCGGAAATTATCCTGTCTGAGAGTCTTGCTGAACAATTGCAGCTCATCCGTGATGGAGGTAGTTCGATTGATCCATTTCTGATATTCGGGCACCTTGTGGCAATTCGCGCAGACTTTCGCATGGAAGAGCTGAGCACGACGCGTCTTCAGAAGCTTCAACAATTCAAATTTATCATTGGGCACTCGCTCGTTCGCCTGTATCTCGAAGACCGGCAAGGGATAGACTCTTTTGCGCTGATTGGGACTGAGAGCCAGGACACTTCTATTGCGATGCACCATATCCAAGAACTGATCTATTAGCCCTAAGCTCGGATAAAGTTCAATGTCGCAAGCGAATATGAAGTGCGTATTGACAGCCTTGCGAGCAATATTCCGACCCACATTGATGGGATACGTTAGATTAGCCTTCACCTTGTACATTGTGGTGCGGTTCTGTAGATAGGGCGGGGCCAATATAGTGCCATTCTCATCCATGCACCGAAAGGGCCAATTGAGGGCCTCCTCCTCATCTTGTGGCACATACTCGGGCATATGCTCATTGGAGAAGTAAACGTGAAAGCTAACAAAGTCGCTGATCAACTGGCTGCCAGGCAAACAATTCCTCACAAACTGAATGGCATCCAGCGTGGAGTTCAGATCATAGCCAGGTGTATGAATGGCAAAACTTATGGGACCAAACCAGCTGAAAGGAAATTATTTTAAATTAGATTTGTGAAAAAGCTTGTTCATAATAAGAATATATATAAATTTATTAGTTTTATTTTAAAGCGAGATTTTTAAGAGATTATAAAATAAAAAAATAATCTTGTAGAAATATAGATCGAAATATCTCTTAAAAAATACAAAAGTTAAAAATTGAATAATTACAGATATTAATTATTATTATAAATTAAACTAAATCAAATTAAATCAAACACACAAAATTAAGTATTTATAATATTATTTTAAAAGCTACAGCTGCATCTAAAGTAAGATCATTTTTTTTTGTTTTGCTGCTTTTTATTTAGCCGAAGCATAATAAATATGTTGAGAATATGAAACAAGCTCTAGGATATACAAAATTTTATTTATTCATTTATTTTAGATTATACTTTTTTTTTTTAATAGAAAGATTGAAGATTAAAATACATGTTTAGTGTTCTATATTAAATTTTCCAAATTTTTAAAACGTTTTTCAATAATATTTTGAATTTATGTAATTTATTATTATTCTATATATATGTATATCTTATATATTATATATTATATATGTATATATGTATATATTATATATTATATATTATATATTATATATTATATATTATATATTATATATTATATATTATATATTATATATTATATATTATATATTATATATTATATATTATATATTATATTTTATATATTATATATTATCTTATTCTTCTATTCAGCCTCTTTATCCAGACTACTCATTTCTTGTTAAGATTTCATAAACTTTAAACATACTCTGTTATTTATTTTTTAACGCTTACGCATAATTTTATATACCTATGGGACATACATTTATTCAAATATCCAAATTCAAAATGAAATAATTCGACTTGTAAATGACTATTAGATATCTTGAGCTCTACTTATAGCTGTTGTTTCAATCATTATGTGATTGTTATATATATATCTTCTTATATATGTACATATACATCGGAAAATTAGTTAGTTATCGAACTTGTTCGAGTTCTAAATAAATTATCTTAATGAATTTATTAAAGCATGACTATGAGCTCTGAATTTATATATATGCTAAAGTGAAAGTCTTCAAAATGTGGTTCATTAATTTATATACAAATTTTTATTTTTTAAAATTGAAAAAATAATTATAATAACAATAATTTATAATCAATTCTTTCAAATATTCGTTATATTATGTTCTTTCCTGTGCGATATATATAGGAATATACTTTTGAGATTTAAAGAGTCTTTAGCTTTCGTAGTCTATCAAATCGCTCAACGTTGAAGATATGTGCATAGGTAGATCGACTCCGTTACATTTTCCTGGTCGACTATATATATTATTTATGGAATCTGCCACGCTTCCTCCTGCCTATTACATTTGCACAATATCTCTATAACCTGAATAAACCTTATAGTCCGAATAAAGTTTATATTCTAATAACCATTTTCCTTTGGTTTTATTATCTAAAAGTCTTATCTTTGCAAATGATCAAAATTCGAAATCAGAACTGCAAATTAGTTACTCATAAAATCTTCAGTTTTATCTCTATTGTATTTCAATAATGTTCAATTTATTTGAATTTAACGATCCTGTGAAATTACCTCAATTATGTTAAAAGTCTTATAAAGTTATTGATTTGTGATTTTTCGGCTTGCAAATGAATTTATTGTCTTGCATATTTATATATTTATTGGAATTATATTGGATGTGCTACAGATAAAAATCGAATTAATTGCAAGTTCTTTGCCTCCAAATTTTGTTTATAGCATTCACGCTTCACACTTAATGGCATTCATATTTTCATATTTATAATATGCAATTTACAAAGACTGGCTATAATAACTATAAATCAGATTATTTCTACGTTTGATGATATCCTAAAATCAAATCATATTTTTAGCGTGACTTGTGACTTGTGAAATATATTTAAGAGACAAGAAAAGAATATCTTATTTTTAAGGTAATTAAATTTAGGCATTAGGAAATTAAATTACATAATTAAAAGGTTTAAGATTTTTATTTATTTATTTATTTTTTTATTTTTTTGAAAGCTAAATTCTTACCATACAAAATACATAAATAAGAGAACTAATCAAACTTTTTTACGCCCAAAAATTCAAGCATTAACTCTCAATCAATTTCGTCTTTGCTTGGGAATTTTACTATTAGATTCGAGCAGCGAAATTATGGAATGGCAAAATAATTTTGCTTCGAGCGCTTGGCCGAGCTGATCGATTCTTATATAAAGTTCCTGCTTTCTCTCTCTCTCTGTCTCTCTCTTTCTCTCTCTCTCTCTCTGTCCCTCTCTCGCTGCCTCTCTATTTCTTGCTCTGAGTCTCTCTGTATATCAATTTCTCACTCTCTCTTTCTCTCTCTCTCTCTGTCTCTCTCTCTCTCTCTCTCTCTCTCTCTCTCTCTCTCTCTCTCTCTCGCTCTCTCTCTCTCTCACACACACACTGTCTATCTATCTCATTATCTCTCTCTCTCTCTCTCTCTCTCTCTTTCTATCACCCTCTCTATCTCTCTTGTAATGT
This sequence comes from Drosophila stalkeri, assembly GCA_035047405.1. Taxonomy (NCBI): domain Eukaryota; kingdom Metazoa; phylum Arthropoda; class Insecta; order Diptera; family Drosophilidae; genus Drosophila; species Drosophila stalkeri. The sequence continues at coordinate 26,522,108 of JAWNPR010000039.1, forward strand.
CCAAGAAACTAAGCTTTGCAAATTGAGAAAAAGCTATAATAGCTAGAAACTCATTAATTATACCCTGAACCCATTGAAAATGGGAATTCAGGGTATAATGTTTTTGTGAAAATGTATGTAACAGGCAGAAGGAGACGTCGCAGACCCCATAAAGTATATATATTCTTGATCAGCACAAAAAAAATAAGTTGATATAGCCCTGTCCGTCTGTCCGTCCGTCCGTCCGTCCGTCCGTATGAACGTCGAGATTTCGGAAACTACAAAAGCTAGAGAGCTGAAATTTTACATGAATACTCGTATCTTAGTTACGCAGTACAAGTTTATTTTGTTTTTTCGATAACTTATCCCATTCCTTAATTATCGAATTATTAAAAATCGAAAATTCGTTTACGTTTTTTAGGTTTTTCGAGCATAACTTCTACACCGTTTTAGCTAGAGACTTCAAATTTGTATATTTAGATAGATATTATGGATACGCAGATTTTGGATGCCACGCCCCCTTCGCTCCCAATTTGAAAAATTTTAACGTATTTCAACTACTAGAGACTTGTGATTTGGCAAACGGACAAATTTGAATGCAATTAAAATATTCTGAAAGTTTCATGAAGATAGTCCATCTAGAAATGGAGTTATAAGCGTTCAAAGTACAGCCCATCCCACCCCCAAACGTCGGCAGCAACTGCGCGGTTAGCAGAGCGCGCGCTTATACGTGCGTAAAGAAGAAGAATATTAATTTCTTTGCAGGGTTCAGGGTATCTCGTAGTCGAGCAGTCTCGACTAGAGCCTTCTTACTTGTTTATTATGATCGAGTTACTGTTGATCTCCCATTTTTGACAATTTAGTTAACGTAGATCATCTCTTTAGCCAAAGATTGATTAAAATTATATAAAATTACAGAATCATTTAAAGAATTAGTCACCATTGCGCTGTCTATTATGATAAAGCGTGCAAAGTCGAAAAAGATTTATTTTAATTATATTCACAGTTGAAAATTTATTAAGCAATATGGGGACTGGCAAATTATGAATATTTATATAGAGTTTATAAAATTTAAATTCGGAATATTTTGATATACACGTCAAGACAAGCCCCGACACAAAATAAACAATATATCTACGCACATTGGGAAGTGGTTCGAATTGATAAAAACTCACATGCCTTTTAGTGGTAAAATCTACATAGGAATGTAGTTATATCTACATTCGCAGCTCTAAATATGGACAGACGCAGACTGGCAGCAAACCAGGTCGCATCTAATCTGAGTATGAATAATAATGTAGTAAGGCTAAAAATAAAATTACTTCCGTTAGACCGCGACGGAATCTGAAGATATTGGAATATTTTTTTAATTAACAATATGGATACTCTATAATTAAAGCTTAGTTATATTGGCTAATTAAATAATACTATTTACTATATCTGATTATTTGCAATAAGATTATAATAGGTGTAAAGTTAATGTTAATTTACATATAGCTGGATTCGAGCCTTATTAGCTAGTAACTCTTAGGCTTAGACCTAAATTGTAATATCACAATGAGATAAAAAAAAATAATTAATTGGGTAAAAAATTAAATAACAAATTAGATAATACTAATTTAAAGTTAAACAAAAATGAAATAAAAAATTCAAATATTTATTAACAAAGTGTAAACTATACAAAATTTAAATGAAAATAATTCAAAATTAAAATTTTAATAATCAATTAATTATTTTTTATAACAAAATTTAAAAAAATTGTATATACAATATATAATACAAAGAACATTAAATTAAAAAAAAAGTGATAAAAAATTAAATTAACAAATTTTTTAATTTAATAACTAATTTTAGTAATACCAAATTTAAGCATTTTAGATTAATTGTTATTAGTGAATTAAAACAAATAATATTGAAATAAATATTAATAGCACAAATTTAATAAAGATAATTAAATTTAATTTAATTTAATAAACATAATAGTTAAATAATAAATGAATATTTTATTTAGCGTTTTTGTTTAATAAAAAAACTTTTAAAAAATAATTAGTACAATGATAAATTAATTTTTGTATTTTGTTTTTTTTTTTTTTCATTTAATTTAAATATATAAAATTTGTTTAGTTTTAATAATTATTTTATGTTGACTTAAAATTAATTTTAGTTTTAAAATTAAAAAGAAACATTAAATAATTATTTATAAATTTATTAAAAAATTAATAAAAAAAAAAAACTGCTGAAATCAGTAATTTTTTGCAAACTTATTAACTAGGTCAAAGTCATTCAGTTTAATAATATTTATTTCTTATCTCTATATAGTATTTCATATTAAGATAAATTTTAGCTTGTTGATGATGAATAAAAACGAGCAGATATAAAACGTAAAAATAATATATAATAATGAAAATAAAAATACATTGTTAAATTAGCGATTAAATTGAAAGGATTTCTATAAGTCAGCATGTGGAACTGGTACGTATTACTCACCGATCGGCAACTGTTTCGAGATTATCAAAGAACGTGTAATCGCCATTTGTGGTGTAAGTTATGGACTCGGCACAGGCCATACGTCGACTGAGTCGGCCGGTAATCAGGTTTTGCACAACCCAATAGTTGCCATGCTGTTGCTTCTGCAATTGCAGCCGTCGATTGTGACATTTGAGCAGCTCTTGAAGTTCCTGAGTGCGTGGCGATTGCCATAAGGGTTCCTCCGTGCTGGGCTCGAACCGTTCAGTGACGGTAACAGCCTCAGACGGGACATGATGGTCCAGCTGATGCCTGGCCAAGGCAGCGGATAATTGTTGTGTTTCCCGCAAATTGTGAAACACCAGAATCATGACAAATATCGAAAGTAACACGAGAAATGAGCTACGTTTATTGATCTGCACAGCCATGGATGTAGTGGAACCTCTGAAGTTGCTCGATAACATACAAAAACTGAAAACGCGCGCCAAACTCGAGCGCACAATTATTACAGTAATATTTCTTGTTATAACTCCCACATATATATTCTTATAGATATATATATATATATATAAATATTTATTGTAACTTAACAAATTTTTTTGGCGATTACCAGCTGAACACCGTGTGCTCAAGTATGTGTCTAAACCGAAAATATACCGATAATTGCCAAAAAAAAAAAAATACGTAAATTGAATTTTTGGCTATAGCTTGGGCACTTTATTATTTTGCGTATTTAGGGTTTGATAATATTTTATTGGATGCACGTTTAAATAACAATTAGACTCTTATTATACATATACATAATTTTTGTTATATATATAATTTAGATATTTCTTGGAGTCACAGCCACGCACTTTCCGCTCTCTAACATGACCGGCCGCGTCAAGTGATAAATGCAAACTGTTGACTTCAAGTCGAATATAGTATAGAGACGTCGTATGCCAGCAGGAGGATTGTGATAAGCGACGCGTTGCGATGATTGTAATTTTTGTTAAAGTCCTAATCTAACAAAGACATTGTTAAACATAGCATTTTGTATTTGAAATCATGAATAAACATGTATATAGTTTATATGGAATTGTATTTAAATTTATTGAAAATGTTAATTCACGGCAGATTGTTTTTGTGAAATCCTATGTAACAGATAGTAGAAGGCATGGCAGCTCTTTTCATTAGATATATTATAGATAAGGACAGCGAGCTGCATCGATTCATGCATTCATCTATACGTATATCTATATATCCGACTATTTGTCTTTCTGTCCTTGAGCAAATCTTGTTAACTATAAATATTGAAATTTTATATTTATAATAATAATAATATACCTCACGCTGTAAATACTTAGAATATTATTATTTTATTACCTTATGCCATTTCCTACTATCGATAAAAATCGATAATTGGACTTTGTCTTAAGCATTTCTTGTATAGCATACGAGCTAGAGATTTTAAATGTGCTCTATAGGTATGTGCATTGAATATCAAGATTTTGTAAAAGGCATGGCAGATACGATTATTAGATATATTATTGATGAGGGTGACGAGCTGAGTCGATTCATGCCACTAACTATACGTCTTTTAGTTGATCCGGCCATTGGTCTATCTGGCCGTCCGAAAAACTATAAACATTTAAAATGTAAATAAAAATAATAATAATAATAATACTATACCATACGTAGTAAATACATACAATCTTATTTATTTTTAATAACTCTCCCCTTTCTTTGCCTTGTGTGTGTTTATTTATTATCAGTAGAGGTATTCCTCTCGCACCTCATCATAATAATTGAAGCTCTTTATCTCTGATAAGCTTTATCTGACGTCAACTGTTTGATGTACGTATTCTTTCACTTAAGTGTCTCGGCGAAAAGTCATTAAACTAATTGATTAAACAGCAAGTAGCTAACATTAATAGATGTTAAATAAATGTTGCTTATCGATAAGCAATAACACCTCGATATATTTTTATACTAATTACATTTCAATCAAAAAATTTTTTTAAATGATGTGACTGAATTAGCTTATCATGTACACGATATGCGTATGCGACTTATCGATAAAAATAGTTAATCGATTATTGGTAGAATGAACAATTAAAAAAAATCAAGTGAATGCGTCTTATCGATAAACAATTAGAAGTAAAAATTTGTGATATGATTAGCTTTATCTTTAATGTAGACATGCCTCTTAGTGTTACTGCGATACAAATTGATAAAGCGAAGTAATTTGTAACATATATGAGTCTTATCGTTAAACAGTAACAGATCGAAAAGCTTTAGCTGATTTCTGCTGTAGACATTCCTTATAAGTCTTAGGGCTAATTGATTAGGCGGAAAAGCCATACTGAGGCATGAGAACCAAATACTTATCAAAAACTTAAAACTAATGAAAATATTTTTATAATATTTTACCCATATTTTTATTAAATAAATAATCAATATTTTTTTGTTTTTGGGAGACTCGGCTAATAAATATATAAAGATATACATATGTGTACATGTGATTGCGATAAGTTAAGAGATAAGCTGTAATGTTCAATGTTACATTGTTCACATGCTTTAATAAATGTAGTTATATATCAATGTTGTATGGCTCATTGTATTTTCCAATTTTTTTTTTTTTTATTAATGCGATACGCATTCTACGAACTTAACTTCCGTTCTTGCTTGATAATAGTCGAAGAAAGTTTTGAAGCACTAATCAATTAGCTCAAGAGGCGCTAAATTCGTTGAAGTATTATGATACCAGGTTATATTTATATTTACCAGGTTATATTTAAAAATAAATTCAATATTAAATAAGAATGAAAGCAAAAGAAAAAATTCAAATGGAATTGTACAGCTATTAACAAAATATAAAATAAAATATATAAATAAATAATATAAAAATATATAAATAAATAAAAATAATAATAATAATGATAATAATAAATATTTTATATTTATATTTATTCATTTTGTGAGACACTTTATATTTATTTATATATATATTTATTAAATTTTTAGTATTACATAAATTATATATAATTAATATATATTTAATTTATTTTAGCACTCTTTACTATTAATAATTTTAATTTTTAAATTTATTAATAATTTGATAGACTTTATTGTTTTCGTCGATATACGTACGAATATCTGTTTTGAAACTTTATAAAAATTCAGTCTGTGAAGCATATCATTTGCGTATAAAGTGTGTATATGTTTAAATTAAGAGTTTTGTTTTAGCCCTCTACAAATATAACCAAAAGTATTCACCAGCTCAAGAAGCCTACATGAAGATTAATTTTCAGAATTAGTTAGAAACACATTTTTTAAATCGATTTTTTTCTGCTCAATTGGATTTTCTGACCTGGATGAATTGCCAGAAGCATTGCAAGAAAATAAACTTTAATATGGCGCCAGAAACGATATTTAGTTGCGATAGTTTTCTTTCGAATTTAATATTTCATTGATTTCTACTGCTTCACCCTTCAGAAGATGTATACAAAATGGTATTCATTTTAAGTTTACGGCATAAGAAACATTTTTGTTAAATATTGCTCGTCAGTTGAGCTCATACTTTCTCCAATGGATCCAGTATTCATACGATTCAACTATTTTTGCCTTCATTCAGTAAACAATATTTATATATTCAATGGTAACAAAAAAAAAAGTATTTTTGAGTAAAAATGTTTCAAACTAAATTTATTAATGAATTAACAAATTAATTAATTAACTTGAGTATAAATTATAAAAAAAGGAATAATTAACTACTAATTTAATTAAATAATTTGAGTAAACAAATTTAAAATTCTTAATTAATTAATTAATTAATTTGAGTAGGAATTATTTAAAAATATGTTAGTAAGAAATTAGCTTTTTAATTAATTATTTCACTTTTTAATTATTTAAAAAAACTAATTATTTATTTCAATAAATTTTCAGTGAATTATGTAATAATTTATTTAATAATTTAATACACAAATTAATTATATTTTTCACAACAAATTATAATATGCTTAAATAGACGTTACATCTTTCTTTCTTGGCTTTAAGAAAGTATTTATACAGTAAAACTATATGCTCTTTAAATATTTTTAAAATTTTATTATTGACTGTATTTAAATTTTACTTAATATCTCACTTTATAATATATATATATATATATATATATATATATATATATATATATATATATATATATATATTATTATTATTATTTATATAATTTTGCTGCTGTTCGAAAGCATTATTGGGACACTACATTTTAGACTAATTAATTGATAATTTTATTTGAAATTAATCCTCTGCGACTATAGACTAACGCTAAGCTACTAACTAAGCCAGGCTAACTTATTTGACTTCATTTTTAGAAAATTTATTTTAAAAATTTTTTAATGGAAGGTCAGCCAATAAGAGTAGAGAGATAACCGCACTGCTTTGTTGAGTAGTTTCAACAGATTATAAAAGTCGGAAAATAAACAACTATCGAACTCCAAAACGTTTGACATTTATGACCTGAAATTTGACATGGATGTGTATTATGGTGTTATCGACCTAAAATACCATTAGAAGTACAAATAATTAGTTGTAAATAGAATGTGAATGCATATATGAGACTTGAAAAGGAAACTTGAAATATAAGATAATAATTAATTTATGTACATTTTTGTTTTTCCATTTTTCAGTATGCACAAAGCACTAATTGCTTATTATCTAACGAAAAAGACATAAATATATATATACCATATATATATATTTTCTTGAATATAGTATATATTCTGATTCCAATGGAAATAATTTTATTTTTAATTTCATCTAAATTTTATTTTATTTCAAGCTGAAATAAAAGTCATCATGGTTTAATTTACCTGAGCTACGGATAGACAGATATAGATAACTAGGCAGAGGTGAGAAAAGTAAATAAATATGTAAACAACTAAAGTGCTTTAAGATATGAAGAAATATTTCTGCCACACTGAAGGCAGAGAAACATTTTCCGCGAGCGAACAACTACACAGATAATCATTTAAAGTGCTTCAAAATATGAACAAGTAATTTTGCTACTTGTCTTGCTGCCCGATGCACTTGAGTCTGTGAAATGTGAAAATAGAAAAAAAAGTATTCGGAATGAACTCCAAATTCCAATTTTTGCTTTAAGAGTTTTAATTATTATTTTAAATTATGGACAATCGAAATGGTTAGAAATTGAATGAGTCTTAAACAATAATTATGTTAGTGTCTTCCCTCTAGATAATGCCCGTCTGCGCGCGTTCCAGCAGTTGATTCAATCCGACGGGCTGCCAATTCGTAAAACTAATATCGCTTAACATGCAAACATTTCGATCAATATAGCAAAAGAGTTTGCCCACGCGGTAGATCTGAAAATAGAAAATATATGAAAAAATATATGAATAAATTAATATATATTATAAAATATAAATATTTTATATTTATAATATTTATTATTTGATATATATAAAAATATGAATAAAAAAAATTAATTATTAAACATAAATATTTGATATTTATCATATGTATTATTTGATATACATATAAAGAATATGAATATATGAAAAAATAATTATAAATTAAATAAATATTAAATTTAAATATTTGATATTTATAAATAAATATAAGATAATAATAAACAAAAAGAGTTAAAACAAGTTATACAGACATCAAATCAAAAATTATGCTACATAATCCGAATTAAAATCCATCAAAACCATTTAGTCATTTAGTTTCGGAGTTGTAATTTTTATGAAGTCAGCAAGATTAGCAGTTAGTTAACCGAAATGCAAAATCTTTTAGAATAATATAAATATGTTTGTTTCGGAGTTAAAACTAAACTGAATTTAGTCAACATAATCGTTTGGTTAAATATTAAATAGCCGAAATAGCCAGAGGTTTCTAAGTTATTTTTAAATCCTGAATTATTCAAATATATTTTTGGAGTTGAAGATAATATGAATTATGTTAGCATAACCTTTTAGCTATTCATCCAAAATGAGTAAGAATATATTTCGATTACATTTTGCGAGTTTCGGAGTTAAATATAAAGTTTGGAATTGTAAGAGAGCTATGCACGAAGCCGAAATGGCAAAATAATCAACGAGTTTCGGAGTAAAATTTTTAATTCCGAGTTATTAAAATATATTTGAAGGTAACATTAATTATATTAGACTATAGATTGAAATTGAATTGAGTTGACTTTGAAGTTTCTGAGCTTTTAAAAAAAATATTTCGCAGTTGAAGGAAATATGAATTATATCTGACCCTGGATTTAAATTGAATTGAATTGAATTGAAATTGAAATGCATTTTGAAAATGTAAATTTTGAAAGAAAATAAAAATTCGTATTTACTTTAATAGAGACAATATTAGCCTAGATGGATCTATTACCAATCGAATTATGAAATTGCAAAGCACATTTTCTAAGTTTAAGCAAAATTTTAAAAGTAGCATTTCTTTTTAAAGAATTTCGTAAATAATTTAGATTAATATAATTCTAATGGTCTCATAGGCTAAATAACTAGATTTTGTAAATATAAATTAATTCCGAATGGTTAATGCTTAAAAATTCCCCTTTACTAAATTCTGTAAATATAAACTAATTCAGAATAGTTTAAAAAAAATCCCTTAATTAAATTCTGAAAAAAATCCAATACCGAATAGTTAAAAAAATCCCTTGACAAATTATCTCAACTAAATTTTAAATCCCATTCCGAATCGTTAAAAAAATCACTTGAAATTAAATTCTGTAAATATAAACTAATTCAGAATAGTTAAAAATAAATCCCTTGAAAAATTTCCTTAACTAAATTCTGTAAATATAAACTAATGCCGAATAATTAAGAAAAATCCCTAAACTAAATTCTGTAGATATAAACTAATTCCGTATAGTTAAAAAATCCCTTGACAAATTCCCTTAATTAAATTCTGAAAAAAATAATCCAATTCCGAATGGTTAAAAAAATCCCTTGACTAAATTCTGGAGAAAATAATCCCATTCTGAATATTTTAAAAATAATCCCTTGAAAAGTCTCTCTCAATTGAGTTCTGTGAATATAAACTTATTCCGAATAATTAAAAAAAAACTCCCTTTTAAAATTTCCTTAACTAAAATAATCCCAGTCCGAATAGATAAAAATCCACTTAAAAGTTCCCTTAATTAAATTCTGTAAATATAAACTAATTCCGAATAGTTTAAAAAAATCCCTTGACAAATTCCTTTAATTAAATTCCGAAAAAATAATCTAATTCCAAATAGTTAAGAAAAAAATCGCTTGAAAAGTTCCCTTAATCAAATTCTGTAGATATTAATTAATTCCGTAGGGTTAAAAAATAACTCTTGACAAATTCCCTTAAATAATTTCTGAAAAAATAATCCAATTCCGAATAGTGAAAAAAAAATCCCTTGACAAATTGCTCACCTGTTTGCCCAGTTCCCTTCGGCCAGGTAGTGGGGCAAAGATGATGCCCAGCTCGGCGCACTTCTGCGAGACGAGCTCCTTGAATTCCAGCTGAGCGGGTGGCGCCACATCGACGAGCATCACGGGCGTCAGCAGGACAGGCGTTGGGCCAGGGGGCATGGGCGGCGGCGGGGCAGCTGTGGGCTGGAGTACAGCGTCTGTGGCACGATGCAGCATTTCCAAGGCGCGACGCAGATGCTCCTTGATGCAGGGCTCGCGCAATATCGATTCGCTTAGCATGCTCTTCCAGCCGGTATACCAGCGCGAGATCTCTGCAAAGTCGGGCGCCTGATTGAGCCAAATGACTAGGACTTGCATCCAGCGCGGGAAGAAGTGCTTATCGAGCAGCTGGGCCATGTGCTGGGCGGGTATGAGCTCGTGCCACTCCCACACCTGATGCCACAACTCCAGGTTCTGCTGCAACGGATTGATGACGAATTCCCCCAGCACCGCCTGCAGCTTGGGTATGATGTGACGCAGCAGGAATTGCACCAGTTGCTCCTCGGGAAATGCCGATTGCCAGGGCGTGAGCATGGCGCGTGCTGAACGATCTTGAGGCGACCATGCCTGCAGTGCCACGCCCAGTTTGCTACGTATCTGCGGATAGATGGACTCCTCCAGCTTGGCACCCAATATGCCATGCCAGGGCAGAATCCAGCTGTGAATGGGCACCGTATCGGTGAGGGGATCCCAATCCTTGACGCCCGCCATCAGACGTGGCAACACCAACTGCTCCAGCACCGAGTCCAGCACCCAGGTGGGCAACAACGGTGCCCAAGCATCAAGCAGCGCTGCCATTGGAGCATGCTGCTTTGGTTGCCAGCTGGCGGCGCACGCTCTAAACGATGGCATCACTCCAGCCCAGATGAGCGAGGAGTAGGGATCGAAGATGTTGCGTGTTTGCTGCTCTGTCAGCTCAAGCTCATCCTGCTGCAGTATGCCGCGCCAGCGTTTGATCAATGGCAACGGCTGTGTCGGCTGCTCCAGGGGTTGCCAATCGTTCAGCTCACGCTTCAGCAGCGGCGCAATGACGCCCGCTGCCAGATCGGCCAATCCGAACTCTTTGTACTCGGCCGCATAGTCATGCTGCAGCTCGAGGAATAGACGTTCCGCCTGGACGAGACTCAGATCGGGCGTCTCGCTGAGCTGTTCGAGCCGCTGCAGTGCCGCTTCCAGCGTATTCATATGATTCCGCTCCAGCTGCACCAGCTCCAGCAGCTGCTTCTGTTCGTGCAGCAACGCTGCCTGCCTATCGGCACATTCCCGCTCCTCCTTATCAATCGCAATGATATCCTGCTCGCATTGACTCACGAGCAGCTGGAGATTGTGCGTCAGCTCCGGCATGCTGAAGACGGAGGCCGCGGGTGCGGTCTTCTCGGCATTCTCATCACCCGCCTGAGCATCGTATAGCGTCTCCTCGGGCACCATTTTGCTCTGGGCCAGGGCGTGATAGCCGCTGAGCACACGACGCTCCGGTCCGGTCATGTCTATTACTGGCACATTGCCCAGCCGTTTGCTGAGCTTCTCGGATAGCAAATGATCCGATTTCTTGCCCTTGGCAATGACCTCCTCCACGGTCCTGTAGTAATAGCGTTTGGCATTCTTCTCACGTACTTCGCCCTTCTTCCATTTGTTGAGCTGCTCCTTGGACTCTTTGGAATCCTTGGTATCTTCGTCCATCTTCAGCTGCTTCGGCTGGCCGGGCACACTGGCTGCTGTCTCTGGGCCATAGGCACCGATGGCGCCGCGTCCTTTGCGCACGTGAGCCTGCACCGGTTGCGAGATGCCCTGCAAATCCTTGCCCAGACCCTTGCCGGGCTCGTAGCCCATCTGAAGCAGAAGCTTGGCACCTATGCCGCGTGTATGCTGCTCCCAGGCACCCACATTACGATTGCTTGCTATGTGCGACTTGTGTCGAAGTCCTGCTGTGGCATTTGAGGACATTTTCGGGCGTTGCTGCAGCTCCTCTTGGGCCGCCGAGCTGTCGGAGCTGTTGGCATCGCTGTCATCCATCAGCTCTGGCTGTTTGCGTCCAAATGAGGGTCGCGCCTCGTCACTGTCATCTGCCTCGCTGGCATTCTCATCACTTTGTGCTGGCTCCTGCTCATGCAGCTGTTTCTTCTGCTTTTTGCCGGCTTGCTGAATGCCGCCGGCTACGAAATTTACTGGAGCCGTATAATCCTTGGGTTTGCTGGTTGAACCGCCGCTCAAGCCACGTCGACCGCGTCGCCCACTGCTTTCGCCCTCGTCCTCATTGTCACTGTCATCGGCCCAAATGCCTGGAAAATGTATAATTCAATTGTAAAAATTTTCGTTTGCAAATTAATTTTTCCCATACCATAAATTTGTTGATGCTTGGTGTGACGTCTGCGTGGCCGGTTTATATTAAACTCATTATCCAAATCATAGTCTGTGATCTCAAAACGTTCGTATTCATTGTCGGACATAGCTAAATGACATATATATATGACAAAATCTTAACAAAGTGTGAAATAAACAAAAACGTTTTGCTAACTATAGGTTTAGTGTTGCAAAACGTTAAAAATTGACCGCTCTGTTAATGATATTGTAAGGTAAACAATAATTTCGAGTATTGTTAATTACAATTTTCATGCTAACATAAACTTACACAACACATATTTTTTTTTAATTTTTAAAGTTTATTAAATTTGATATTTATATAAATTGCTGTAGTTTTTTATCTAATATTAGTTTACTAGATTTAGAGATTCCAATTCGCGCCATTAAACAGCTGATATGTTAGCTAACAGTCGTCTTCAGCTAACACTGTCTTTTTGAGTATAACAGCATATTTGCAGATAACTGATTTTGTAGTTCATTTAGTCCACATATGTTATTAATTTATTTCAAAAAGTTGTATTAAATTTTTAATATTTCACAATTTATTATACATAATTTAATAAGTTATAAGTATACCTGTTTGTTTATTAGACGTGTTTAAAAGAAATTTTCATGAAAAACATTAAGATGAAATACGATAAGCAATACAAAAAATTAAGATGTCTTTATTATCTACATTGGAAATATCTAAATATCAATTATTATATTAAATAATATTTAAAAAGTATATTAAAGTAAATTTTTTTTGTTTTCACTTAAATTCAATTCAAATTCAAATTATTTTATGCCAAAGAACGAGTTCCCAATCAATGCTCCTAATTCGGCGCAATCGAACCAGTTCAGTTCATTTCAGAACTGCCGCACGTGTACTACGATAACATCACATTCTTCTCAATGTTCTTGTTGCGTGCGGTTCATTGTTCGGTTTTTGCGCATACAAATTCTAACAACGCGAAATCACAGCTGCGTAAAGTGCCAACAAACAAAATAAATAAACATAATAAAAATATAATTGCAAACGACAATTAAGTATAGGCCGCGCCGCAATAACCGCTCGCGTTACATTTTGTGTTCCACAATCCAACAAACTGTATATAGCATTTCAATATTCGTTCAACACATTTGCAAACATTAAGTTTTAATTGAATCTAAACCAAAAGCACACGCAAATACAGAAAGCAAAACAAAAGTGAAATTAACACGTGCGTTCAACATTGTGCTCCCAAATTTCAACCCGCCACAGATTTTGCCCAGTTGCTTTTCCTCATTTTCGTTCAGTTTTTTTTTTGCCGGCATTGAATTTTTTTAGGGCTGGCATTTGATTTGCCTTTGGATTAACTGTTAATTAAGCAAATAAGAAACACCAACAACTGCAATAACAACAACAGCTACAGCAGAACAGAATACAACAAAATGGTGCAGGTAAGAGAAAGATACACTTTATTAAAGAGAGATTTTACTTTAAATAAGAAAATGAAACATGAAACTGTAAATATGTGATTATTTATATTTTGTGTATTGCGGGGAATGTTTTTTTTCTAGAAGAACTGGAATTAAGTAAGAGAAGTTTGTTAGACTATTTAAGGCTATTTAAGGTTGGTTGAAACGTTAGAATCTGAATTTAGAGTGAGCTTCTTGATTTGACTATTTTTTTTAATTTCATTTAACCAATATTAAAAGAAATAAATCATACAGTACAGTGTATCCTGCATAATACGGGCGCTCGCTAATCAGAAGACTTAGATTTTGATAGATTACAAATTCTGAGAAGTTCAAAGATTAATCAAAAACGATAAAATCTTCGTTAAATTTTTATATATTTCAATATATTATTTTGTATATTTTATTTTATATTTATATTTTTAATTAAATGTAATTGTTTTTATTAAAAATAAATATTTGAACATAATTAAAAATTTAGTTTAATTTAGTATAGTAAATATAATTTTCATTTAATGTTAAACTTAATATAATATTTTTTATTAAAAATAATAATTTAAAAGTCTATAAAAATATAATTATATAGTTTTTAAATTGTTACATAGTTTTCGTATAAGATATAATATATTTTATGATTTAATTTTTAATATATTACAAATTTTTTGAGATAAAATATAATAATTTACGCCAGGAATGGATAAAAATGTATAATATTGCCTTCCTACTAGACAAGAGGCTCTGACTGTTTGATATATGATATCTACATATATTTCTATTATACTTCTGTACATACATCTTATTAAACTGAGATTTATTTAGGATTTCTATCCGATAAACATTCTTAGAATATTTAAGTAAATTTCACAATTTTTCTGTCATCTGTAACTTCTGACTATACAATTTATGATCTATATTTTTTAATATATACAAAAATATTTAAAAATTATTTTGTATGTATAAATATATAATTGATATAAAATCTTTATAAATTAATGGTGTTTAATTTTTAAAATATGTGAATTCTCAGAATAAAATTAATAGAATTCAAAATAAAAAATTACAGTTTAATATAAACAATATACCTGTTGATAGAGAAGCGTCTATATGAAAGCACTATTTGACTTTAAATTAATATACTTGTAATTCTTCAATAATTTGCTTATTTTTAAAAATTTTATTTTTGTTGATTTCACTCTACAATATTATGAATAGTAAAAAAAATAAGATTGTAAATTAATTCGTAAATCCTTACTGCTTGGATAATTATTCAAAAATACATTTATAATAATTTGAAGGATAAATGATGTTTTTTTGGTAAAATATAGGGATTACAGAAAATCTCGTAAAAATATTTAATGTAATAAAATAAAAAATTTGCATTCAAATTATATATTTACTTAACAGAATTTCCTCTAATTTGCTAGTCAAATAAATGTATTTAGGACAAATTTTGCTACTTCACATTTTTATCTACGGCCCACTTTAAAAACTATCTGTGTACTCTTTGTTATCATCCAAACTCTCGCTTTGACCATTCAAAGACAAAAACTCGCACTCAATAACAACTTTAAGCACCTATAAATCGAGCTTTAAACCCAACTGCTTTGGCTCGTGCTATGCACCATAAAACCCTTAAAAGTCAACCTACTCGACGAATTCAAAAACAAAAATCAAAACCAAAAAAATAAAAATAAAAGGCTAACTCTTCTCTCACAATCGGACTTGAAAACTTTTCACTTTTTCCGAACCAACCCTGCCCCCGGTGCAGACTGTGCGCCCGTTTCCTGACCTTTGACGTAACTTTGAACGTTCGCATTGCAACCCCAACTGCGAAAAATCTTTGCGTGGGATATCAAAAAACAAAACAAAAAAAAAAAAAGAACAGGAAAATATTGACTAGCTATGCAGTTTTTCCCACCCCGCTTGAACTGTCCCAAACAGGAATCAACAACAGCAACAACGACAACAACAACAAAATAGCAACAACAACCACCAAAAGAGAGTAAAACGAGTTAGCGCGGCATCGAGATCAAAATTTTGAAAAACCCAATTGGATACGTTCGTCTGTTGCAGGACACCAACAGCAGTGCCAGGGTCTGGGAAAAATTGGCCCATTTGGCCTCCTCCTTAATGAACACGAAACGTTGCATTTAGTCAATTTTCCAACCACCATCAATGAGGAGCAAAACGACTGCCCAAGCGCAAGCAGAGCGAAAAAAATTCAATTGCTCTAATTGGAAGACTTGCGTAGAGTTGCGAGATACCCTGTAAAGATTCGTTTGATTAGAAAAAATTGTATTATGGAAGTTGATTTAGGTGGATAGGTCAAGTAACTAAAGTGGAAGATATAGTGACTTAAAAATTCTTAAAAATATCCGTATATCCGTATAAAAATTCGTTTAAGAATCTTTAGTTGCATAGAAAGTATAACCAAATAAGAATAATATATTAATTTAATTTAATTTAATTTTTTTATATGTATAGAAAATATATTTCTCCAAACAAGTTATACCATATATTAAAGTAAAACCCCTAATCAAATTTCATAATAGAAATTTAAGTAGGATTGTTTTATATTTATTGATATATGTATCCATATTATGTAAATAGATAAATATCTATATTATTGATATTTATATAGTTGGTTTTATAATTAAATTGGATATAATTATATTCTAATTCTATTTGAATCTCCCTTCATAACAGTAACTTATATAACTCAATCATGTTCCTGTAAATGACATATATATTTTAATATATATTATATATATATTTCTATAGATCGCATACTGGGATCTGCTTTATAAATTGTCAGATATAATATCACGTTCTTCATGACTTGATTTGAATAAAGTAGCAGGAAATAGTAACATATAATAATAATAATAATATATATATAAGAACACACTAATGGGAATTATTCATGTGTTCTAATTTCTTAAATGTTTATGATAATATTAATAAATATTTTATATAAAATCTACTCATTTCTTTGGAGATTTTATAAATTTTATCATTGAAGATAATAATATAAATACAGATAAATATTTGTACCGTTTCCCTGTTAAATTAATAAATCTAATTTTTAAATAATAATATTTTATATTAATAATAATATAATACACAGAAGCTTACATATTAACTATAGAACATACATGACCTGTCTCAAAGGACTTCACGTTTACAGGGTATACGAAAACTAAAATGCTAGCGACTCGTTTACCTGCACCGCCAAATGATTGAAGTTCCACTTTTCGATTTGAAATGCGTTTTGCAACTGTCCACATAGATACAGACACACACACACACACAGAGACACTAGCGCGCACACACATTTATGCCAAAGCGCATTTTCCACATTTGCATTTTGTCCAGGCTCTATCAATGGGCTGGGGTTCTTTGGGGTGGCTGAGTGGAGAGAGGGGCTCATTCGAACGTAGCTGATGTTTGACAGAGCTTTGTTCCCATTGCTGACTGTTTAGTCAGCAGTGGATATGTGTGCGTGTGTGTGTGTGTGAGTGAGAGAGAGAGAGAGAGAGAGACTGTGTGCATGTGCACGGGGGGTAATAGGCCTACATCTGTGCCAGCCCGGGAAAATTGCCCAGGCTATCGAGAAATGTTTTTCGAGTCTGTTATTTGTAACGCTCTTCACGCACTTTTAACCAGTTTCCTGGCCATGTTGCGCAGCTACGGCCATAAACGTGCTATGAAATCCATTCAAAGATAAGCTAAACGCACAGTTTTCTATTCAAAGTTACGATGTGCCTTAGTTAATAGAGTCATCATTTGATAGACTTTTACATATATCGTTTTGAATGCATTTCCGCCCCTATAGAAGGTTTAGATACTTTAAATACTGCACGAAACAATATTGAATGCATATATTTTGTTATAGATTTTGTTGATGATCTCTGTTATTTTATTTATTATTTACTTTTATTATTTTATTTTATAGATTAACACAAACACTATAATTTCGATAGAATATTCAAGTAGTGGATAAGAAAACGTAGTAAATTTTTTATTTGAAAATTAGTAAACGCTTTTCAAATAAATATATAGTTAGGTCATATTAAAAATATTAATAAATTAAATAAGTACAAAGTAAAATAAATTTAAAAAAAAATAAATAAAAAAATGTTTGTTAATAAATTCATTAAAAAAAATAATAATAATAAAAATTAGTAAATAAAATAAGTAAATAAATATTAAAAAAAATAAATAAATAAAAAAATAAATAAAAAAAATTAAAACATAAAACAAAAATAATTTTTAAAATAAATATTTAATAAATACATATAAATTTAAATAAAAAATGTTTATTAATACTTAAAAATTCCATTGCAAAAATTCAAAATATAAATATTTTTTTTTATAAGTCTAATTTTATTATTTAGAAATTTATTTTTTATACAATTTGAGCTGTATAATAATTTTATTATATTTTAATACTTCAATATAAGATATAATATATATACATAAAAAATTATTATAAAGCCAGATTTTATAAATTTAAATTTAAAATTAAATAAAATTAGACTTTCTATATTTTCTTTTTATTATTATTATTTTCTTTTCTATATATATTTTTCATTATCATATTAAATGTTGAACATCATTTTCACAATTTAGTTTTCTCAATGGAAATACCAGCTAAGAGAACTTTTTGAGAACAAATTTAAAAACTTTTTCTTGCTTGACATATACTGTATTAAATATTAAAATAGTTTTTTTTATTATTGAAATTTTCTATATAAAATATATAAATTTATTTCTTTATTCGCTAAATGAAAAATAAATTTAAATACCTATTTCGTCACATAATATTTCATACCATACTCATCTACTCGACTTCAGTTAAACTAGCTAAGCTTTTTCATTATTTCCATTTGCTTTGCCGCCCTGATACTGGTCATCATATTAACCGTCTCAAATAGCCAGCCATGCCCCCTTTAGCTGACCTCAAGCGACAAGGTGAGTGAGAGGCGACATCGTCTATTCAGGAGGAGGCTGTCAAGTTTGGTTCGATGTTGTTGTTGTTGTTGTTGTTGTTGCTTCTGTTATGGTTCGATTCAATTTGTGTGCCGTGTGTGCCTGAAGGCAGTCGCCTTCCATTTTTCTTTTTTTCTTCATCTTCTTCTTCTCCTCTCTTTTTTTTTTGTGATGGACACTCGACTGCCATTAGAAGGTTTTACTTTTCAATTATCAAATGCATGCTGGACTAGACTAGCTGTGCAGGCTGCGCGTGTTGCCTATAAAGTGCAATTGCCTATAGAGGGATTCGGCCGAGTCAGAGTTGGAGGCAATGGACTGAGACGAATCACTATTCATAACAGCAGCCAAATGGTGGAGCATCGTTATCTCTGGATCTGGATCTGGATCTGGATGTGGATCTGGTACTGGTAGAACTGGACCGGTTAGCGCTGCCGTCTGAACTAGTCGACTCTGTGTCTCTGTCGCTGGTTGTTCTGGCTCGTGGGTGCCGCTGCTTATGAATTGAGCGAATTGCTGTGGTGCCTGCAGCTGTGCCAGCTGCTCCCAGTCGGGCGCAGTTGCACGCAAACGTTGCCGCATCTCGCTCAGGGCACGCTGCGTCTCATAGCCAGCCTGTGCATTGAATTCACGTTCGCTGAGCAGATATCTGGGCGATGGTGGCATTAGATTACGCCGTACTTTAGTCAATCTCAATTGAAGCCAATGCAGCAGCCACCAAAGCTCTGGCCACGGTAGCAGACAACTTATGCATATCCAGTTAAATTTGGCATTATTCGATGAGCCCATGATGAGCAAATAGGCCAGAATTCGCATAAAACGACGCTGTAGATAACGCATCCATTCGTTACGCCACAGACTGCGATGCTCCTGGCAGGCATTCACTAGCAAAAAGGCGCCAGCAACGACGGCCACAGCCACGCATGTTGGATACTGTTCGAGCGCCAGCTTGAAATTCGTGCTCAATGGTTGGATGCTGTTCATCTTGCGATCGCCATGACAAAAGAGAGCTACACAAACAACAACAACGCTGGCCATATGAATGCCCAAAATGGTGGCCACACAGTAGACACAAATCAGAGATTCACTCAATGTGGTCATCGCCTCGGTTAGCCACATGATGATGCCTAGCATGAAGCGTGCCACACGCTCCTTATCGCAGCGCTCCTGTAATAATGTAATATTATATGCTTGATCCGTATAGATGCCGAAGCAGGAGTGTGCATGGGCTGGCAGCGAGATGTAGTGCCTCTCATTGTTACGGCCCGTTAGATATTTGCCCTCAAAGCACTCTTTGTGTTTCATGTGCGCATCGTAAACACCCTGTGCCGTAAACGCCCTGTACTGCGAGAACTGTTCAGGCGGCGCCTCGGTGTACAGCACCAGCCGATTGCTCTGAAAGATATTGCTCAGCTTCAACGGCTGATCCCGACGACAATAGATATGTACACGATTTTGAGAGTAGAATGTCTGCAGCATCGTCAAACCGTTCTGGACGTGCGGTATGCCTACATGTAAATATGTCACCTGCTGATCGCTGAAGTGCTCCTTGAACAGGCCATTGCAGCAGCCACACACTAATATGAGTGATGAGAGCAAAGTTTTCCAAATCATTTTAGTGTTACGTGAAAATTGAAATTCTTTTAGATAGTTATTAATGAATGTCAGAATGCTGGCAGCTGATTAAATATATTATTAATTCTGCTGTCAAAATACAACAAAGCTACATCGATCTGCTCTCATTGTTTATAAATTTACAAATATTTCGTTATTACAAATTTTTATAGTACAAATTTTTTATTATAATAATGTCTAATATATTTTAAAAGTATTTTTAATGAAATAAACGTTCTTTTTTAATTTTAAATTCATATTTTTTTAAATTTCATTATATGTTATTTTTCTTTTATTGTCTAATATTTTTGTTAATATTAAAATATTTTGTTGGTAAAATAAAGTTTATTTTATAATTTTAAATTAATATTTTTTTTTATTATTTAATTATATATTATTATTTTTTATTGTCTAATATTTTATTTTAAATTAATTAATTTTAATTTCAATCATTTTCTCTAAATTTTTATAATATTATCTAATAAATCTATTATATGTATTTATTTTATAATTATTCGTTTTAATACCCTGAACCCATTGAAAATGGGAATTCAGAATATAATGCTTTTTTTTATACTTTTATTTTAGATTTTTATTTTTTATATTATTAATTATCATTAGTTTTATAAGAGAACATTTTTTCATTAATTATTAAAGGTTTAATATTTTTTTTTTTATAAAACATGTTTAGTTTTTCTAAAATTAACAATAAAAAAATTCTTTTAAATTTGTAAATTTATAAAAATTAAAATAAATTATAATTTTTAAATTAAAATTTAGCTAAACTTATTAAATACTTAATAAACCAAAGACATCATAAGTAAATAAACTAAATTAAATTTTAATTGGAAAGTGCTAAAAATGCTTGATTGATATTGATTATATGAAATTCTATGTATATAAATTCTATTTTATATAACATTAGCTCGAAAGTGTAAAGTCAATCATAAATAAATAAAAAACAATTATCGACTACCTCAACATTGCCCTAGATAATCTTATTCCCCAAAAGCAAATAAAGCACAAACTTTATTAAATTCTAAATAAAGTTGAACAGCAAAAACTTTATAAACTTTATAATTGATGAACAATAATCATAGTATATCATAGCCTTGGCCAGCCACACGCAATAAACTTTGTCTCGCATCAGTTGATGGCTTCAGAGTTTGCTCATTGCATAACCCAGTCCAACATGAAAATGAGCCCACTCCAATGCTCCTTAACCAAACATTGAGTGCGGACTTTGTAGTCGACTTTCAGGCATACGTCCCATGCACCAAACAAAGATAAAAATAATAAAGAGAGAAAGAGAGAGGTAGAGAGGTAGAAAGGTAGAGAAGCTGTAGGCATACTAAGTGCTACAATTTTGCTTTTGCTATAAAAACTGTAGAATTTCTTAAACGAAAGAGAAATTTCATTAACAAAGAGTGAATTTAATTTGAATTTAAAGAAATTTAATAAACTAAATTTAAATTAAAATAAAAATAATAAAGTAAAATTTAAAATAATTTTAATCTTTACATTTTAACATAAAGTGAATACTCTAATACTAAATACTGAAATTAATTAATTTTATTTTACGAAGGCTTAGGTTTACATTACAGCCGTATCGTAGATTTACTGCAATATTATAAATACATATTCGATAAAAAAAAGATTTCAGAACTATTAAAAATTCTTTTCTTATTTTTCAAGAAACTTCACAGAATTCTATAAAACTTAAATGAATTGCGAAAAAAAGACACAATTTAAATTGGAAACCTCATAATCTTACTTCTACTATTTTGTGAGTACTCCAATTTTGTTTTTACAGATATTCATAATTCTATAAATAATTCATAGTGTATCGATAGTATATGAATTGCTTGAACTCATACTAATTTTGCAAGTCATATATATATATAACTCTTTAACACTAATTTGCTTACGCCTATATTAGCTTATACGCAGTATCTTCTATAGTTTATATTTAACGCTCATCTTATACTAGTTATCTTATACTTGAACTAGTATAATAGTCTGAAGTATGCTATATCACGCCTTGCCTTTGTCATCATCATCAATTTCATCAATTAACTCACTTTTATACTAACTTATACTGTGGGACAACTTCTATAGATTCTGTTTCACACATATATAATTTTCTTGAACCCATTATGTACTGAGTTACCTCAAACTCATATTAGCTTATACTCAGAAGTATAAGCTACACTACATATTTTTCCCTACAGATCATCATAAACTAGTTAGCTTATACTTGTTAAATTATACTCAAATATAACATATATTATTTCATTTTTACATCATATCCTTCATATCATCTTATACAAGCTTATAATCTCAAATATTATCGATTTCATATCCATATAATTAACTTCAGTTCATCTGATATTTGTTAAATAGCATCAATGTTTCTCTATTTTACGCCCATCTTATTTCCCTGAACTCATCTTCTACTATTTAGCATATAACTTATTGTTATACTCAACGATAACATCTATAATTTCTATTTCTTTTCCATAGCATATCCTATGAGTTCATCATAGCTCGACACTTATGCTAGCTTATATTCTGAAATATCATTTATAGATTCTATTTCACGCCCATATCATATGCCCAAGTGTAATTCGTTCTCACTGCTCCTATTTTCCATCAACTCTTTTTGCTCCTTCACTTCTTTTTTTTTTTTTTGTTCTCTGTTTTTTGACCATGTTTTCTAGTTGGCTTTTAGACGTCGCCTGTCCTTTGTGCCACATTTTTCTCTGCTCCGTTGTGGATGCTTTATTTGTAGTTGTCGTTTTTCAGTCGCATACTACGTGAACCAACTAACAATGTGTCTACGTAGTAGTACGTAGTACGTAGTGCCGCCCGCCCAACCGCCTGCCCCAAACTTCGAGTATAAGTCAGGGCCAAGCGAAAAAGGAAAAAGAATTTCCCGGTCATTCCATCAAAGCGCAAGTCGCGATAAAAGGAAACGTAGCAAAAACTCTGAACAAAAATTAAAAAAAAAAAAGAAAAAGAAAAAGAAAAAACATCCAAGGCAAAGGAAAATCTACGCACAAAGTGGCAAACAGCAAAAGGAGGGAAAAAAAACCCAACTGAAATGGCCACAAAATGAAAACGAATGAACAAGGGCCAAGAGAGTGAGGGAGAGCAGAAGCAAAAGCAGAAGCAGTGCTAGGAGTGGGCTGTATGGTGGGGTTAGTAAGAGATAGCGATGGCGAGGCTGCAGCAATTTTTTCCGTTATGAACCAAAAATCGAACTGAAATTTGTGCTCTGTTGTTTTTTGTTGCTGCTGCTTCGGCTGCTTCGACTGCCAACATAAATGTTGTTGTTGTTGTTGTTGTCGTTGTTGTTGTTGATATGAGTGTATGCTATGGCTATCCATTGCGTTGCTTGCTGCTGCTGCATGTTCTCCACGCTCCTTTTTGGGGCCTCATGCATTTTCCGTGTTTCGTTTTGTGCGCAAAATAAATTGGTAAACAAGCGAGGCGGCCTGTGGAGGCCTGCATTAGCACGACAAGGACAGTGATCGAATGAACGAATGACAGAGATGGGCAACAGAAACGAGCACGCTGGCAGAGGTGGTCTGAGAGAAGGAGAGAGATAGATAGAGAGAGAGAGAGAGAGAGAGAGAGAGAGAGAGAGAGAGAGAGAGAGAGGGAGGGAGAGAGCGAGTGCTGGGCTGGTGGTCAATGGCAATACATGGTCATCCAATTCTCGTACATAGCCATTCGCCTGCATTCATGCTCAGGCTGTATATATATATATATATGCAGTGTGTGTGTGTGTGTGTGTGTGTGTGTGAGTCAGTGTGCGTGTGTGTTGTGTTTTCTGTGACGCTGTGCACATTTCATTCTGGCTGCATTTTAGTGCCTGTCCATTGTTTTTGGGTAGTCACCTCCCACTCTAGAGTGGCTCTGCCATCGAATTCCCCCTCTTCTCATTTGCGTGCTCTCTTACACCCTTCTCTTCTCCTCTGCTCGGCTCAGCTCGCGTCGTTCATGTATTGCATATGGTGCGTCCGTTAGTCGCGTGGGTCACATGCGTTGCGTGGACGGACGTCGCGTCGCTGCTTTTTTGCCTCTTTCGTTGTGCGTTTACCTCCTGTTATAGGCACTGCCCGGTACCGTTGTTGCTGACACTGGCGCTGCCTGTACTTCTGCCGCTGTCGCTGCCGATGCTGATGCCGATGCCGATGCCGCTGCCGCTGCTTTTGCCACGGCTTTTTTTCACGTTGTCGTCGCGTCTCTTCTAACTCGCTGCGAACCTGCGAAGCACTCACTCCGCTCTCTTTTTTCCACATTTCTATTGTCGCTGTTGCGCTGGAATTGTTGCTTTTTGGCCGCTGCATTGGAGGCGCAGTTTTTGCATTGCCATTGTGTACAGTGGTGCGAGCTTTGCATTCAATTGGATATGTCGAAAATGTTATAATACAATAAAATATTAATTGTTCTTAGCTAAAAAAATAAATAGTATAAAATGTCAATGAATAAATATTGAAATCGAGCCAATATTATATTAATATTTGAGCAAGTATAATGTTCATAAATTAGAATAATGTTATAATGGCTTAAGTATTTGTTTGGACTTTCAATTATTCATATTGGACCTTGCTTAGAAACCTAAACCTAAAATCTCCAAAACCTCTAAATATTAATATTTTATATTAAATTATATTAAATAAGAAAAATATTTATATATAATTGGAAAAATTTAAGAAAAAATATGATATTAATTTTTATTTTTAATTACGATATATATTTATATTTACGTTAAGCTGAAATAATAAGAAATTAAATTTAAAAAAAGAAGCGAATTCAGTTCTAAAGTTAAAAATAATTACTCTGAACAAAAGAAAAATATTTATATAACATAAAATTTTAAAACAAAAACTGAAAAATAAGCAAATACAAAAAAAAAAAAAACTGTTTTAAAAGTAAGAATAAATATAAATAAATATTTTAATTTGTGTTCTACATTAACATTGTTAGAAATAGGTTACAAAAGCAAAAATCAATCACTCAATATAAGAAATATATTAATATAATATTCTATAATAAATCTGAAAAATATTGTAATACAATTTTTAAATAACAATTTATTGTTCAATAACAATTATCCTCATTAAAAACAGTAGAAAACTTTTCTTTATTTTGATATTAATTATTCATTTCGGTATATTCTTTTCTCTATCTTTGCAGGTAAGTAACAAATACCACTTGCTCCAGTGTGCAAGTCCAATCAGTAAAAGCGAACGAAACGCGACGCTGGTGCTGCTGCCATCGCAGCTGCCGCTGCTCTCGCAACTGCCGCAGTCGCTTGTTATGTGTGCCAGGCAAAAGGCCAAACGCATGTGTGTTCAGTCGACCCTGTCAAGCAGCCCCACATGCTGCCCAACTGCCCGCCCCCTGCGACATGTTGTGCACTACTGTACATAGGCACGATGAGCGAACGAAAGGCATGATAGGTGCGAGTGAGCGAGCGAGCGAGCGAGCGAATGACGAGCCTATACATAAAATGGCGTTGCATATGAGGAGAAAAACCAATGCACTTGTGTGAGTGACCATCTCGTTGCGTGCGTATGTACATGTGCGTGTGTGTGTTTGTGTGTGTGTGTGTGTGTGTATGTGAGCCTACGCAACGGTAGCTTTTCATTTTAGCTGCTGCTACTGCTGCTGCTGCTTCGGCTGCACCTCAAAGCAAAACGCATTGAATGCGTATCGAGTCCAAGTCGAATGTTGATTGTATTATATTGCCAGAGAACTTGCTCCAACTCCATCTCGTTCTAGCCGTCTCTGTCTCTCTCTTTCTCTGCTACTCTCTGTACATGCACTTAAAAGCTCGTCCAGCTCGCTTCAGGCTATAACCAATACACACTCACATGCAAACATGCAGCAAATTGAATAAACTGCCAAAATCAAATTTTTCACCACTTTTGCTCAACTGACATGAACGGCAGCTGCTCCGCTATACACCCACGACGCACACACAACAAACTCGCTGAATGTATGCGTGCATGTGTGTGTGTGTGTGTGTGTGTGCATCTGTGTGTGTGTCTATCTTTGCTATTTAAAGGGTCAATGAAATGCAAAGGCTATACCATTTTCTCATCCATGTCCAACGCTGATGTCCATGTCATTGTCCGTGTTCGAGTCGAGGTCCTCGTCCTTCATTGATTGCCGTAGCCGTTTTTAGTTTTTGACTGAGCGCCTTTGCAAATCAATTGAAAAACGTTTTCTTTTCTCTATGCTAGGACCCAGTTTTGTTCATATTTATTGTGGCATTCCCTCTGCCAGTACTATATTGGCTTTGATTTAGTTGCTAAAATATATTGAACGTTCATGGTCCAGCTGCCAGTTTTTATTGACCAGCTAACATTTCATTTGATATGCTCGAAGCTTGATTGAGCTTTACTTTCCATATGTAACGATGTCAATTATGGTCACTTTTTGCAATGCTGGGCAATTGTTTAGAGCAATAAATGGAAATCAATAGAAAATGTTTTACTTTTTACTTATCGATTTTATTTCAGTAGCATCTTTGTGATTTGGGAAAGTTTTGTAAGATATTTTTTATGAATGTGTTGCACAATTTATTAAGGAATTATTGTAAATATTTGATATATGTTGATATATATTTTTATTTATCAATTTTGCTTTTATATATAATCTGCTTCAGTCTAACTTTTTATTAAGTTAGAATAATAATACCAGAGTTATAATATTTTATTAGCTGTTTATACAAAATTAATAATTACCACCCCCCACCAAAAAAAAAAAAAGAAAGATATAAAGTCTTATATAAAAATTAAGAACTTTTCAAATAAAGGACCTAAATTTTTACATATATGTATTTAATATTGCAAAAGTATAATTTTTTCTATTTATTATAGAAATTTGAAAAATTACTTTCAACTATATAAATATAGAGTCTAGTTTTTATTAGAGCTGAGAAAAAATATTTTTTATCTATATATAAAATAAAACAAATATATGTATAATTACGGATCTATAAACATATAAATATATATTTAAAAATATAAAAAAATCATAATAATAATAATTTGTACAATTATTACAATTTTTAGATATAAAGATATTTAATAATATTAAAAAAAAATTAATAACAATTTTAAAAAATTATTACAATTTTTAGATATAAAGATATAAATATATATTGCATAAGTACATATGCCCATAGTACCCTTGGAAAGTATACAAAATTAATAATTACATAAAATTACAATTACAAAATTTCAAGATAAAACATATATTTACAACATAAAAGATATAGAAACATAAACTTTTTATATTTTTGCTGCCCCTCAAAGTATGCTATAAAAATGTCATTCGCAAACCTTTAAAATATATAAATTATATAGCATAACTAAACATCCATCAATAAATATATATTTAATTTAATAAATTTCTAACCTAATTTACTAGCTAGTAACTCCAATTAAACTGTCATTGAACATCTGGGAGCAACAACCAAGCCAACAAAATCTCTGCTCATTTACAGCTATTGTGAGCATAACAGAATTTCCATTTTGTGGCCACAATGCGAATTGGGATTTGTTGCCATTGTTCAGAGTTTACCTAACTTGTTGACAGTCTTTCGGCTGGCCTGCAGCTTTAGTCAATGAAA
This sequence comes from Drosophila stalkeri, assembly GCA_035047405.1. NCBI lineage: Eukaryota > Metazoa > Arthropoda > Insecta > Diptera > Drosophilidae > Drosophila > Drosophila stalkeri. Next base: position 26,550,068 of record JAWNPR010000039.1, read on the forward strand.
TTGGAGCAAGAAATTGGTTAAAGCTGACGCAAACAGACAGACGGAAGCAAGCTCAGACGGACAGCCAGGCAAAGCAGACTAAGCAAACACAAAAGGCAGCCAAGAGGCACACACACACACACACAGTTGCAAAGAGTAAAGTCTAAACGTAAACACAACACATTTTACCTTCATTAAATATACGTACATATAAATATTAGACATGCTTCAGGATCTACAATATATATATATATATATATTTCAATGTGTGTGTGTCTCTGTTTTTTATGTGGCAATTGTTTTGAAGGTCAAATTACGAAATCACCCACAAAATGATGTTACCAACACCCAGAAGAGCATTATATATATATATACGAAATAAATGTATATATATATATATATATATATTAAATGGAGCAAAAGTTGTAACAAAACTTTTGAGTAGACAAAATGTGTTGCACATTTGAGAGCCCAGTGGGAGTCGATGTGGGGTTGGTTGGGCGTTCATGGTGTCTGCTCTGTGATATGAAGGACATTCGAGATGGTGTGCCACAAAATTGTTTTGGAGCTGCAAAAACTTTTGTTGCCAACACTTGCTTGCTGGCCAACAGACGGTCAGGCGACTTGACCTACTGACAACTTGTGCAAATTTATTTGTTTCTGGCAACTGCAGATGTTTTTTCTTCATGATAACAAAGGATGTTGACGTTAGCTAGGTGCTACGAGACGTATGCGCAATATTTGTGCACTTCAAGCTGGAGCAAGTGATTGGGTGTGTATGTGTGTGTGTCTGAATTTGTGTCTGAGATGCATTGTGATGTGTATATTTAAAGCATTAGGCATACAATGCTTTGAGTTTTAATAGCAAAGTTGTATTGCATTTAAATTATATTTAAATTCATTTAGTTGATTTACAATGAATTACAATGGTTATTCATATTGAAAAAGTGAAAATATGGAATAACAAGAATTTTTAAGATATTTGTTATACGAATTTAAGTCTTATCAGCTGAATGCTTCTTCTAAATTGAAATAAATGCAAGTCAAATGAAGTCAATGAAGTCGATTATAAATATTGATTATGAAAACGAACATTCTATTATAACATTCAACTATCTATGCTTTTCGGCAGGATTTATCTAAATCTTTGTATATTAAAACGAAGAATGTTCAAGTATAACTAATTCACTGAAATTTCTCTTTGAGTAACTAGTAGGATAGATTGACCTTTTATTAGGGTTTTCATATACATATTATATACAACTATATATACATACTTATAATTGTATGCAACTATGCCAGCTTATTTTGTCTATAAGAATATATTTGAAATAGCTTAGATCTTGGCTCATCTAAATATTCATGATTATAATATTATTTAGAATATTTTACGACGATTTACTTTTATGCACTTCAAAACATAAAATATAATAAATATGATAATATATAATAAATAATAATAATAATAAATATAATAATGATAATATATAATAAATAAAAGAATATAAAATGAAAAGAAAAACAAAATACAAAAATATAAATAATTAAAATAAAAACAGGGTTTTTTTTTAATATTAAGAATAATTAAATTGGGCTAAAAACAAACATAATGAAGTGAATAGAAATATTAATGTTTGCATTAGTTTTGTTTTTAGCTTAATTGAATTATTCTTAATATTAATTAGAACAAACAATTTTTTAAATTTGAATTGCATACAAGCAAATTGTAATAAAATATTATGAATAATTATATACAAATTTTGTTTTTATATTTTTGTAATATATAAAATAATTATTAATTGAGAACAGGTTTCCTTACCTTACTATTTAAGATTAGTTTTCAATTCATCAGAAAGACTTCTTTACCATTTCAAAGACATTGTAATATATTAATTTATTATTAATTTTTGAAACAACAAATTATTCAAAAAAATAAATAAATAAAATAAATTACTAATATAAAAAATGATAAAATTAAAAAATTAATATAATAAAAATAAATAAGTGCAGTAAAATGAAACATATTTATTAAAAATTAAAAATGTATGAAGACATATTTTTTTGATTAAAAATTAAATATGTACATACTTTCAATATTTAAACCAATTATTTTTTTCACTTTTTATTTTTTTGTTTTTTGTTAAACAGAAGGTAGTGAATTATAAATTACTTTTAAAAATAAACAGAAAAAAATATTTTGAGAAGTTAAACATCTAAAGCTGAGTTCATAAAAAGAGTAGTATTACGCTATATAAAACTAAAACAAAATGAAGTAGCACTGTTTTCATTTAAAAATAATTTTGTTTTAAATATATGTATATTTTAACTACATTTAAGTTTCAAACTTAAGTTACTCAAGTCTCTTCAATTGCTACTCCATTAAATGCTCTCGATTATTTGCTCAACTCACTTTTCTTTATTCACTTTTGCTCTTATTTTTCTATTCATTCTGATTTGCTGAGCAACAAGTTTGAAGCACGCACACAGTGACCGCAAATACAGTGGGAAAACTTTTACTTTTATTTATTTTTCTTTTTTGCGCACATTTTATGCAACTTATATAAATGGCAGACGACACTTTGGCCACCTCGTTGCTCCGTCTGCAGCCCACCACCCACCACCCACCGCTCACAGCAGCTGCCCGAGCGTTGGTCTTTTTGTATTTTTCTCTTCGTCATAGTCGTCGTTGTCGTCGTCGTCGTCGTCGACGTTTTCGTATTTGGCAAAGATAAAGTTTTGTAATAAAAATGTCTGCTCGTAGACACCGGCAGACACAGTCAGCCAGAGAGAGGGTTAGGAGGGCTGTTGGGGAGGCTCTGGGTTTGCTCAGCCCCAGCCAAACGGGCAGACATTTTGTCTAGCAATTTTCAAGCCCGAAGTGTGTCAGCAACTTTGCCACGTCCTCGACTTCCTCTTCATCGTCGTCGTCGTCGACGTCGTCGTGAACGTGTCCTTGTCCTTGGCCCCCACTCAGACAAACACTTTCTGATATTTATATATACATTAGTTGAGGGTAGAGAACTTTCGCTTTAGTTTTGCGCTGCTTTGCATTTTATATATATAAATATATATATATATACATATATATATATATATAAAAGTGAGCATTGAAAAACTTGTTGACAGTTATATATTTTCCATTCACTTTAATGTGTTGGAATGTCTTAATTATGACAGAGCATTGTAAGAGAAATTTTTGTTAGCACAGTAAGCCTTTAGATATATATAATTCTTAAGGGACTCCCTATATTTTGTTCAACTTTATTTGAATATTATTTTGAGCTAATTTAAACAAGATGCCTTTTACTACATGATCTAAAGCTCAATGGGACATAACTTTTAAATAATCTATTTCCTTTAGTAAATTATTATTTAACTATTTGAGTACAATATTAAAGAAATATGCACTTTTTCTGTCATTGCCATAGTAGTATCGTTTAGTACATTTTGTACGTGTACTAAAAACTCATTCTTTTAGTACATGTTCTAAACACATTTGTGCTCCTGCCTGATGCATTATATTAATTTTACTATTTTAATTTCTTTTAAGCTCATATTGCTTTTAGTACAATTTTAGTACCCCATCAAAATAATTCGATAGTTAAAAATTCCAAAACACTTTGTTTAAAGTTCGATATTCCATTGAATATATTTATTTGTAGTTTTTTGTTTGTTTCTTATTTTTGGTAGCATTCAAATTTCGTTTTAAAGAATTTTGCATTTTAAGAGCAACATTTTAGAACACTTTATAAAGTGCAATTGCCTGCTAAATTCTTAAGCATATTTATATATTTTATAAGATAATATGTTATGTGTTTTTTTTTTATATAATTTTTGGGCTATTTACATAGGTTGTGATTAACATTAATACATGTTCTAAAATTTAGTACATGTTTATATTTTCTTTCATTTAAGCTTAAGCTTCAAACGTTTCGTTCATGAATAATGTTTTTGTGCTATGTACTATAAATATTTGTGAGACATCCCTTAGACCATAATGATTTTAGTACAGTCTGACATTGGGTTCCCGAATTTAGAACAAATACAATTACAACTCTATATTGAAAATCCCCAAGGCAACCCAAATGCTGTCTAAAATTTGCATCAATGAGTTCGATTTTTCTTTTTGTTTTATGATGAGAGTCTACGACATGCGAGTGATATGTGTCCGATAATTATTAAATTATATAGATACTATAACAAATATTTATATATATAAATGAAATCGCCTAAATGGGAAATTCTAATATGCTAAAACTTCTAGAACTTAACCCCGATATTGGATAGAGCCAACTACGCCTTGCGTCTGATGCCCATCAGACACAGCAAAAAGAAAACAATCGTCCAGCCGGCCATAACTAGAAAGCCGTTATAGACCTTCTCGTGGGTAATGCTCCAGCCTTTCTCAATGACATTTCTAGCTGATATCGAGGGTATAGTAAATGGCAATACCATTACCACATCCTGAAGGAATTCCGGCATACTCTCTAACGGCCATAGAAGACCTAAACAAAAGACAGAGATTAAAGATAATATTTATAATATTCAGAGATCATATTCATTAGATATACGAAGACTTACCGCAGAGTATAATCATGGGATAGAAAGCTCCAGTGGCCACAAAATTAGCTTCCGTGTGCGATTTGCAGAAAACAGAGATTAAAAGACCTGAACAAGCGATAGGAAACACAAATTAGTTAAATGGCATTTCCTATAGTTAAAAGCATTTATCTACCAAACAGCATGCCACAGAAAGCTGTAAGCGTTAGCAGCCCTATCAATGTAGTCGTATCTCCATTGTTGTACGTATCGAATACGATGCCAATGTATACGACAACCTCGAATGACTGCAGTGCCATAATTATTAGTTGTGTCAGCAGATGAGCCCAAAGCATTTCAGTGGCCGAAACACCAGCCAAGAGGGTACGATCCCAGATGCCATCCATGCGCTCCGAAATAAATACAGCAGCCGTCATTAAAGTAGCCAAGAAAAATACCATGCTGGGTGAGAAAAAATATATTAAATAGGTATAAAAAGAATTAGTATACTTTTATATTTATCGATAGATTTCAAATGTTCTACTAATCGATATCTGTATTTACCAATAGATTCGATTAAGATTTTTTAAATTAAAAAATTTAAAGATATTAGGAGAGATTAAAAAACATTAGAATAAAGTCAGATATATTCAGGTGTATATATCATAATACTTGTATATATCGATAGAAAGGTTTCAATAAGTTGCTAATTAAAAAAATATATATTGTTATACATTAATATAGATAAAGTGTTTAGTATAGACCAAAATAGTGATACTAGAATGAAATATATAGAAAATATTTATAGTATATTTAAATGAATAATCGCTATATTTATCGATTTGAATATATGGCTTATTGTCAATCAAACTTGTTTACCAATTTATATTTTATGATAAATGAAAGTTAATTATTTTCAATTAACATAATTATCATAGTTTATGATGTTGATTATCGATAGTTAGCAATTGTCAAAAAATTGTTTTATATCGTTTAATCGATATATGATAAATACCTGTTGCATTTATAATATACTCACGTCATAACCACACCAGGAGCACAATACTGTTGGAATTCAATATCCGTACTGCCAAAGATCGGATCCTGAAACTGTACTGGCAACTTAACCAAGGCAGCCGATACATTACAATCGTGCACCACAGCATCCATAAAGCTGCTAAATGCGTCTCGTAGTTTACGCTGCATAAAGTAGCCAACTTGTTGATCTATAAAGGCAATCATATAGTAAAACATGAAATGAGATATGATAGACTTTTTATATTGCTAGACCCACCCGTCATATCCATATGAACAACAATTTCGGCATTATCAATAGATCCATCGTTGGCATAGATGCCGTCCTCGATAAATTCATAAACCGAAGCACTAAAGTTTTGAGCGAAATATATATAGCCCACAGTTTTGGCTTTTCTGGCATCCGCATAGGCATCCTCCTCCGATGAATAATATTTCCGTGTGGCAACATCGTCGTCCAGTTCCTGGATGTAGCGACAGGAGAGCTTATTGAAGCGACATGTATTATTGACGGTATAAATGGTCTGCAGATTCTCGTCGAAACACTCGGAATAGCTCTGCACCTCGCCAGAGTAAATGCCTAGCTCAAGATTTTTGGGTGTTTTGCCAATGGCCATATAGAAGCAGGATAATTGTATGATAGGAAACAGCATCATGAAAATTATGCCACTAAATGAAATAAAGGAATTACTTAAGAAATTGCTAACTAAATTCAATTGACGTCTGCACTTACGAGGGCTGTCTGAAGAGTTGTACAAAATTCTTGGTCATCATCGCCTTGAGGCGTCCTTTGGTCGTAAAGAAAATCTTTTTGCAATTGTCGTTTTGTGGCTCTACATATGGTAAAGGCGGTTTCTCAACCGTCGGCTCATGCGTATCGATCACCTCTGTTGGCAGCGGTGCTGCTGCGGGCAATGCTGGACTTTTGCCCTGATTCATTATTTGTTCCAGCTGATCTTCATTGCCCTGACGCTGGCTGAGTATGAGGAAAGCATCTTCAATCGATTGGGTGCCGAATTGAATCATGATATTGGTGGGCGTGTCCTCAGCCAGCAAAACACCATTGCGCATTAGACCGATCTAGGTGAAGAAATGTTTAAAAGGTGAGAAAATAATTATGAGAAAAGGCGAAAAAGAAAATATAAGTAAGAGGACTTGTGAAATGATAGCTGGAGATTTTAATAAAGCTAGTGAATAAAAAGAAATTATTATTGAAAGTAAATATTGATTAGAGCAAGTATTAGTAGTATAATATATTTGTAAGAAACTAGTTGATATTATTATTAAATAGTAAAATTATACTGCAAGCGAGACTTTGAAACAGAATCTTCATTGGTTGGACGAAAGTTTAAACTGCTTTCTTTAGTTTGTTTAGTTGGACTCGACGGATGATTAAGATGAGCATATGGAAAATATGTCAGATATTTCAGATAGTCTACTTATCAGGAGAAACCATTTGCAATTCCAGGGAGTAACAGACTAGGAGATACCGCTTCATAGAGCCTAATGTTTACCTATTTCTATTTTTACATACAAAGCGCCTCAAAATGCAAAATATATTGATATGTTTTTATGTCTCTCTATCCCATTCTCTTTATCTCTTTAGAGACAGAGATAGCAAATGAATAAGGATAACCAAAGATCGAAAGAGATGTAGAAAGAGATAACATTTTTTTTTTGTCTCTCTAACCAATTCTCTTTATCTCTCTCTCTTTCTCTCTCACTTTCACTGTCTCCCTCTCGCGTAATATATCTGTCGGACACTCTCTCTCTCTATCTATCTCTCTCTCTCTCTCTCTCTCTCTCTGTAAAAATCTCTCAGTCTCATTCCGGACTCTATGTCTTTGTTTCTCTCTTTCACTCATTGCCTGTCTTCAAGTAAATTTGCGTGATAATTTTTTGTCTTCTTCATAGTTTTACCAGATTTTTTAATTACACATCAATGAAAACAGATAGGAAAAACAATAATCAACTCAACTTTTCATTCCGAGCAATAATATATGTTCATATAGTATATACCTAATAAATGATGCTATCATATGCGCAGTCATAATTCTTAATTGAATACTTAAAAAAAAAAAAATACCAAAAACATGTTTATATATATTTTTTTTGTCGGTCTTCAACTTACGTAATTCGCCTGCTTGGCCTCTTCGATATAATGTGTGGTAATAATCACAGCCAATTTGCTATTTCTAGTCGTTTCCACCAGAAAGTCCCAAATTCTGATATAACCAAGAACATATACAGTTTAGTTTAATATATGTAGGAATTGAAGATCATTGAACTTACTTTTCGCGCAGCATGGGATCCAATCCGACCGTCGGCTCATCGAGTATGAGCAGCTCGGGATCGTGTATCATGGCACAGGCGAAGGATAAGCGACGCTGCTGTCCTCCACTGCATTGCTTGATCATTTGTCCTGCCGATGGCAATTGCAGCAGATCCTTGAGTATCTTGAATTTCTCTCGAATGCGCTCATCTGTTAGTCCGTAAATGCGACCAAAATAGAAGAGTGTCTCTTTGACAGTCATCTCCTCGACCAGCGCAATCTCCTGCGGCATAAAGCCCACCCGAGAGCCTGGCACACCGCTGCCCGGCTCACCGGGCTTAACGCCCAACACATTGACTTCGCCGCCATTGAGAGTACGTTGGCCAACAATGCAGGAGAGTAGCGTTGTCTTGCCGCAGCCCGAGGCGCCTAACAGGCCATAGCTAAAGAGTGGGTAAGGGGGAGAGCGACAGTGGTGTTGGGGAGGTAAAAGTTATTGATGATCGATTTGGAGCTCATTATGAATGCCACTCACATGGAGCCACGCATGACGTTCATATTCAGCTGGTTGAGCACAATCTTGGGATTCTTTTTGGAACCATAGTACTTATAGCCATTGCGCACTTCAACGGCCGCCATTTTGCTTCTGTGTGTGTGTGTGTGTGTGTGTGTGTGTGCTCTCCTCTCTTTACGCTCTCTCTCTCGTTCGCTCTGACGTCGCTAATGTGCTGCAAGATCGAAAAAGAAAAACAGAAACAGAATGATGAGTATCGGTTAATTATTTGCGTCAATAAATCTATAAATGGTTATGTGTTTTATTGATTTCCATTGCTTTATGACAGACACGTGCCAAGGCACACAAAGCGCTTGGGCTGCCAAAAAAAAAAAAAAAAAAAAAAAAAATATATATATATATATATATATATATATATATATATATATATATATAAATAAAAAAAAAAATTGTTGCTGTCCAAGACCTAAACTTTGTGCTAAAATTTTAGCACTCGTCGCGTTGCACACAATTGAACAATGCCAGAAAGTGAAAATTAAGCCATCTAACATTAACTCAGCTTGAAGAGTTCAATGCCCCTTAGATCTGAAATCTTCTTATCTATTAAGATTTCAGTCAATAAACTTTTTATACAAATTAGTTCTTAATTTTTATTTTTTATTTTGTTTATGCGAAAGTGTGCTTAGCTAATTCGCTTTAGTCTTTATTTTGTTTCCACGTGCGGCGCGCTTCATTAACCTTTGATTTTGACTATAAACGTTTTAGAACAATTTTGGCATTTATAATTCTTGAGAGCTAATAACACCTCAGAAAAGGGCAGCTTTTTTATTGCTCGTTAATGAAGCATAAAATTGTATGAAAAATTATCATTATATTAGCTTGAATGACTATCTATAGACTATAGACCTTATAACTTAAGCCGAACTATGGAAGCAGTTGCTAAACCTGCATATATATCTTAAATCAATAATTACTATACTATATAGTATATACTATATACTATTGTCATTGCTATAGCATGGAGCACTACTAAAGCCTACTAAATTAAATAAATTAAAAAATTGAATAAATGAATAATATTGACTACCATTAATTCAAATAGAAGTATTCGATATAAATTGAGCAAAAAATATTTTGCAGAATTTAGAATTTACCAAAAAATTGTTTCTATTATATTTTCAAAAAAATTTAATTTTAAAAGTTGTTAAAGCTTACAAATGTAATTTTACTTAAAAAATATAATTATAATTTTTAAATTTTTCGATGTATAATATATAATTTTTTATATATATATTTTTATATGTATTTTTTATTTTTGATATATGTATTATAGATTTCTTAAATGTTTTATGGTAAATTGTAAAGAATTACATATATTTAAAATTGCAACCGATTTTTTATTAAATTGAAATAAAATATTAAATTATAAATTTTTTCTTGTGAGTTATATAAATGAGAAAAAATAAAAAATAATTCAAACTAAACAAATATATATATATATTAAAAATAAATAAATAAATAAATAAATAAAAAATAAAAATAAATAAATAAATATAAAAATAAATAAAAAAATAAAAATAAATAATAAAAAGTAATAAAAATAATGTTAACTAAAAACATATGTAATAACAAATAAATAAACAAATAAAAGTAAAGAAATAAATAAAAATAAAACAATAAATAAAAAATATATAAATTCAATATTTTAATATTTATATTTAAATATTATAATTTAAAACTAAATTAAATAAAAAAAAGAACATACAAATAATAATAAAAAAAAATAAATTAAAAAGTTATATTTTAAATGAAATATGAATTTAAAAATGAAATCTTTAAAATAGATTTACACAAAATTTAAATAAATTAGAAATACGTTTTTAATCATTCGTTTACTACATTATATGTTTAAAAAATGTATAAAAAATATCTATTCAAATTAAATATTTACACTTAATTAAATCTGATATCTTGGCTAGTACCTTTAATGGTATGTGTATATGCATACAGAGCTAAGGCTGATTGGCCTGGTATATAAATATAACTAAAAAATGGGCTCAGTTAAACAAGTAAGCTAATGAACACAGTAAACGAATACTTAATTTATGGAAAATTAATAAATCTTTATTAGTTCTATAAGTATTATTGTTGATATTATCTGACTCAATATGTACTTTATAAATTTATAGACATATTACTAAGCGAGGTCATAGTCGTAATATTGTGTTTACCCATAAGAATTAGCGGAACAAATTCGCTACGTAATATATTTTTCCAGAATGAACCTTCAAGTTGTAAACTTTAATACGGTTCATTGCAGTTGTGCGGCCATCAGCAGAACAAATTGGAAAAAATAAAATAATAATAAAAATAAAAGAAAGAAACAAAGTGCTGAAACACTTTAAAGCAAAACTCGAACAAATTTCATAAGTATTGACAATGGTTATACATGCGCTTAAACAATGTAAAACTGTGTGCACAAGTGAAATTTACTTAGCTGACATTATTTATGCATGTCGGTAAATGCAAATTACAAAGGTGTTCAGAACGCGCTTCGCTCGGACAATGACAATACGGAAAAAAAAAATGGAATGACAATGTGAACGCGCGCGCGCGCTCGCTCGCTCGCTTGAGAAGACAAAACGTCTTGAATAACAAATCGTAAAAACGAATAGCCAAATGCACACACACACACACACATATATATATATATATATATATAGAAAGAGACACACACCTACACACAGTGATAGCTATGCATATATATGCACGCATTCCCACATATCTGTACATATAATTAATGTCAAGAAAATGCAATCAGAATAAGCAAATCAAGCTATGTGAAATGCACGCATAAACAGAACTGTTTAGTAAACATTTTTCTTTAGAGAAAAGGCAGCGTGCGGGTAGATTTTAAGATTTTATCAGGTATGCTTCATGTGAGTCATAGCAAATGTGCAAAAAATAATACTATAGTATTTAAAAGCTAGTGCTATATTTGTTAATTTGCAAAGAACTATATATAAGTTTATTACTTATTTATTATTTATTTTTAAATATTTATTTTACTATAATAAAGTTTATTACTTATTTATTAAAAAGTAAAATTTATTCTTATAAATTAAATTTTTAATTTTTTTTATTTTTTTAATGAGAACTTCATTAAATGTTAAGTTACTGAAGAATAGATAGGGTTTTTTGATCAAGTAAAAACGTGGGCTTGAAACATTATCTTTATAATCTTTTCAATATTCAATCATAAATTGCGCACTTTAAGCATAAATCTGTTAATTGTCTTTTACATAATAAATACTGCCAGAAAAAGAGCTAACAGAAGTAACAATCTACACTCTGTTATCTGTTTCATGTTACATAACAAGTGTTAACCTGATGATGTTAATGCTGGTCAAAGGCTTGCAAAACTCAATTGCTGATGAGATACTCAATTAATTTCACACTAAATTTTCTTGTTATATTTTACTTATTGATATTTCACTTGCACAAAGTAAACATTTTGGTTTAATAGTATTGATTGTGTTTGCTATGCAATTAATGTAATTTGCTGTTAGGTCAAAGTCAATTTGCAACTCCTGTTCAAATAATAATGGCCTCGTTTTTAGGCTTTGACCCAGTTCGCGTCAGACAGTTCATGTTAAGCCGAAATCCGTCATATAGCCAATTGCCATTTATAAACGAAATGTGTCTATATTCAGCTGAAGCTCTCTTGTATCTTTGCATCTCTTAGATACATAATCAAATGAGCCGGCTAACTAGAAAAACAACAATACGCACACACATGCTCAATCACAATATGCCCATAAAACGTTCGAAAGTCAAACTTGAAAAACATTAAAAAAAAAAAAAAAAAACACACTCAACAAAATGAAAGAAAAAAGCCAAAAGCTTGCCCAAAAAAAAATAAAATAAAAATTGAGTAAGGTTAGTAACACAAATTCGTGGTCATAAATTTACGTCTCTGTTATTGTTGACGTTGTATTATTTGCTTAACATTGTGGCAGATGACGCAAAGGACAACAATTTCTGAGTTGATATGGTTTTAACCCTAAAAGAGAGGCGCGGACTATATAAAACTGCGCTAAATTTTGTGAAATAAACAATAAAAAAAAGAGCAAATGAAAACATTAAACACGAGCATAAACTTGACGTCAGTAATATAAAAAATAAAAAAAAAAATAAAAAAGAAAACATGAAAATTTTTTGTGCTACCTAGACTCAGGCAAGTCGACAGCTAATACCCTTCCATGAGTGCTACTCATTAAGAAGTATTACTAAATAATTAATACTCTTTAATAAGTACTTTAAATTTAATTATTATTGCTGTTTTATTAATTTTATATCAATCCGTTTTAGCAACTACTAAATTCGTTATTTAAAATTTTAATTTACTGTGTGAACAAAAAAGTTCATTTATTTTTAATTTATTTTTGCTTGTTTTCTGCTTTCTTATTGAAATCTATTAATAATAAATATTAAACTTTGTAAATATTATTGTAATTTTTATTTATTTCTTTCTCAGTCAGTTGCTAAATTAATGATTTAAAATGTGAATTTTCTATGTGTATAAGAAAATAGTTCGCTTTTTAATTTATTTTTGCTGTTTTCTGCTTTCTTATTTTATTTGAATTTTATAACAATAAATATTAAAATTTGTAATATTATTGCTGTTTTTTGTCAGACAGTTGCCAAATTGATTATTTATTTAATTTTCTGTATAACAAAAAAAAAATATTTTTATTTTTTTAAATTTAAAGGTTAAAGTTTGTAATAATATTGTCATATTTTATTTATTTTTGTTGTCAGTCAATTGCATAAAATTATATTATAAAAATTTTAATAATTATTATGACAAAAAAGTTTTTATTTTTTAAATTTATTTTTGATTGTATTACTGCTTGCATGCTTCTTGAAAGCTATTAATAATACATTTTAAAAATAGTTAAACTTCCAAATAATAATAAATCTTTAAAAATTTATTAAACTTTCTAATGATAATATACCATAACTATTCAAAAAATCTTAGAGCTGTTTTTTCTATATTCTGCATATAACTTAAATGCTTAAAATTTTAAATTGTTTTTTGATAATAAATAATATTATGAGTTAAGCACAAAACGGAGTCTTGACAACTGTGAGCTTGTGAGGTATTAAATTATTATTGATTATTATTTTATTTATGTATATATATATATATATATATATTTTTTTTTAATTAAAGATTTTAACATAATTAATATTTTTTTCTTAGTTAAAATAGTTTATATAATTTTTATTTTGTTTTTCTTTAAAGAACCGTTTTTTATACTTTTTGTTTATGATGTAATTTTACTTATTCTCTCTTTTGCTTAATTTTTTAAATATTTCAAATGAAGTACTAATAACATTATATTCATATATATCAAATGAATACCATTATATTCATATATATTGTAATTAATTTTCTTCTGAGAATTTATAACGAGAATTCATCCATAATACAAAGTAAAACAAATGCAAAGCTTGAACATTTTTTAGCTCAGATTTAACTCTAAATTGCTGTTTAGTTAATAAGATGAGTTTTTTAAGAAAATGATTTATCTTGTTTCCTTTTTATTTCCTGTATTTAGTTCCTTAAGTAAATGAACTACCTTTACAACCTCAATCTAAAGAATCAAGGCTTCAACACTGCATTCCTAAGACTAAATATAATTTTAGTTAATTTCAGAATCAAGGGAATTATTTAATTATTAAACTGTACTCATAATTGGCCTGGCAAACTGCAATGCCAAGTGCTCATACTCTATGCAAGTTGAAATTTAAAAAACCCCAAAAATAAATAATCAAAAAATAAATAAAATATATATATATATATATATATATATAAGTAAAATAAAAGCGCGCAATACCGAAAACAAAACAACGCCAAGGTTGAACCAACTGGTTGGCAGCAGTGAGCCCCGAGCAGCTGGCAACGGGTAGCGGGTAGCGGGTAGCGGGTAGCGGGCAACGCTGCAGTTGGCGTCAAAGTCGACGTTTACGTCGTAATGCCAATTGCTGTCGCGGCTGTTCCAAAAATTGTTTGCCATATGACAACGATATACAAGATACATGCATACATATTTATATATAGATATATGTGTGTTCATGTGCAACGAATTTAATTTGCAAATTTGCAAATCTTGTGCAATGCTTGAGCTTGAGTCAAGAAGCCCTGAGTCAAGCGATCGAATGCTTTCTCAGCAGAAAGAATATCGCTATGACTTTTATATAAATATTAAAAGATGGGCATGGCCACGCCCATCTCAAGCTGTTGCAACTGCATTTAGTGGGTATTTAGCTCGTGCAACATGCAGCAGCAGCAGCAGCAGCAGCCGCAACAGTTGCAACTGTCGTGAATCGCTGAATTGGTCGACAGTTGCTTCCTTCTTGCTGTCACCAGCTGGCCACGCTGCCTCTCTTGCTCTCTCTCTCTCTCTCTCTCCTCTCCAATTTGTCTCTCTTTCTATCTTTCGCTCTCTGTATGTGTGTTCAATTTCGGTTTGTGGCATGGCCACTTCTTATATAATCCAGCAACAATCATTTCGGCCAAGCTGCAACACCAACAACAGCAATCAACAACAACAGCTGTCTCGAGCTAGTTGTGTGTGCACTGTTTACATCATTTACTTTTTAATAGAGTTTTTGAATTCAAAACTTAAGTGCGATCTGCGTAAGATAATCATTTAATTTAATTTTGAAACTCTAATAACTGTTTGGTTAATTTTGTGATTGATTCGTAAAGGGTTTTTACTGCAAAGATATTTTTTGTAGTTGCGACTCTTGTTACAGATTTACTCCTTACTATAGATATTTAGAAAGTATGTTTAAATTTCATTGACAGTAAATAATAATTCTATGATTTATTTATTTCATTTTTTTTCTGTGATAGTCCTTTTCATTAATTTCATTTTAAAATTTATATACTCAATCAATTTTCCCGGACGATATTCATTGCCAAAACTCTCCAGAATATTCTTGCTTTATTCGAAAGTATGCTGATTTTTAAAACAAATATTTTTCTACTTAAATTCTTACTGATAAATGAGGTTAACATTTTTTTTTAATTGAAAAATTAAATATTTATTTTGAAATGTGTTAAAAAATGTAAAGTGTGTTAAAATATTTCAGAAAATATTTAAGTATTTGTTGATATATATATATAATATATGTATATATATATAATTTTTTTAGGGTTTTATTTTTTTTAATATACCTCATGTCTACAAAAAATATGTTATTTTATAATTAAAGATTTATTTTATAATGATTTTGTATTATTTATTTTGTAATATATATATATATATATAATATATCTGGTTAGTGTAAGAGAATAATTATTATTATTTTTTTTTTTTTTATTTATTCATTGATTTATTTACTTATTTATTTTATTTTTTATTATTTTTTATTTTATTATTAATAATATTATTATTGTTTTTTATTTATTTTTTTTTTTTCTGCAAGCTTTAAAATACATAGTCATATTTCTTTTTATATTATTTTTATTTATCAATAATTTATTAAATAGAATAAGATGGTAATTTCAATATGAATTTAAAAATAAATATTATTTAAAGAATTTGTATTAAGTTAAATATTTTGTATGTAGTGAATAAGATATTTAAGTAAAAATTAATAATAATAATAAAAATGTTTACTTTCCATTTCTCAGCGAGAAGTCTAGAGTTTCCTAAGCAAAGCCCATTTATAAATTAATTTTATATTGTAAATAAAATATTCTTATAATATTATTAGAAATCTAGACTTTTAAGGAAAGCTGATTTATAAATAATAAAATAATAATAATAAATAAATAATAATAATAATAATAATAATAATAATAAAATAATAAAATAAATAAAAATTAATTTCATATTTTGAATAATATATTCTTATAATATCAGTGAGAATTCTTGAGTTTCCTAAGCTCATTTATAAATTAATTTAATATTTTAAATAATATATTTTCGTAAAATCCTATAAATTCAACTCAAGCAGCTCTTTATAGTTGCAATACAAACTCAAAGTAAATGATTTTAATTGTGTTACCAACTCCAAGTGCTCATTGTTGCAAACACATGAAGTATTTTTTTTTTAAATTTTTTTTTTTTTTTTTTTTGGTTTTCTTTGATTATAATTTGTGCTATTCGTTTTGCATTTTCTTTAACGTTTTGTTTTTTTTGCTTTTATTTCCATTTGAATTTTGTTTCATTTCCTTTATGTGATTATTATTCTCTGTGTTAGTTTTGCCGTTTTGTTTTTTCTGTGTCATTTCGCATCAGTGCATTATGGACATGTAACAATTTTGTTCACTTGGAGACACAGCTCGAGTAGAAAGGCATGATAAAGCAAAAGACTTTTGCGAGTGTGTCTATATGTGTGTGTGACGATCATTTTACGAGAAAAGTGGGTTAGGCTAGCGCATGAAGAAGCAAATCGTTTGTCAATTGGAAAAACCAAGGAAACTGCTGTAAGTTTTTCTTCTCTAAACAGATCTACACTTGGCTTAATCAATACTGAGCTACGACTTTAACTGAAGCTAAAAAAAAAATATGGTATATATTAGTGTGTGTGTGTGTGTGTATGTGTGTATGGGTGTATATATGGTCAGTCATTGTCTGTTGCAATATTTTGCATTGCTCAATCCCGTTCAGCGTTCAGCGCGCCCGAGCCATATGCCATTTCCCATCTAATCGGGTACTACTGTACGCGCTCATTTTCGAAATATATATATATATATATATATATATATATATATATATATATATATTTTTTTTTTTTTTTTTTTTTTTTTTATTTAGTTTTTTGTTTATTTTTTGGTGTTGTGGAAAAACAAACAGAAAGGCAGTTAACAGTAGCAGGGGCAGACAACATTGAGCCGTTGTTGCTGTTGCTGTTGTTGTGAAGTTCACTCAAATTTGTGTTTATGTCTTGTCTATATATATATATATATGTTTGTGTGTATGTAAATATATATGTATATTATTTTTCTTTTACTGCCGTTTTTATTGCACTTTTCGACTGTGAAATGAACATGAAACAAAGCCAAATGAAACAGTTTCAAATAACTTCTTTGCGCTGTCTTCTTTCTTTTAGGTTTGTTTGGCCTGTTTGATTATTTTTACACGCTTGGCCAATAAGACACACACACACTCACACACATTTCACTTGTTGCTGTTTCCATCCATTTGCGCACACGCGCCAGCCCGCGCAAGTTTGTGTCTTAAGTCTTTCGTTTTACATTGTAAATTTTTTGGTTTTTCGTTGTTTTTTCTTTTCGTCAATTTTTACTTAAGAAATTAACAGAAAAATAATAGCTGACTAATTTAAAATGCGAAAATTTTTGTTAAGCCACAAAGTTGGAGTTTTTGAAATATTTTAATTTTTAATAATGTATTTTTAAATAAAGTTTGTATCGAATAATTAAATTAAATTTAAAACAATTCACTTTTTGTTCACTTTTTTTATTTTAAAGTTTTTATTGACTTTAAATATATTTTTGTAGTATTTTAAATTTGAATTATAAACGCTTTCCTACCATGCAGCGCTCTTCTAACCAACTTCTCCTTGAGCACGCGCCTCTGTTGCAATTTTCTCGCTCGTGTTTTTTTTTCTTCTTTTTGGCTTTTTGTTGTTTTTGTTTTTTGCCAACCGAGTACCAAGTTTGGCCGCTGCGCGTAACGTTTTTTTTTCTTCTTTTTCTTTTTTCTTCGTCGCTTTCTGTCTACGTTAACGTGTTGGCATGCGCTTCAGCCAAGTGTCGCGGCCAAGCTTCGTTTATCGACTGAGCACAGAAAACGATCACGAGCTCGCTCGCAAGCTCAACAGCTCAGTTCACCCACAAAAGTTGAGCTACGCAGCTTTCGCGGCGCTTTGTCGACGCTTTTCAAGCGGCAAAAGAAACGAAAAAAGAAACTACTGAAAAAAGTTAACATTTTAAGTAAGAAAAAAAAATTAGAAAAAATAATACTTTCAAGATAAATTTTATGAAAAAAAAGTTAATAAATGCGCGGCAGCACAAATTATATTTTTTTATTTATTTATTTTTTTTTTTTTTCTTTCTATTTTTTGCATATCTGAACAACTTGTTCAGGAGATTGTTCATTTAAAAATAATTAACATTTTTTATAGCAAGACACATTTGAAATAATTATTGAGTATAAACGTGGACAAGTTCTATTATATTATATAAAATCTGAACTAATCGTAGTTAATCTTAGCGTTTAACCTTATGCACATATTAAAACTGAATTCAAACATGCTTTCAAATTATTTCTTTACAGGTATGCAAATATTTGATAGCAATTATTATTCAATGGTGAGTGCCTCTTTGATTGTCGTCTTAAGTGCGCATTTAATAATTTATATAAGGTCTCATTGCTAGCCTAACAGACCCTAACTGAACTGAACTCTCTTCAATTGTTTTTTTCAGTCAAATTTAGATTCTTTTTTAATGCTGAATTGTACAATTTCGAATTGTATGCTTTACAAATTTCGTATCATATGACGTTCGTTTCATATGATTATTTCAGGGCTCGTCGTTTCGACTCGCATTATTATTGACATGCAAAACATGAGAGCTCAAAAAGATTATTCTAATTAAATCTATTTAATGGCATCATTTAAATTTACTTGCTTAGTTGATCTTTTCTCAGACTAAGCGACTCCAGCGTTTAAATTATGGCGTGTGCGTAAATCTATTTGTGAGGAGCAAAAGCCAACATTATGAGGAAGCTAAAAACAATTTGTTATGTGTTCTTTAGCCTGAGAATAGTTGAATTCAAATTTTGTATCATTTAGTTAGTCGATTTAACTAATTCTCTCGCAGTTTATTATAATGGGAAAAACTATTTAGACATATTTAATGTCTATATAAACAGCTAATAGCTCACTTTTAATGCAGTTCAAACTTTTTTTCGCAATTAAAATATGAGAACTACATTTAGTTTTCTAATTGTGTATAATATTTAGTGAGTAATGTTTAATTATAAATCGATGGACTTTAGTAATTGAAATTCGCAATTGATTGAAGTCTAGACAGTTTGTTTGATTTGCTATTCTACATTCACTTATCGAAGTATGCATATTTGTCAACAGAGCTCTGAAGCTTGCCCTTTTCGAGGCGTCAAAGTGTTTTTAAGAATTTATAATTCTTTAACTAATTAGGCAGAGGAAAAACAGATGTTCGATCTGGTAACGCTTTGCTCGTGTGCATATTAATAATACTCAAAAAGTTTATATTCAATAAACAATCTATTGAAATTTACCTGACACTGTACTTAAAAGAGTTTTGAATATTTAACAGTCTTTAATTAACAGAGTGTTACTGTACAGAGCAACGACAGTTCAAACTGGAATGATTTATAAATATGCATTAATAATTATTTTTAATTCTATACGAAACATCAGTAAGAAGTGGTTTAATTTGTTTTTTTTTTTTTCTTATCTTTAATCTGTCTTGAGAATATATTTATAATTCCCAGTTTCAATTTGCGTATGAGAGTCTTCAAATTATATGAAGAAATATCTGTAATGATGAACTAACAACTTATTCTCCCACTTCACTAACCTTGTTAGACATGTAAAACTTCTCTCACAGATGCAAATAAGAAAAATATTATCAATTGGAGATTTTAATTTTCTCAATTGACAATTCTCAATTTTTTTTAATATGAATTATTATTTATTGTAATTATTATTCATTTTATTTTGTTTTAATTCTTTTCTATTTATATTTTTTAAATATTTTGATTTAATTTTATTTCATATCATTTTTTAAAATTAAATTAAATTTATTATTTTTTTAAATTAAATTAAACTTATTATTTATTTATTAATTTTTTATTTATTTTTTTTTTATTTATTTATTTATTGTTATTATTATTATTATTATTATTAAATTTATTTGAAGTATTAACATTTTAATTTTATTTCTTATTATTATTATTTTTTTTTATTTAATTAAAATATTAACATTCTACCTATTAGGCACTTAAATCTTTAAAGAAATTAAGATTAAATAAATATTTAATATTTGAATTTTTAATTAATTTTACAAACTACCTTATGAATTATTTCAAACTCTCAACTTTTTTGTATACAAAAAAAAAAAAAAAACAGTTCGATGATGCTTTGTCACATGTCTTAAGCAAACGCTGCAATACTTTTTACACCAAAAATATATAATTCTCAACAAGTTGAAGACTTCGAAACAGCTGTTCGTTCGGGATTTGCCCTAATTAAACCTTCAAGCTCTCTTAAGCTATCATCTGATTTGCACATCCATAAACATTTCCTCAATCTTCCATTTGCTTCGATCTTGCCGAAATGAATTCAGATGTCTTGCAACGTTTTCTTTTCCAGTTTCTGTTGCACTTTGGCCCAATTTTGCGGATGGGCATGCAAATTAACCCCATTTGTTTCCCATTTAACCCCAATTTTTCACAACCTGCGTCTCATCGCAGGTTTTAGGTTTGTTTTTTTATCTTTATAATTTTTTCCCATTTTTTTTTTTTTTTTGCAAAACATTTCGAGATGCTTGTGGCCGTTTTGTATATATCTTGTTATTTTTGGCTTTTATTATGTTTTTTCTTTGTTGTTGCACAAGTTTTGCAAAATGAATTGGTTCGAAACATATTTCGGTGCCTGGGCCATTGTCTTACTCAAGCATAAAGTTTATGGCGCGACACTTGAATGTTGCGATACGAGTAGTTTAAGCATTAATTTCTATACAAAACAAGCCAAAAGGCACTCACCTTACAAGAGTGAGAGTGCTCTAATGGCGAGTGTGCACGGCCGAGAGATACCTTGCTGAGTTGCGAAGGTAGCGTAATTCGTTGGACATATTTAAGTTCATTTCTTGAGAGACTATAAATTAGTTATTGATTGATATATAATATATAAATGTGAATACTTGACATAACAGCTTTTACAATATTATATTTATCGATTATATTTTAAATAATATAAATATATATTTTTATAAGAGATAAATAGTTATGTTTCTATTTCATAAGAGACTATAAAATAGCTATTGTTTATTAATGATATTTCATTACTTATGAGACTATAAAATATTTTTTGATTGATATATAAATGTTAATAATTGACATAATACCATCTACAATATGATATTTATGGATTGTATATACAAATATTTTTATCTATATAAATATCAATAAATACTGATCTTTTCCTTTTTCCCTTTCTGACATATTCATATATAGATAGATATATCCGCATTTATTAAATTCATTTAATATATATTGAAAATTTTAAATATATGATATAAATATATTACAATATATTTCCCTCGTGAAACAGAGTTTTTTAATAGATTTTCAATCGATCATATTTTATTGTGCTCATAAAATTAATTACAAATTTGTTGGGCAGACTTTATGTATTTATTTAGATTCAGATTTAATAATAATTAATTCAATATATATGCATATACACATGTGCCTCTTAAAGCAAATATATAGTTATCGGTATATATATTTATAAATTTAATAACAAATTTTCTAAATAACCTTCCCAGCTCTTTCCATTTTTTCTGCTATTTTCGGAAATTAAAAAATAAATGGATTATTTGAGCCTAGCTAGCTCACACTCCTTGATTATAAAATTATTTCATTTATTTATTTACTTTTTTTAATGCAACAAAAATTATATTTATACATTTTAAATTGCTTATAAAAGCCTAGCCCTTAGCCGGATGCATTTATTGTATGTATGTATGCTCATTTTTATCTCAATATATCGAAATCAAAATCTCTTCTCCAACTATATTTCACTCTCGACATATGTTTATACAAAACTAGTATACCCTCTTGATCTACTTTAATTGTCTTCGTGGCATAAGAAGAGCGCTGCAAACACTCAAAACTCGCGAGTCGCAGATTTCTGCATACACCAGCCTCTCCCTCACTCTCTCTCTCTCTCTCTCTCTCTCTCTCTCTCTCTCTCTCTCTCTCTCTCTCTCTCTCTCTCTCTGCCATGAAAGGCAGCATCAAATGTGTAGCTACAGTTTTGTGAACTGGCACTTCTTCATTTGTCTTCTGCTGTTGCCCTCCCTCAGCCGCAACGTCATTCGCTTTAACATATATATTTTCGTGTTCAAGGCCAAGCGCTGGCGCTTTCTTTTACAATAGTCGACCTTGAAGCAGCAGCGACTGCGCAAGCGTCAGCGTTTCGAAGCACTCCCTCCAATTTCGCCCTCTCGCTCACTCACTCACTTGCCGTCTCCCTCTGACGCTCTTATCAAAGAGCCAACAACAATGAACTAACCCACTTAGAGTGTGTTGGCCCAGCGCTCACCTGCTCGCCCGTCCGTCCGGCTGGCTTTATTGATCAGTCCGCTGTCCGAGCAAACAAATAGCCGCGTTTAAGCAGACGAACTTTTAATTTTGGCTTAACCGAACACTGAAATGTCGCAAAGTAGTTTATTTTTATTTTTTATTTTTTTGCTGTCTGTTGCTGTTGTTGTTGGTTGTGCAATTGGTTAACTAGCCCGCCTCTGCACAACTGACGCACTCTTTAGGGTCAGTTGCCCTTAATTGAAAATAGATACATTGACTATGTCGGGCTGTTCGCTAGTGGCAATAATTTAAGGTGCAGCTATCATAAGTATTAAACAATTTTAATTAAACTCAGTTATATTACTAAATGATGAAATGATTTTAAACAAAAAGAAAGAGAATAAAAAATTCTAATTTGAAAATAAATTAATATTAAAAGTTTACAAAAATAAACACAAATTAACTCAGCTAAAAATTATAATCTGACTTTAAAATAATTTTATATACATTTCCTTCTTCTAGATTTCATATTAAAAATTCCTTATAAATTATTCAAAAATGAAAAATAAATAAATAAATAAATAGAAATAATAAAAATAAATAAAAAAAAAAAAATTTTTTTAAATTTATAAATAATTATATTTAAAGAAGGGGAAAAATAAAAATAATTTGAAATTAATCAATATGAAATGTATACTCAAAGAAAAAAATACAACTAAACTGTATATATAAAAATTTGTATTTAACTTTAAATGATTTTATTTACTACGATAAATACTATTAAATATACAATATAATTAAAAAATTAAAATAATAAAATAAAAATAATAATAAAATTACAAATAAATAATAATAAATAAATAAATAAAAAAGTGCTCATAATTTTCTTGATATTTTAAATTAATTTAATTTTAATAAAAATTGAATTCTACAATAAAATGTTTAAAAATATTAATTAATAAAATAGTTTCTTGATTAAAAATTAATATAAATTTTAATCAATTTTATTATATATGTAAATAATAATAATTGTTAATATAAACCTTACATTAATTTAGAAAATACTATCAATTATTTACATTCTTAAATCGTGAGATATATTTTCCATATACTAAAGCTCGGAATGAGTTTTAATCAATTTTATTGAAATGAAAAATAATATTCGATTATGACTAATTTGAATTATTGTAATTTACGTATGCGCTTTGAATTTATTTTTATTTCTGATTTAAAAATGTTTATATAAATAATAAAATATTTTAAATTGTTTAGAGTATCAAGAAGTCCAACTATTGTCTTCTCTGCGTCTGTGCCTAATTTCTGTAACTTAAACATAAACAAAATATGAACAAATAAAATGCAACTGAGTTGAGCTTCTCTTCAAATTGATTCACACCCTCTCCCTATCTCTCTCTCTCATTCGCTGTAATTCGCTCTCGCTGTAACTTGCTCTCCCGCCGTCATTCTCTCTTACCCGTCGCCGCTCTTCGGTCGAGACTTCTCTTGGCAATAGCAGCGAGGTTATAGAGTTTTGTAATATCTTATGGGTTTATTGTGCTATAGTCGGCGTCTTTCAAATTAATTGCAAAAAATAAAAAACAAATTAAAAATATTTAGTATTTCTTTAATGTTTATTTAATATGTTTACCAATTTGTATAACTTTATATGCTTTAAGTAAATCTTGAAGCGCTTTTTTAGTTTTGTATAATGTGAGTTTTAGGAGCTAGAGGCTTGAAATATCAAATTTCTTACTTTTAAAGAGCAGCTCAGATAAAATAGTATATCTTATTCGGAAAATATTTTATCTTTCAGAATTTTTAAGTTAAAATACATACAAAATAATATTTTACCTTTTAGAATTCTGAAGTTAAAATACAAAAAAAAAAAAAAAAATTGTAATACTATTTTAGGATTATTAACAGAACACTCAAACATTTTTTATTGAAGCCCTTTTGTTTTTTTATCTTTTCGAATTTATCAAAAGTTGGGATTTTTACTAAACGAAATATAAAAATTTCATACATGCCACGCCTTTGGTAGGCCTGAATAAATAATTCTTTTAATCAAATTTTTGAATATCTGAAAATATATATTTTTTTTATATTCATATTTCATTTGTAATCTATCTTATATTAACAATAAGCAATATAAACTATAATATAAAATAAAATATAAAATATATATAATATATATTTAATTAGAATATTATTTAGTCACGTTTATAATGGGCGTGGCACTTTCTAGGAATTCTGATAGCCTTATAAAAAAAGGTTATTATTTATGCTCGTGTTGAGAAAAGATAGTTTCATAATATATAGAGTATCATTATTAGTCGGACTGATCTACTCTATAAAGGCATTACATCAATAATAATTAATAAATGATTAATAAATATTTATTTATTTTTTTTATATTATTTGCACTGCACTTTAACGTTCTTTGTCATGTTATTATTAATATATTACTCATGTAATATTATTATTTACCTATTTGGCTTGTCAATTTTGCAGTGTTTGTTGTTGTTTTATCTCTTCGTATTTATCGCATTTCCTTTGCACGTTCTTTTCGTGTCGCTGAATTGTTTTGCAATTGATATAATTCGAGCGTAATTAAATATTGTTGGTAAATTAAATTTTAATTGTTTTTTGAGTTGTGGTTTTTACCTTATCTTTAACGTTAGTATTTTATTTTTTTTTTTTATTTTTGTGGTACAAAAATTTGTTAACTGCATTTTTTAATACGGTTGTTTTTTTTTTCAAGGTTGCATTTGAAAAAAAAAAACCAATTATTATGGTAAAATCTTTAGTGTTTTAGGCAATTAAATGGGAAGCTGTTGAATGGAATAAAAGTTGACATTAGGCTCAAATACTTTTAAGTATTATCTGTTACATAATTTTATTAAGTTCAATCATTGAAATGTAAACTTTTTTGCTATACAAGAGCTAATTCAATCAAGTATTTAATTATCTTTCTATCACTTTTCTAGCTAAACCTGCTTCATATAAATTCGTCAACTATCTTCAATGCCCCGAAAAACCTTATGTATTTTTTTCATTTGCAAAATCTATAAATATGAAAGCTTCACCCTGCAAATCAATTAAAATATTTGCAAATTACGTTTGATTAACAAATTTAACTGCTAATTTGCAGCAACAAAAATCACACCTGTCATTAGCCATACGAAGCATAAGCATGCAGGTAACTTTTTGCAACAGTCTGGCAACGCTAATTAAAGCTTTTAGCGCTCTTTGTTAAAGGCTTGGCTTAACTCTTAAGTAAAGAAAACTCTTAAGCTGACATAGCAACAGCTAATAAGAAATTCATGCAAATTCCAATTAGAATGTTGCCATATGAATTTCAATTGACGAACGCAGCAAAGCTGCAGCAACAATTAGTATGAATATGAATTTATGTAGTGGACATGCTGCTATGAATATCAATCGAACTAATATACATGTTGCAGCAACAATTATAAATATCATTTGAACTGATATACATGTTGCAGCAACAATTTTAGTGCATGAATATGAATTTGAACTTACATACATGTTGCAGCAACAATTATAAATATCAATTCAACTCACAAGCATGTTGCAGTAACATCTCACTACAACTTATCTGATCAACATTGTTGCTGCGCCATGCTGTGGAGCAACTTAATGAGTCTCAATTAGTTTAAATGAAATGAAGCTGCGGCATTTTGATAGACTACGTAGACACGCCAGTATCAAATAGCCACAACTCCAACTGTAAAGCGTTTATTTAATTGAGTTTCATTTAAAGCGCAAACAGTTGCGGAATGCGCAATGGAATTTCTGGGATCTATGAGAGTTTTGCACTCGAATGGAGATGATTTGACAAACCAAGTGCGCACTAAATGCAAAAAGTTTTGCATGTAACGTAAATTATATAAACACATACGGTATTCGACAATGGAATACCCTATGAACATTTTGCAGTAAGCCCCAAAATATGCTATGCAAAAAAAGCTGTATGGCATAACAATTACTTAAATTGTTGTAAACTATTATTATAGCTGTTGAAAAGTGTTCAAAAGAATTTACTTAACAAACGCTTATAAATAATTTATGACTGCAAATGTGCAATTTGTGAGACATTATAATAAATAGCTTAGCTAAGAGCTAACTAATTGATTCATTTACAATTTACATTTAGTTCAATTTATAATAATTAGAGTGCAAATCTATAGATAAATGTTTAGGTAGATATATGTATGTATATATATATATAGATATATGTATATATATATAATATATTTTAGAATTATTTGAATGGTCCAGAAAATTTTAAATTTTAAATGTACTGTATAGGCTCATAGAAGATTTAAAAATTATAAAATTAAAACTCTTCAAACCATATTAACAAAAAATAATAATAATAAATATATTATAAAATTATATATTATAAAATATATATTTTATGGAAGCGTATAATTCAGTTCTGTTCAGGGAATCTACTAGTTAGGCATTGCCGGTTATAGCTAACATTTTATATTTTATTTATTTGTCTTTCGTAAATATAGTTCAACAACAGAAATACAAATACATTTTTCTGCCAAACAATGTACATGAAAATATGTTAAACTCAAATTTTGAAAATATTATTAAAGAATTTTTTTAAACAAGGAATAATTCCTTTTTAACGTTAATTTACTTAAATATATTAAATATAAACAGAATTCTTTAAAACATCAGAATTATGCCATAAAAACATAGTCGAAAAATTAAAAACTGTATGAAAATTGATTATAAAAAATTATAACAATAATAAGAAATACAAAATAAAACAACAACAAAATATTTTTAAATAGATATATACAAAATATAAAAAATAAAATAATATTAAAAAAATTATAATAATAAAATATTTAAAAAATAATGTAATATTAAAAAATAATAATAATAATACAAAATTTAAAAAAATAATAATAATAATAAAAATTAAATAATATTAATAATAATAATAATTATAATAATATATACTAATAAAAATATAATAATAATAAATTAAGTATTTTTACAAAAATTGAACTGAACAGATAAATTAAAATTGAAAAAATACTTATTACAATATAAGTATTTTTTTTAATTTTAATTAATTTATTTAGTTATATTTTTCTATGTTAATTTCTACACATGAAAAAAAAAAACGGAAATTGCTTTAGTTTTTATTGATATTCGTATGCCTACCTCAACACAAAAGAAAAAGAACAAATTCCTCTCATATCGACACCCTGTGTAAAAGTTCTGGATTGTCATCAACCCCACGCACAGTCGTTCACATTAAACTCGAGTCCAGAACTCAAGACCTCGAGTGCTATAAAACGAAGAATAGGTCGGGGGACCTATTAAATTAAGTGCGCCTAAAAAATTTAACTTTTTTAGAAGTTTTGCGAGAACAGCAGCCAATGATCTAGCGAAACTGCGCAGCAACAGTTGTGCTGCTCCGACAAAACTGAAATTTAAGTTTCATTAAAAAAAAAAGAAAAATAAACGAAAATGCTGGGATTAAAATTGTTGCTGTTGCTGTTGCATCTGCTCTGCCTGACGGCTGCTCGTCCAGCTATTGAGAATCACTCGACACGTCTGCTCGAACGTCATGGCGTAAAACAGGTTGAGTTTCGCTTGGCGAGCCTGGAGGAGGGTCTCTACTACACGGAGTTGGACAGCAACTTGCGTGATTTCCTACTGCAGATGCGAAATTTTACACAGCAAACGGTGCTCTCGCAATTCGATTGGATTAGGGCAAGAAATGTGGAAGCTGGTCGCATGCAGCTGCCGGTGCTGCAGAGTCAAAGATTTCCCTGTGATCTGAGCGAGGCTCGTTCGCCGAAGATACCCAAAGATGTGAGTCAATTGCGTCCCGGTGACATTGATATTGTGGCCACATGTGGTGATTCCTCCAATTCGGGCACGGGCATCCTGGGCCTGGGGGAGCTCGATGCGTATGTGGAGTATCGTGGCTATGCCTATACGGGCGGCGGCTTCGAGAATTGGCGCACGGCTCTGACGTTGCCCAACATCCTGAAGCTCTATAATCCTCGACTATATGGCTATGCCGTGGGCCATGGCCTGGGCGCCGATGTGAATGTGTCGCGATTTAATCTGGCAGAGCCGATGTTAAACATACAGGATTTGCCATTTCAGGCGCATGTGCTAATCGAACGCTTTCGCCGAGATCCCAAGGTGAACTTGAGAGAACATTGGAAACTGCTTAGCATTCAGGTGGGCGCCAATGATCTCTGCTCGGAGCTGTGCAATTATCCCGATCCGGAGTACGTTTTGCGCATTGTGGCGCGTCAGTTGCATGAGACATTCCGCATACTCAAGGAGAATGTGCCACGGCTGCTCATCAATTTTATCATCCATCCGGATATCGATGAGCTGCTCAGTCTGTTGGCTCAAGTTCCGCCCAGGTGTGCTCAACGTGTGCCCTATTTCTGCTCCTGCTATAACAAATATAGTGATCCGACATTGTACGATGCAGCCAAGCGATTTCTTCAGCTTCAGCTCTCCATTGCCTCGCTGCCCGAGTTCCGTAGCCCGGACTTTGCCATTGTGACCCATGGCATATTGAGGAATATCAGCAGCTTGTGGTCACAGCAGGGCATCATGGATGCGCACTTCTTTGCCAACGATTGCATTCACTATAGTCAGCTAGGTCATGCTGTGCTAGCCAAACAATTGTGGAATAATATGCTGGGGCAAGCGGACTTGACTTCGGTGGAGTCTTGGCGCAGGCCTTTCAAGGATTTGCTGTGCCCCAATATGAAGCGGCAGTTTCTGAGAACCGAAAGTGATGTATTTTAGAGCAATAGAAATTGTTTGTATGAAATTGTATTTTATTTTGTATTTTTTATAATTAATTTATTTTTTATTCTTTTTATAATCGAATTTTGTTAAATTTTTGTTGCTTACAAATTTATTTCGGGTATTATTGTAAATATTGTAAATATTTTTTATTTTATTATTTATTTGTTCATTTATTTATTTTTTTTTTTTAATTAACTTTTTATTTTTTACAGTTTTATTTCGAGTAATGTATTATATGCTATTAAACTTGAATCAGTTGTGTGATTAATTTATTATTTACTATTTACTTTTTATTTATGATTATTATTATTATTATTTTTTTTTTTTTTAAATTAATTTTGAGTATTTTTGTATTCTGTTAAATTTTGTATTTTTTATTTTAAAATTTGTATTTTTAATATTTTATAAAAATTTTTTTTTTAATTTTTACAGTTTTTTTCGGGTAGGGTATATTACTATTATATTACTATTGAACTTTAAATACTTGTGTGATTATTTTATTATCAATTTTTTATTTGTCATTATTATTATTATTATTATTATTATTATTATTATTATTATTATTATTATTATTTTATTTATTTTTTTTCCAATTCATTTCGGATATTTTTGTAATTGATTATAATTTTTTTTTATGTATATGTTTTTTATCTTATTTTATTTTGTGTGAGTTAATTATTTTTTTATTAAGTTTTATTTCTTTTTAACAAATTAATTTCAGTTATTTGTTTTTACATTTTTATTAAATATTTTATTTCATTAAAATTTTTTTATTTTAATTTATATTTTAATTTATTTATTTTTATTTGTATTGTTATTTATTTATTTATTTACTTAAAATTTTTTATTTTTATTTGTATTCAATTTTTTTGTTTGTTATTATTTGACAGAGTTCTTTCGGGTAGAGTATTACATTTTGTTGTTTTTAAAATA
The DNA here is from genome assembly GCA_035047405.1 of Drosophila stalkeri. NCBI lineage: Eukaryota > Metazoa > Arthropoda > Insecta > Diptera > Drosophilidae > Drosophila > Drosophila stalkeri. The sequence goes on from JAWNPR010000039.1 coordinate 26,580,510, forward strand.
CTGATTGTGATTACTGTAACCGTGAGCTGAGGTTAGTTAAACAAGTGTCATAGACCCTACGTATCAACTTAGAATTGAACCCATTTACGTACACTTTTGTTTATAATTCATTTGTAATTTAAATGTATGTAATAATATATATATTCAAACATTCTAAGGGGTTCAAAGTTACAAGTGCTTGCCGCACAAGAGATCAGCTACTGACTTCTTGAAAGCTATAATTAATTTTCTGAGAAATGTAAAACGACAAGATCTTTAAATAATATATGCAAACATTCTAGAAGGAACAATATAAATAGTTCATGTAGTTGGTCAACCATTAATTAATTTATTAAATTCTTGACGCTGTTAAGGTAAATTAATTTTAAAAATTTTATATTTTATTATATTTATTTGTGATATGTAACATATAAATATAACAAATTTAATAAACTTTCTCATTCGATTTAAAATTAATAGTTAACTAAAGTTAATAAATAATAATAAGACTATTATTTAATTAACAGTTAACTTACGTCATTTATTAAGATTAAAGACTCTCGACTAGTCTATTCAAACTGCAACGATCATGAGATAAATCAAATGATCTCTCTAAATGCTGAGACTCCATTATGCTCTAGAATGAGCATACAGTGTGTTCTCTCCAATGGTTCTCTCATTGGAACTGTAATGCTTTATGCTATGAAAATTTCGATCGCTTTCGTCATTTTTGTTGCAAGTTCATATTACTGGCAACAATAAAGGCAAAATGCTCAAAGAGAGTGTACTCGAGCCCTTTAGTGTCAACGAGGCATGAGTTTGGCTCAGATTGATCTTGATCTCAGCTGGCAACATTGACATTATATTGCAGTTGCTTCAGGTATTGCTCTTAATGGATTACTTAAGACCAACGTCTATAAAAAGATCTGAGAGATCAAGCTGTGCTGGTTGCAACGATTATGTCTAGTTCACATAAAGAAAATAATATAGAGAAAATATGGAGATTTATTAGAGATTATTAACAGCTCTCAACTTGCCCTCAGCTTGCTACTAACGCTTTAAAGACTCGAATTTTGAAATAATAAAAACAATATAGCCGAACTCAGATCTATGATCTGTCATTCTTATTAAATATTTTTGCATTTGAATGATTTAAGTGATACCAAGTGAGATCAGCCCAACAGAATTAGGCGTAAATTATTTAAGATTTACGCTCTGCATGTGGGTTAATACTGAATTTTATTTTTTTATTTATTTATTATTATTATACATTTTTTTTATTATTAATATTTATTTATTTTTTTTATTTATTTATTGTTATTAATATTATTTATTTATTTATTTAGTTATTTATTTATTTTTTTTTATTTTTTTGCTTTATTTAACCGCAGTTTCGATATGTTGCTTGAAACAGTATCCAGGCTGAGGATCAATTAAATTTTAAATTCCATTGTCCAGGACTTTATTAAGATATTTAGAGTTTATTCATGGTATTGCAATGCACGCGTGATATGCTTATAACTTATTTGGTCGTTCCCTTAAATTTCTGAATACAGAACTTCGCCATTAGCTTATACAATGACAGTTGATTGATTTGTCTCGAGCTGAGTTTGCATTTGTTTGACAATCATTCTCTTTACACATAGTGTTCGACGTGAGACATTTTTCGCACGATTGGCCTGCACCTGAATCAGCGTAGATTTACAGTAGATATACAGCACGGTTAATGCAGCTGACTGCAATAATATACAGTCCTACTGTGCATCATCTTTTGTGTGCCCGTGATGAGCCATAATTTCTGCGTAGCAGTTAAGTAGCGGAAGTTCCAATATCTGAACAACCTTCGTGCCAACTTTATCAACTTTATCCAAGACACACCTATCCACGCATGACTCAAAGCCACATGCTTTATATATATGGTTTATATTTTTAGATCACTTCACTTTGCTTGGCTTTACGGTAATAAATTGTATGTGTATCTGATGTATCTTTGTGTATATGGGCAATAACCCATATCAAGTACGAATAAATACAGTAAGGCTAGATTTTTGCATAGACAGCACTTAGATCTCAAGACTTCAGTTCCTTTGACAAACATATCTAAGCAAACAATTAGCTATTAACATTTGAAGTGGGCTTAAAACAACTAAAACAACAACAACAACGAAACAGTAACAAAAATAACCACAACAAAAAAATGTTGCTCAAGCTTAATGTGCAAATATTTGTTAAGCTGAGCTTTGCTCCGAAATCATGCATAACAATTGACGGAACTGAGTAACAAAACAACTGAAGCTGTATCGTAGCAGATGCGGGCCATAGATATACTTTTTATTGTTGGTTTACATTAGTAGAAGTACAAAAATTGTAATTATTATTTATTATATTTGATGTAGTTTTTTTTTCGTGTATATATATATTCTTAATTAAAAAAAAAAAAAAAAAAAACCAAATTAAAAAAGAAAATAAATATTCAATAAAATAAAAAATATATTGCTTAATATAAAAATATGTAATATAATATGTAAAAATATATAATATTATATTTGAATACTTTATTACTATATTTATGTGAAAAATAAACATAAACTAAAACATTAATATATTTATTATAGTAATAATATTTAAAAAATAAAATAAAAATATTTATTATATATTTATGTTTTTATTATTATTATTATTATCTATTATCAATATTAAAATAAATAAAAAGTTTTCAAATAGCCATTTAAAAGTTATAAAAATATTTATTTATTCGGGTATATACGTATAATAAAATATATATAAAACATGAATATGCATATAAATTTATTTTTAATAAAATATATGTAAACGATAAATAAAAGTCTATAAAAATAATATGTTATTTTTATGTTTATTTATACATTTATATTTTATATATATTTTTATTATTATTATTATTTTTTCTATCTTTATTTTTCATTTATTTATTTGTTTATTTATTGTATTTTATTTTATTTAATTATTTATTTTTATTTATTTATTATTATCTATTTTTAGTAATTAAAATTTTACCTAATGTTAAAATTATGATATTGCATAAACATAGATTGATTCTAAATTTAGTTGAGTCTCTGAACTCGATACTTAACTACATTTAAACTAAAGACAATTTGAATTGTATGCGTATATTTAATTAATAATAATATAACAATAATTATTATTATTCATTTTTATTTTATTTTTATTATTTTCGTAACATATAAAGTTATGATAATATAAAGCATAAATGAGCTGCATTCTAAACCACTGTCAAAATGTTTGATATTTTAGCTCAAATTTATCAACATATTCATTCAATTATATATACACATAAAAATATGAAAACATTTTTTATATTATATGAAACATTAATTGTTGTTTGTCATGTTGTAGTAGCATCAACATGTGTTTCGCGCTCATTCCAAGGTAACTATTTTATTATGTTACTCTTTAGTTGTTGTTTTTTTACTTTGATTTTTATACAATTTTCGACAATATCTTTGAACCCAACGCACTTGTGAGTTGAGCCCAGGCAGTGGCACAATTTACCTGTTCCATTTGCTGTTGCTGTTGTTGTTGTTGTCATTTTAATAGTAGCTAATGTCTCGGTCAACGCATTCGAGTCAAGTTCTGTAGTGGTAGCTGTGAACTATGCCGGATTGTTGTTGCTTTTGTAATGTAATGTAAGGAATTGAGTGCTCAATGAGTGCTCGGACAGAGAGCTGAAACAGCAAAGTTTATATTGTTTGAGATTCCATTTATAGCTTGACGCACTTGCGTTCCGTGTGAGAACGTGTCGAGATGTCGTTGTGCGTGCGTGTCTGATCGTCTGGTTAAACTGAAAAGGACTCAAAATGAATCGCTCCGTCTGTGAGAAAGTGAAAGAGAATTTGATTACGTTCCACATTGAATCCACATGTGTTAAAGTGTTGTTCACTACAAATCCCACGTTCCACAAAAGCATACAGACGCTCTTATGTGATTTAGACTATAAAATTGATTTGATATTTGACAAAAAATATCGAAATCTAATAAACAACGAAATCCACTTAGCATCCACACGAAATAAATACGCATAAATGTGATCTGCGGTACAAATAGTTATGAATATTTTCGAATAACGAGCGTAATCCGATAATAATTTTAGTTCCACATATAATCCACATACGATCCACACGTGATATTGTGAACTATCATACAGTTGCCTGTATTGTTTTGTAAAAAGGAATCAAATTTGACTTTCTCCGCATAGTCAACATACGATCCACACTATTCAATGTGCTCTAAGCGATTGATACGTCCACATAACATGCAGATAAATACCACAATGCCAAATATACGCTCCAGTATAATTGTGCTCTTTGTAGTACTTTGCATCGCCTCGCACACAAACCCCTATATTCTACGTCGTCGCCTACCGAATCGCTCCCATCAGCTGCTGGACAGCATTGGAGTGCATTCCAGACCCTTCAATCCATTTCGACCGATCAGAAATGGTGTGCCCCTCTACACGAATATCGATCGGAATTTTCGGCCTTGGTTTCTTTCGTTACGTGGAAAATTCTTAAACACGGCGCTGAATGATGCTAACAACCTCTACAGGTCCAGCAGACGCGAAGGCAAAATGCAAGTTCCGATACCAATTAATGTTCCATTTCCGTGCCCGCTAAATAATACGAAATCTCGCACTACGCCCACCTCTGTGGAACGTCTGCGACCTGGCGATATAGACATCGTGGCTTCCATAGGAGATTCCTTATCCGCGGGCAATGGCATTATATCCAGAAATATGTTCGATCTGATTAACGAGTTTCGGGGTTTCTCCTTTTCTGGAGGAGGTTTGGGCACGTGGCGCACAGCTTTAACTCTGCCCAACATTCTAAAGGTCTTTAATCCGAATCTCTATGGCTATGCCACGGGTCACAGTCTGGTTGCAAATCACAAGATTTCACATCTCAACATTGCCGAACCCATGATCATGTCTCAAGATCTGATGTATCAGGCACGTGTGCTCATTGATCTAATGCAACGCGATCCACATGTGGATATGCAACGACACTGGAAACTGCTCACCGTGTTCGTGGGCAATAATGATATCTGCTCGGATATGTGTCACTGGGACAATCAGCAGATGGTGATCGATCGACACGCTCGAGATCTTCGCCAGGCTTTTCGTCTGCTACGCGACAATGTACCTCGGCTTCTCATTAATTTGGTGGTAATACCCAATATTTTGGCTACGATGGGTCCGGTAAAAGATGTTCCATTCCAATGTTACATGGTACATCGCATTGGGTGCAATTGCCTGTTAAGCGATCATCTGACTGCGTCCGAGGCGAAGCAGAGAAACCACATAATTCAGCGCTGGCAACAGGTGGATCTAGAGGTGGCACGTTTGCCAGAATTTCAGCGTGAGGACTTTGCTATTATTGCTCATCCCATGATAATGAATCTATCTGTGTCCTTGCTGCCAAATGGTCATACGGACTGGCGTGACTTCTCCCACGACTGTTTCCACTTTAGCCAGCGCGGACATGCAAGCGGCGCCAATCTATTGTGGAACGGCATGTTCCTGCCAGATGAACAGAAACCACGAGCCAAAACTCTGCCCGAACCGTTTGAAAGGTTCTTCTGTCCCAGCAAGGAGCAACCATTCATTGTGGTGCGACCCAGTTGAGGCAAGATATTATAACATAATGGATATTATATTATAGATGTGTTGGTATTCGAAATAGTTAAAATTGAAGGGAAATTTATGTCGTATGATTTTAAGTAGTCAAATGAAAAATTAGTAGCAGGACAGTAAAGGAAGAAAACAGTATATATTTAGAAAATATAATATACATTCTTATTTTTTTTAAAGTATTTAAAACACATTTTGCAGTTATGTATTGATACCCTGAGCCCAGTAAAATAGAAAATTCAAAGTATAATAGTCTTATTGAGATATATGTAATATTCTTGGTCGGAAACAAGAATCGAGTTGATTTAGCCTTGTTATTCCATTTAGCCTACGAAAGTAATATAAAATTCAATATTTTTATATAGTCGAATAGCAGCAATAGCTCAGGGTACAGGGTATATCCAGGTCGTGAATGCCCGACTAGTTTCTGTTTCTGTATGTAGCTCGTATTTTTTCAGACAGATGAGACACCGATCAGGTTCAGGGTATTTCCTAGTCGAAACACTTTATCATAATTAACTATTTAAGTTATTTAATTATGTTAGTCATTATAATTACTTTCATATAAATAAACAAATTTTTAAAATTATTTATGTAATTATGTTTTAATTGTGTGCTTGGAAGCCGTATGTTTATTAAATCTGATGGAAGATTATTTAAATTCTCATGGCTTAAAAATTAATTAATTAAATCTTCTATAAATGAGTAATTAAGAGATTCCAATATCTGAACAACCTTCGTGCCATCAACTTTATCCAAGTCACACCTATCCACGCATGAGTCAAAGCCACATGCTTTATATATATGGTTTATATTTTTAGATCACTTCATTTTGCTTGGCTTTATGGTAATAAATTGTATGTGTATCTGATGTATCTTTGTGTATATGGGCAATAACCCATATCAAGTACGAATAAATACAGTAAGGCTAGATTTTTGCATAGACAGCACTTAGATCTCAAGACTTCAGTTCCTTTGACAAACATATCTAAGCAAACAATTAGCTATTAACATTTGAAGTTGGCTTAAAATAAACAAAACAACAGAATAATAATAATATGCAAATAATTAATGAGTTGAGCTTTGAGCTGAAAGCCATACAAAACATCTGGGTGAAAGGGTAATAAATAATAAATAAATAAATAATAGAATGCTGATACCGTGTCGTAAGGAAAGCTTGTAGGTTAACTTAGGTGCTATGAATTTAATAATAAAACACATAAACAGTTAAAATAATATATATATAATTAAACAGAATTTACAAAACAACAAAAATCTGGATGACACACATGAGCGTTTAAGACCCCAAAAAAATTATAAACATTGTATGAAAAAAACCCCAGGTCAAACTTAAATTGACAACAATCTTATGTTCACTTTTATATACAATCTTATATACATATACATATACTACATAGTAATATAAAATAAAAAGTAGCAACATTTAAGCGCTTGACACATTTGTGTTTGGGATGAGAATGTATCCAGAAGTCTGTTGCATGAACTAATAGAACAGAAAATCGCTCAAAAGCTATCGCTTAGACTATGAAAAAGTGAAAAAGTGTGAAGAACTTATCTAAACAAAAGTGTGGAAGACAAATTAATTACGTTACACATACAAGCTACACGGTTTAATAAAGTAATTTATGTATGCAAATTGAAAAGGAAATCGTACTAAATATTATCAAATAATAAGCTTAATATATGACAAACAAATTTAGATGTCAAAGAGAGAAAAACAAACTTAGAATCCACACACAATATATCCGATTAAATGTGGGCTAGAATAGAAAAGTGTTAAATATTGCAAAATAACTAGCAATATACAATATTTTAGGTTCCACATGCATTCCACATGGTGAATTATAATACAAATGTTAATTTTTTGTGCAAAATAATACAACACTACCTAATATTGACGTATAGCTCAAGATTCCTACACAATCCACACACGCAAATGTCATTCATGCATGACATAATTCACTTAAATAATTTAACAACAATATACGTTCCACATATCAACAATGTCTTATAAATGGGCACCTTTCCTTGTGGTACTCTGCATCGCCACTCACACAGCCTCCTCACCTGCTCAGCTCCTACGTAATCGTCAGCAGAATCGCTCTCAACAGCTGCTGGACAGTGTTGGATTGCGTGCCAATCACACAAATCCACTTAAACAGATTACAAATGGTGTACCAGACTACACAGATATCGATCAGAATTTTCGCCAATTGTTTCTCATGTTTCGTGGAAACACGTTAAATGTGGCGCTGGAGAAATATGAGATGCTCTACAAGCTGAGCAGGCGTGATGGTAAATTGCAAATTCCGGTTCCCAATCATGTTCCATTTCCCTGCCCGTTGAATAATACACGATCTCCAACTCCACCCACCTCTGTGGAACGTCTGCGACCTGGTGATATAGACATCGTGGCTGCCATTGGAGACTCTATTGCGGCTGGCAATGCCATGATGTCTACCAATGCATTCGAATTGTTTAACGAGTTTCGAGGCTTTAGCTTTTCCGGCGGAGGCTTGGACACGTGGCGTACAGTTCTAACGCTGCCCAACATTCTGAAGGTCTTTAATCCGAATCTCTATGGCTATGCCACGGATCACAGTCTGGTTGCAAATCACGAGATTTCACATCTCAACATTGCCGAACCCATGATCATGTCTCAAGATCTGTTGTATCAGGTTCGTCTGCTCATCGATCTAATGCAACGCAATCCACATGTGGATATGCAACGACACTGGAAACTGCTCACCGTGTTCGTGGGCAATAATGATATCTGCTCGGATATGTGTCACTGGGACAATCAGCAGATGGTGATCGATCGACACGCTCAAGATCTTCGCCAGGCTTTTCGTCTGCTACGCGACAATGTACCTCGGCTTCTCATCAATTATGTGGCAGTGCCCAATATTATGTCCACAATGGGCGGTATGAAAAATGTGCCCTTTCAATGCTATTTGATGCAACGCATATCTTGCAATTGCCTGATCAGCGATCATCTGAGCCCTGCCGAGGCACAACAGCGACACAACATGGTGCGGCGCTGGCAACAGGTGGATCTGGAGGTGCCACGTTTGCCCGAGTTTCAGCGTGAGGACTTTGCTATAATTGTTCATCCCGTGATTGTGAATCTTCCGCCGCAATTGAAGCCGAATGGCAATCCGGACTTGCGCTATTTCGCCAGCGACTGTTTTCACTTCAGTCAACGTACACACGCAATTGGCTCAACTTTACTGTGGAACGGCATGTTCCTGCCGGATGATCTGAAACCACGTCCACGCAAGCTGCCAGAACCTTTCGATAGATTCTTGTGTCCCACAGAGGAACGGCCCTACTTTCTGGTGCGACCCAGTTGAAAATCGAATAGAATCTAATGAATATTAATTGTTTTGATGTGCTGGTATTATAAATAGTCAAATTGTGGATAAATAGAAAGCTTTTAATCTATAGTAATTAGTTTAAAGGCATCAGAACTTGAATATAAATCTTGAAAATCATTTGTAAATTTTTAAAAATTCTCAATTTAATAAACTAATTTTTTAATAATTTCTTTTGTCGTCTTATTTAATGAAAATTATTTATTTTTTAAAGCGTGTTATTAATAAATAAATATTTAAATTTGATACTCAAAAAGCATTTGTTCATTAAATTACCTATTATTCACTTACTTTATTTCGCCATTTGAAATTTATTATAAAATATAAATTTTAATCTGTTAAATATATCAAAGTTTGTATTTTGCTTCGTACTTATATTTTATATATATATATATATATATATATATATATATATATATATATATATATATATTTCAATATAAATAAATTGTATAAATAAATAGTTGAATAAATATATGTAATATTATAATAAAAATATATTTATATCTTAATATATATATTTTTTATTATAATACCTATCAAATATATGATAATTAGCTTCATTTTATATTGTTAACTTTTTATTATTTATTCCATTATCATGACTATTGCTACTATTTTTATTCATTTTGTTTTATTTAATTTTATTTTTTATTGTTATTATTATTTTTGATTTATTTATTAATTTTATGTTTATCTATTTATTTATTTTTTTGATCATTTATTTATTTATTTTATTTATTTTATTTTATTTTTTTCCATAAGCAAGCAAAATCTTGAAAGAAAACAAACTGAGCTCCTTTAAAATAAGAACATTTTCGTATCTGTAATACATAGTTCAATAACCGAAAGGTTATCCTCTATTATATATTTATATTATTTTATTTTATTTTATCTTCTAAGCCTATAAACTGTAGCAAGCTTTACAAATATTTGATAACAACTTAAGATACTTTTCTTGTTACATAGTTTAATTCTTTTCCCTTGGAAACAAAAACGTTTATCTAGAAATAATTAAAATAAGCCTTATAAATAATATTTCAAGCAGGTGTTATTTAAATTTTGTGCTGCTGCATTAATTAAATTAATCTGAAATCATTTTAGGTTTTCGTTACGATCAAAGCAAGGGCAACTCTTAAAATCCGCACCTGATTATGCGTCCTAACAACAACGTTTCATAATTTCTTCTTATCCAGTCATTTCCCTTCACGCTTTTGCCACTTTTCTTTCTCCAGCTCCATTTCAATTAAAATATTATGCAATTTTAAATATATAAATATATGCATGTACATATATATATTTTTAATTAATTAAAAAACACTAAAAAACAATACACCGCCCAGCATAAAAATTCATTAAAAATACTTTTTGCTTATATGGCAGAAAGTATTTTTCCTGTTTGTTGCGGAACCAAACTCGAACCCGAACCAACGTTTCAACTGTACGCGTGACAACGCCTGCTAGACTACTCCTGCTCCTGCTCCTGCTCCTGCTCCTGCTCCTGCTCTTGCTCCTGCTCTTGCTCCTGCTCCTGCCACGCCGCCGTCCTCGCTTAGCCCCAGCCTCAATGCGGCAGCAAAAAAAAAAATATATATATATATATATATATGTATATAAATATATATAATTTTTTTCATATCTATGTAGCATTTGCATATGCAGCGCAGCCACCTGCAAACCGGACAGTTGCCAATGGGCGGCGACCAACCCCCAGAACTCCACACATGGCACGGCCATATACAAAAAAAATTATATATATATATACGCCCACTACAAACAAGACTTGGGCAGAGGTGGGCGCGGCATGTGGGCAAAAAGCAACCAAAATAAAAAATAAAACAAAATAAGTAGGAACAAAAAAAAAATCAGAAAAAATTGTGGCCGCGGCAGCTGAGCAGCAAGCATAAGCCAGCGGGGGCGGCGAGGCGAGGCGGGGCAGGGCAGGGGAGGGGAGGGATGGGCAACTGCAAAAATTATATTAAAAATGCACTGTCCGAATAAAGGGCGTTACACACTCGCACTGTGAAACACACACGCTGACAAGCTCTTAAACCCTCGCTGCCAAAAAAAAAATAAATAAATAAATAAATAAATGGTAAAAAAATGTAATAATAAAGTTGAAGCGCTTGGCGCGGGTCTGAGGCGGTCCATATCGTTGATATATACTCTCGCTCTCTCCCACTCTTATTTTATACATACATATATAAATGTATATATATATATATATATTACATATTAAGCAACAGCAAAAGTGTCCCGTTGCAAAATATGCAATTTGGGTACCAAAATAAATAAACCAAATAAACGAAATGGAATTACAAACAGCCAAAAAGCATTTCCAAAAAAAAAGAAACCCCAAATGATAAATAAAATTTAAAATCTCGAGCCTTGATTAACCCAAACGAGCATTAGGCTAGCAAAGAATGGGCATCAATTCCATATGCAAAAGTACGCTAACTCCAAAAAAAAAAAAAAAAAACTCGGAATGTGCTCTAATTAAGAGTAGCTGACTGGGAAATACCCTGAAAGCAGCTCTAAGCTAATGATTTAAATGTCAGCTTTCGTCATTTCTCTTTAGAAAGTAAAAATTTTATATAGTATACTGTAGGTATAAGCCTAAGCCTGAAGCCTAACTCTATAATATTATATGTTTTTGATAGATTTAAAAATTTTAAAAATATTTTTCAACTCTCTTTGCTTTGGATAACACTTGATGCCATTTTTATTCCCTACAGTTCACTCCAGTTTTTAATTTATCAATAGTCTAGCTGTGAAAAAAAAGGAATATAAATAATAATTTTTAATATTTAATACTTATATTTCGAACATCTAAAAGCATATATTAAAAATATCAAATCAATAGCTTTAGCATCTATTCACAGACACTTTAGCATCTATTCTTCAGACTCTACTCCTGCTCGCTCTAGCATACAATTGCCCCAAGTCAATATACCCTCAATGTGAACAGGGGGAGAAAAACAAAAAAAAAAAAGAAGAAATATATCCAAACACATTTCAGTAGAATCTAGTTGGAACGAGCCACCAAAACAGCGTAGAGCGAGATGCAAACTGTGCATAAATATAATATGATTGCAAACAAAAACATTTGAGCCATTTGAGCTTGTCATTTGTACCAAGTTCTATTACTTTTTTTTTTTTTTTGTCGTTTTGTCGTTTTATTTCGCAGCTCGCGGCATTTGGCAGCTGCCACCCACAGAGCTGAGCGCATATAGAGTATATATTTCGGGTTGGTCGCGGAGTTCCGAATTTTGAGTTCCGGAATGAGTGTGGGTGCATCGACAATGCCAGACATACACACTCGTGTGTAAAATCCCGTCAGCTGCCTGTTTCGGATAGCGTTTTTATTTTTGTTCATTATTTTTTTTTTTCTCTCTCTCTCTTTTTTTTACTGTCAGGGTTAGCTAACGCCAAAACAATCAATAGGAAAATATCTGGCATATACGAATGGAATTTCGTATTCAATTTGTGCGAGTCTATGTTAGATTGGCTGACGAATAACTTATACATATTTATAGGATCTTTTTCATTTCTAACAAAAAAATTCTTCAAAAAATACATTTTCAAATGGTGGAATTTTTGATGGGACTTAAAGCACTCTAAATTTATTTCAAATTTGCAAATATTTTAAGTTTTTTGGTTATTTTTTTTTTATAGTTGAGTTCAATTTACAATTTTGATAGGCTTATGTAAATATACATATTATAGAATTATATTTCAGACAAAATTTCGATTATGTATATAAGAAATTAAATGTATGTTATTTTTAAATTATTTTCAAGTATTTAATGTTCTGATAAGTATAATATATTTATAATTAAGTTTTGACTTATTTTCCCTCTGTTTATTCATTTTTAAAAGATTTTTTTTTTTTGAGGTTTGCTAAAAATATTTTATTTAGAATATTTTAAGAAATATTTGTTTTGAAAATATTTTATTTATTTATTTAATTTTATTTACTGCTTTGAAAATATTTTATTCATTTATTGATTTGAAAATATTTTACTTATTTATTTATTTATTTTTTTTTAATTTATTGATTTTAAAATATTTTATTTATTTATTGTTTTGAACATATTTTATCTATTTATATTATTTTATTTATTGATTTCAACATATTTTTATTTGTTTAGACAAATTATTGAACATATTTTTATTAGTTTAAACAAGTATATAAGCAACAACTTAAAAAAATTTAAATACTATAGGTTTTTAATTTATTTTTTTTTTTAAATATTTTCCTTATTAACTATTTTAAAATATATTTAAATTATAAATTAAAGAATTTTGTAATATATAAATTATGCATAAATTTGTTTTATTATTTTAAAATTATATAAAAGTGCATATATACTAAATAAATGTGAAAACAAATAATTATTCTATTAAAGAAAAATAATTCAAATAAATTGAAGAAATGTTATAAATTATTTTTGAACTGTTTGGTTCTATAAAAAATCTATATATATTATATATTCATATAAAGCTTGTGGATTAATATGTAAATTATACAGTATTTAGCCGCTGTTTGTCAGCTGGGAATTTTTTCTCATTTGATTATTTTTCTTTGTTTTTATTATATATATATTTGTAAAATGTATATATGTATATAATAAACAAAGTATTGTATACAGTATCCATACGATAGTCCGAGATACCGATACCTATATATAATGTAAAAAAATGAAATTATAATTATAATTAATATTAAACCACCAACTCATCAGATAATTAAGTTAAAAGTTATTCTAATACAGACAATAAATCACTTGGCAAAAAAAAAAAAAAACAAAACATACATATTTATATAGATTTCCTCATTTTACCAGGAATACTTATTGAGTACTTTAAAAAAAAATTGTGCTTCACTTTGTGGTCCGATTTGCTGTCACATTCAAAGCAATTTGATCAATGCGCGTTGATGATGGCTGCGCCCCTTGAGCTGCTCCGACTCCAACTTCAATTGCAGTAAGTCAACGAACCGACACTTAGCCAGACAAATCCATCAAGACAGCACATCAACTGGGACAGACAGCCGGCAAGTCGATGGGAGTTGTGGGTGTTGGAGGGGGCGTGGTCCAATACGCAATGGGCATGAAAATGTCTGCAGTTAGCCAGCGGCAAACATTGAAAGTGGTCAGCCAGAAGATGATGGGATCTGTGGACTGGGACGGCGACGGGGCGACGGGGCGACAGGGTCAGCAGCATTTGCCTTGCCCATCCATTGGCTAGCAGAAAAAGTCAACGCTTGACATTAAACAGCGACAACATTTTCGCTTTGCATGCAAAATGCCGGCACAAAGGCGCACAGGATGTCGCGACTCGCATAAAGCAACTGACAATCGCAGCTTCCCAGGGCCATCAGCCGAACCGGCCAACGCCATCAACTCCGACCGCCGTTAACGAACCGCTAAAACATCAGCACAGAGAACAGAGCACAGAGCAGAGCAGACCAGGCTAGGGCCAGGGCCAGTCAGCTAGCTGCCAGACGTTGGCGGAAATAGAGCAAAGTTTCACAGGAAAAAAAAAAATAAAAAAACAGACATAAAACTGTAGAAAAAGGGAGAGAAAAAAAGTGGCACACACAAGCTACTTGAGCTGAACGTTCAGCAGGCACTCAGGCAGCAGCCATTCGGAGAGCGGGAAATGCTTTTTTCCGCGCTCTGCCAGTAACTGGGAACGGGCTGTGCATGCGGTTGACGGGTTAAGGCGGACAGTTGACCACCAACACACAGAGAGAGAGAGAGAGGAGAGCTGGGCAGCTGAAGTGTAGGCGGCTCTATGCGTCTCTCTGTGCCGTCTTTGCATTGTTCGCCCGCTCGACCATTCTCAGCTTAATGGTCATGATTTTGACGGCTGTTTAGTGCTGCTGCCCAGCATCTCTTCTTTACTCTATGTTAAGGCTAATGGATAGGTGTTTGTGTGTGTGTGTGCCGCTTGTTGTTGTTGTTGTTGTTGTAATTTTTAGGCACTACTCGAATGATTTTGCAAAGGTGCTTTCTGCTTTTGCAAGCACGGCAACGTCTTTTAATCAGCCAGTAATGGCAATGAAGCCAGACATCTAGCTTACAAATCAGCTCTATGAAAGCGGACAGCCACTGCGATGAGCAAGCAGGTTAAGGGAGTGTGCGTGTGTGTGTGTGGAATAATCAACTTACGCCGTAAAGAGATTAAATTTCCATATCGATTTCATTAGACGTTTCATATGAAAAATTATGATATACGAGAAATAGAACACAGAATAATAATAATTATTATTATTTTATTTTAAATTGAATTTAAAAAATATATATATTTTCAAAAATATATACTATACATAAATTATTTTATAAAATATTTTGTATAACATGTTTGTGTAAATCTACACGTAAATAGAATACGTCTTTAATGTGAAAATTCTCACATTTTCAATATGAAGTTAAGTATTATAGATAATGAGATGCCTTAATTTTAATAATTAATTTTTATATTCAGTTTTAATTTGCTTTTTAAAAATATATTAAAATCATAATCTACAGATACGACTTTAGAATATATATACATATATACATATATCATATATATCATATATTTTATGATATAACAAAACGTCTTTTGTACATATCCCGTTTTTTATTTTACTTATCTCTTATTATATGTAATATATTTTATAACAAAATTGTCCGTCTTTACTTTTGGTTTAAAAGTTCCCTTCTGAATAAAACTCTTTAAATGAAACATGATTTTTGTTTTACAAAATATGAATTATTATAAAAATCTTATGAAGGCAGTCGCTCAAACTTCATATACATCTCTCGAAGATCTTTACTATTTAATTTTCAATTGATTGACGGACTCTATCTTGTTTTTGTATAAATATTACAACTTTACAGATATTTAAATGTTTATTAGCTTACTTTGCGAGTTCAGAGCATCGTCTTCTAATCTGGCAGCTTGGACTAGAGTATTTGTTATCTAAATAGAAAAGTTTATTCTGCGCTTTTTTTTCTTTATTTTTATTCACGAATCAATGAGTTTTTATTAGCATGAAAATATTGAATAAATATATGTATATGAATATATTATAAATTATATAAAATATAATATTAAAAACAAAAATTAATAAAAAAAAAAATTATATTAGACTACTTTTATGTCAAATATAAATTTTATTTATTCAATTTTTTTCATTCAAACAATAATGTATAAATAAAACAAATTAATTATATTTTAATATATTATAATATAAAATATAATAATAAGCAAAAGAAAATTACAAAAAAAATTTTTAGATTACTTTTATGTTAAATATATCATAAATATTATTATTATTATTATTTTTTTATTTATTTATTTATTTTTTTTTTTTTCAATAAAAAAATTAGTTTGAATCTGTTTCATCATAAAAACATATTTATTTTCTACATAGTGTTGCATTCTGCGTAAATTTAAAAACTGTGGCCGTATTTCATAATTGCTAATGGTTTCTTCCCATCAATTTAGTTGTCAGTTCAGTTAGAAAGAACTCTTTTGATATTGCCAGATAATCTTCTAAAAATTTCCCTGAACATACTCGCCATACAAGTGCTATCGCCTAACTCGAAAGTTTTATGCATTTGGCCACTATGAATGCATTCATGCGAGTGTTACCGAAAAACTCAAAAATTCGAACGTATGGAACGAGTGCCATACAAAATTCAAATATGTTTTACATGCCGCTACATACTCGCATATTCTACATACATACATACATCCATAGAGCCATCCATTTGCTTATGCCTTTTTGCCATTGTTTGCACTACACTTCAACGCACTTTCGTCATTGATCCAGCGAGAAGCGCTATGCAATCCACACACACACACACACACACACACAAATACACACACACACACACGGTCGTAGCCACAACTCAACTCAAACTCCAATTGCCGCATTTTTTCCACACACAGAGAGAGAGAGATGAGGCAGACGCCGTCTATCTCGTACTACTTGCAGCGAGCTTTTTATTGAATTTGCCTCCTGCCAACAACAGCTAGTAGAACATTTGACCAGGCGAACTGGCTCGTAGCAGGGGCTTGTTGCATTATGCTGGGACATACGTTTTCAAATGCCATTCCTGCGTAGATTCAGGATTTTTAAAAAAATATTTTGTATACTCTAGTTGATAAAGTATTTTAATAACGTGGGATAACGTGATAAATAAAAATAATAAAAATATAAATGTAAATGTAAATATAAATATAAATATAAATATAAATATAAATATAAATATAAATATAAATATAAATATAAATATAAATATAAATATAAATATAAATATAAATATAAATATAAATATAAATATAAATATAAATATAAATATAAATATAAATATAAATATAAATATAAATATAAATATAAATATAAATATAAATATAAATATAAATATAAATATAAATATAAATATAAATATAAATATAAATATAAATATAAATATAAATATAAATATAAATATAAATATAAATATAAATATAAATAAATAACAGGCCAACCATTCCTTCATAATTTTAATTATGTTTCCTCAAAGATCAATTTTTTCTTTACAATTTATTAAAATTATTATTGCCATTTTTCGTTAATTTTCGTTGCGTTAAAAATATATTTTTCTTATCAGAGAAATTTTTATTTTGGTTTCTTCCTTAGAGCTTAGCTTCATTGTTCTTAGAAGATCTTCGAAGATACTCTTAACATATGAAGCATATGATATTTAATAAATTTTTTATGTTATATTTTTATTATATATAAGTTTATGCATTTATATATATATTTTTTTTTTCTAATAGATTCTCATTAAACTCAAATAATATTATATATTATATTAAAATCAGAATAATAAAACTTAAGTAATAATAAAAATGCTAGGATACATATTTTTTTTGTTTATTTAAAATAATAAATTATTCAAAAATAATTGAAGTTCATCAGAATTAGATTCTTCAGATAGTAAAGATTTTACCAATATGCCAAATGGAATTATTCTAATATATATATATATATATATATATATATATATATATATATATATATATATATATATATATATATATATATATATATAGCTTTCACGCTAATAATCAGTTGATAAATAGCTCTAATGTGCATACCTTCTAGAGTATTTAGTCTTTGGCATACAGAACTTATTCTCACTTTCCATGTGTGTGTGTGTGTGTGTGTGTGGGTTTTTTTTTCCATTACTCATATATGTATATTTTAGTTTGATGTGTGGGGGTGGCTGAGTGTTTGGGGGAGCTGGGAGCATGGTATGTTGCCAGGTTGCCACGTGCAGAGCAGCGGCGCTAAGCTTTGACTTGGGATTTGCATTTTTTACGCGCCATGGACCATCGCTCCCGCTTCCCCCTTTCCCCATCCTCGTATGAGGACATTGGGGGGCAATGGTTCCAGTTTTGCTGATGTTGTGATTTTTTTTTCATATAAATTCTTTTTTCTTTTTGCGTGTTGACGCTTTTGCTACGGGTCTTCCTGCATCTTTTTTTCATAATTCTACAAATTTTTTCTCTCCTTCTCTCTCTCCCTCTCTCTCTCTCTCTCTCTCTCTCTTTCTCTTCTTTCGCTTTGTTTTCAATGTTCCCGGATTTTGCTCGCTATCCTGTTTTGGGATAAAAGTCCATTTCATCAACGGGGTTTCCGTTGCTGTTGTTGCTCTGCTTCTTCTTCTGCTTCTTCGACTGCTACTGCTGCTTCTTCTTCTTGTTGTTGTTGTTGTACGCTTTGTCTGATCGCGTTGAAATTGTAATGAGATTTCAGCTGCGAAGGGTTGTCTGCAATTTTACGCTAATATGGTCAGAACCCGTCTATTTAATTTATGAAATTTATCTGCGGCTCGCATCGAGGCGTGCTCACAACGGATTCCCTTTTTATACTTTTTACATTATTTTCCATTTGCGGCTGCCAAAATGTGGAAAAGTGGAAATGTGGATATGTGAAAATGCATTCATCACTCATACAAAAAAAAATCATAATAATAGAAAAAATAATAAGAACACAATGTTGGGGATCTCTCTCGCCCGCTCTCACTTCCTTTGTTGACTGCCCCGTTTTTGGTTAATTTCGCTCATGAGGGTTTTAATAGATTAGACAGGAGTTTCTTTTCGCCGGACTGGTTTAGCTGTGCAATTGGGGGAAACGGAATTGTACTCGCCCGGTTCATAAAGAAGGCTTAGACTTTACACGGATGACTGCCTTTCGACTGGACATTTCATACGTGTTGCAGCTTGTTGACTGATGCTGTGAAGAGGGTTAACTGTTGATGAATTGTCAGGATCTAAGACTTGGGGGGTCTTTAATGGAAATACATATTAACATATATGTGTATATATAATGTGTTAAATTTGGCGAACGACACTTTATGGTTATGTTAATTGACAAAGAATAATTATGTATTTTATTATAACACAAATAATTTTTTTTTAATGTGTATATATAAATTATGAAATTAATTAAATAAGTAAATCATAATAATAATAAATAATTTTTAAAAATCTGAATAAGCATATTATGATCAAAATTAAATAAAAAAATTCATTATAAATAATAAAAAATATACATAAATAAATAATAGATTGTTTGATGTGAATTATGCATAGAACTTTCGCTTTAAACTACTATAAAATTATATTATTAATTTTTAAAATTTGTAATGAACAAAACGAGCCTTTTTTAATGTTAAAATTTTTATTATTTATTTATAGTAGATCATAATAATTAAAAGGAACTATAGCCAAAGCACAGGTTAATAAAAATTAATTCCAAAAAGAGTTGTTTCAATAAAATCTTCAATAAAATCTTCACAGCTCACCAAGCCGCTCAGTTTTAGAGCAATGCTAAAATTTGAAACAAAAATAAAGGAGTGTTGAATTTTAAAATATGAAGTTGTTAGCTCTAACATGCATCTTAGCACACTCTCGTGATGTTCACCTTGAATATTGCAATAAAATTATGTTGACATCGCAACTCGATGCAGTCGTTCATTTGCTGCCAGATGAGAGAGAGACGAAGCCAGAAGTTGACAATAAGTATTGGATAAACTGAGTACTCTAAACTCTTACTTTGTCCTCTACTTTAACTTATGAGAAGCATATAATATTTAATATTTTATTTATGTTATTATAAACTATTTTAAAATAGTTTATAATAATTTGATCATATTATTAATATTTTATTTATTATATTTTTGTATTAAATTTATATTCAAAAAACTAATATTAAAATTGGAGTTGCAATTATATGACACATGACATATATTATATTTTCTAAAAATTATAGTTTATGTGGCATTAATTTCATTATATTTTATTTTATTGTATTATTTTATTTTTATTTTATTGTATTTTATATTTATTTTATTGTATTATATTAAATTTTTTTGTATTATATTATATTACATATACATATTATATATTCTGAAAAGTATAATTCATATGCTAATAATTATATTTTCTGTATAATATTTTATATATTATTATTAATTAATTATTTTTATTATTATTATAATCTAATTTTTAATATTTATTATTTATTATTTATTTATTATTATTCATGTGCTAATAATTATATTATTTTCTGTATAATATTTTATTTATTATTATTAATTAATTATTTTTATTATTATTGAAATTTAGTTTTTAATATTTATTATTTATTATTTATTTTTTATTACTTATTATTTATTTGTTATTATTTATTTATTATTTATTTTTTACTATTTATTATTATTTATATATAATATATATTAAATATGTTATAAATTCATAAAATTTCTGTAGACATAACATATACATGCACCTCAAAAACCTCTCCTCAGTCAAATCTAAATATATATACATATATATGTACAATACAAAATGATATTTTCAATCAAACGCATTCAGTTCATGTAAAACATTTAATTTGTAACTCGCTGGCATTCAGTGGTTATTAAACCTCTATATATGCCCGCATATCTATATGCAAATACATATATATATATACATATGACATGTATGTCTGCATGAATGTATGTGTACATACATATATATGTAAGTACAATTTCCTATCTCTAAAACAATACACATTTCCAATTACTCGACAGTTGTGCGCTGTCCTAGCTCCAGCTCCAGGATAACGAGTCTCGTTCCACACGTTGTTGTTCACATTGTTGTTGTTGTTGTTGTTGTTTGTTGTTGTTGTTTGTTGTTGTTGGTTGTTGTTTGTTGATGTTGTTGTCTTTTGCTGTTGTTTGGCGGTGAGGCTCAATTGCAAATTGTATTTAAAATTTATATAAAATGCGCGCCGCATTTGTTGCTTTTGTCACAATGTGTCTGTGCCAACTCCTGGCCAACCAACCAACCAGTCCAGTCCAGTCCAGCCAGCCAGCCAGTCAGCCCCACCCCTACGCCTGCCACTCTCCCATTTTTATTTGAAGTGGCAGCCCCGCCCTACAACAACACAACAGGCAACATACGCGGTTATTTTTGCCATACAATCAACGCGGCCAACGTGAAAAATTCGCGCGATTTATGCATGCATGGAGTGCCATTGAGAGAGTGTGAGTACGTATGTGTGTGTCTGTCGTTAGCTCTTCCTGTGCCGCCACCCACCCATACACTCAACACTCCACGCCCTCATTCCAATTGGACAGTCGTTGTTGTTGTTGTTGTTGTATGCGCCCTGCCCTGGCGAGTCACCAAAAACTCGACGCTTGTTTATTTTATTGGCACGTAAATTTAATGTCGAGTTCTATATATCCATTCCCATATATATATATATATATATATATTTACATATATACCATATATATATATATATCTGCACAGGTTTACCATTTCTGCATTTATATACGATTGCGTTTTGTCTGCCTCTGTGCGTTTGTATTTATAAATAAATTTTTCCGTACACAGCAAATGGACACACCCATGACAATATTAACGGGCTGCTCAGATATGCTGGATATTCGAATTTGTAGTTGTGTTGGGTGTTATACCTAGATAGATAGTATATTCCCAAATAGAGTCAGATGAGAGGTGAGCCCAGCCGAACTGCCGAATTGTCCAACTGAATTTGATGGCCACTTTATCTGAAATATAAAAAGAGTTAAGCCAAAAAATTATTGCATTCGAATAGGTGTATAAGCGGATAGTGTGAAGAGATCTAGATGGAGTTGGGGCGAAATGGCAATAGAATAGAAATAAAGTTGTCTCTAGTAGTAAAGGTGAATGAAAGAAAACCTCGATTGACTGCTGGATAATAATGTATTTATATTTTGCATTTTTATTAATTGGTTAAATTATTTTATTATTATTTTAATTAATTAATTTTAATTTAACAATTTTTTATTTACTTGTTTTAAGTTTAATATAACTAAATACAAGTTTATTTAATTTATTATTATTAATTAATTTATTATTATTATTTTTTTTATTTTTTATATTTAAAAAAAAGTTTATTTATTTTAATACAGCTCTAGTTGTTTCATAAAATATACAATAATTTAAATTAAAATAAAATAGTTATAAAACATATTTGTATTTTTTTTAATTTATTATTATTTTTGGTATTATTTTAATTTATTTATTTTTTAAATTTTAATACAGCTTTAGTTGTTTCATAAAATAAGCACAAATTTTAATTGAAATAAATTTTAACAAAATATATATGTATTAATGTATAAAACTCTAGAGCAAAGTTTATTAATTTGTTTAGTTAATTCGGCATTTCTTGAATGCTATATATATATTTATGATTCCAGCATTGCTTATAACAATTTAATTTTACGAACAACTTGTTCGACCATGATTCATTCATTCTATCAAGAATCATTTGCAAATACTATATAGCTTAATATAATTTGTCGTTTATTGAACGAAATGATTATTGATCGATTTTAATGTGTTTTGTAGTAACTACATATACTTAGTAAGCACTTAATGCATATTCCCTGTATTTAATAAGTAACTAAATGTATAAAGAGCGTAATTAGAAGATGTTATGTAAGGAAATATCGATAGACTTTCGCTCTAATTTTTGTTCCATCTCTACAGAGAGCTCCATCTCTCTGTGTTCGCCCTCAAGTGGCATAGTGTTGCAGTTAAGCAAATGAAGAATAAAGACAATAAAAAAATAAACACGTCTTCTCTTAAAAAATGAAAACTCATGTCCACATCACGGTTTTTCTAAGTTTTTGTATTATTTATCAATCGCTTTGACGTTTGCCGATGTTTGTGGAGTAGAGTTCACATGATTAAAGCCTTTAATTGATTTTACCTTTATAAGCCTTCATGTCATGCACTATTAAAGTTTAAAAAGTAGTTTTATCCTTTGTGATAATTTAACTTTTTAATTTAATATAAATCATTTTCTTATCCTTTGTGATAATTTGAATTTTTAATTGTGCTTTTAAAGCACAACAAAAAAACTGGGAAAGTATTTATACATAAAAAAATAAATAATAAGAATAAAAAAAATTATTTATATTAAATCTTTCTTGCTGTTAAAATTAGATATATAAAGAAAACAATTCAAATTATTTAATTTTTTATAATACTTTTTTTTTATTAGAACTTTAGATAATAATATAAAATTTCGTATATTGCTTCCCATGGGGAATTCTTAATTTAATTTATCTCTGAAATTGTAAAGCTCTAAACATTTGTTATTTATAAATGAATATAGCATACAATCGAGATAGATAAACCTGACTGATACATTTCCAGCTCAGCAACTCAACTAACGAGGGTTGCAACATAAGTTTTGTTTTATCAAACAAATATCTGTTTACTGTAATTATCTGTGACTCGAAGTATTTGCTATAAGATATGATTTCTGGCTGTTCGTTTCTCTGATACATAAGTTAAGCTTAGCTTCCATGGTCTTTGGCTGGCTGTGTGGCCCAGTTTCAGCAGGATTCGTTTAAAGCGCCATCCACATCATTGGCATGGACATTTCGCATGTCACCTTTTGACTGAGGCCTGGGAGTCCGGGCTTAACAATAACTAGCGAAGAGCCCTTCCCTTAAAAAAAAAAAAAGAGAGAGATGGCAAGCATAGGTAGTGCTAAAGCAGAGAGACAACTGAGGCCGAGAGGCAGCAGCAGCAGCAGCAGCAGCAGCGTCATCAATATGCAAAGGCCTCCACACACACACACAGGCAAAAAAAAAATTGGAATTGTAGCTGCCATTCAATGTGACTGCCGGAGATTCTCTATCCTCTCACACACACACACACACACACTCACACACGCACTTACACAATGCGACGTACTGGGTGCTGTCCAATTATGCCCCGCACATGCAAATGCAACGTGTGTTAAACCCCACTCTGACTCACTCTCTCGCTCGCTCTCTCTTTCTGTCACTCTCTCTCTCTCTCGCCAACTCCCTGGCAACCACTCAGCGCGCTTGTTGTGCCCGCGAGCCTGGCCAGCAGCAGCAATGCGACACGACCGAGGCCTAGGCCTGGTCAGCTCTCAACTCTGTTTCAATTTGCACCCACACACACACACACACACACACACACACAGAGACACACACAGAGACACAGCAATCACTCAGCGTGCAACGAGTCACCCTGTTTGCCCGCTCCACGCTCAGAGCCTGCCACGCCTATAGCCCTCGCAATCACTATCCCCAATTGCTGCCGTTTCCCGCATCGTTCGCCTTTTTTCGCGTAACGCAACAACAAAATTTTTGGCGAACTGTTGTCCACCTACCTCAACCTGCCTATCTCTCTCTCTCTCTCTCTCTCTCCCTCCCTCTCTCACACTCCCTTACACTCACTCTGTGCGACGTTCGGCCAACCAGCTGCTGTCTCTTTCAGGGCCATGTCCTCGTTATCCTTTGCCGCTGCCGCTGCCGCTGCCGCTGCCGTTGCCGTTATTTTGGCTGCAACTCTGTCGCCGTTGTTCGTGTTTTTGTGCTCAGTGCGTTTGTTGAAACAATCGATTTATTTTCGGTTTCATTTCTGATTGGCAATATTTCATAGCGATGTGTTTTTCCAACGCTCGTCTCTCAGCTCGCAGCTTCTCTTTTATATTTACTTTCTTTTTTTTTTATCAGTTTTTCCTTTTTTTGTTGGGATTTTGTATCTGATTTTTTTTTTTTTTTTTTGTTGCTGGCCATTTGTTTGTTGTTGGCTGTTTGCATTTTTAAATATAACCAGACCAATGCCACTCGAAAGCAGAGCAGGAGAAAAAAATAATCATATGGCACTCGTCGTTTGTGAGATGAGTTTTTCCTTTTTATTGGACGAACCTGAGCTGATATTACAAAGAAAATTGATGAATATATGCTGTCGTTATGGCATATATGTGTCTGTTATTTCTGATGAACTTCAATCAACAAAATCATCATTTATATGGCTTGAAGAAAATTTTGTAGAAATACGAAAACTTGAAATAACTTCATGAAGATGAGAGAAACTAGAATAGACCTTTGTAAAAATTTTAAATATACATGTATATATTAACAAATTCTTTAATTTATTTAATTATAATTTTTAATATATTAATATTAAAATTTTACTATTTTTAATCAATATGATAAAGTAATATAATAATAAAAATAATACAACAAAAATTTAATTAATAATAATAAAAAAAATATTTATATAAATATTTAATATTTATGTTTATTTTCTTTTAAATTGTTTTTTTTTCCAGGCTTTATAGCAATATATTGATTTTTAATCAAATTATTTAAATTCTCATTTTTTTTATATATTTTTTTTTTGTATAATATTCAAAAAATTAATATTTATTTATTTATTATTTAATTTAAAAAAATTAATATTCATTTATTTATTATTTAATTTATTTATTAAATTACTTATAAATAGACACCCCCAGGCTGTAAATATTTAGTTCAATTCAATTTAAGGGAAATTTCCACTTTGAGTCTAATCCAATTTGGGGGATATAAAAAAAAAACCAAATGTCACTTAGTTCAATTGAATTTTCTTATGAACTTAATTTGATGTCCTTGCACGCAAATCCACTTAATAACACATTTTTGATTTTCTCTGTTTTTTTACCCTTCATTTTTTTCCCTATTTATTGTGAATGCTCACTTTCAGTGGCTCGCATTTTTTTTTTCCATTTGTATTCGCACGTCCTTAACCCGTTGACGCCCACAGCACGACCGCGCCCCTTTTGTTAATGAAAATTGCTTTCACAAAAGCAACGCCCGTCGACGCCTACAAATATGTGCGTTGCTTTGACACTTTGTTGTTGTTGAAGGCAAACACAAAAAAAAATGATACAAAATGAAAAAATTGTTTGCCCCGCTGGCTACGCGGCGTATGCGCAACATTTCCTCAAACATTCGCCTGTCTCTGTATGTATAAACAATTTCAAAATGTCACAATACATGTGTGAGTGTCTGTGTGAGTGTGAGTGTGAGTGTTCGAGTGTGTGACTGAGTAACTGTCTGTCTGACATTGTACTTATCTGTTGGTCTGCCGGTAGCCAGCAAACGAATTTGTCTTTTCATTTTTTTTTTTTTTTCAATGCATTTCAGCTCTACACTCGTCCCATATCTTCGCTTTCATGCGCCATTTTCTGTTTTCTTTTTATTTATGTTTTTTTTTTTTTTTTTTTTTTGCTGCGCGTGTGCTTTCTTTGTGTTTCTATTTGCTCGCAGAATATTGTTTATTTGTGCAGTCATCAACGCAGCGGAAACTGCAACAACAGCAATAACTGCTAAAATAGGATTAGATAGATATTTATGGTAAATTCAAAACTTTAGAAAAAAATTTTTAAATTCTCAAAAATATTTTTAGTTATTAAATTTGTTAACAATGTCAAGTTAACAAGCTTAATAAATTTATTAACTTCTTTAAATACATGCAATGATATCTTTTTAAGCAATCATTTTCGTTTATTCAAAATTTTTTTAGACCAGGTATTATAAACATAGTGTAAAATAATTTTTTTTTATTAAATAATATATAAAATTATCATTAATTTCACTCAATTTATTAACTCTCAGTTTATTCACTTTTATTAAATTTTTATAATTTACAAAATTATTAAAATAAGGTTTCGCCTTTTCAAACGACCCTTAAGAATAATTAATTCCTTGAATTCAATTAGATGTTGAAATACAAATAAATAAATATTGAAATAAATAAATATAAAAATGAAATAAAATTTAATGGGTATTGAACTATATTTACTTATAATAATATAATAAGTATATATACTATATTTAACAACAGTAAAGAATAAAAATAAATCAAATCAAATATTATATAAAAATTGAATTTGAATTTCCTATTCGAAAAAAATGGTTTTAGTCTAATTCAAAACTGAATTCAACCCACAGAAACCTAAACAATGCTGATTTTATTTGTATTTATTTTTTATTCTTGTTAGACAATAAATTGTAGCCCCTCTTTGCATAGAATAGTAGTAGCTCCAATCATCCGATTTGCCTATATTCGTTATTCATTTATTCAAACCATTTGTAGAGAGTCCTTTTCAACCGCTGCCGCCGCCACCAACCCCTCCAACCAAATGCAAGCATACTCAACTGAGTTTTCATGTGCTTTTGTCTGCGCGAACATTTTTGGTATTTTATAATTATTTTTTATGGTTAGCCAATTATTTAAATAAATAATGGCCGACTGGTTCAATATGTGTGCTTGGGATCGAAGAGGAGAGGCCCAGCGAGGCTGTGCCTCTAAAAACCAAATTGAAAATTGCCAAATGCCAATTGTGGCCGCCAAGTACGATGTTTGTTTTGTGCGCCGCTGCATGAAATATGCAATTATTTTTGCAGTTCCCCATATAAGTATTATGTAAATACATACACACACACCCACCCCACTTTTCATATGCCCCTATATACGATTCTCTATATATTTTATATATATATCTATTTGATATTCTATGTACATTTGCATTTGTCGCTACCACAAAAGTTGCATTTCCGTTCAGTGAGCACCTAAAACCACTAAAAACTACCCCAACCCCAATCCCAACCAGTCGAGCCATCCAAATACAGCAAATACAACAAATAATATGACATAAACAGCGACAAATGTCAACAATTTCTGTCAGCGACACGAACTTGTTATAATTATGGTGGCGGGCGCGACTATTTTGAGGATGTTCTCAGAGGCAAAATCACTTGAAAATCAACATTGCAAAAGATAAATTCGCAAAAATAGTGAGAATTTATGTTGCGAATAAGCTTTTACAATACTTATAAAGCAAATACTTGTAGAATAATAATATTATTTAATTAAATTATTTAAATAAAAAATAAATTTTTATTTAATTAAAATTATTTTTCAATATAATGTGTTATATATCCTAATATTTGCTACAATTGACTGTTAAATTAAATTTTAGATTTAAAATTTTTCCCAGTTAAAAATAATGTTTATGATCTCAGAATTGAATTAATACTAAGGATCGAAATCATAATAATAATAATTTATATATTTTTTTTAATTATTTAAATATTATTAAATTTAGTATCTTTCTTAAATAAAAAAATGTATATATAAATATTTAAAGCTTTAACTGCCCAACTATACAGCTGAGAAAATAACAAAACCTCCAAGAAATATTTCAAAATAATATACAAAATAGTTAAATAAAACAAATTAAAATAATATAAAAATAAAATTAATTATTTACATTTATCATCATTTAAAGTCCGTCAAACTTGATTTTAATTAATATTTTAATGATAATTAATTAGTTTCATATGTTTTATTTGCGTTGGAAGTTGGTAATAAAAAAAAATGAAATAATAATGTGATACGCTAAAAAAAAAAGAAATCTTTTTTAAATTCCACTTAATTTTAAGAGATATTCTTACAAATTCGAGGTTGAGTTAGTCTCTTAAGGCATAATCCTCCCTTGTCTTGCCTTTGATATTAAGGAATATATTATAATAAATATAAATATTATAACAAATATGGAATATAAATAGAGTAACAAATATGTAACATATATTAATTTAATAAATATAAAAAAAGTCATATATTTTTAATAAATAAATATAATAATATTATTATAATAATTAACAAATATGATATAAATAAACAAATAATATATTATATATATTACAATAATAAATTTAAATAAAATAATATATTTTTAATTAATATATTATAATATAAATTTAATAATAATAATAATATCACAAACATATTAATATAATAAATATACATATTTTTATCATAATCTCTTTTTTCAACAATATGGAAATCGTAGCGAAATTTCGCAGATATAAATTGAGAGAAAATCATTTATTTTGCACTGTGGTTGCGCGATTCACATTTCTGCTGTTGTGGTTTTGCTGCCTATAAACTCTAATCAATATTTCGGTTATTGGCCAGCAGAAAAGTGCGACGCATTGCTGCACGAGGCGCTGCATAAATATGGGCTCCACTTGGAGCAGCGGCAGTGGATGGAGTTGCAGTTGGCCACACGAGCGGGGTGTGCACAGGGCTGGGTTGCAGTTGGTCTGACTGCGGTTTGCAACAGTCGCGCGTATTTCTTCATCAGGCGCTTAACGGACGCGCCCGCCAAACATTGTCGTGCTCATTGTATAGCAACCGACACACCCACACCCACACCCACACGCACACGCACACGCATGCACACATTTGGTCTGTACATACATACATATGCATGTATGCAATGCCCCTCTGGTTACAGCGAAACCCTAGGCCGTCCCGGTCATATTTTTGACTCTGCTGGAACATTGCCCCGTTATTTACAGGCTGTCGGCTGTCGGCCCACTGCCCACGCCCTGCTTTTTAGCCCCGCCCATATTGTCGTTGGCTCGCTGGTTTTACGTTAATTTGCACAATTTTTGAGTTATGTCAATCGATTTCTAATGGCCGCCGCGTAGCTCAGCTCAGCTCCAACTCGACTCCACTCCACTCGACCCTCGATGGGACGAGTTCGCTGTGATTTCGACTGGGTGTTGGTATGCTGTTGGCGCAGTCTCGAATATCGCACAATTTGTAGTTTTATAATTGAAACAAGTGGTCCCTTTGAGCTAGCTGCTCCTTTTGCCAGCATATCGACACACACACACACACACACAAACACGCACACATAGATACATGGCATGGGTAAATGGTAAAACGTTTTCAGAAGGTTTGAGCTCAAATTGGGAATTGACTACGCTGAAGTCGGGCCCCCATCTACTATCTTGTCAATCAAATCAAAGTGTTCTTTGCCTAGCAATAGATCATATTTACGCTGCCAATTAGAAAATTAACTCGATTTGCCCATATACTAATAATAACGGTATAAGAATTATTTGAATATATCTGAAAGTAATCTAGAATGAGTTTCAATGATAAGATTTTACTTTAAAAAAGTTCTCTTGATTTACACATCTGCTGAGATGTGTCTTAATTTCATTAATTGATAGTTGCTAAATGATGGAAAGAACTTTAGATTATTTATATGGATATTGCTAATATGCAGAAGTAATTATAAAAATATATCATATATAAAAATATTACTGTTTTGTTTATTTGTCATTTGTATATATTTTTCAATTCAAATACATTTTTTTTTTTTACTTTAATGTAATATTTAGTATATCTAATACAGTAGATGAATTATTTTTAGCAACAATCTTTTTTCGCTTTGCAGCACGCACATCAAATAATAATCCTCAAGTCTTAAATCTGATTTTTCCAATTGTCTTTAAAAATCTAGAATAATTTGTCTTTGAAAATAATTTTCTGGGAATAGAAATAAGCTAAATTCATGGAACTTAAGCAAACACATATTGTCATATGTAACTTAAATTTAGGGACTTTAGCAATTCAGAATTTTGATTTTTGTTGACCTTACCGGAGACGTTGCTGTGTATTGGGGAGTTCAAATTAAAGTTTTTGAATTGGAAAGTTTTCTAATTAAGTTATTATCGATAGTTTATTTTCGAGACTTATGACAATTTTTTCCATATTATATATTTTTATTTAAATAAATATGAAATATTCTACTGACGAGGCCGGTTATATCAAACTAAAAGTTGATTAAAATTTAACTAGGGATTCCATGAATAATAATGTACACTAATATTTCCAATATTTATTCACACAGAATAGAATGCTAATACTCAATAATTTATCGAATAAAAAATGAATAATAATAATAAATACATAAATAAAATAAAAAGAAAATGAATAATATTAATAATAAATATAACAAACAAATTTTAAATTAATTTTTTTAATTTTATATAATATTAAACTAAAATAATTACTTTTCATTATATACATAAAAAAAAACTGTTCATTGGTATGATATCACATTTAAAAAAAAAAGTGCATAGTCTGCGAATAATTTAAATTAATTTTTCATTGAAAAAAAAAAAACATAAAAAAACCCAAAATACATTCAGTACCAACTGCTGATGACTGTTAAAAAGCGCTCATTGGCCAATAGCAAGCAGGCAAATCAACAGCAGAGATATAGCTCTCTATATATTAATAATTATATATATGATGCAGATATATAAAACATATATTCAATGTATGTACATTTATATATGTTGCTATATAAAACGTAAATTTAAGCGCCTATAAATATGCAATGCATTTTGTGCAATTATCACAGACATGCACGCATTTATTTATGTTGTTAATGCCAAAGAACAGCCCAAAAATTAAAAATAAAAAATTCAGCAAAATTTCGCTCAATGATAATTGCAAACGAGACCGCAGCACAGACAGCCAGAGCAGAGAGAGAGAGAGAGAGAGATGATGATGATGACTGGCAAACATACTCATTAAAATTAGTTGAATGACAGCGCGTGCATGGGGAGGAGTGAGTGGATGTAACGCATGCAATTTCGACAATTTTCATAACCTGCGCGATACGAATTACAAATTCATATTTTATTTCACAATTAATCGCAGAATAGAATGCGCACAACACACACACACTCAATGCGTGGAGTGACAGAGATAGAGCACGACGTGAGTCAAGCGAAAGAAATTGCGCAAAATTACGCTGCAATTGAATTGAATTCGCCGCGTTGCTCATTTACGTGCGTCGCGCACTCATTTGGCATCACCAAATAACGGTTAATGCAAATGCAGCCGACATCAGCAGAAGAAATAACAACAAGCATAGCAGCAATAACAACAACAATAACATGAGCAACAACATTTTTAGTTGGGCTGGCATTGCCGTTAATTTCAGCCTGTTTCTTGTTGTTGTTGCTGAAGTCAACCAGCGAATTTGGCCGTTAGATGGCGCTGCGCACACATAGCGAGGCCTAAGCGAGGGTGTGTGTGTGGGTGTTCGTCTGTGTGTTAGTTTGCCATTTTGTTGTAAATTGCCGTTGGGCAGCGCTATATACAGCTGTTGGTGTTGCTGTTGTTGTTGAGTCAACTTTTATAATCGGCCCTCGTTAGACGCATGCAGCCGGCTCTTGCGGTTTGTGTTTTGGGGGCAGTTTTTGCTGTAAAATGCATTGCCATCATATGTTCTATTCGCCTTGTTCTTGTTGTTGTCTATTTGCTGTTGCCAGGCTATTAAAGTTTTTGCATTGGCTGTCGCCTAAAATATGCGTGCATTTTATTTAACGCCTTTTATAGTGAGCAGCCTCCTCCTCATAGTAGAGAGAGAGACAGAGAGGGAGAGAGAGAGACAATGCTCCACTGGTCAAGTCCGTGTCAGCGGCTTAATTGCAAACTCATATTGGCCAGCTTTATAACGCGTCAATAACACTTTGGTAACAACAACGCATTTGCATTTTGACATCTGTGCGTGAGCTGCATAAATTAACAATATAATAGGATTTTTTCAATTCGGAATTAAAAATGAAAACAATGCAGCTTATATAGCTTATTATATAAGCTAGTTCAGTCAGTTAGTCAGAATATATCTTAAAAAAAAAATTATTGAATATGAATTTATATGAATATGAATTTTAATAATTGAAAGCTTGATTTTTCGAGAAGCTTAGGGGTTTATAATAATAATTTATTTTTTATAATAATTAATATTATATAATATTTTTTATTGGAAATTGAGGCTTAACAGTTAGAACATTTTTTTTAATATATACATATCTAGCTTCATTATTTCTTATATATAAAAAAAATATAATTGATATCAGTAAATTGCTTATCAAAGCATATTTCCTACACTATTTCAAACTCAAATACTTTTTATATATTAAAAGATTTCTTTATAATTCAGTAATTCAGTTTTAAAAAGAATTCATATTTTCTATGTATATGTATTTTATAATATGGCAGAGCAATAAAATTAATTAATTAAAAAACTTGCATATGACTTTTTTCCAACGGTTTTAATAAACTCAAACCTAAGCTGAATTTAGTAACGATTTTCCATACTATAAACGCTTTTAAGCTTTATGATATAAAGAAAAGAAAATTGTTATTAAAAAATAAAATTTTAAAAATTAAAATTAAAAAAAAATAAATAAAAAATATTCAAATTTTTAATTTTGATTTATACAATTTTTGTACTGTATTTTGTTTTTTTTGTTTTATACAACTTTCTTTCGCATCTCTGTTTTACTTTCTATTTTACCTAACTTTCTTCTATCACAAAATAACAAATTAATGTCTCTTATGGAATCCAAGTTTGCTTAGTTTATACAATATATATAAAAATAAATCACTTATTAAAAAATATTTATATGTTTTAAGGAATATGCAATATCTTCTTCTTTCCATAATAATTTGACAAGTCTATTAAGTCATGACTTACCCATTGAAAAACTATATCTTCACCTAATTTTAATAATGTAGTCTATTATACTATATAGAATATATCCATTTAGTCATGCCTTGTTGAACTATTTTTGCCATATCGAAATATATAGTATAAAATATTTTCCAATTATTTTCTATCAAATTAATTATGGAATTGATTGCTTTTCACATTTATTTGTACTTAATCTGTCGCATTATGTAAAAACTTTTAAACAATTTTGTAGCACGGAAATGTCATCGAGTTTAATTAGATCTCATTTCCCTTTTGCCATTTGAGCAGCCGCAATTTGTTATGCAGAATGTCTGTCCGCAAATCCAATTAAATTAATTTGCCAATAATAATATGCAAATATGCCAAAAATGCGTGAAACCAAACAAAGCACTCAACATGAAAAAAAAAAATGCAGCAAAATAATAATAAATTTGTTATCAAAATAATTATTTGGTAAATTGCTTTGGTAAATGTGTGCAAAATGTGGCAAAAACCGCAAATAGCAGACGAAAAAATTGCAGAAGTAGAAAAGCCCAAATGAATGCATAAAAAAAAAAATATATATATATATATATATATATATATTTATGTAAATATATATATTTATTTGCCAGCCAGGAGAGTTGACAGAGTTACGCCCAGTTCGAGGGCCCACTCTGCATGCAATGCTTTATTAATATTAATTGAAAATAAATGCAGCATAAGCTGCGCCGCTCAAACGACTGTCCAAAAGGGCAGGAAGAGCGTGCGGGGCTGTGCTGGGCTGGGCTCTGTGGGCGTGGTCGTTTGTCGGCCCTGCAAATTCAGTAAAATGCAAATAATTAAATGGCAACCAATAAAATATGCAAATGAGTTTCGCGGTGTCGCGCACACACAACACACAGGACAACAGCAACGAGCAGGAGCAGTAGAAGGAGCAGGAGATGTAGCAGCAGCAGGAGTAGGAGCAGCAGGAGCAGGAGCAGGATATGCACATAGAATTGCAATTGAGGTAGTGGCTGGCAGGAAGCATAGGCTACTCTCCCCTCTTTTTGGCATTTCATATACTAAACAAGTTATTCGTGTATTTGCGTAGCAGATTTAATTTCCTGCATGCACCAAAAATATATTTTTGTTAAATATGGCCAATATAATGATAGGCTATATGAAGCGAGTGCGAGCGAGATAGCTGCGCTCATGTTCATGGCGATTGGCTAACGGATTTTATTTTGCTTGCAAGCCTAATTAGTTGATTATATATGCACCATATACATATATATATATATAGATATATACATATAGATAAAGATATATATATATATGCATATGACAAGTGCGGCTGATTCATACATATATTCAATATATATATATATATATGTACATATATTTGTATCTATATCTATGTATATAGCCCAAGTGAGCAAGTTTCGTTGCCAATTTGTATTTTGTGTTAGCTGAAAATATCATTTCGTTATATTTCCATATGTTAAGTAAGCAACCAGCTGCGCTTTATAATGGATCTGGTAAGCCAATTGAGTAGTTAATTATAAGAGAATTAAAGGTCCAGCTGAGTACTAAAGCTTATCCAAGATGACATGTTAGGCTAAAGGCTATTGGAAAAAAAATATATATACAGAGAATGAGAGAGAGAGAGAGAGACAGAGAGAGAGAGAGAGACAAGAGAGAGAGAGAGAGACAGAGAGAGAGAGAGACAAGAGAGAGAGAGAGACAGAGAGAGAGAGAAAGCGAGAGAGAACAAATATGGTAAAGGTTTATATTATGATATTATTTAGCTATATTTTTTTTATTTTAGTCTATATTATAGTATTATTTAGATATAATATATTATTTAGATTGCTTAGATAATATTTTTAATATATTACTTAGAATATATATAGATTATATTATATGCTTAGGTCAGCAAGAATCATGGAATTAAAAAAAAAAAACTCAATACTAAAGCTAAGTTTCAAGTAGTACTTTAAAGAGAGCATAGTCTGTTATAATCTTATAGGTCAAAATTTAAGATTGTTAGAGCAATTGTAAAATTTTTTAAAGAATTTATATATTATAGATAAGGACGAAACATTTTAGTTCAGTAAAGATCGTATGGGTAATGTAATGTCAAAGCCAAAAGTAAATTAAGACTTACTCAAGTTTAAAATTTACCTATAAACCTAAACCTAATCTAGGTCTTTAGACATATATCTTCCATCTGGCTGTTGACTTTTGGTTAACAACAAGTTAACAGAAGAAATTTTTCCTTTATTGAATAGTGAGCGATTTTAA
The DNA here is from genome assembly GCA_035047405.1 of Drosophila stalkeri. Taxonomy (NCBI): domain Eukaryota; kingdom Metazoa; phylum Arthropoda; class Insecta; order Diptera; family Drosophilidae; genus Drosophila; species Drosophila stalkeri. Next base: position 26,616,592 of record JAWNPR010000039.1, read on the forward strand.
GGAATTATATTATAGATTGTTACTATATAGATTTTTCGAATATTGCGCAAATTAAAGAGAGACTGGGCACAAAAAAAGTTCAAGCAGCTAAAGACAGCACAGATAATGCAAGCATAGGCTGTGCAGCCTTATAGAGAAAGAGCATACACAGTTAGAGCATAAGGAGTGAGTGCAGCTAGAGCGATTTTCTGCCTTCAGAACTTTAACTTTCAATGCAGCTCTAATATAATATATAAACTAAATCGAGTGCAGCTCTTATTGCTTTTATAATTGCTCACTACTAAAACACACTGGGTTTAGACTTTAAGCTTTTATATAGAAATATTTCAAATTCATAAATTGAGAATCCCATGCAGGTATATAGATGGTAGTTGGTGTAAAGAACTAACTGAAGTAGTAAATAAAGGCTAATGGAACACAATAAGATCTAAATAGTGCTCAACTTTAGCTTGTTTCATAAAAATAGTAATGCGAGTGAACACTAAATGTTAACCATATTTAGTAATAAATACATTTTTTTTTTTGTTAATAATTACTTGTACATTCATTATTATTTTTTATTACTTCATGGCATCTGTTTGATAATTAAGCGATAAGCATAGTCGCCATGCCATGGTGGAGTCTCCTACAGCTCTCTATGGGCTTAGAAACTCATATATTTATGATTAAAAAAAAATATATATATATATATATTAAAATTAATATTTCAAGTAGTCAACAAGTTTTCTTTCTTACAGAGTTTCAAATTATTTACTTAAAAGTTCCATTCTAATAAATATCTTCCAATTCCCACTTAAACGACATCTCAAAGAGGCATTCAAAAAAAATATATTTAATAAAATCTCACTTAACCACCTCGAACACTTTCACTAATGCAAATTCAACTTCTGTCATTCATTCAGGCACTGGATTACGATTGCGAGGTGCAGGGTCAGCAGGACATACCGCAGGCCATACAGCTGCTGGGCGAGATGAATAGCAATGTGAAGCAGGTGACGGATCTGGTTGAGGGCATGCTGCAGCGCGTCAAGCGTGGCGAGCTGAGCACAGAGTATGGCCTGAGCTTTCTGGAGGTCAAATATCATATGCTGCTCGACTATTTGATCAATCTGACGTATGTGGTGCTGCGCAAGTGCTCCGGCGAGACCATTGAGGGAGATCCCTCCATTGAGCGTCTGATTGAGATACGCACGGTGCTCGAGAAGATACGGCCCATTGACTATAAGTTGCGCTATCAGATCGACAAGCTGGTAAAGACAGCGACCACAGGCGTTTCGAGCAGCACAGATCCCATACTCTATAAGCCAAATCCGGAGGATATGCTGAGCGCTGCAGGTGCTGATGGTGAGGCAAATGATGGCGCTGGAGCAGCCAGCAACAGTGACGAGGAGGAGGAGGAGGAGGAGGAGGATGACGACGAGGATGAGGATGAGGATGAGGAGGGAGGCGCTGCGAAAAAGCCGCGCAAAGCGGCCACAGCTGGCAAATCGGGCATCTATGTGCCGCCGCGCATCAAGCCCGTCTACTACGATGGCGATGAGCGTGAAGCAGACAAAGAGAAGAAGGCTCTGGATCGTGCCAAGAAGCGTGCCATCACGTAAGAGAGAGAGAGAGAGAGAGAGAGAGAGAGAGAGAGAGATACACACGCATAGAACTCCAATTCCATAATAAACTCTTACTAATTAAACTCATTTACAGTTCATCGATGCTGCAAGACTTGAAGGAAGAGTATTTGGATGCGCCCACTGAGCTGTCGTCGGGCTCGCGTGCCCAGCAGCTGCTCTCGCAGACACAGAAGGAGAAGCAGGAGTACGAGGAGACCTACTTGATGCGTCTGCCCGTGACCAAAGCCGAGAAGCATCGTCAGCGCAAGCTCACCACATTGGGTAAGTGACAGCATAGCATAGCTGATGTATCGTATCGTATATATTTACAGTTATAATCTCATTAAAGGTACTCTGGGTGATGAGATCCTGGGTGAGATAAATCGCGAGTCGGCGCTGCGCGGTGATGGCTCAAGCAAAAAACGCAAATTGGCCAAGACACGCGGCAAGGGCAAGAAACGTGGCGGCAAAAAGCGAAAGTTCCATTAATATAGCGACGCCCAAAACAGAAGTAGATTCAAGAAGTTTGAATGATATATATATAACAGAGAATATTATATATCCGTAGTGACAGTTTTCCATTAACGATATTTTCTATGATTCATATAGTTTTGCATTACGTTTTCATTTAGCATAATTAAAAACAAGTTTTCTGTTGAATTTCTTATTGCTTTAATCAAATTCATATTATTATAAATTTTTTATTAAAGTTAAGTTTTTGTCTTACATTATATTTAAATTTATGAATTCACAACAAAAAAAAAATCCATTAAAGTTTTTTACAATTTAAAATCTTTGTTTTTTATTTCATTTTTCTTTTTCTTCTTATAAAAATAGATTGTTGAAAGTTTACAGCATAATTTTAATAATTATTTTTAGATCTAAGTAAAAAGGCAACAACAACACGCCACAAAAAAAAAAAATTAAAAGAAAAATGCGTTAAAAAATATTGCGCATTGTAAACTGCATTAAATTTAGGCCACAAAATTAAGCACTTAATATTTTCTTTTCGACTTACGATAAAAAGTATTTTAATCTAAATTAAGAAATTATAAAATTTGATGGCTAATCCAAAAACCAAAAAAAAAAATAAAATCAAATATTTATGAAAACTGTAGAATATTGATAAACAAAATTTCCACTTAAAAAAAAACTAAAATTTAAGGCACAGCAAAATTTTTGCATATGGCAAAAACAAAACAAAAAAAAAAAACGTTTCGTTGTTTTTAGGAGTCCAACTAAAATGAAAACACATTTTGGCAGCTTATGATATGCTTTAGCAATAATTAACTCTATTTATTCATTTCTTTCAAATAGCAAAACTTGAGCAACAAAATTCAAATTCCAAATGCAGTTTCACATGTAAAAAACCAAATAAAACAAAAAGAAAAACTAAAAATACAAATTACAAATTACAAATTCTGTAACAAAAAAGCAGTTGCCTTAACAAAAAATACAAGAGACCGGTTATACTTACAGTAAGAAAATCTAAAAAAAAAAAATTAATTTAAAAAAAAACAGTTTGACAAGTTTTTATGTTGAGATAATGAAAGAATCAAGAAAATATACCTATATAGCATATGATAAACGTAAGCCCCACCCAAAAAGTTACAAATACAAAAGAAAAAAAAAAAACGAAAAAAAAATCAGAAATTATCTAAAAAGCCGAAACAATATTCCGAATATTTGTGATTTCATTCGAATTGCGATCTGAAGCTCTGAAGAATTATTTAAGTTTCAGGTTAAAAAAAAAAAAAAAAAAAAAAAACAAAAATGAAACAAAAATGAAAAACTCCTAAAAACAACTGAATTTGGACACAAAATTTTATATATTTACTATACGTAAAATACGAGTATATAATAATGAAATTTACATTTAAGCAAAACAATTTTTGAATAACCCCAAAAAGAAACAATTTCATGGAATTCGAAATCAAAATCGAAATGGAAATGGAAATTGAAGCCAGCGAACGTCCACTTGAAAAGTTTTTAAATTTAGCTAACGCAAACAAAAAAAAATATGTTGCGAGAGACTAAGCAGTTTATGAGACAGCGCAGCGCATCGGAGAGAAGTAAAAGAATTAGAAGAGAAAGATGATGATGGATTGAGATGATGTAGATGATGGATATTACCAACATATATATATAAATAAATATATATATGTATAATTATTGCAATAATATGTAAATGATAAAAAAGAAAAAAAAAAAAAACAAAAAAAAAAACTAGCATTAAGTTAAGTAATTTAAACAAGCAAGCAAAACTTTTGGCTTTTACAACCAACTTCGACTAAGGATTGAAATTTTTTCCAAATTTTCTTCAACATGCGAGAAGTCGCAACTTTTTGGCTATAAACTTTAAAATGAGCGCAACGTAAGGCAGACAACGGAAATTACCACATAAATGCAATAGAACACGAAATTATTTACAGGCAGCAGCACTTGAAACATTTTGTAATGCAGTTAAATAAATTAATTTAATTAATTTATTTATGTTGAAAGCTGAAAGACTGAATATGTTAAATGAAAAACAAAAGAAAATGATAAAAAAAAAAAACGATACGAAATACGATAACAAAAACGAAACGAAACGAAATGAAAACGAAACGAAACAAAGTGTAAATCTTTTCTCATGAAAACAAAAAGTGTATTTGGAGGCGTTGTATGAACATATAAATAATTTTAATAGCCGAATTTCTAGCACAAATTATAACGACTTAACGAAACGAAAGATAATTACTTTTAATTAAATTTTTAATTTTTGTTAATTTTATTTCATTGCAATAATTTTATTTGTTAATCGTTTTGCCAGAGTTTTTCTGTTTTAGTTTTTGGGTTCTCCTTCGATATTCAAATGCAAATTCAAAGTTTTTTGTATTAAAACGAGAAATGGGACAATTAGGAGACGAAACAGAGACAACCGGACGACGGACAGCAGAAACAGAAACAGAAACAGGAACAAAGACAGCAGAGAAAGATGAAAGAATATATTGCAAAATGTAAAACACATAAAATGAAAACAAATGAAAAACACAAAAACAAAGTGAAACAACCAAACAAAAGTCGCCTTAGCCTAGCACCACAAACAAATCGAAACTAAAACAAAAATAATAAATAAAAAAAAATAAAAATAATAACTAACAAAAAATTGCAACGGTAAGAAAATTTGTAAAACCAAACAAAAAAGAAAAAGAAAAAATACTCTAAAGCAAATTAATTAAACTTAAATATCAATTATTTGTTGTAATTTAAACAAACACACACACTCACTCACTCACACACACATGCAGAAAAAAATAGTGCAAAAAGTTTAACAAAAAAATGTAACTTAATTTTTATAGCCAAAAAAAAAAAAAAAAGAGAAAGCAGGAAACGGAAGAGAGTAGAGATGGAATAATAGCCGGATCTTAGGATCGTTTAGTTTAAGCAACTCCAATAAATTTTACAAAAATCAATTGGTTAATTAGTGATAACAGAGACATGTTTTTAATAACAAATTCGAGCTTAGATTTATTTCAAAAACTAAAATGAAAAGAACAAAAAACCACAAATTGAATGTAAAACAAATTCATTTAACATTAGTTCTCTCTAAACTGGAATTGTTTAAACAAAGAAACACAAATTAAATGATGTTGTATAGCAGCGGCAGATGAGTCAAGTTTAAAAGTAATCTCTAATATATATATATATATATATATATATATATGCATATATATGTATTTGCACATATGCACACATGCATATGTATGTATGTGTGTAAATGGTTGGCAGTCGGAAAAACTATGTAAAATTCAAATAAAATAATTCGAACTAATCTACCAATTAATTATAATAATACAAAATAAGCAACCAGTAAAAACTAACTAATAAACCAAAAACCAACAAACAATGATAAAAATAAAATTTAAATCTTACAAACCTAATTAACTCTGTTAACATGTGTTATTCTTTCATGATAGGGTAAAGTCTGAAGCATTAGATTTCCAATCGACAGATTCATCAATTTTCAAATAACCTTCAAAAATTGAATTTGAAGTTTCCAAAATAGTCGTGCTCGAAAAGTAAACGAATCCACATATACAGTAAATAAATGATGATTTGATATATTTCAGATAATAATAATTAAATAGCATTATGTCAATCAGAAACTACGATTTAAAAAGTTTAAATACTAATTGACAGATTAATTTCCGTCAATTTAAAAATTGGTACATCCATTCCTGATTGAATGTATAGCGTTTGAGATATATAATATGTGCAGCATTTGGATATATAATTTACTGAGCCTTTACAATGAATATTCAATTAATAAAGTCAATTAATTATAAACCTCGTGAAAGGTGTTTTCAAAATTAAAATTTTATTTAAATTTAATTTTGTTTAAATTAGTTATTCGAGTTCTAAATTCTTAATATAGCAATCTATATATCTTGCTAAATGCAGTAAATGATACATCGATTGTTAACAGTTGACTCAATATTCTTGATTATTCCATGTCAAAGATTTAGTCCTGGCGAACGTAAATGATTAGATTCATGACAAATGCTTAAGAAATGATTTTTCTTTTCCACAGCCTGCAGCAGTAACTACTCTCCTTCTCAATGGTTTCCAGTTGACATAAATATTCCTGGTTCTAGTATACCACGAATAAAGTCCTGGTACACCTAAAAGCCATGAATCCTGCAAAATTCCAATTCAAATGGATAAATATTATTATTATATCTTTTTCAGCTGCCTTTTTTTAAATCTCTCATTATAATTATCCGACGACCGTCGCATAGGTTTAGAAATCCCAACTTTGAATTTTAGGTAATTCTCTAGGCCATTGCTTATCACAAAAGCTTGATATCTTAATTTTGCTCAATATTTACTACTTTAAGGTTACTCTCAGCGACAAGCAGTCGTTTTTTATTTGAATTGCAACAGAATTATGTTAGTTAAGTGTTAACAGAATTCAGTTCGTTAACATTGTATTAACATAGTAGTGTTAACACACTGTTATTTAACATTTTTCACTCTGCTAACTATTTCTGTTCGCCTGGAACTTTTGAACAATAGCCGTTCAAATTTAGACTCCAACGGCAAAAGCAGCAGCCCCCTAAATTATGCAATACAAGTAACATATTTAACAGTGCATTATTTAGTCGTTAATTTTGAACATTAACTGTCAGCATAGAAGCCCTTCATTTAATGATTCTTCTTCTGACGAATATGTTTAATTATTGACAAAGAATATGTATTTATTTTCAATTTTATTCCATTTTTGCTTATTTAAATGTACATTCTTTATATATATCTCTTAAATTAAAGCAGATACCAAAAAGAACTTAATAGAAAATATTTGCTATGCTTGTCCATGATTATGCCAAATGAAGCAAACGTAGCGGTGTTATTGGACAGTCTTAGCTGCAGAAACATTGTAATCTGAAAAGATAATAGATATTTTAGAATTCAATGAAAAGCAAGAGAGGTACATGGATAAGTTTATTTGGGTTAATAGGGTTGGGCTTAGAACGTGGTTTCGTTAATCTCTAATGACTTAAGATAACAACCATTACTTACTCTTTTTCCGCTTTTTAGCTCTCCATTGCCTCAAATGAGAAAATTATTCTGAGGTTGCATTCCAATCTGAGCTTCGTGTGGTTCTAGCTTTATATATATCTATATCTATTTGTTAGCGAGATTTAAAAATCAAGCTATAATAGAACCCTTATGCATAAAATAATGTAAAGTAACATTACATATTGCACTGCATAAGCTAGATATCTTTAAAAATCGAGTACTCATTTTACCAATGCTAAACATTAAATTAAAATTAAAATTAAACAAATGAAAACACTTATATAGAAGATGTTAGTTTGTAGGTTTATTAATTTATTCAATAGACAAGTTAGCTATGCTATTGGATAAAATTAGATGTCAAATAAAGCTGCCCAAGTCTGTTCACTTACAAAGTAGAGAGTCAGCCTCTTTGAGAGTCAGCCTCTATGTTAACTCTTTACTTCAGATTAATAGAACTTAGAGCAAAGCCTTTTCCAAGGCGGGATTCTTGCGTTCGGCCTTCAGCTTCTGTTTCTCCTTGAGCAGGGCATAGCACTCGGGCACCTTGCTGTAGAAGTCACAGAGCTTCGACTGAGCATTGAAGGCCAGGTATTTGCCGCAGTTGTAGAGACGTGGATGTCCATTGACGCAGACGAAGTACTTCTTGCACGTCTGCGGATGGCGATAGTAGCGCAGCTCACCCTCGGGACTGACATCCACTTCGGGAGCAATGCCATCGACCAGCTCAGAGGCGGGGCAGTTGAAGCCGAGATAGGCCTCAGCGTTGCAGCTAGCCACTAGATCGGGCCAGTCGCACTGGTAGGTCTCCTCGTTGAAGGCCAAGCCCTCGGGGCATTTGGTCAGGCTGGCCACACCATGGGCACAATTGCGATAGACACCGCACTTGGTCTCATCCCCATTCGGATAGAAGCCAAACTGACGTGGGCACTCGTCTGTGCCATTGGCGGGCTGCAGGCGCGTGCGCTCCTTGCAGGTGGAGTAGGGCGCATAGGTGCATTCGCCCGTGGACTTGGTGCGCTGATGGAAGAGCAGACCGTCCGGGCAGAGCTTAGCCACAGGGACACCGTCCTGGCATTCTGTATAGGCATCGCACTGATCACCAGCAGCGAAGCGTCCATTGGGCGTGGGGCACTCCGGCGAGCCAAGGACTGCAAGTAGAAGAGAGTTGAGAGTTGAGGTGTTAGAAGACAAGAAGAAGGAAATTTCGATGACTTTTCAGCGGGGAAAAACGAAAGACTTGATTTACAAACTGATTACAAAAATGACAACTGTTTATTGTGAATGGCAAAAGTTATACAATAATAAATGGGCATTGGCCGCCCTTTAACTACAGACTAGAAAACTCGAGCAGCTCAGCCTTGTGCAGTTGTGCATGCGCTTTGCCTATCAAAAATCTCAGATTTAACTTTCCAATCCAACACCAGTTTCTTTCGCCTCGCACTTAGTTCAGCTTGCGACGTCCGGCAGCGGCTTTGGCACGTGCCGCCTTGATCTCAGCACCCTTGGCACGAATGTCGCCGCTGCAGTTGGGCACGTTGTCGATGTCGTCGCACTGGTTCAGCTCCTGGTTGAAGGCCTGATCCTCGCCACAGCTAATGCGACGTGGGCGACCCTCAATGCAGATGAAGTACACCTGGCAGTTCTCCTGCGACGGATGGAAGGTATAGTCCTGCTCCTGCTCGCCCAACAGATCCGACTTGGGCGCCAGAGGTGGGCAACGGAAGCCGAGGAAAGCCTCAGCATCGCAATCCTCCACCTGATCGGGCCAGTCGCACTTGTAGGTGGCCGGGTTCCAGGCCAAGCCCTCGGGGCAATCGAACACAAAGCCACGACCCGCTGCACAGTTCATGAACTGTCCGCAATGGCTCGCATCACCCATGCGATAATAGCCAAACTGATGGGGGCACTCGTCCGTGGGCTGGGCCGACTGCAGACGAGCCTGTGGCTGATTGCACTGGACATCGATGGGATAGCCGCAGGGGTAGCCGGTGGACTTTTCGTTGTAGAGCAGGCCATCGGGGCACAGCTTCTCCTCGGCGACGCCATTCTTGCACTCGATGTAGGCATCGCAGGAGCCAGAGACCGGAGCTGTGCCATTCGCCTCACGGCAAGCGCCAGCTGCTGCTTGGGCTGCAAGAGAGGCGGATAGGTTGATTGGGTTAATAGGGTCGGGCTTGGGATAGGTGCGCGCTTACCTCTAATGATTTATGATGAAAACTGATGCTTGCACTATCTCTGCATTGCAGCTCTAAGCAAATGAGCACTTTATAACAAAATACAATTTAGGTCTAAGAAATACATATGCGTATTGCATTTTATCAAAATTTGTATTATACATTCATAAAACAATATAATTATAATTATAATTTCTTGTTGTTAATTAAAAGTATCGTAAAATATTTATTATCTACATTAAATAAATGTGATACCTAAACGTTTTGTATTTATTTACATATCAAATTAAGGCGAAAAATGAGTATAATTAATTATTTAATTTAATTTAATTATTTTTTTAAATATTCAAAATATTTGCATTGATGTTAATTATAATATTAAAATTGTATTTTATTGTCTCTGAAACCAGTTGAAAGTTGTAAATTTTATTACATGCTTGCTGCCTTCCTTTACGATTCTCATTAATTGAAATAAAACACATATATAGTAGCATTTGTACTTTATATTTTCAATTGAAACTTAAAAATTATTCAATAATTATTCATTATTGATTTTTAAATCATGTAATCGTTCTATGTTGACAAAAAAAAAACTCTTTGAATCGTTTAATTAAATTCCATTTTATTAAATTAAATTTTTTATTTTTTAAAATATTTATTTAATAATTTTTTGTTTCATTAAATATAAACTAAAAGATTTATACAATTATTATTTTTAAAAATTTAATTTGAATGTTTAATTTATGTGATTACCATTATTGTAAATTAAATTAATTTAAATGAATTCAAATTTTTGTGAATTTTAATGTTTTTAATGTTTTACCCATATTTTGGAATATTGCCTTTCTATGGGATTCTCATGAATGAAAGTTAACATTTAAAAGTTTTTGTATTTAATCTTGAATTTATTTATTTTATGCATTTTGTTCTGGCTTACAGTCCCACACACAATTTTAACTACATAAGGTAAGGTAAATTCAGTTGCTCAATCAGTTGTGTATTAATCTTCAACATAGATTACATTTGATTAGAATCTATGTTCAAGCATGAACATATTTATAATCTCTCAGAGATAAGTTAAGAATATTCGTTATACAACCTCAGCGATAATTAAAAAAAATGTTTAACTTAATATTGAGCTGCACACTACCGCAGTCAAGTGTATTCATTCAATGTATTTTTAATCAGGAATAATTGGGGTGTAATCATGTGTAATCACGACTCTTGTATAAAGTCACGCTCGAATTAAATCTTTATAAATATATAAATATATATTAATTATAAATATATATTAATGTAATGAAAATCAATTTGTTATCATCTTGCATTAAGATATGTCGTTGGAACCGCGTGTGGTAAATGGAATTCGTATTCGCTCCATGACATTGGAGGATTACGCAGAGGTTAAAGAACTTTCAGTGGACGAGCCACTGTGCATGATCTCAGGCAATAATATGCAGAAGCACTTTGAGCATGTGCAGGATGCATATCACCAATCAATGATCGAGCAGAACACCTGTGTTGTGGCTGTGGATGAGAGCGAGAGCAATAAGATTGTCGGCGTGGTGCTGGCAGGTGCTCAAGTGCCAAGCGACCTGGACGATCATCGACTAATCGGAGACAAGTATGGGAAATTATACAAGTTCTTGTCTGAAATCGAAACGGAGGTGAATATCTTTAAGAGACATGGAGTCTCCAAGGTGCTCTACTCGCACATGACCGCCGTGGAAAAGTCAATGAGAGGCAAAGGGCTGGGCGCACAACTCACGGCTGCAGCAATGGAAGTGGGTCGCACAATGGGATTTCCCCTCTATGTAGCCTACTGCACGAGCTTCTACTCGGCACGCCAAAAGCAAGACATGGGCATGAAAAGTATCTACGCTGTGGCCTATGCGGACTACAAAAACGAACGTGGTGAAGTGGTGTTTGAGCCACCAGCACCACACACGCACGTTCGCTATATGATGGGTATTCTATGAACCCAGGAGAAGTTTTTTTTTTTTATATTTCGATCAATTCAAATGTGGTTTAGGAAATATTTAAGAAAGCAAAGAGCTTATACTATAAGGAAAAGCATATAAAAATATAGATATTATATATAATATATAATGGGAAATCTGTTCTTTTCAGGGTTTCAGAGTTTTATTAAAATATAGATAAAGAGGAAGAAAAAGGAGTGTCAGATAATTCATAAGCATTTAGATTGAAATGATAAGCTTAAAAGCTTTAAGCAAATCAGTTTAACAACTACGTCTATATGCAGAGAAGCTCAACTGAATTAAAATGACATTGATCAAAAGATTGAAAATATTTTTTCTGCAGCAAAAAACATCAATATATTTGCTGTAACTAAAAACTGTTTAATATTTATTTCATGAGCGTTATATGAATGTAAATTGTTAAAAAAAAAATATGAAACGGAAAAAATCACAAATTAAAAAAAAATCAAATAAAATAAATGAATAAATAAAATAAAAATATTACTTAAAAAACTTTTTTATATACAAAAATTAATCAATTTGTAAGTGTCTGGTCATAAATTTAATTTTTAAACAATTTTTACCACTTTTTCACGAGCATATAAAAAATGTTTTTTGGGTAAGCTGAACATGTGTGGCCACAATTACTAATAAAAACATAAATATAATAATAAAATATAATATTAATAAAATAAGATAAAAAGTAAAATTTTAAAAATGGATTTAAAAGTAAGATAAAATATATAAAAAATGATAAAAAATATAAATAAATAAATAAAAATAAAAATATTAAATAAAAATAAAAGAAATAAAAATAATAAAAAATAATAAATATATACAAAAACTTAAAATTAAGATAAAAGATATAATGATAAATTAAGATAATTAAGATAATAAATAAATGATAAAAAAAATATAAAGAAATAAATAAAAATAAATAAAAATATTAAATAAAAATAAAAGGAATAAAAATAATAAAAAATAATAAATTAATACAAAAATTAAATAAAAGTAAAAGAAATAAAAATAATAAAAAGTAATAAATAAGTAAAAAATAAATAAATAATATAAAAAATAAAATAAAAATACAATCTTTATTTTTATATATAAAAAAATAAATAATTAAAAATAAAAAATAAAATTAAAACACAATATAATTATTTATATATAAAAAACACTTTTTTTTATATATATTTTTATATCAACAAACAAAATTCCAAAATGGGCATAAAACGAAGAAAAAAATTAATAAATTATATAATGAATTTTTCAAACCTATGCAGTTGAGCGACACTTTATAATATATACTGTATATGCTCTTAGGTAAATCTATAGAATCTCGTCTAAATAAATAAAAATAAATAAAAATATTAAATAAAAATAAAAGGAATAAAAATAATAAAAAATAATAAATTAATACAAAAATTAAATAAAAGTAAAAGAAATAAAAATAATAAAAAGTAATAAATAAGTAAAAAAATAAATAAATAATATAAAAAATAAAATAAAAATACAATCTTTATTTTTATATATAAAAAAATAAATAATTAAAAATAAAAAATAAAATTAAAACACAATATAATTATTTATATATAAAAAACACTTTTTTTATATATATTTTTATATCAACAAACAAAATTCCAAAATGGGCATAAAACGAAGAAAAAAATTAATAAATTATATAATGAATTTTTCAAACCTATGCAGTTGAGCGACACTTTATAATATATACTGTATATGCTCTTAGGTAAATCTATAGAATCTCGTCTCTTTCAAACGCCAAATATATTTAAGTGTTTGCTTATTTGTCCAATGCGCGTGCCACAATATTATGTGAGACACAGCCAGAAAAAAAAAAAAAAAAAACATAAAATAAATTGCCAAATACGTGTACATATTTGTGCTCTCTGTCTATGTCTGTCTGTCCAAGCTGCTGTCTGTTCGTCCGTTCAATTATCTCTTGGCGGCACTTTTGTGACGCATGAAATTTTAATGAGCTTGTGGTTATTTAATGTAGACATACACACCCCGTTTGTTGAACCCGTGTCTTGGCATTTCTATTATGTTTACACAGCGGACATTTTTCATTTTTAAGCTATTTGCAATGCTTTTTGTACCCAACTCTACCGGGGAAGCCCCCATGTTGTTGGAAGTCTGTGCAGGGAGTGCAGACAACTGGCGGAATTTTATATTTAAAAACAAAAGAGAAGTGTAAATATTATAAATACAGATTTGAAGTAAATAAATATAAATTGAAATTAAACGAAATGAAGATATCTAAGTTAAGGATGCTTAACATATATATATTTTAAAATTTTAAACTTAGACATTCAATTAGTAATATTAATAAAATAATATTAATATTAATAAATCAAGTGATAAATATTTTTGTTATCTAAATCTATCAAACAGAAAACTTGGAGCAGTAGATATTTATCCAACACGAGGACACTAAGAAGAATGTAAGCTTGAACTGGAATATATATACGATTATCGTCTTTTAATAGCTCAAGTTTAGAGATCCTTTATTGGATTCAATTGGATATTTTGAACAGTTCTTGAAAGTAGCTGTAGTCTATCAAAGTGCAATGCAGACAATAAAAAATAAATAAATATATAAATAAATAAATTAATTAATTAAAAAAAAAAATAAATAAATAAAAAATAAATAATAAAATAAATAAATAAATAAATGAGAACAAAATAATAAAAAATAAAAAATCTAATTATTAAAATTAATTAATCTAATTTTTATTAAAATAATTATTATTTAATTAATTAAATAACTGGTATAAATTATTTACAACAGAGTTAATAAAAAAGAAACATCTTATTTTATAACAAAACAAACTACGTATGGCATTTACGACTAAAACACTTAAATTTTAATGATTGAAGTAACTCTACAACATTTAACTTTAATTAAATTTTAATAGCTCCACTTATAACATTTATAAAGTGTATAATTGTATATAAGCTTCACTTATTAGTAAATTCATTCAATTCCATTCACTAAATGCCTTCATCTACATCTTCTCAAATTATTTAGCTCAACTGCAGCTTCTGCTAAAAATATTCCCACACATCGAAGTCAATTGCTGACTCGCTTGATTCCGCATAAGCGATCGCACAGCTTCGTTTTACGAATCTGACATCAACAGCATCATCGTTTATAAGCTAACCACATTTAATAAGCTGACCAAAAAGAAATACAAAAAACTGTTGAATGCAAACGCGCTCAAAGGTCACGTCAACCGGCTGGGCACGCAACGAGATCGAGCTATAGCGGATTTATATGCGAGCAGCAGACCGCCGCTGATGCTGCTGCTGCTGCTGTTCCATGCTGTTCGAAAACAAGTTTCTGGTCATATCAATAAACATTCAATACAGAAACAACAAAAACGAGGCACAAGTAGCTGAGCCAACGATTGTTATGTAATATTGATTTTTTGGTACTAATTTATTTATGCGCTGCGGCGGCTGCTGCTGGCGTGTGAATTAATTTTGAAAGAGCGGCTATTCGGCCTTGAAATTAACATTTACACAGAATTAAAGAAGATAAATTCAATAATTATATGCGGAAATTTTGTGTTTTGCACTTTTTTGGACAATTTTCATACGCTGCAATTTCCTGGCATTGTTCGCAAAAGTTATTCATCATGCCTGTTGCCTAATAGCGCGATGACGCTGCTTGATGCATTGCATTCACAACAGACATAATTAAAGCAATGTGTGGTTGTCTCTCCCACAGTTTGAGGCTGTGAGGGGGCGTGGCACACTTATACACAAGGCATTTACTCAGTTATTTGAATTGTGTGGCGCCTCCAAACAGTGGCAATTACAATTGTTTTGCGTTGGAGAAAACGTGGGACGCAAATCTAGTTAAATGTTTTTTTTCTTTTCTTTTTTATAATAATTATTATGTTTTATTAAGTGTGGGTATTCAAGCAATGAAAGCAGAGCAAAGTTAATATTTAATTGGCTAAGAGCTGCAACAATTTCATCAGCTTTATTTAATTTGTAGCGTATACGATATCTTACTAATAATATTAAAATATTTATATAGTTAATATTAAAGTATTTTAATATATTAAATATTTAATTATATAAATATTTTAATAATCAATATTGTTACATTTTATTAATAAATAAATGAATATTTTAATAAAAATAATAATAAAACATATTTTTATATTTAATATTAAATTATATTGAGTAAATATTAAATAAATATTTAAATATTATTTTATGTTTAATAGTAAAATACATTAATATTATTTTAATTTTAAAAGTATTCTTATTCTTATTCATTTTTTGAGTAGCTAAATATATTCACCATATATCTGCTTTGAATCTAAGATTTGGCTAACAAATAATCTAAATATCATTTTATTAAAATAATTTGGAAGTTGACTTTAAATAAAAACAAATGAATTATTGCATATCTTTTCATATTAAAAAAAAAAAAAAAAAAAAAAAAAAAAACTATATACTACTATTGTTGTTTTCGGAAAAAGATATACTAATTTAAAAAAAAATGCCATAATCACCTATTTTTCCTTCTGAATACTGCCCAATAATAAAACATCATACATAACTATTTTAAATATTTAACCTTAGAATTTTTTTGAAACATTTTAAATTTTACTTACAAAATGTATTTATAAAATAAAGTTAAAAAATATTTTATCCGCAATAAATTCTTAATAGAATTGAATGTAAAAAATATATTTATATGAATGAAAATAAATATGTAAATATCTGTCAGAATCTATGTATCTAAACGCTTACACTTCGAATTTATTAAGCTTTAATGCCAAACGCTAATCACAATTTAAATATCTTAATAGATCCAGTTCAGTAAAAATGTGTCTTGAATATTAACAATTTTATTATAACCTGCTTCAGTGACATTATATATATTTATAGTCTAAATACATGTATATATTCATTATATTAAATTGAATATTCAAGTTTTTATTCATAATTAAATTTTGTGTGTATAATTTTATTAATATTTATATTTTTTTATATTAATATTTATTTATTCAATTTATATATATATATAGAAAAAAAACTTTTCTATTTTTGATAAGGTCATATTTTTTAAAAAACATTCCAAATTGATTAAAAAATATTAAAAATAGCCGAAAATACTAAATCACAGTCTTCTAATTTTAGTGAAATATTTCTAATTTATAATAATTAAGAGATAATGAAAGGTAATTTAATTCATGGTTTTTTTTTTCGCCAAAAAAAAAGAGCTTTTGAGCAACATTCCACAAGATTTTTATTGATTTTTTGTGTACACTCTTAAAATATTGTGGCTTTCGAGCCAAACGCATTCTGTGAGCAGCGAAACACGCTTAAAGTGGTTTATGTGCACAAGTTTGTTGCCTAAGTCTTTCGTTTCGGTATGAAATGTATTTTGTTTTTATTTATATTGAATTTGATTTTCACTTACCCAGCGAGCCAAACATGGCCAGACACAGTAAAGCACTGATAATTATTTTAGCCATATTGAACGTATGTATGAGTGTGTGTGTGTGCGTGGTTATCCTTCAAGTGCAGTGTCCTTTAGGCACTACGTGTACGTTTGAGAGAGGCTAGCAGCGAGCGCGATGTGCAGCCAACGAGCAGACGATTTCGACTGTTTTGCGATAGATACAAAACGCAGATCTTAACTGGTAAAAAAAAATTGGCAAGCGACGTCAACAGCAACGCTGATGAGCATGAGCATGAGCTGAGCTGAGCTGAGCTGAGGTGAGCTGCGATCCGGGCTGACGCAGTTGCTGATCTTCTTCTCTACTTTGGGTTACGTATGCGACAGCGGCAGCGACAACTTTTGTTGCCTCGGTGCCGTCCGTTCGCTGGTGCTGTTGCAATAAAAAGCAAACATGTTAATAAATAACCAAAGCGCATAACAACAACTACAACAACTATAAAAAAAAAAAATAACAACATTAACAGCAATAGCAGCAAGCTTCTAGCACATCATCGAACAAAAAGCTCGAGAGATGAGTCAGTTAAACAGAGTCAGATGCCAGCAACAGGTTGTTTTTACTTGAGCAGCAGCTAGCAACCGTCTTCGTATTAATCAAAAACAATTTTTGCCTAATTTATGTTAAGTAAATTCGATTGAATTTACATTTTTGGCACTTTTATTTTCGTTTTGAAGCCACAAAAACAAAAGCTGTCAGAAAACCAGAAAAAAAAAGACGATCACGACCAACTCTTAAAGTCAAGGACGCGGACGAGCTGCGCCCATGCGAACATCCAAGCATTCATGCCTACGGCTGTGCCAAGTGCGGGGCTACACCATTGTGTCAGAGTCGACATGGCTAATCTGGTCTTGAGCTCACCAGCTCACAGCGTGAGCAGATCTGGGGTTTTTTTTTTTCTTTTTTTTTTTTGCTTCTTTTCTTGAATTTTAGACAACTTGTCTGCATACAGCTCGCACAGAATACAAATCCAATAAGATGTTTGCTAATCAGATTAGCAGTCAACTATTCTATGCTTAAAATAAAACTAGCAAAACTGTCTTAGAGAATCTATTGATTTCTATTGATTAGATTAAGTTAGAATAATTTTATACTTTCATTTCGTGATAAATCAGAGAGTGAGAGAGGCAGATATATAGAAAGATAAAGCTCAATACAAAATATTTATATCTGAAAGATTTTAGAATAAAATAAATAAATAATTGATTAAATAAAGAATATAAGAATACAAAAAATATAATAAATTAGAAAATTTGTATGAATAAATAAAAAAAATATATATGTTGATTAATAAATAATTATTCAAAAATAAAATATAAAAAATCTTACTAAATAATAATAATAAACAAAGTAATATAATACGTAATTTAAAAACAATATTTTTGTATTTTAATAGTAATAAATAATTATGTTATGAATAGAGAAAAAATGGAAATTATTATTAAACAATGTAATTCATAAATAAATTAACAATCAATTTAAATAAAATAAAAATTATAATTAAATCAAGTAATTCATAAATAAATTAACAAATCAATTTACGAATTAAAATTAAAAATTTTTAAATACATAAAACCTAAAAAAATTGTACAGCAAAAATGAATTAGAAATAGAAAGAAATTTGATAAATTATAAATAAAAAAGTTATAAAAATCAATCAAAAATAAAAAAAAAAAAAATGAAATAAAAATAATAAATAATTAAAGAAATATATATTTATATAAATAAATAAATATAGTTACAGGAAAATAAATCAATTAATGAATAATGTAATAAACAAATAAGTAAATAAATAAATGAAAAATAATTACTTGACCAATTCCCATAATATCATAGACAAGAATAATACATATTTTGTTTTCATTTTTAAATTGTTTTCTTTATTCTTTTTTTTTTTACAATACTTATGCATAGATATATTTCAAATCAGTTTTGTGAATTTTTCTTACATTTCAGCTAATAGTCCTGGCTCAGCGAAGAAAAATCATAAATAGAAACAATCAAATGCTCAGCTCAAAAGAACATAAAAGAGACCTAAGTCTAGGATTAGATTGTAATTGAATTATGGCCTAATTAATTGATATACTGCCAAGTGCTAATAGGTTGTATGCAATAATAATAATTATATAATAGTAATAGGAGTAAACATAGTAATAATAATAATAATAAAAGTCGTACTGATA
This sequence comes from Drosophila stalkeri, assembly GCA_035047405.1. Lineage (NCBI taxonomy): Eukaryota > Metazoa > Arthropoda > Insecta > Diptera > Drosophilidae > Drosophila > Drosophila stalkeri. Next base: position 26,635,595 of record JAWNPR010000039.1, read on the forward strand.
GCTTGTTAAACTTAAGAATTGGCAGGCTAGCTATAAGAAGACTCATTCAATATTGGGCATGACTTCGACTAACTGCAATTTGAATTTGAATTTGAATTCAATCAATAAACTTCTCTTTGCTGTTCATTTAAGTAATCATACATACACATACATATAGAATATATGTCCAGCTTATATATATATATATAATATACTATTAATTATTTACATACAAAAATAATTGTCTCTGTTTTGATACGAAAAACGTTTTCTTTTCCACTCATGTAATTTGGCCTGAACAAAATGCCGCTAAGCCAACACAACAAAAGGTGTTTTGTGAATTATTTATAAAAAATACAACTCAAATACAATTCACTGCCGCAATAACTATTATTTATAATAGATTTATATTTTATTTTAATTTTAATTATTTTGTTTTATTCATTTCATTCTCTAAGGCACTTTAATACTTTATCAATATTTTCTTAATTTTCGTCTTTTTATTTACTTATTTTTTGTAACAGTTTCTTATTATTCTTTTATTTATTTATTTATTTATTTATTTTTGGGTCTATTTTTGTGTATCTACTTTTTCATTATTTTTATGATATTTATTTGGGCATTAGTTTAGTCTGGCTAATTGAAGTTGAAGTTGCTTTCGTAACAGTTGAGCGCATAAAATTGTTTTTAGCGAATTGAAAAGTTATTGCTAACTGCTTTAGGTGTAGACTTAAATATATATGTATACCTAGAAACATACAATAGATACAAACACCAATTGTTTTTTTTTTATTATTTTTTTTTCAATAAGTTTTTTTATGTTGTTCCCAAGACACTCGCAAAAAATGTTTTTCCCACACACGACAATTGCTCTACAGCAAATTATGAAATCTGCCAACTGTCAAAAAAAAAAGCGCCCGTAATTCCTATATAGTTAGTTCTTTTAAGGCCTGAACAACACAAATCCCCTCCATGCGACAGCTGAAGCATGTTTTTTTTTTGTTTTTGTATTTTTTTTTGTCTATAATTCTCGTATGTTTTTAACATTTATATGTGCACAAGTTTGACTTTAAGTTCAACACTAAAAAAAAAGCATATACAAAACTAGTTTAATGCATATGATTTTTCCGAAATTTTGATGTTTTTTTTTTTACTCTTCGACTCTTACTGCTTAAGTTTTACATATATACATATGTATGCATATATATATATTTATTTATTTATTTAATTAATGCTCAAACTAATCTTCGCCTTTACTAGTACAAATATCACGGTTTGCATTTGCGCATTACGCTTGAAAACGTATTGCTAATTAATTGTTTAATTTTAGGCATTCAACTTGAACATCATTCTCATCAAGGTTTTTGTATAATTGTAATTTGTTTTCTTCAACTATAGATATATATATATACTCGTAAGTCTGTATGCATTATATGTATTCTTCATCAATTGTTCAGCATTCTAATTTTAAACGTTTCCCAAGTCTATGTAATTCATTTAATTATTAAACGTTTTAAACCTTTATTTTGTGGCGGCTTTTGTTTTTATTTATTTCAATTGCTGCTGTCTAGCTCTAAGATTAGTTTCAACTAGTTGTCTAAGCCTATTTGTTGCCCACACTCTCTCTATTCGTTTATTCGCTTCGAAACTTAAACTCTGAGAAGTTCGGTCAAGTAGACGGCCCCAAATGTTGGCCTACATAGCATATATACACATGTATATATATATATATGGTTAGACTATTGTGGCTAGGAATTTCTATATATCTTGAAGAGCAAATCCATTCACAAACTGTCTCTCTCTTATGGGGAAATATACTAAAAGGTCTGTTTGAGGGGGAAGAACGAATTTGAAATTATAATGAAATTCTATTAATGATGCTTAAATGATAATTGGAAGTTGAACTAAATAATAATGACTGCCAATGCAGCGCTTACTGTTTGCAGAGAGATTAAATTACAATTCTCTGCATTCATATGTTTGGCTGCATTGCCTGGAAATGTTTGAAAATTGTCGAGTAACTCTTCAGCTGTATGGCAGCTCCGGCAGCTAACTAACTCTAACTCTAACTTCAGCATTTAAAAAAGAAACAACAACAACTAACTACGTTTAACGTACTCAAGCCGTGCTCCTAAGGCTTCGCTTATGCATATAGAGTAGAAAAAAACACCCGCTCCGAACTCGGCTCGTCTATAAATCTGGGTAATTCTCTAAGCTTAAGCTAAACTAATACTAATTACAGTAGAACACACACACACACACAGACACACACATATACATTTACACGTACACTCACACTCACACACTCACATACACATGTACACGTAGACGAGCGCGCCATAAGGAAGGGCCTGTAGGATATAGTATATATATATATATAGGATCGAAGGGCACATCTCATCTCATCTTGGCATGGCCATTCGCATCGCTCTCGCTCTCGCTCTCTCTCTCTCTCTCCTCCACCCTCTCTAGAGCATTGCAAATATAAATAGTGTATTTCGTTCCTCTTGCCTATGCTTCTGCAGTCTTGAAGAAGTCGACGCTCAACTGTGCTTCATGATTAGTTACTATATCGCACAGCCCTTGCGCATGCCGTACATGATCTTTAGCTCGGGATAAATGATCTTGCGTATCAGCTGATTCGTTTTGCCCGCCAGCATCGCGCGCCGATTGTCCTTCTTCAGCACTTTGATGCCCGGCTTGTGCACTAGAAAAGCATTGTCCAGTATATGGAACTCGTAGTCCAGCACGCACAGCGAGTAACCCTGCAGAAATCATAGTGAATTGCAATTGCAACTGCCATAAGGATCTCTCAAGCATGCTCACCTGCGTCATCTTGTCGCTCTTGCCCTCCCAGCTGAGCCGCTCGTCATAGTGAGGATCCGCATGGGTGCCAATGTAAATGGGCTCCCAGTGCACATAGTAGCCAGTGCGTTTGCCTATGTGAAAGACACTCAACTCGTCCGTCTCATTCGCTGCCATCCACTCCTTGGACTTGGGCACGCCGTGACAGCTGGCGCAGACCCGTTTGTGGAACGGTATGGCCTTGCCACTGCGCAGAAACTCCTGCAGCTCCGTCTTATCGTGCGGCACTGGCGAATTCTCATCCACCTCGAATATGCTCAATGGGAAAACTCTGCGAGAGAAGAGAATTGACATTTTAATAGTATTTCATTTGTCTTTTTAAATACTTCAAATTCAGTTATATATTAAAATCTATTTAGATAATATCTTAGTGAAGTCTATTAATATATTCATTTAAGCTTATCTGATTTGTGACATTGTCAACGTTGCTGAGTTTTAAATTAATTGTTTATATTACTAAAAATCACATCAAAATAATAAATTTAACTTTAGATCAGTGTGGAACACATAAACATTTCTCTATAGCTTTTATTATTTTTGACTAACAAGCAAATACAATTAAATTTAGATTTACAGTTGCAAATGTATGAACAATTATTTTCATGTTTCTTGCGAAAACAATAATTGATTCTATATTATTTAATATATTTATTATGCGTAGTATGTATGATTAGAGTTGTTTCGATTGTTAGATAACAGTTTTACGACAGCAAAAAGTTATTGAAATCTAAATGCTAAATATATTTTTTGCTAATTTTGTAATATTATAAAGTGAAATTTTATCAAATTACAAAATTGAAATGTTGCCTAAGCAATTAATAATTTTGTAATATTATATAAGACGTCTTTTCCAAAGTACAAAACAATAAATAAATAATTATGAAAAAAGTTTTTTTTTTAATTTGTTCAATAGATTATTTAAATTAATTACCTTTTTTATAATATATCATTTTCATTTAAATAAAAATACATTAATAATTTAATTAATAATTTTTAAGCAGAAACAATTTATAAAAAAAGAAACAATATTTAAGAGTTGTCAATAAAGTTATATTATACAAATATATTTTGAAAAATTGATTTATTTAGTTCTTAGTATACAACTTTGGTATCATAAAAAAAATAATTTAAAGTGACAAAAACCATTAAATTTTTCAATTATTTTTTTTTTAGAAATTCGAAATTAGCAAAACAAAATTATTAAACACAAAATAATGTTTAAATTAAATATAATAAATAAATTATTTGGAGAACCAAAGACAATAAAGATATTTAAAAAGAACTATTAATGCAATAATATATATATTTAATTGCTTTAACAAGAAAAACAAATTATATATATATATATATATATATATATATATATATATATATATATATATATTTTTTTTTTTTTTTGTTACATGAATTTAAATTTGTTAGAGAAAAAATATGATTCAAATTATTTTTTTTTTTAACCGTTTGAAATTGACAAAATTATTGAACGCAAAGCAAATATTAAAAAATATTTTTATAAAAATATATTTATAAAAAAATATTTTTTTTAAATTTTGAGGTCACAAACTAAATTTTTTGTAAATAAAATAAGGAGTAAGCATAAATAAAAATAAAATATAATAAATAATAATATAAATAGTTTCAATAAATAAAAAGAAAGAAATTTTGACTAGATTTCACTGGATTTCTAGAGTATTTCCAGAAATCATTCGTATAATTAAAAATTAAAATATGAACACAAAAAATCTAATTAGTTCACTCACCTGGGCGCCTTGCGCCGCAAATACGGTTCATTGCGAGCAATCATTTCAAGGAATTTCTTGACCAGTCCAGGATTCGGATAGAGTTCAATATCCGAGGCGAGGATGAAGTGTGTGAGGGCAGCATCGCGCGCAATGTTGCGACCGACGTTGACCGGGTAGAGCAACTTCTTCTGCGCCTTGTACAAGTGCCCGGAGCTGACATTGAAGTACGGCGCCGGCAGCGAGCAGTTGTAGCCAGTCTTGAGAGCATCCTGTGCCTTGGGCACGCTCTTGGGTATGTGCTTGGTGCCGAAGTACACGTGGAAGGTGGCATAGGCGCGCACCAGCTGATTATCGGGCGCACAGTCCCGCAAATACTTGATGGAGTCCAGCGTGGGCTGGAAGTCTGTGCCGGGCGCATGCATAGCTATGCTAATTGGCGCATTCCAGCTGTGGGAGTGAAAGTGGGAGAGGAAGAGGAAGGAAGGATGACCCAACAAAAATATGAGAATATATCAAAGAGAAGAGTTCAGATCCGATCTCTTACCGTTGTAGCAGCGGCACCAGATTGTCCAGAAATGTGTAATCCGCATGCGTCGTATAGGTAATGGACTCGTGGCACTTGAGCTCGCCATGATCAGCTCTCACATAGTTCTGGAGCACCCAGAAATCGCCGCGTTGCAGCGTCTGCTGATTATAATCGCGCTCAAAGCAATTGAGCAGCGTGCGTACGCGCTCATCGAGCTCCTTCTCATCGCCGGTGACTATGTAGTTATCCGACTGTGTGTTGTTGTTCAGGTCTGACATGGAGCTACTGCTGCCAATGTTGCCAACGACCTGTACAGGATCAACGGAATTGGAAGGCAAGCCGCCACTATCGTTGACTACTGGGGCCGGAGGTGCTGCGGCTGCAGCTACAGCTGCAGCTGCTGCAGACTCTGAATTGGCATTGCCTGTGCCGGCGGGCAAGAGTTTGTCCTCCGCAAAAGCCGCCTCAGCCTGTGGAGAGATGCGAAGATTTTATTAAAATTCATTATTTAGTTACTCTCTACTCACATTTTTGGACGTGGGCGGCTGTTGTGGCAGCAGCGGACCAGCCTGTAATGAGGCTACCGCCGGCGGCTGTTGCTCCTGCAGCAGGAAGCCGCCGCCGCTGGTGAAATTGTTGCCTCCGCCATTCATCACGATACAGCCGATGTAGAGTAGAACAGCCACATTTATGAGAATGCTGCACCGCAGCAGCCAATTGCGGCGTGTGAACATTTTCTGACCCAGCGGCTCAAAGCGCATGTTGAAGCTGCAAGAAGAATATATTTTCATTATTGAATTGAATTAAAAAATGGTTTAATTTAAATTAAAAACAGTTAAGCAATAACATCGCTGTTAGCTAGCGCCATCTATACTGTTGTTTCTGTACTAAAGAAGACTTGCAATTAACAGGTGTTGCCATTGTTATTCATCAACTACTGGAGCTATCATTTCACAATCGAATCTCTTAACAGTGCTCTCAGTTCAAGCAGAGCAACAACAACACATTCATATTTCACATACCACACACCAGAAGACATAACATTGCTGCTAGCTTGAGCGCCCTCTATATTAATATCAAGGCACTATAAACTCAGCGTTGCCATCTCTTCGCAACTGCGAGCATTTTTAAAAGACCCACTCAGTCGTGAGCACGACTGTTGCTCTTAACATTCTGTTAAGTTATGTGAGTACTTTTATTAGTATTGCACATCTCGAAGACGAACCATTTTGAGTACATTTCAACAGCTGTTAGTATAGGCGCCTTTTTTACTGCGGATGCCGCATTTATTTCTAGTTTATTTAATTGTTCACTAAATTTGCATATTATTGTATACACTGCACATACGAACACACAGCAAAAATGTCTTTGCAACAAGCTTTAGAGGATTGCCTAATCGACTTCGACAGACGTGTGCTGGTCACCGATTTGCTGGAAGAGTACAAATTGACGTACAAAGAGGCTCACGAAAAGCTTGAGGCGCACATTAAAGAGCAGGAAAAGTCGAGTGCCATCAAATACGAGAAGCGTTTTGTGGTACATGGTACGCTGGCAAATGATGAGGGCGAGCTGTATACGATTGTGCAAGGCGACGACAAATTAAAGGAATGGCTAGACAAATTGGAAAACTCGCAGTACCACCTGTACTCCGTGGAGGTAGCTGGCGGCTCCAAGAGTGCTGCGCCCATTTTTAAGCCCATGCAGAATGTGGAGGTGAAGCTAGCTAAGTTAGAGCAACGGACAGGTGTTAAACCATTAACTAATGGCGTGAGCAATGGTGTTCACAAGCCAGCGGAACAATTAAAGTCCACTAACATCAAGGAGGAGCCGTCAAAGCCTGAGGAGCATAAGAAAACGCCACCTAGCGAACAAAAGAGCAAAGCTACAGCGAAAAAGGGCAGCATCGGCAGCTTCTTTGCCGCAGCTCCAGCTGCCAAATCGCAGCCAGCAAAGGAAACAAAGGCTGTCACAGCCAAGCCAGCTGCTGGCAGCATGGACAACTTCTTTAAGAAGCAACCAAAGGCGAGCAGCAGTCAGTCAAGCAGCGCACCGAAGGAAACATCGCCCGAACAGAAGAACAACTCAATTCAGTTGTTTGCCGAGGAGAGCGAAGCCTCTTCTGATGAAGAGGAAAAACTGGATAAGCTGAGACGCTCTGTAATTGGTTCGGGTGACGAATCAGACGAGACGGATGCCAAGCAGAGGGCAAGCATCAAGCGTCGTCGCATTGTTGACTCTGATGATGAGGAGCAGCCACAAAAGAAATCAGCAGAGAAGCAGCAGAAGGAGGAGGAGGAGAAGCCAGAGGAAGAGCCAATGGATGTGGAGGCGGCAGCAAGTGAAACATTTCTGGATGATGATGGCTTTGTCATAACTGTAAAGGCCAAGAAACCAAAGCAACCAGTTAAGAAGAAGGCTTCGCCGACAACAACAGCTGCATCGACTGCAGCTGCGCCAGCTACAAAGAAAAAATCACCGCCGACATCTGGCAAAAGCGCAAAGGAGACGCCCAAAGTAAAGCAGGGCAGCATCACGAGCTTCTTCAGCAAAAAGTGAAAGAGGGAAACTAGCTGTGGGGCTTGATTAAATATTTTAGTTTAAGATTGTGAGAAATATTTTTTAGTTGATGATTAAATTAAGTATTATTCACTGCATAATTTGTAATTGTTAATTTGAAATAATTAGAGTTTATGTGGAAAGAGTAAAATGATTAAAATCAATTCCACGTACATAGAGTTCTAAATAATTGATTGATAATTTATTGTTAAATTAACAATAAATAATTAGACATTCGACTTGTATTATATTACTGTTTATCCCTGTTTATTAATGATAGAGCTTTAATGGGATTTTTCATGGAGAGCTATTTGATCCAAAATTTTTATATTGGAATGAAAGCTAAAAATAAGTTATTAACACTAAATTTAGAATTTCTAGTAAAGTGAATCCTTATTAATTTCATTAAAATCTGTTACAACAAATTCATGTCAAATAAAAAATAAGTGAATATTTGTTGTACACTTTTTAAAAAAATTTTTCATTCTTATTTCTTTTACAACAAATTTTAAATCAATTATTTAGAACTTAGTTTACATAGATTCTTTCATTTAATACACTTTGTAATTGTTAATACCAAGTAATTATAGTTGAATAAGTTCTAAATAATTTACTTGTATTTTATTTTATTTTTATACTTTTCTTTTTTATGAATTTTAATTATTTTTATCCGAATTTATTGAGAAATGCGATTTTATTGATGCTATTCCAATTTATTGTAATATGAATTCTAATTAATTTCATTAGGATTTCTTTTAAAACAAAAAATTATTTTTTAACAGTACATACTTCGAATATAATTATTTATTGCATTTTTTAATTGTTAATTCTAAAGAATTAAATTGGAATTCTCTTAGAATGAATTGTAAATAATTGATTTATAATTTTTTAATGATGAATTCTAATTTAATTAGAACCACATTTTGTCAATTAAAACGAGAATGTTGAGTGTAAACTTTGTTTGCCTTTAGACTCCAATGTGAGAGTTATTTTTTTAATAAATTAGAAAAAATAAATTAGAATTCATTTTATAAATTCTAATATATTTATTTATCACAATTTGATAATATGAAAGAGCTCTAAGTAGTTGTTTAGATTTGTTTTTTTTTTTTTCTTGTTTTGCTTGTAAGATGAATTTTTATTTTATTCTAATTTCAATAAAAGTGAATCGTTCGCAATTAGTTAATTGATATTTGCAATTAATAATATTAGTTTCGCTTGCCTTTTGCTCGACTCCATTGTGACAGTTTCTGTACTGAACTGAACTGTTTCCTATCTGGACAGCAAGTGTTTCTTATAAATATAAATAGCAAAAGATTTGCTCATTGCGCTATTTGCATTGGCCCTGTTGAGACTTTGTTTCTTATCGTGGCGTGTGGACTGACGTCATGAATGTTGCGCCAGTTATGAGTGATTGGCAACTGGCAACTGTTTTCCTTTGCAGCAACAGTAGGAGCGGCTTATCAATCTTTGCAATTAGTAATTAGTGCCGTCTAATAAGTAGACTCTGCTCTCACTGTATTGCTCTTAATGCGAGCACATTTTAAACGTAATTTGCGGTCTGCAACAAGCAACGAAAAAAAAAATAAAAATAAATAACGAGTTTTGCATTTACTTTTTTTTATCTTTTTTTTTTCATTTTTTTAAATGCGAGTGCAACGACTTTCCGGAGCAAACCGAATGGACGAAATGTCGTCAGCATTAGTAAGAGTGGAAAAAAAGTAAAAAAAAAAATTAAATAAATAAAATGCCGCAGAACAGGAAGCGTGAAATTAGCTGTGCTTTTTTCTCTTTTACTTTTATTTGTTTCTCTTTTTTTTTATTATTTTATTTTAGGGTACTTTGCTTAAAGTGCCGCCAGAAATTTAATTAACAACAACAATTAGTTGCGATTCCCACATTAATTACGCAACGTTTGCGGTGCCTGAGGTAAAAATGATGTCCATAATTATGAGAGATAATATTTTTATTAAATTCGTCTGACAAGGGAAATGAAAAGTGCTTGAAATGATGCCAAATGGTTTTCGCTGATGTGGAAAATTCTATTCTCGCTCGTAAATAAGTTATTTAAAGAAAATTCAGTTTTTATTTTCATTAAAGTGAATTCAAAGAAAATAAATGTGATAAATTATGTTCAAGTTACTGTAAGTAAGTTTTATAGAGCCTATTAATATAGACAATATGCATAGAATTTTTACAAGATATAGGCAAATGTAACCTACATAATATATCTCATATTATATTGTACAAATGTGAGGAACAATCTCTATAGGATTTCAATTTCATATAAACGGATATATCGATTAGATTATAGGGAGGGCTATTATAAAATTAAAGCGCATAACTACTAACTAAAATTAAAATTATAAATCTTAAATTATAGATTCGACATGGCTCTTGTTCTTGATCAATACGCATATATAACATATTTTAAAAAGTCGTCCTTTCTGAAACACCAAATTTTCATTTTCAAAAAGAAACTTATCATGTGCTATATGCCCGTAGATTTGTTTCTTTTATAATTAAAATTCCATTTCAAATCTAGTTATAAACTTACATATTTATATATGTAGTATTGTAAAAAATATAAAATAAATATATATATATTGTTGATGTAACCAAAAATTCTAATTTAAAAGACTGCAACAGAGAGACGTTTTTTATTCCCTGAAAATGGGAAATAATGTTATACAACATCCTCATGGAAAATGTTTTTTTTTTTTATTTATTTATTTATTTTTATTAAATTTATTCGTTGTCTTTCGCTAGAATTTTTTTTAATTTCCTGTTATTGATTTTATTATTTACGTTTATTACTGGTATAGTATAAAAATGTTCATGATGTTCATGTATGATATATTTTCGAATATTAAAACGACTTAAATCACAATCTAAGACATTTTTGAAATATTATATTTATAAACACGCAAGAGTCCAAGAGTTAAACTAAAGAGTATTAAAACAAACAACAACTTCGGCGAGATAGTCCGCGGACTATCTGATCCATAGACATATATTCATATAAATAAGAAACGAATGATTTATGGAAAAAAAATTAAAGAGAGAAATAGAGAGAGAGCACGATAATTTTTATCGCATTTTCTGCCAAATAAAAAAACTTCCAAAAAAATTCCAATTACAAGCAAAAATAAAAGCATAAAATCTATGTCAAATTATTGAATGGAAATTAGAAAAAAAAAAAAATAAAATAAAATAAAATTTGCGTGTGTAGCACGCAACGATCGTTAAGTAAACAAAAGTGATAGCCATAAATTTGGCATAATCTCTTGACACTTTCGAATAAAACGTACGAGAAACGATTAAGGGCCAACTGTCTGCATTGGCGAATTGCGCGTATTAAATTCGCATTTCGTTCGCTGTTCAAAATTATTTTACCTTTTTTTTTTTATATATATATATTTTTTTTATATATATTTTTCTGTCGTTATTTTGTGGCTGTTGCGTGTGCTCATTAGGGCAGTAAAAACGTATCATTCGAATACAAATTGTACGGTTGCTTTTGAGATGTTGCTGTAGCTGAAGCTGGAGCTGGAGCTGGAGCTGGTCCATTCATTAGAGGCTCCCCCGGGGGCACACGCGCCCCGGCATTTTACACGCGTCATTGGAATCGGCCGACGTCGCGTCTCTGATGGATTGAAGTGAAAACTGCGAGATGTTTCAAGTTCAATGCACTGTCTTGACTGATGGCCCATACACTCGCCCCTCGCCCCACGCCCCTCGCCCCTCGCCCCTCGCCCCGCGCTCCTTCCCAGCTATCCAGAGCGTGGGGGCTGGCTGCTGTGTTAGGCGATTTTATCAGCAAGTTCTATAGAAATATAAAAAGAAGAAAAAAGTGCCACTGGTTTTTTTGTGTTTGTGGGACACGACGTCAGCATATGGGACTGGATTGTTTGATAAATTTGCATAGCTTCGGGGCTCCGGGTGCCTAAGTGTTCAAGTCAAACGCCTCCAGGCATCCATCTGCAATGCCACACGCACAGGAAGCCAACAAGACAAGGAGGAGAAATCAGCATCTCAGAATCAGAATAAGAATCTCGTCAAGCTTTCGCACTGTCCGCGGGCCAATTTGATAAAAATCTTTTGAGCTTGCTCGCACAGGCGCGCGCTTCGCAACAAGTCTTCTCTGCTTTTCATTTTGGTTTTGGTTTTGGAACCAGAGAGTTCTCTTCTCTTTTATGGTCACATTTGCCATCGTAATAATCGTGTGTGTACAGAGAGTTCAATGGCTGGGGCACTTGTCTATGTGAGTGGGTTGCTTGGCGGGTTCTTCGGCTGGCGTCGCATTTATGGCCCCGTTAAGCCCCCCCCCCCCCCCCCCCCCACTCACTTCTATGCAAAGACAAGAGTGAGCGGGCGAGTGAGCGACCGACCGAGCGACCGACCGACCGAGTGTTGCCATCAAAATTTGGAGCAAAACGTGAGAATTTTTATGAGTATTCAATTTGCCAATTGGCACAGAAGTCCGACACACGTTTTAACCATTTTCGATTGTTTATAAATGTGTTTTTTTTTTTTTTTTTATTTTATATTTCTACTTTTTCCTTTCTTGTCTATGTCAGAAAATATTTTTTTTGTTAGCCTGGCAACAGCGTCGCGAAGATGACTGATGGTGCTTGGGTCAAGAGTTTGGGGCAATCGACTGCTCATTGAAATGTGAATATCTAATAAGGCTGCTTATTGAAACAGGTTAAGCGTAGCTTGAGGGCTAACAATTGATAACAACAACAACAACAACAACAGCATCTGCACATTCATTCAGCTTAAAGGCAATTCTAAATTTAAATACGCAATTAATATTCCAAAATTTTTGTTTGTTGCCTTCAAATTAGAATTCTTAATAAATGCGAGCTTTTTTGACACTGCATAATAGACATGGAAAAAATAGTGAACATCATAAGCTGCTAATTAAATTATGTTAGCTCAGCTTAAGCATAAATTTCCAAGAATAATAAAGGTTTTAAGAGGAACTGTAATTTCAGGAATTAGGTAAAGATTACGTATCTAATTATAAACCCATTATTTTAATAGCCTTGACATGATAAAAAAAGGTTTCAGCAAGAGAATTTTCATAATAGTACTTTATTTATGTATATAAATTTAAAAATAACATTAAATAGAAAGATTTAAAAGGTTATTAAGCAAATTATTATTATATTTATTACAAAAAATCAATTTTATTCAGTTAAACAACTCGTGGGAAAAAAAATTTTAAAAAATATACATTTTAGAGTTAAGTTTATTTTGTATAAAACCTAAAAGTTTTTTCTTTCACTGAAAATATAAAAATAAAAATAATAATAATAATAATAACAAAATCAATAAAATAAAATAAAAAATAAATAAAAATAAAATTAATTTAATTTAAAAAATGTTTAAATACAATTTAAAATACAAATTCTTATACACAAAGATAAATTATATATACATATAAATAAATATATATAAATTATATAAATAAATGTAAATATATTTATATACATTTATTTTTATTTAATTTGTTTTTTTTTATTTACCTATTAAATTTTTTTTATTTATATATATTTTTTTAAATTAGTATATATATTATTAATTATAAGCTTGGTATCATTATTTTTATATTTTTTTCCTATTTATTTTGTTCTCTCAACAATTGGTTTACTCAATTAAGACAAAATATTTTTTTAAATCAATTGATACTTTACAAATTCTATCATAAACAAATAAATTGGCAAGCATTTAAAAATTGCTAAAAATATAGCTTAAATTGTATTATGAATTCTAAAAAAAAATGGTAAAAATTACTACAAATATAGCTGAAGTTGTATTATAAATTGTAAAAAAAAAGAAGATTCTCAAGAAATATTAAAAATATATTTCTTTATTATTCATTAAAATTCAGAATTAATTAGCAACCAAAAAAAATCGTGAAATTCGTATTTATATATTTTTCAAACGAACTCACATAAATCAATTCCAATTCCAACAAATCCACCAAGAATTAAATACTTCAGATTACATTAAAACTTCAATTAAGCAAACAAAACTTATTCGTAGCTCAAAGTTTCTGAAGTTGTTATCGTTCGTTTCGAATGCATCAGCGTAGCATTAGATCTGAAGCTGGGATTAACTCATTGTGCCACCTTAGATTAACCCCGCTTTCAGCATCGATTTTCGCTCTTTTTTTTTAGGAAATGCCAACGAAAACTAACAATAAAACATTCCAGCTACAGCAAGAGTAACAACAGCAACAACGGCTGCTGGCAGCACAGTCTAATTAGACATAATAAGGCACCGAGCGAAATTTGCTGGCCAAAAGGTCTGGTCAACTCTGTTTTGTTTGCTAGCCAACTGGCCCTGGCTCGCCCTGCCGCCAGCTGCTGACCAACAAAGCAACAGAGCAACTCCATCTGCGTCTACGACTTTGCGCTCGAGTTCGAGTTCGAGTTTGAGTTTCGAGTTCGTACCGAGTTTTTCCGGCCGCTGCGCTATTAAAATATATTACAGCAGCAATTTCACTCGACTTTATTTTTGCGCTTTAGCGGGAACAGAGGCAAAGGCACTGCACAAAGAAGATGGTAGCAGAAGGCAACCTGAGCTGACTGGGACTCTACACTCGGCAGGCCAGACCAGGCCAGCCTGCTTTGGTGTATATAACTTAATTTTTATGGTCATGCAAGTCAATTGCAGTTTGGCATTTCTTCGATGCATTTTCTTGGGCTAACCTGAACGTCATCGCGCCGGCTCGTTGCGGCCATCATCTGCTTTCTGTTTCGGTCTCGGACATGGACTCGGACGACTGGTTGTTATGCTGCCAAAGTCGTAACATGAAACGCAGCAAATTGTTTGCACAATGAATGCAGCAGCAGCAGCAACTGCAACAACAACGAGCTTTGGGCGCACCGGGACCAGGGCATCTTCACTTGGCCATAGCCAGCAACGGTCTGCCGTCCAGCAGCTGCTGGCCAAGTTGTTGGTCAATTTCTGCATAGAAATAAATCTATGGGCGTCTCGACATACACTCAAGCTTTCAATGTAGAATTAAAATGTAACTTACTTGCAACTGGTTCTGTTGCGGTAGATATAAAAGATTCTTGCTATAAATAGATTAAATATCAATTTCTTTTATTATCATATATGCATATATTAATCAAATAAATATGTGAATGCGTTTACAGTAAGTAGATTATTAAATTGTGTAGTTATGGCTAAAATAGGAATATATACATATAAAAATTCTTGCATTAAATGTAACAATAAATAAATAAAAATTTATATATAATTTATTAAATTATATCAATTTTTTTGTATTATATGTACAATAGTTATTAAATTATTATATATATAATATAATATATATAATACAATAATATAATATTTTATTATATGTACATATCTATTTAAATAATTAATTAATTGCATGATAAATTTTAATTATATAACTGCATGAATAATTGTCTGTAGAAGCCTTTAGTCATGTTTTTTTTTCACTTAAATATTTTAATACAAAGTATGTACTTGACAGCTCAGGTTGGGAACAGCAGCTTGAGAACATTCTAACATTTTGCGTATATTCAAATTAAATCTTGACGTCATGTGAGCACAGAAGCAAAAACAAATGATTATCATCTATGGCAAATATCTGATGAACACATATCAAAAGAATTTATCGGCCCTTAATCAAAACTATTGATCTTGTAAATGTAAATCTAGTAATAGAATATGCCTATGAAATATTTTATTTTTAAATTTAACAATGGGTTATTGGAAAACAGACTTTTCAGCTTTTAGATATTAGATAATAATGTCTGAATAGGATGTGATATAATATTTTAATGTAAAATTTTTAATCTAGTAAAAATGTATTTTGGCATTTTTCTTAACTTTGTTTTAAGCAAATTATTAGCAAAAATTCACATGCACTTATTGCGCTGAGATATATGATTAATTAAATTAAATAATACAAAAATAAAATAAATAAAAATATAATAATAAAAATATAATAAATTAATTAATAATAATAATAATAATAATAATAATAAATAATAATAATAATAATATGTAATAAAAAAATTTTCAAAAAATAATTGAATAATAAAAATAAATTAAAGTAAATTAATAAATAATATATGATTTATTAAAATAAATAATAAAAAATAAATTTTAAAAAATTAAATAAAAATATAATAATAATTTATAAAAATAAATTTTTAAAAATAATTAAATAATAAAAATAAACTAAAGTAAATTAATAATATAAATAATATATGATTTATTAAAATAAATAATAAAAAATAAATAAAAAAAATATATAAAAATATAATATTAAATAATAAAAATAAATTGTAAAAAATAAAATTAATAATTAAATAATTAAAATAAATAAAAAATACAATTAATAATTAGCCTTATACCAGTATTACACTTTTAGCTTCAAGCTGAATATTTAACAAATTAAAAAAAAAAAAACATTTCCGTCCCATTTACATTTTCATGTGAATATCTCTTATCGGCAGTCCCAAATAAATCTCGTATTATGAAAAATGTTAAACTAATAAAATAAATGATAATTTTTCTTAATTTTTCACTTGAAAAGTGTGATATACGCTAAATGAAAATGAGCTAAACAATGATGAGAAAAATAAATTAGCACCTGCATAAGAGAGTTGAAATCATTAAGACATTTCACAACTATCATTTAATGAATCAGCTGCCAAAGGCACATGTCTTTATGTCAGACATGTTAAATACAGAAATGTATTTTAACAAGCACTAATTTCTGTGCAATTTCAGCAAAATATCGATTAGAGAGACCAATGGCTACGTCAATCTAATTATGTTGCCTGCATTTCAATCAGCCTAACAAAACGAAGAAATACATTAACAGAAATATTTATACATCTCTCACATACATAGTCTTTGGTCTTGGCAAACAAGAATTTGTGCTGAGCTGAGGTATTGTAATGGCAGCAGAGACAATCATATAAATATATGTATGTATATAGATAAACAGATAATTATCGATAATTGAACATTAATAAATATCAACATGGGCACAAATCGAACGAACGGCAATGAGGCTCAGTCCATGTGAGCCATTAATGATGTTACTGCGTTGGCCTGTTGGTCAGCTAATGGCCTCTATAAATAGACCGGGTGTTGGCCGTAGTGTGATACTCTACACACCTCGTAGACACATTAGCGACACATTTCCAATTGCCGATGGCTTCAAGCACAAACAAAAGGCCAGCCGCGTAATTGATGAATGTCTATTTGTTTGCCAGTCGAAAAGTGAGAGAGAGAGGGAGAGGGAGAGAGAGAGTGAGCGCGAGCTAAGCGGAAAACATACTCATAAAATATTGAATTTATATTGGTTCATTTGGTTAGACAATGGAAATGGCAGCGACATGAATTACAACTGTTTAATGGTCTGCCCTGTCAATGGGCGTGGCTATGGGGCGTTGCCTCAGAGGTGGCCTGACATGTCTGCCCAGCAAGATTTATGCCGCATCATAAAAGTTTTATTTATACGTTACCATCCTTTGTAGGCCCGGCTTCAGCATCAACTAACGGCACTTGGCCAAATTCAACCGGCAGCTATATAGGTCTACATATATATGTATATATATATATATATATATATATATATATATATATATATATATATATATATATATATATTATATATATGTATGTATATATGTATTTATTTACCTGCCTAGCAACTGTTGCTAGATTCAGCAGCAACATAGGTAAAAAAAAAAAAGAATGAGAACTTTTTCTCCAACCAACATTAACAGCCACAAAAGCTACAATAATTTTTGATTTTCAACTGATTACAGCTCCAGCATTTCAGGCCATTAAATGTGCCATAAAGCTGGCCAAAGCTGGCAGCCAGACAAAGCCCGCAAATAAAAATCGAAATAAACATTTGATTTGCTCGCCCCATAGTGAACGACAAAGGAAATAAATCTTACATAATTATGTGCATATAAAATATATGTGAGGAGCTAAGTAGAAATTTCTTTAATTAAAATCATTTTCATTCATCATAAATAATGCATGACTCTCTTTTAATTCAAATGGATTTTAAAGTAGATTATTTTATTTACAAAAAAAAAAAAAAAAAAAAATGATTTATTGATTGATTATTTGTAAGAAATAAAAATAATTAGTTAATATAAATAAATAAAAATAAATATAATAAAAATAAAAATAAAAATGTTAAAAATTATAGTAATAATAAAAAGCTGAACAAGTGAAAATTTAAATAAATAAAAAAATAGTCTACCCATTATTTTAATGCAACTAAATTCAAAATAGGGAAATTGCAAGTTTTTATGAATTTTATAAATAAAATTTAGCAAAAATTTAAATACTTTTGATAATTAACTAGAAACTAATCATAAAATAAAAATGCGTTAAAATAAAAAAAAATTGAATATTTTGATAGAAATTTAAACTATATTAAATAAAAAGTGTTAGGGTGAAAAAAAATTTTTTTATATAGATTTTTAACACACATTTTATTAACATTAAAATTTAAAATGAAAATTTGTTGATAAGAAATTGTTGATATATAAAAAAGTTTAAATTAAAAAAAAGTGGCTAAATTTGTTTAAATTTGCAATAATTAAATATTTTCTCATAAGAAATTACAACTAAATTTATTTACTATACTTATTTTACTTGACTTTAACATAATTTCTCTACATGACTAAATAATTCGAACAATACAAATATATTCAAATTTCAATATAATCATATTGTCGAATAACCTTGGTTAATACACAATACATTGATAACAAATTCCATTCACGAAATTGTTAACAACGAAAATATGAATCAATCGTTTGATAAGATTAAAATAAATGTCAAAAAAAGAATTTGGCATGGAAATTTTTATAGATAAGCATATCGTGCTTATTGAAAGTAAAACACTTTAAAGAATTCTTTATTTTCAACTTATCTGACAAACAGCTATAGGAAAAAACCATAATATCAGACAATGTTAGCTTGAGCTGCAATTTCTAAATGCCCAATTATATAAATGTCATGGGAAATAGCTTTCATTAATTAATGTCCAACAGCTCAGAATATATTATTGGTATGTCACCTTATATATGATAGGCAGTCATACATATGTACATATCGTATGTAAATTGGCTTGTTCCGGGACAATAGTCCCGATATAAATAATACAAATGTTCGACTGACAAAGAAGGAATTAACTAACTCACTGGGGTAATTGAGAGCCAAAGCAAGAACGTGACCATTGAATATGACTCACTGACGAAGGCTGCGTCGAAAACACAATTGAATTGTTCACTGACATACATAAATAATGCTGCAGAGAGCTGACCAGCAAAACTATTTTCTGGCAAGTACTACGTGTAATTCGTTCTAGAAACGTTTCATGTGCAACGAGCACGCTATATTCAGGCACCTCAATAAACAAACCCATAAAGGATACAAACATCCTGCACTACTTAAAGTTGTTAGAGTCAATCAATATTGTTGTACAATATTTTTAAGCTGATGTAAAAGTAAATACAAGATTCTTTTTATTTAGTTAATCGTCGTTTATAAGCAACATTTTGTTCAATGTATAATTTAAAAAATAATTAAAAACTAAGGGTTATTTTGAATAAATATTATCTTTGGCTCTAAAATATATATAATATTTTAAAACTAATAAAATATTTGATATGTCTGTCCCCAATTTTGTTTTTTTGTTTTTTTTTTTTAATTTAAATTTAGATTAACATTTGTTTTATAATTTTACATCCACTAATCTATCTTAATTTTTTTTTTTTTAATATTTCTAAGCTGAACTGGAATTCAAATCAAAGTCAAATAGTTTCTAAAAAAATATTATTTAAAATTTTAATTAATTTCTACTGCTCTGAATTTCTGTAGAGAAATATTGTTTTCCTAAGCTATGAATTTGCCAAATATCTGATTAAGTTTAGTCCAACAAATATATTAATTTAATATTTAATTTTAAATTATTTTCCTTATTTAGTTATTTACTGTAAGCATACACAAAAGTTTTTTTTTTTTAATTTACTGGGTTTTAACTCAATTAATAAATTATAAAATCTAAATAGGAAAATCAAACACATAAAAAATATAACAGTTTGTTTTTCAAATTAGTTTGACCATTTATTTATTTAAAGTAGTCAATAATAATTAAAATTAGAATGAACTATTGCTAAAGCACTGGCAGCTAGGGGCTTTAGTTCAGTCTAACTAAAAATATACCAATTGTCCAAGTGCTTATCAAAAATAGGATAAAAGGCCCTAGGTGTAATCTCATAAAGGTCACAGAATGAAGAGCCAAGTATATATGGTTTATCTAGCTTATTATGTGTATTCCCAGTAGACATAAAATTATTCTCATAAATTTATATGTATACACAGTACGTATACATATATCCATGTATGTATATAAATTTATATTTATTTATAATATAAACAATAGTAGCTATTTACATACGCCGGGCACAACTACTATACAGACACATGTCTGTAGTTATAAAGCAACGCCAACACAGTATAGCAATTATTGTGGTCACAAATATAATTGCGTTGGTCACGGAAATATCAAATTAAGTTGCCTGCCCATATATACATATACATATATATATATAGACTATGTTGATATAATATAGATTATTTTTATTTGTTTTGTTATTGTGAAACTGCGTTGCCTCAAGACTCAAAGTTTCATATTTTTTTTATTTTTATTTTATTTTATTTTTGTTACTGTGTTTAACCTTAAAAAAAACTGACAAACTTTGTTATTATAAACAAATTTTGTGCTGCCGGTTAAGTCCCTTCAAAGTTGAGACACGCACGTGTGCGAATTGTTTCAGAGTTTCCTTTGCATAAATTTAAAATGGGGTTTTAGGCAAAAGCAACAGAAATTTGAAGTTTTTGTTTAAAGGTAGGTATAGCTAAAAGCCATGCGAAGTTTTAATTTTTAAAATGGATTACCTTTTGAGAGAGTTTCAAATATTAATAATTACACTTGCGAAAATTAAATAAAATATATATTTAATATTTCAGATTATCTATAAAAAATTGTTAGCCCATTTTGATATCCAAACTTAAGACCCAAAGGTTTAACACCTGAAACATAAAAATAAATTAGCTAATTACAACGGGCATGAATAGAAAATCTCACAGAGATTGCTCAAAGCTGGGGCATTACTCATACACAGCGTGTGCCAAGCATATACAAAAACACATACATATACATATGTATATATAATATATATATAGAATATTCTCTTCTTTTTTTTAAGCATTCGTCATAAATAATTTTTTTTTTAGTAGCAGCACGTGAGCCAAAAACGAAGCGGGCCAAAGAAAAGAAAAAGTCGAAAAAAGAAAATGAAATGAAAATCGATTGTTTTTGACCTCATAGAGGCATAGCACACATTTGGAGCGTTGAGGCATTAGGCGACAGTCGGCCAACAATTCTACACATTCGCGATTCTCATTTCTCATGCCGCATTTCACGTTTGCCAGCCGGGTGCAATGGCACTAATGAAGAAAAGAGCCAACAGAAATAAAAACGAAAACTGAAATGAAAAAAAAAAAAAAAAGCAAACAAACACGCCATGTCTCGGCGTGTAGGTGTCTGGCTTATTCCCAGTCCCAAGTTTCAAACCAAAAAAAAAAACAAAAAACAAAAACCAGGCAGACAGCTTTAATTCTATTCTTTTATATATATGCTGTTTTTTTTTTTACTCTTATTTTTTCCTTTTCAAGCGCTTGCCTATTTACAGGCAAATGAATGTAACACGCGAACTAAGCCCAGTAGCACAAAGAACAAAATAAAGTAATGCCCGCGAAAGCCAATAAATTTGCACAACACCCATGGAATCCCATGGACAAAAAAAAAAAAAAGTGAAAGCGAAATGATGAAAGCGCATAGATATATATAATAAATATACAAGAGTACATTATATATATACAAAAATTTATATATGTATATATTTATAATGGCATTTCGTCCCAAATTATGCCCAGGAGCGCAAAAGATGCCCGAAACTTTATTTAATTAGTTAAAAAATAAACATTTCGTTGTCTCTAGTGGGCGATGTACACGAGTATTGAAGAAACATAATTGTTACACTCACTTAAAAATGTTATTAAATAGCCTGCGCCTTCGTTTGTTATTTTTAGGCCACCCAATTTGGGGCAAGAAATAATTAAGATATTTATAAGCTATTTATAAATTTAAAGACTTGCTTGACTCACTACGAAAGGCTTAAATATTATTTTTAAGTTATACAAGTCATGTTTATTTAAAGACCTTTATAAAAAAAAAAACTAAGTTATCGAACGGAATCTAAGAACCATAAAATATAATTTGAAAAGCTGAGCGTGCAATGTGGGATGAGGAGCACTTCAAATAGGCATACCTTCTAAAATAATCAAAGATTTATATCTATTGCCCACAAACTCTATCGCAAAGCACAAGAGATTTGTATTATATTATTATATTATTATTTATTATTTATTATTTATTATTTATTATTTATTATTTATTATTTATTATTTATTATTTATTATTTATTATTTATTATTTATTATTTATTATTTATTATTTATTATTTATTATTTATTATTTATTATTTATTATTTATTATTTATTATAAGAGAGAATAACAAGAAATATTAGTAATAATATGTCTTAAAACTCCCACGAATTTCACGATTTCAAATCCAGACAAACAATTTTTGGCATAATTTTTTTAAATTTGCAATTGAAGTGTAATATTATATATTTTATTTTATTTTTTAAAATTTTTTGAAACCAATAAATATATATTATACCATGTTTAAGGTTAATTATAATTAGTTTTATCAAATTATTACAATTTTAAAATTTTATTAAAGTGAATTTTTTAAATTATCATAATTTAATAAATAAGTATAATAAATTTATTTAATTATTATTTTAAATATTTTAGAAACACTTATATTTTATTCATTTAATTATTATTTTCGATATATTTATAATTAAATGTAATTGTAGTTAACTTTTATATTTTAAAGACAATTATAATTTATTTATTTGAATTAATTAATTTAATATTTAAATTTATTATAGTAAAATTTTAATATTATTATAATTTCAAAATTATAAAATTATAATTTTATAATTTTAGATAGAAATTATAATTTTATAATTTTGGCTATTTAGCCAATATTTTTATAATATAATTTTTATAATATAATTTAGTATCAAAATTTGTAAAATTTACTATAGTGAATTTTTATAATTTGTTTTTATATTTAATTAATTCATTTAACAATTATTGTTATTTTATCAATGAAAATATTATTTTCAAAAATTGCATTAATGAAGTGCGCCCTGACTCGATAATTTTATACTTCTCCCATACCATATTTCTATAATTTTGTTGCCCAATCTAAAATGCGACGCAATCATTTGGGCCTTGTCAGAGGCTACAACAACAAAAGCAACAAAATAGTACGACATTAATGCGGATAATGAGCGACAGTCATCGAACGGCACGGAACTGACACGACCAGCATGTCAGAATAGTAACTAAGCGTCACGCCCACAACGCCCAGCACACTAAAAGGTGTACTGCTCTACATACATACACACATAGGTGGAGCGGGGGCAGCAGGTGCGATTATAATCGATTGTCTTTTGGCAGAAGCATGCACAGCACGGTCGAAATGAAATGCACAGGCTTATAGGCCATAACTATTCGAAGCGTAGTTACTCTAGAGTAAAGATATAGACAGCCATATATAAATGCATATATATATATATGTATGTATGTCTGTATGTCAGTGTTTATAGTTATACAATCAACGCACACTTAAACACTCACAAACACACACTCATACGCTTAATTTCATTAATTAAGTTTTTTTTTTTTGTCTCTGTATGCTTTCCCTTGTGGTTCGCCGGAATGTATTTGCATCCGCAGCACAACGTTGATCATGTTGCTGTTGTTGTCATTATTATTGCTCTCATTGTTGTTGTTGCAGTTGCTGTTGCTGTTGCTATTCTTATTAGTTGGCGTGTTGCTATGGCAAATGTCATTTTCATTATCGTTTCCATGCATTATGTGATTTGGCCATTAATTGATTGGTTAGGTCTTTGGAGCGCGCATTACAAATGACGCAAGTGGAAAAGTCGATTGCATTTACATTGTCCGCTCGATATACCCCACACAAAGTCAATATTTGCCCCCATAACAGCAACTAAACACTTCAGCCTAATTAAATTTGTTACACGTTTCTTGCTGACTTACATGTTAAGTAACCCAATTTCAATGGCGTCGTTGTTTTTGGTCAAGGTCTAGGCCACATACCTGCAAATGAAGAAAAGAAAAGAAATGTAGAAAAGTTAAAGAACAAGATTTAGACAATAGCAATTACTGATAAGAATTAATTTAAATATAAAAATATTTGTATTTGTTAAATATATTATATAAATATATGTGAATAGAGTAAATAATATGTGTATATATTTGTTTTATATATTGACCTATAAATCTGAGCTCCAGTTCATGGAATTGGAGCTAAAAGGCTCAAATATAAATCATAAATAATTATTATAATAATAAAAAAATAATAATTTAATAAAATGTAATTGTATATTTAAAAATTATATTTCATATTTTTATATTTCATATTTTTATATTTCATATTTTATATTTTATATTTTATTTTTTATATTTTATATTTTATATTTTATATTTTATATTTTATATTTTATATTTTATATTTTATATTTTATATTTTATATTTTATATTTTATATTTTATATTTTATATTTTATATTTTATATTTTATATTTTATATTTTATATTTTATATTTTATATTTTATATTTTATATTTTATATTTTATATTTTATATTTTATATTTTATATTTTATATTTTATATTTTATATTTTATATTTTATATTTTATATTTTATATTTTATATTTTATATTTTATATTTTATATTTTATATTTTATATTTTATATTTTATATTTTATATTTTATATTTTATATTTTATATTTTATATTTTATATTTTATATTTTATATTATATATTATATATTTTATATTTTATATTTTATATTTTAAATTTTATATTTTATATTTTATATTTTATATTTTATATTTTATATTTTATATTTTATATTTTATATTTTATATTTTATATTATATATTATATATTTTATATTTTATATTTTAAATTTTAAATTTTATATTTTATATTTTATATTTTATATTTTATATTTTATATTTTACATTTTATATTTTATTTTTTATATTTTATATTTTATATTTTATATTTTATATTTTATATTTTATATTTTATATTTTATATTTTATATTTTATATTTTATATTTTATATTTTATATTTTATATTTTATATTTTATATTTTATATTTTATATTTTATATTTTATATTTTATATTTTATATTTTATATTTCATATTTTATATTTTATATTTTATATTTTAAATTTTATATTTTATATTTTATATTTTATATTTTATATTTTATATTTTATATTTTATATTTTATATTTTATATTTTAAATTTTATATTTTATATTTTATATTTTATATTTTACATTTTATATTTTATAATTGATATATTGTATACATTGTATATTTTATATTTTACATTTTATATTTTATATTTTACATTTTATATTTTATATTTTAATTAAAATTGATTTCTTTTAATAAAATTTAAAACTCGAAATAAATGACAATTCTTAGAGAATGAATGTACATAATTCATTTTAAAGGCTTTTTTTCACATTATTCAAAGTTCACAACTCATCGTTTTAAATAGCAGAATATCCAATTTCAATTTCAGTGTGCCTTTAAATGCCATAGGTTTTGAGTACAAGCAACGGTAAACCTTCTATTTTCCACACAGCAAACCACAATTTATGCTCCAAAAGACACTCACGCGTTTTTTAAAGATTCACAACAGAATCACTCCTTACAGTTTAATCTGCTGTCCACACAAATCACAAAGTTGATAGGGATTCAAAGATAATAACTGAAAGCTAGCTCTTCAGCCACTGGGAAATGTAAGCAAAATGAAAAACCCCAAAAAAATATATATTTTTTCAATTACTGAAACAATCGACATTAAATAAGACTTACGGAAGATGTGTGTTTGTGTACTTGTACTTGTGTGTGTGTGTGTGTATGTGTAGACCCAATGCTGTTTCTTAAAGTGCTGGCAGCAATTCCAGGTACGACGCAAAGCACACGCAATGTGAATATAATATGAGAGATAAATTGAGTGCGTCGGCGAATCAAGAGTCAAGGACATAACAGAGGCACAGCTGAGACACAAGACAGAGAAGCAGCAGAGTCAGAGCCAGAGCACTGGCTGATGGAGGGAGGCAGGAGAAGCTGGGTAGCTGCGCCTTTAAGTAGGCAACAAAAGACAAGCGCTAAAAGTTAACAGCAGCAAGCACTCAAACGCAAGTAACGTGCCCAAGCCCAAGCCCAAGCCCAAGCCCAAGCGCGCCCACCTGCACTACAGTTATATATATTTATTTATTTATGCAAAAGCCAAATGGCAACACGTGCGAAATGCGCGCAAAATTTCGCTACCTTCAGTTGCCTTACATATGGAACATTTGACTGACTGACTGCACTTCGGTAGGGGGCAAGTGTGGAAGAGTGGAAGAATTTTTGAAACACATTTCGCTTAACGAGCATATTCAATAGCACTTGTTGGTCAGGCCAAACGCTTTTTGGCGAAATGACTTTAAAAGATGCTTGAATAAATGAAGAACTTATGAATATTCCGTTTGCTGAAGTACATGTTCAGCATTCACAATTGGCCATGGTTAACTAACAAGCGATAAAGTTCTTATGAACAGAGGCAGCTCTCCCTCTCCCTCTCTCTATCTATCTCTGTCTATTTACTTCCCATTTTAAGTTTGAAACTCATCAAGTGCAGCTTGTAAAACAGTAAAAATGTTTTTTTTTTTTTTCTTTTCACTCTTAACTTGTAGACAAACTTATGAAACCTATGCAAAGTGAAGACATCATCTTAAAACAATTTAAAGTTTCTATGCCAAAGAACTAAAGTTGCGCAGCGGAATATATAATAGCTACTAAAATTTGTATACAAGCTATGCAATTATTATTATTATCATTATTATTATGTTGCTGTGCAGTAATTATCTAACATAATCATATTCTTATCATAATCATTGCTAATTGGATATCTAATACTCACTTGAATTTCGACTGATTAAAAAGTATTACATTTCCTTTTGTAATTTCAAATAGCCGCACACATAATAAAGCAAATCCATGTGTATAAGCAGTTCAGCATTCAGTTTATGCTACTACGCTACCAAATACCCATTTAATCCTTGCTGCCAAAAATAACCAAATACGAATACGAATGCGAATGCGAATGCGAATGAATGTATCAATAGACAACAAAACTAAATACCAAAAAACATTCAGCATACAACATGCTAAAGCAAAACACACTCGTGTACAAGCATTGTACAATATTTGTATAACATTTTGTACACATTGTTCATCCTTATGGTCTTAGGGGTTCCTCGGTTCGGTGGCTTTTGCCCACAAAAAAAAAAAATCAAAATACAAGGGGCATCATGTAAAAAGCAACGCGGTGAGTTTTATGTATTTTGGTTTCTTTTTTCAGGTTTTTTTTTTATTTTTTATTTTTATTGTACTCTGCATTGTGACAAGGCTATGACAGATGGAAGTAGACAGAGCGTTGCCCATTGCTAACTCAAAGTTGATTTATATTTTTTAAATTTTCGAACAGGCATTTAAATCTATAAAAAAAAAGAGTATCTGCTAGTCAATGTAGTTTTAGTTATATTACTCTTGTTATTGTTTCCACGTGTTATCATGGTTTGCATTGCCATTGTGCGCTCTCTCTCTCTCCCTCCCTCTCTGCTACTCGCATTCGCCCTATGTGTGTATTTGTGTGCGCTGTTAATCCTATCAACTAGAATGGCTATGACTCCATACAATCTCTCACTCCTTGGCCAACCCAGCGAAAAGATAAAATTGGCGAGCTTGTAGCATTTGAAATAGTATAACAAAGCAATGAAGTGGAAGGCACAAGCAGAGACACACAGTCAGAGCCGAGCTCAGACTCAGACTCTCTCTAGACTCGTACAAATATGTCTATAAATATTTGTCTGAATGCGCCTGCTTCTCTGTATTCTATTCACTTGAGCGTAATCAAATGTAAACGAATCACATTATGGGCTTTTCCTATATTAGATAAATGCAAAGAGTTTAAAGTGCTCAACAAGACTTTTATTCTATTTATTTTGCTTAAAATTAATTGCCAGAAGGCTTAAGTATCTCGATTAAAATTAAAAATTGCAATTTAATAGTCTAATATTTATTTCGAATAAGTCAAATGAAATTCAAATACAAATTTGTTTAAATTATAATTGTTAAGTGCGTAATGCAATATATTATAAATTTATTTAATAAATATTGCAAGCAGTGGAAAAAAGTCAATGAATATGAATGAAAAATAAATAGAGCAAAACACAGAAATACTGTTTTCTGTCAGCTCTTTAGGGAATTATTGTGTTTTTGTGATGCTAAATAAATCATATTGATGAAATGACAAAAAGTGTGTGAAAATACAAGAAAGACTCGTGTTAACGAAACATAAAAGCAATTTCAATAAAATTCAAATAAAATCACAAATACAATAAAGAAGAAAGTGCTGAACATGTTTTGTGTACTCAGGTCGACAGACTTTCAATTAACAACAAAATACTTGGATGTTATTAAAATATCATTTCAACCATCCTCAGACACATCAGTGATGCTGAGTGTTACGAATTAATACTGAACACGGCTGGAAATATATTAAACAAACAATCAAGGATATATTTGAGCACAAACCAACCCTAACATATTTGCAAGAAAAACTCCAGCACTGAAGAAGAGGCAAAAGACTCAAGAGGATATACCAACAATAATTTATTTGACTTTCAACTTAATACTTCAACTTAATACTGAGGGCTTTTACTTCACGAAGAATCAAAGTTAATTTAAAATTTTTCCATTGAATACTCTCGTACATATCGTGGCAAGTAAAGTTTAGTTTTATACACATTTTGTAAACAAAATCATAAAATATTTGTAAATAGCATATTTTGAAATTTATAATTTTAAATTTTAAATGAATTAAGTAATGAATTTAATTCAAATAATATAATTATATAATCAAATATTATTTTGTATTGCTTACAAAAGTAATTTAAATTTTAAAATATTAGCTAATTTTTAAAACATTAAAATTTTGTTATTAAAATTAATTAATAAAAAAAATTAATAAAAATTTTGTTAATAAAATTTAAATTTTAGATTTGATATTATTTTTTTACTTAAATAAAGAATACTAGCAATTTTTTTTTAAATTCATTAAAAAAAAGTTTTGTTAATAATATTTTTATTAAAATAAATTTTTAATTTTTATATTTAAGATTATTTTTATTTTAATTATTTTATTTATTAAATTTCAAACAATAAATTAATTAATAAATTTTAATTTTATATTTGATATTATTTTTTTAAGTTAACTAAAAATATAAGCAAATTAAAAAAAATGAATTAAAAAGCATTTTAAATAAAGCTTTTAATTAAAATAAATTTTTAATAATATTATATTAATATAATATTTTAATAATAATAATATTTTTAGATTGATTTAAAATATTTTAGTAATTGTTTATCTTTCAAAAATAAATTTATATAAATATTAATTTTTTATTAAAGGTATTTGTTTTTAATTCAATATTTATAAATATTTTTATTTATATATATGTATGTATGTCTAAATGTAATTTATTAAGAAATTACAAGCTATTTTTATATTTTGAATCCCAACAATAAGCCAAAGTTCTTAGTAAGAAAGTAAATATTGGAATGAAATTAATTAGACTTTACTGTTAATTATTGCATAATTTTCTAATAAGTCAATATTGAAACAAACTGCATTCATTTGATACTCACATCAAATTCAGTATTAAAATGAATATATTCCAGAGTTTATGCAATGCGAAATCTCAAGACCAAGAATCAAATTACAGGCAGACAAAAAAATTGAGAGAACTCACTCGCTGGATCAGCCGTACAGTTTCAATTACCATTTACATTTACAGCAATCAGCCAAGTCATAAACCAGGTCCACTGATAGGCAGCTAAGCCAGTATGGCCAAACTCTCATTTACATGTTTGTTCTCTTTGCCAACTGCATACCAGTGGCGAGGCCATGCGTGAGACTCATCAGGAGGCTTGAAGAGTTCAAAGATTCTGCCTGGCCGTGGCATAATGTTACAGCCATTCGGTTGCAATTTCTATTTGTAGCAACGGAAAATTGGCACTTTGATCAGTTCTATACGAACTTGCAGCTAGCCAGCTTCCCATGAGAGTGCGAAAAACTCAATTTACAGCAACGTTCCAGCCAGTTCGCCATGCGGAAGAGAACTTTGCCGTGAATGAAAATGAGACTCTAGCTCGATTCGATTAACAACCAGGCCGGAGGCCAGGAGGTGTGTGGGTGGCTGGGTTGGCGTGTGTTGACCAATAATGGCAGTGCCATTATAATAAATACTTCTAGGCCATTAGGAAATTGTACTGGGGGTATGCGAAAGAGTCGAAGTAGAAGCCCAAGCAATACAATATATAATTCGACAATCATCAACTGTTGTTGAACAACCACAAATTGTTGTTGCCATCATCATCATCATCATTGAAGAATTTGCATTAATAAAATCAACTTGAGATCTCATTTTAAAGGCAACTTTTCGAATTTGTGGTTGGGAAACATTTTCGAATTACTTTTAAATGGGAAATGAAAAGAAATGTAACTTTTCATTAAAATGCAGCTGAAGATTTAACTGGATATTAAACTTTAGCTACAATGTAATTTAGAGTGAGACGAGAGAGTTTAGCGTTTTTCATCTGCTTCTCAGGCGCTTTAATTTAAACGTTCTGGTTCTGGTTCGTCGCCCGTCGTCATTATGTGCCTATGACAGCGCGCTAAATTAATGGTCATAAAGTGAATTGACTAAAATTAACTCATTAACGAGAGTGCCATCATCGTAAAGTTGGCCAAAACCTACTAAACGAGCTCATTTCACGACTATTTAAAGAGCTCTAAAGAAACATAATATATATACAGTAGCGAGCAAAAGTGAGTGAATGTTTGCAAATTTTGACTTTGACGATGTATAAAAAAAAAACTATACAAGCAAATCAAGAATTTTTTTTTATTTTTTATTTATTATACTATTCTTAACAAATAAAACAAAACTTCAAAGAAAAATGAGATAAATTCAAAGAGTTAGAAAGAAAAACCCAAAAAAACTCGCATAAACTCAATTTTGCACGTTTAAAAAATATTAATAAAATAACGAATTTTTAATATTTGGTCCATAGACACTTATTAGTAAAAACTTTTTTTATACGTTTTGGCATGCTCTCTACCAAATTTTGTATAATTTCCTTCGGAATTTGTCTCCACTCGGTTTCTATCCGTTCCCAGAGCATGGCCTTGCTCGTTGGTGCTGCGTCGTACTGTCCTAGACGCCTTTTCACAATGGACCATAGATTTTCTATTGGATTAAGGTCGGGACTCTGTGCTGGCCATTCCATTAGCTTAAAATTTTGCTTTCCAATCCATTCCTTCACAATTTTCGCGGAATGTTTTGGATCCCCATCTTGTTGAAAAACTATTTCTTTCTTGGGATACGCGGATATCTCAATAAAATTGGGAAGATGAGTTTGCAAAATACTTAGGTAATTCTCTTTGCGCATTATGCCCTCAATTAAATGCAGACGACCAACGTTCCATCAAGTAAAACATCCCCAAACCATAATGCTTCCGCCGCCATACTTGACAGTTTGCTTTACATGGTGGCTTTGAATTCGCTCCCCAGGTCTACGCCAGCAGTAAAGCTTTCCATCTGATTGATAACGATTAAATTTTGATTCATCCGACCAAATAACTCGTTTCCAATCGTTGGTCCAGCTTTTGAATTTTTTTTGCAAATTTCAATCGAGCTTTTACATTTTT
The DNA here is from genome assembly GCA_035047405.1 of Drosophila stalkeri. Classification (NCBI taxonomy): domain Eukaryota; kingdom Metazoa; phylum Arthropoda; class Insecta; order Diptera; family Drosophilidae; genus Drosophila; species Drosophila stalkeri. Next base: position 26,667,385 of record JAWNPR010000039.1, read on the forward strand.
TTTTTTCAGATAAAGCAGGTTTGTTTTTCATAACGGATGAGGCACATCCGATTTTTCAAAGGGCTCTTCTAGCAGTCCATTCGCTAACATTTTTTTCAATTGCTACAGAAGCCTCCTTTGGTGTTAGCAACCTATTTCTCCTCATTTCCAATATTATTAGTCGAGCATCTGAGTCCGTTAACAATTTTTTGCGACCTCTGACTTGATATTTGGGTGTCACATTTCGTCTTTTTTGAGCTGCGATCACTGCGGATTGACTGATACCAAGCTTTTCGACGTGAAGAAAAACCCTTCTCGGTCAGGCACACAACACTATTTTCAATTTCAGTTGAAATTTTTCTCATATTTAAACAATTTGTAACAATTAATATTTAATGTGCTACAAAAGGAAAAAGTGCGACTTTATTTGCAATAAACACGTGTCAAATTGCTTTATGAATAAGAAAATTAAAAGAACTAAGATAACGGTAAATCTTCATGATCATTCTACGAATAAGAAAAATATGAAAATAATGAAAGTAACGGAAAATCTGAATGATTTCGTCTAAGGAAACAAGTAGAAGTGCGAAGATAGATGCAAATAATAAAACGTGCAAAATTGAGTTTATGCGAGTTTTTTTGGGTTTTTCTTTCTAACTCTTTGAATTTATCTCATTTTTCTTTGAAGTTTTGTTTTATTTGTTAAGAATAGTATAATAAATAAAAAATAAAAAAAAATTCTTGATTTGCTTGTATAGTTTTTTTTTTATACATCGTCAAAGTCAAAATTTGCAAACATTCACTCACTTTTGCTCGCCACTGTATATACTTCATGTATATAAAGACTATATATCAAGTACAACTAGAGGGGTATATTACATGGTAAAAATAGAATTCTTATTAATGCCAGTTCAGGCGAAATAATTTAATGAGTTTAGCGCAATTATTTAAGGTGTTTCGATTGGCTATTTTGGACTTGACCTTTGAACCGGGCAACAGCTAATCATGCAACTGACACTTACCAACGCCTATTATTGAAAGCAATTTGCGCGTGTTTAAAAACGTATTTGAGACGTCAGTCAGCTCGCTTAAGGCAGAGTAATTGCTACACCAGATTATTAAATGAAGACATTAAGGCAACGCCTTAGCAGCGGCTCTGGCTATATACGGCCACAATGGCCAGACTGAGCCAAGTCAAGTGGGCCACGCCAAGACAGGCTGCTGCTCATTTCATGCGCATTTAACTAATCTGTCATCTAATCCGCATGTGCATCAGACTGTGCGTCGTCTCGACGCTTCTTTTGTGTAGCTCTGGCTGAGTCTGCCTTTCCACCTTGAAACGTGTATCAGCTGTTGGCCATTTGGTCAATTACATAAGTATATAAGAACAATAAACAATTAGCTTGTTGCAAATAAATTCTGCCTGTAACAGGAAATGTGTTAAGAGTTTCCGTGAGCACAATTTCTAGATTGAAATTTATTTGCTGCGTCGTCATGAAACTCAATGATGAGCCGCAAACCGGAGATTTCTTGACTTTTGGGGCAACTTCTAGTCACTTGCATTGTTGTGCATCTCCCTCTCTCTCTCTGTCTCTCTCTCTCTCTCACTCTCTCGCTGTCTGTTTGTTTATCTAGCTACTTTCATTTCACAGTCCGCTGCACTGGTGCAACACAAGTATTGCCCTCCCTCTCTCAATGTTGTCTCGCGCTCTGTTTCTCAGCATTTATCAGTTGCCATTGTGTTTGGGCTACTATTTGGCCCTTTTGTTGCAGTAGTTGTGCGATAAGCGACCGAAATTTCGCGTTCCATTCCAGCTATTCAAGTTTTGGGGTTCGGCGTTGCCTTTTATTGAAAGTCGTTGGGTCAATGCGTCTGATAAGGCAAACGTCATCACAATTTTACTAGAAACCAGTTCTAATCTGTGAAATACTTACAAAGTATATATGAAAGAAAATATTGTATAGTAATAACGTACTCTATCAGAGGAAGCGCACAATCTATGACAAACACAAGAAATGAAACTCAACAGGAAACAGCTGAAAGCCTTGGCTTTAATTATTAATAATGCGAATACGCAGAAAAAAAATATAAAAAAAAAAGCAGAAGCTCAAAGAGAACAGAACAAAAGTAAGAACAAAGCAAAAGTCTGAAGCAAATTGGCTACATTCCAGACAGTAAGTTATGAAAAGAAAAGCGCACTGTTATATTAAAATTTAATATACCTAAAACAGATGAAAACTAAATGAAAAAAAATAAAAATAAATAAATTCTAATAAAAACAGCCAAAAGTTAGATACGAAAAACTTTATGAACGCAAGACTCATGAAATGAAATGAAAGAAATTACTTTGATCATTCATAGTAATTGAGTTTCGACTCGATTTAATTGACTATTGATTAATAATAAATTGCTGATAAACAGGTAAGATACGCCCACTAGGCAATTGAGAAAATGCTATATCTAATTATGGTTAAATACTAGCATTTACATGCATTGACAACTTAAATATATAAAACTAAACATTCCAAGACACAGCAAATAAACAGAAGAGAATTTTTCATAGCTGTGAAACCTTATAAAGACGCAAAAAAAAATTATATCTTCAATAGTTTTGAAGCTAAAAACTCTAAAATTCGATAATTGAATTAGTTTCGGCCTGCTCTATTAATGATAAAAAATTATCTGCTATGAAGACATGTCATATCAACAATACCCTGTAATTTATACAGTTTTTAAGTGTTATGCATATAATTTATTATTATAAAATTTTACAATGACGTTACTATAGGACTCCTTATAAGGAATAGTAGAAACAAAATATTTATGTAAATGTGTGTAAAAAATTTTTATGCATTTTTTTCTTGTAACTTGGAAAAATATTTTATTTTTCATAGTTTAACAACTAGAATCTTAATTTATACAGTAGCTTAACATTATGCTGAACCTTAATTTATCATTAATAATATACCCCATGATGGCAAAGCCAACCGAATAAATCTCTATCAAGAATAAAATCGAATACATCTCTATCAAGAATAATTTTATAGCTAAAACTCGAAAATTTACTAAAGTTACTTAAAACTCTTTTCTTAGTTTTACCAAAAGAGATTCTTACTCACTTGATAAAAGTTTTTGAAGCTCGTCACGCATTTTGAAGCCTAAGACAAATAAAAACTGTGACTAATATCGTGACGCATCTTCTAATGAGCAATAAATATATGTAACTTAATTAGCGCATATTCAGTATTTTATTTCTTTGGCCAGAGAATTTATGACAGCGAAAAAAAGAAAAATTGTAAAAGAATAATTTTAAACAATTTATCAATTTTTAATAATGATGAAGTCTTCTCTACAGCATTTTTATTACTTCAGTTGTATATTTACAAACGCCAAGGCTTTTTAATTAGTTTTATGCTGTAGCCACATAAAGGCAGCACAGCATAAATTAACAGAGAGGCCAAGATCCCAGAGGGAAGACTAGGGGAGGCTGAGCTCACAACTGGTTAAAAGACAGAAGAGTAGATGAAGCATAAGAAAAAAGATAAGCAAGCTTTGCAATTAAGCATTGAGCTCAACTCTTAATTGAGTTGCGAGCCAATAGAACTTTGCAATTCATTATTTGACTGCTTATTATCATTGTTGTTAATGTTATTATTATAATTAAAATAATTATAATAATATATATAATTATTTTAATTATTATTATTAATACTCGACTCATTTGTTTTTTATAGCATTCCGAATTTTTTCTGTACTTTAGACTTATTATCTATATTGTTATATAGGAAGAAACCCGATTTATACTAAAGATAATATGTATATATATATATATATCAGTTTGTATATTATTCTAATCATGTCATTTAACTTTTGTATTCCCATTTAATATTATATATATCTTCTATATCAAAAACCTATGAGCTACTAGATCAACTTTAGCTAAATCTAACATTCATAAGAGCATCAAATCTTCGACATGCTAATCTTTTAACTCCAAAGTTCTCTCAATTATTCATTTTCATAAATCACTTGAGTTAAATGATATCTTCAATTGCATCATACGGCATTCCGTTGGGCCGGTTTGCCTTATGCAAACTTTAAACAAATTGTCATTCGATGTCTTTAACGAACATAGACAATTAACAAACCGTTCAACAGCTTATCGGCACAAGGTCGTTGGAGGAGGCTTCCTCATTAAATGTAGTCATTAACCGAAATAATCAGAAATAAAAATCCCCGCTAAAAGACCTTCAAGGTTCACTAACTAAATTAACCATTTGGCTGAGGAAGAAACAACAATATTGCTTAAGCACATAAGGCATAAATTATACAAAAAAAAAAAAAGATATACATATAAAAATATATATATTTTGATATATTGAATGTGATTTTTAAAAAATTAAGTAATAAAATAAATTAAGTTGACCTTGAAATCTATTTGATAAACATCTTTATTTTTTTTCAATTAGGAATCAATAGATTATTCTCAAATTTTGAAAAACCTTTTTTTTTTAGCCCTTGAAGAAGTTAAAAAAATTATATATATACATTTTTTTTTTTTTTTGTTAATAAAAAATATAATAAAATAATTATAATAATTGTTTTAAGATTGTTTTATGTAGATAGTTTTACTGTAAATATTTATTATATACAATAGATATTTTTATAATAGTTATAATAATAATAGTAAACATAAAGAATATTTCTTTTTTGATCATTCTGATTAGGGTAAGCTTAAGCTCTTGAAGAAAAGTAGATAAATATTTCTGTGGTCAATGAAAAATTTGCCAAAATCAAAATCATTTTTGTAAAACCTATTATTATTATTGGTATATATTTTTTTATTATATAAATATATTTTTAAATATGCCATATTTGCTAAGTAACTATATATTTATATATCTCTAATTCAGGAACTCATTTCAATGCGTTCAGTTGAACATAATTGAAAATTATATATAAATATAATACATATTCATATCTATTTAAATGGAGCAGAAAATGACATCAAAAATTCATTAAAAACAGAACTAAGCATAAACTTTATTACGCCAACTATAAATAATAATATGAATAAGCACACCAGAGCGCAGCTGCCTGGTTCAATGGGCAAGCAAGTGTTCAAGTTAGTCACTCAGTCACTCAGTCAGTCCGTCAGTAATTTCGTCATTATTTTCAATAAATGTACACGCAAAAGGCAAAATAAATATGGCAAATTGAAATGGGCAACATTAGCAGCCGGAGGCTACAGTAGGAGAGAAAGAGAGAAAAAAAAGCAAAAACATAAAACAACTTCAACGCAATGCGCATGCGCAGCACGCAATGTCAAAAGAGAGTCCAAAAGTTGTTGCTAAAGCCAGAGCCAAAAGCAAAGCCAAGGTTGTTGTAATGATTGTAGTTGCTGTTGTTGTTCATGTTGTTGCTGTTGTTGACTTGTTGTAGCTTCAAGTACAACAACGTACAGCAGAGTTATGTTAGCGCCATAAATAGTTGGACTCCAGCATAGAACGTGGAAGCTGCTGATGTTTAATTGCAAGTTGTAAAAAACTGCTTGGGGTGGGTCTAATCAAAAGTCAAAGATAGAAAGAGAGGGGAAAAAATAAGCTAGTCAATTGAATGCAACAAGGCAAGGGTTAAAGGCAATAATTCTTAATGAATACAAAATGCAGAATGGGAATTGATAGATCGTGTGAATAGCTCCAATGTTTCTCTCTTCAGTTAAAGTGTTATATGGCTTAATTGCACTCCGATGCTGTTATTACTTTAAAGTTTATAGCTCATCACAAACTCAAATTTATAATAGAAAATCACAAATAATTTTTATGGTACATTAGAGTTAATGTATTGTGCAATGCGTACGATTAGTCACAATCAAATCGTTGAGGCAAAAATGCCCATTAATTCTAAGACCACAATAAGTGCTCAGTTTCAAAGACCCATCACGAGCAGGCAATCTCTTAGCATGGAACACCTGCAAGCTAGAGTTTTTAATGCCGAAAGCATTTCCCAGAAGTACTTAAGCATAAGTAGAAGAGCGCCACCACTGAGCACCACCGAACCACAGCGGAGCTAGGCTCAGCGTAGCTCAGCATAACATAGAACAGCTCCAACATTTTTCCTCATATCTCAGCAATTTGATTTATTGAGGCGCAAATGTTAAGACCTTGCCCTGCTGTCATCCAGACGGACCTCAGACATCAAAACCATGTTAAACACATGGCGCACTTAAAGATAGTCAACCGACGAGGTCTGCACCATCATCTGGCCAACATGTGACTGCAACCCAAGACCGCGGTAGATAAGCGCACCAAAACGGGCTCAAACTGACACGAGTATAAACTTTAATGAGAAATAAACGAACACTGAAATTGTCACATTTCAGTTGCATGTCGCATACCGCCAATGCACTCTTGGACAATGACTCTTTTTTTTATAAACTTCTGAAATGCTGTAATAATTGCTCGCCTATGAAATACCCTGGGAATAATCACTGATATTTAATTTACCATATTAGTCATAAGGTGCAGTTATAACTAAATTTCATTGTCATTATCATTATAATTGTCATTCTCATTGCCATTATCATTATCATTGTCATTGTCATTGTCATTGCCATTATCATTATCATTGTCATTGTCATTGTCATTATCATTGTCATTGTCATTGTCATTGTCATTGTCATTGTCATTGTCATTGTCATTGTCATCGTCATTGTCATTGTCATTGTCATTGTCATTGTCATTGTCATTGTCATTGTCATTGTCATTGTCATTGTCATTGTCATTGTCATTGTCATTGTCATTGTCATTGTCATTGTCATTGTCATTGTCATTGTCATTGTCATTGGCATTGGCATTGTCATTAACATTGACAATATTATTATTATTCTTGCATTTGCTAGTATTTTGTAATACCCAACTTCTATTGCAATAAATTTCACAAACCTTATCATTATCGTTATCATCATTTCTGTCATCATTATACTCATGACTGTTATTACAAATATTTGATTTCCCCATATTTTGTTTGCCACACATGTATACTCCCTACTGTTTGGTCATGCGAATGTATAAAAGTTAGCAATAGGATGAGATGGAGAACCCAAGCGACAAAGGGAAACTATCAGAGAGATATGAAAGATCATTTAGATAGGCACTCGCTTCGACACGCAAAAGGCCACTTAGGCCAAAAATGTAGCATCGCCTGGTATACGACATTTCAGATGCTATGATAGATTAAGCGCAAACTCTATGTTGCATTATCGGATGAAATTCTCGCGCGTGACAGGCGTTGCAATGCTATCGATTACGACAAAGATAGCACGGCTGCAAGCAGAGGTATTTATAAAATGCACGCCCTAAATGGACACTCATTAAGCGGTCCACTAAGCTGTCCCTATGCCCCCAGCCATGGCAAATATATATATATATATATAACATATATACTATATACTTATAAATAGCCCGGCTGAGTGAGCGAAATGAATGCCATGGACGCGGGTCAGTCCATGGGGCTGTCATTAATGGCGCCGCTCGTTGGCCCACAAAAGAAGCTTCCATAAGTATATACAGCTAGGCCAAACGAGTTTTCGGTGGCCACTCAGTTCAGTTCATGATTCTTGTTTCCCGATTCTTGGCCAGTCAGCAAAGCAATTGCCTGTATGGTAGCTAAAAATGAACTACAATTAGCGAAAAAGAAAAAGAGGAGGAAAGACTTCAATTGCATTTCGAGAGAATTAATAACTTGGCATTTTTAATCTTCTTACTAGATTAAAATGTTAAATGTTTGCCTTAGAATTATAGATAAATAATTTTCTTAAGAGTCAATCAATTTCTTTTTTCTTATTTTCACTTGGCTCACATAATAAATGTTGCAATCGGATTTATTTATCTCGAAAAGTAACACAAAGTATTTTACAAATAATTTAATTTATTTAAACACACTTTTGCCAACAATTTAAAATGTTTTCTGTTTTTTTTTTTTTTTTATTTTACTTTATTTGTTTTGTTATTTATTATGTGCATGCAATTTTCTACTCACACATTGGGCTATTGTTTGATATTTATGCTTATACCATATGGCCATAAGAAATTCCATTTCATTTTGATTTTGCTGTGCTATTTTTAGACAGATTTTTGGCTTAGTTTTATTTTGTTGGGTTTTGTTGTATTGTACAAAGTGTAACATCGCATATGTGGCTGATGAGATTTAACAGCAAATAACTGCACGTCATCCGGATCATGAAAGCATTCAGACCGAAGCGGAATGGGCTGTGCGAGCTATACAAATATATATGGCATATAGATTTGCAAGCAGACTGAAACACACACGCAGAGACAGAGAGACAGACAGACATGGCTCTTGATATGCAGGCAAGCGGCAAACCGAATAACAAAACGGCGGCAAATTGAATTTTGTGCAAGGAAATTGAATGCTTAAAGCGAACCAAAGCAAAAGCATCGAAACATTATAATAATATTGTTAGAGAAGAGTTAGCTAATATTTACAACATAGAAGAGCATAGCGTAGTTGATAATATATACAAATAAAGATTATAAGAGGAATATGTTAGCAGTTCTTCTTTGCAAATATGTTCTCTATATTGAAATTTAATATTACCTTTTACATACTAAAAACATTTGAGCATCTGAGCATATTATAACTCGTCTTTATTTATCTATACATTTATATTTTAGCTTCGAATTTATAATTCTAAAATATTTTCATTTTCATTTTAAATCAATTATCTCATTATTGTAAAATATTTTGTATTTAAATAAAAATAATTTTTTAATTTAAAAGTTTTGTAGAATTACAGAATTCACATTACTACAAAAATAAGGCACTAAATTTAAACTTATATCACAGTATAATTTGTGTATATTTATAAAATATAATATAATATAATTTGTGTATATTTATATTTATATTTGTGTATATTTACATTATATTACATCAAAATAAAATAAAAATCGTAATTTGCAATAAAGTAAAATAAAAAAATTATATATTTATTTTTAATAGCACAATTTAGTTTACATTTTAATTTAGTTTAGTTTACACAAGAAAAATATTTTTTACTAATATGTAATTATTAAAATGAAGCATAAAATAAAATTAATTTGCCATCATTTGTCAGCAAAAATAAAATATATATAATAATTTTTAATATATTAAAAATCAAATATAAATGAAACTTTAATATTTAATAGCACAATTTACTTTTAAAAATTTCTTGCAATTTATTAATTTTAATTTACATAAATAATTATAATTTAATATAAATAATATAAATACTCTGCATTAGGTTTAAAAACAATTTGATTTCATTCCGCATTTTCTATTCATATTTTTTAAAATTTTATTCGACCTTTATTTAGCTTGCTATTTTTTTTAGTCATATGAAAAATATTTCCTGCTAATTATAATTTTATGTAAAAAAAAATCTTCTCGTCAAAATTTAGTTCACAGAATACTTCACGCTGGCGCTCAAAACTTGCTCGAGTGGATTTGCTCTGAACGAAAATAGTTTTCAAGATGTTTGTGGATCAAATTCACATCAAAGTTCTGTTGAGCTGAAAGCTTTTAGTAAAAAATATTGGAACTTGACTTAGAATGAGTTCGTTTCAGCCAGTTTGTTGTTGAAAATAAATGTAGAAATCATGGATATAAAAATAAAAAAAAAAAAACATTAATTTCTTCTAGTTTAATTATATTATTTATATATTTATTGTATACGATCGATTACTTAATTCATTTCATTATTATTAATTTTTTACTTTAAATTATTGAAGTTTAATTATTATTATAATTATTACATTTAAATTTTATTAACTTCATTCGATTGCGCACAATTTAATTTCTCTATTTGTCACTTATATGAACTTTCACTAACTAAGCGAGCACATGGAGTGAAAGAGGAATTAAATAATATTTATGCACTGTTAAAAAAGGCCACAAAAATTATTTAATGTTCGTAATTGTTATATAAGTTGCAATCGTGTTTACTGACAAAACAAAAGGCATGCAAGACAACAATTGTGAAAATCATTGCCGTCAATTTGTTGCAACTAATTGCAAATGCCTAGGCAAACAAAAGACAGCAACGACAACAACGACTACTATGGACAATGACAACAACAGCGACGACCTTTAGAGCAAATATTTTTATATTTATTTTTATTTCAGTTTTGTTTTCCTTCATCCAACATACAGAAATTTAATTGTGCAAACAAAAGTTGGCCAGTGCCATCTCCGGCGTTCCAGCGTTCCAACCTTCCCATTTATTCAACTCTTCTTCGTTTTTTTTTTTTCTGCTTTTTGTATTCGTTGGATTTTCTAGTTATATACGGTTAATTGCTTTTAGCTGTGGTCTTTATTGTTGTTGCTTTCTGTATTATTGGTAGTTGGCTTTATGGTTGCTTCCTACTCGTGGCTGCCTGAACTCTTGATCTTTCAAGGTTACGACAGCACCTTGGCGTCTCTTAGGCCATTATCTTTATAATAATAATAACTTATACATATATATTGCCTAGTGAATAATATTGTAAAAGAGAAAAGAACAACATCACGAAACATAATTATCACGCACCTTAATCATAATTTTTCTGCTTCTTTTTCTTTTCGGGGCGTACATCTTAAAGATTTTTGCTGCTACTTGAAATGAATGGACATTATGCAAAAATGTGGGCGTCTACCAGGTGCACGCCCACCGTCAGCTCTTAATTTTGGTCACTGACAGCGTGACGTATACTTAACATAAAAAGCGTTAATAAAAATTAATACAAAGCTTTGACGAATATAAAATGCTCTAGCAATATCAATTGAGATTTTCTCATAAATAAAAATAAAATTCAAAAAAATATTTTTATTATTATTTTAATATATTTATAGTAATTTCAAAATATTCTTTTAATGCTAATAAAATAAAAATAAAATATATAAAATTCATATTAACATAAAATTAATTCTAATCATTTTAACAACTCCGGACAAGAGTACAGAACATATTTCAAGAACAAAGTTTATTTAATACAGGAAGACCCATACAATAAATTCACAAAAGACAATTGTTTTAAAGCTTTAGCATAATATAACAAAACCTTACTTCCTTTACTTAGCTTCCGTGACAACCATATGATTATAAAGAATAAATTCAGTTTTTGTAGCCAGCGATGCGTGACACGATGCATGCGAGTATTTTAATACCCGCCGCAAGGGTATTGCCAAGAAAAGGTACATGGCAAAGAAATTTGCATAGTGTTTGTTAAGTGAAATAAAAAGGAAAACCCTCGAACAGAAAGCAATGCTAAAGTCATGTCGAGAGAAATCTGAGCAAATGAAGTAAAGGTGTCAAGAACTTTATTGACAGGCCTGAAGCTGACTGAAAGACTGACTGACTGACTGGTTGACTGGATGACTGGTTGACTGGCTGGCTCGCTGCTTGGCAAACAAAACGTAATGCTTGCAAAAAAAAAACTTAACACAAAGACCAAAAAGCTGGAACACAGAACTCTCCCTCGTGTAGGAAGCCGATGAAAGCAAATAAAACAAAACAAACTGAAAACGTGACAGGCCTGCTGCCTGTCCCAAAAAACAACAACAACAACAGCAAATGCAAGATGACAACAAACAGAAGAGAAAAAAAACACAAAACACTACAAGAAAAATATATTTTTGCATTGACAAATGAGCTACGTGAAAGTTTTACACAACAAACTCCTCAGGCCATTGGCTCAAGCGCTGCCAGCGAACGGACTAAAGCATGCAGCTGGCAAAATCGAAACCCGAGTAATTAGCACTTATTGAGATCAAAGTCAAGTGAATCCGCAGCAAGCAATGCGGACTAGTTTGGCGAACTCATGTGGGCAGCTGTAGCAGCAGCAGCAGTGAGAGGTCGACACACTTTTCGCAGTCACTGTCATTGGCAAGTAAATAGAGCACAGCAAATAATAACAAAAAATAGTCATAAAGCTCTCGCACAGTTCACATCTAGCATAATTTATGTGCACCATACACAACGAGTGAGAGGGACAGAGAGAGAGAGAGAGAGAGAGAGAGAGAGAGAGAGAGAGAGAGAGTGTGTGTGTGTGTGTGTGTGTGTGCATGTGAAATAGACAGCCTAACTGGGCAGCCTATAGAGAAGGTGCATTCAATACTTGCACTAAACTGCAATTGGTTTTGCATGCTAAAGTGTTTCAGCTCGAGCAACTGTTTGTTCAGCAAACAGTACTCACAAGTGAGGCCAAGCCGACACATGAGCACTCTATGCATGATGCAAAATATGAAATATTAAATATGTTTAAAGTTAATTTATTAAGAAGTACAACCTATTATTTAATAACAATAAACTAATTTGTATAAAAAAATTTTTCTTAATAAGCTTAAATAATAATAACATGCAAACATTTTTTATTTTAAATATTTAATGAAAATTAAAACAAACAATAAATTTGAGTTTTAAACCTGAATTTGTAGTTAATAAAAAATGACTAAAACATAAGAACCTAATTTTTATATACAATTACATATAAATAAAAAAAATATATTAGTAATAAATTTAAAAAATATGTTTTGAATATAATGAATACAATAAAATAAAAAGAAAAGTATTTGCAAAATATAAAAAAAAAATTAGATCTGTACGAAAAATTTAAAAAAAAAAAAAAAAAATTGAAGCATAAATATAAATATAAAAATGCAAAGTTATAAAAAATTAATTGTTTGTGTAAATAAGAATTAAAACATAATAATAATTAATAATTTATACAATAAATACTAAAATAATATTTAATAATTAATATAAAAACTATTAATATAATAATTAATAATTTACAACTTGAAGAGTAATATGTAAGGCATTTAAAAACTATATTTGAATATGTATACAAAAATTTAACAAAACTATCTTAACTATAAAATAATACTAACAAAATTTCGGAAATATATAAAAAAAAATATATAGAAATAATAATAATACGCAATTTCAGAAATATATGATATAATGCATACACTAAAAAATTAGCATATAAAAAATTGTAAAATAGTAATAATATAAATATTGAAATAAAAAGGAAAAAATTAAAAAAAAATATAAAAAATAAATAAAACATTTCTCCAAATAAATATAATATTAAAATAATTTATAATTTATTACTTTAAAAAAATTTGATTTGTAAGAAGTAATTTTTGTTAAGTATTAAAAAAATATATATTTAAATTTCCTATGCTTTGCAGCGCATTAGCAAGTCGGCTAAAGCCAATAAAAATTTCTGAAAGCACTTGCCATTCGCACATACTGCACAGAAACTCATTTGCAATCGACACCAACGGCATTCGGTTGCAGTTGCAGTTGCAGTTGCAATTCAGAGAGCGAGAGAGCGAAAGAGAGTGAGTGAGAGAGAGGTGTGAAATAATGCTGGTTGCTGTTGGCAATATACATCAGAGGCAGAGCTGGCTGTCGAAGAAAACGTGTGCCACAAAATGTCACTCTCATTTAAGCGACATGGAAGTGAGTGAGTGTGTGTGGGGGGCAAGGTTGGAACTAAAACCAGGCTGTTGGCCAGTTGCTGGTTGGCTAGTTGCTGGCTGCTGGTTGCTGCTACATGTGGCACTCATTTGCGGACGAATGTCAACGTGCCGCTAATTAAGGTTAATCAAAATGACAATTTGAGCGAAGCTCTAAACAAAATGAATGGTCATAAAGTGCAAGCGATCCAACGCCCGCGAGACATTGATTAACGAGGTCGTCAACCAAATGCGGTACCAGTTGAGATTTGGCCAAAACGGTACGCTAACCTCACATCGACAAACACATCAACTAATTACGTGCGCAAATACCAACAAAATATATAGTGTATATATACTAAATGTAAATACATATATGTGTTGTGTGTGTGTGTGTGTGTGCTCTTAGTTATGAACAACTTGACTTGCCTTTTGCGGCGTTGTTTTATTTGCATAGTTTGCTCTTGTCGAGGAGCAGCGGGCGTAAGGCTAACAGCGTTGCGGGAGGACTTTACCACATGCTGCCTGTCAAACTGTCGGCGCTTGAAGTCTTGCACGCAGAGTTACGCAGCTTGCCCCGACAGCCCCCAAAAGCCCCGCTCACTGCGCCAACCTGCGCCTTTACACATAAATCAAAGCGATTCGCATTGTCAGCACTAAATGAGTCATTTACTTCTTTTTTTTTTTCTCCTTTACCCTGTATTACGGGAAAATGGAGTGGATATGTGTGGAAATATTGAGGTGTGTAATAGAGAGTTCAGAAAGCAGAAGCGGAATTACAAGAATTAATTTACTTTTCTATATTTGAGATCAGTTAACTCTGATCTATTTATATTCTATTTGCGCGTGTGAATTTTTGTATTTAAGCGAACAGAAAATAGTTTTTTTTTCTTTAAAAATTTAAAAATCGAATAGAGATTAATATGAAATATGAAATATAATAGTTATAAGAAATGATTTAAAATACCTTCTTAAAACATTAATGGAAACTATTAATAATTTCAAAGAAAATTTAAGAAATTGTTAAAATTGTCATTAATATGAAATATGAAATATATTAGCTATACAAAATGATTAAAAATCTGTAATCTTTATCTTTACAAAAGATTAGTGAAAAACTGCTAAAAATAGCTAAAAACGGCTAAAATAAAAATAGAACCACTATTGGACAGATGGTTGGATAAATTAGACTTGTCTTCATGAATCGTGATCAATATATAGGAATATAATTAGAAAGTATGATAGGAAGAAAGAAGGTAGAAAGGTAGTTGGCATGATAACCAGAAAATTTTCTAAATACGGCTAAAATAGCTAATAACGGATAGAAAATAGTTGGAAAAGTAGATTGAATCATTAATGGACAGATGCATGGGTAAGTTAGACTGTTCATTGTGAATCGTGATCAATATATAGCAATATAAATATAAGTATATAGGAAGGGTAGATAGTTGGCATGATAGCTAGAAAAATAGTTAAAAACGGCTAGAAAATAGCTGGAAAGGTAGAATGAAGCATTGGTGGACAAATGCATGAATAAATTAGACTGTTCATTGTGAATCGTGATTAATAGATAGAAATATAATTAGAAACTGATTAAAAATTTAAGAAATATTTGAGAATTGAAATTTCCTATTAAATTCTTAAATGTTTCCAAGTTGATTTATTTATTTATTTATTTTTTATTATTTTCATCATATTTAAAATTTGCAGGAAAATTAATATAAATAAATAAATAAAAATTATTTCTATTTTTTTTTTTTACTAAATATATTTTATGATTTCCTCTTATTTTTGCTAATTGCAATATTTTTAAATCATATAAAAACATGTTTAAATATTTTTATTATTAGTATATTTCAATATAATTTTAATTTATAGCTTCCATTATACTTATAATTTATTCAGTGCATAAAATATATATACAAAAGCAACTTTTACTTTCTTCCCTCACCTTCCATTTAAATATTTTGACAACTAAAACTTTAGTTAATGAATGCAAAAATTATATAGAAATACTAGAATATTTGCAAGTTGCCTAAGCCCTCACTAGCTCTGTGCTCTGTTTTATGCGTATTTGCGAGTGCGGGCTTTGCCTTTGAAGTCTCACAACGAAAATCAAATAATGCGCTGCCTAATTAGTGCCTCATCGCATAGCTACGGGCCTTTTGAAATAGACGCAAAATTTGAGACAATTAAATGCGCGACTTTAAATGGATTTGTGATTTCCACGAATACAGACTCTTATTACAGTCAGCATTCAAATATTCTTTTAACTCACCTGAATTGGTTTGCAAGTCTCTAAAATGGGAGAGAAAGAATAAATTAATTTAATTTAATTGTTTGCATGAAGTAAACAAGTATTTTTAGTTATATAAAGCAAAGACAGAGGTCATAAATTTGGGCATAAAATATTTCATGTGAAATTTTGCAGAAGTAACTTTTTGTGCCACAGTTCGTCGACTTAAATTGCTTAACTAATATAGTTGAGAAATTAAATATCACACTTCTATGCAAAGCCATTGCCAAAAGTCGTTTCTGTTGCCCTTTCCTCCTGTCTGGAGCTTTTAGATAATGTCTAAAATACTTAGTGTCTTGTCATTATCATTAATCTATTACCGTAAACACTATTTCTATGCTATGTAATCCTTGATAAATGATTCCACAGGGTAAACGCAACACTTGCATTTTTTTTTTTTTGCTCTCTTCTCTTTCATTTTTGTGTCTTTCGTTTCACGCTTCGCTCATTTGCTCGCCTTGGGCTACCTTTAACTACTTCTTCTTCTTCTTCTTCTTCTTTGCACATGCTGCACATTTTCCCTTCCACATCTTGGGGTAAGTAAGGCGCAAGAGTGTCCTTTGGGCATCATTTATGCAGGCACTCATCTCGTTCTTCTCTCACTCTCTCTCTCTCTCTCTCCCTCTCTCTCTCACACTCTATCTCTTTCTTTTTCAACACATTAATTTTTGAGCAGCTCAAATGCGACTAAAAAACGCACACACTTTGAAGTTTGCCTTCGTGCACTTTGTTCAAAGTGCAGAGCTGCATGAATTGCAGAACTTCATGCCACATCACAGGACACTTAAATGGGAAAATGCGTAAAATTGTAGCAGATGCAAACAGCAAGCTGTTGCAAAAGAAAATTGTCAGCACAAGCTATTTATAGAAATAAATAAATTATTTGACGTTGCATAAAATTGAATGTGATTTTTTATTAGTTAATATAAAAACATATCCAAAGAAGTACATGTAAATATTTGCACAGAAATGTGCAGAAAATATAAAAATTAATTTATACAAAATAGATATTGCATTACATAAGGAATAGAAACAGAATTTGAGCAAAGGAACTTAGTATATGTAAAGTTCGGATGAGATCAAAGGGTAGCCGTGGCCAAAGTTTCTATTTTTAGTGCCCAAATTATAAAAATTTTATTTAATATTATTTAACATGAATTGTTTGTCATATGTAAACATGATTGTAAGATTATAATATAAAGTAATCTGACGAAAGCAGAATTTTGCATTATATTGTTTGACCCTCAAGAACTTATTTTTTACTTAAATAAATATATGACTAATATAACAAAACAATAAATTAATATATAACATAAATTATGTACCTCTTAAATATAGAGATATGTTAGCTTATAATAAGCTCAAAATTTCAACCAAAACTATTCAAGAAAATCCCAACACTAAGCCAATAAACTGTTTGAAAACATTTATAATTTGATTATTGATAAATAATAATACGTAAGACCCAAGCTTATGCAACAGCAGACATATGAATGTAATTATTACGCTCTAGAAATTTGATTAGGAAACTTCATCTAGGAGAAAAGTTGTGCAAAAATTAAGTTACCATAGTGAACCGCATAATGCAGCCCAAGCTCAGTCGCTGCGTAAACAGTGCAGTTAGCAAATAATTTGCTTATGTGTGTGTGTGTGTGTGTGTTTATGCATATATGTATGTATGTGAAAATGTTGTTTGTAATGCATGCATATATAGGAATATCAGCTCTTCACAGGACTCCGAGTTTCTTTTAGTCAAACAGTTCCGATTAGAGAACGATTATATATTATAGTATATTATTAAAAACAGTAATAAATAATTGATAGATAATAGTAAATATAAATTTTTTATTATTTTTTACTCATCAACCATAGTACTATATAGAGAATATTAAAAAACATTTTTAAGTCCTTTCAAAAAATTTTAAACTACTAATAAATCTGACGTATATTTAGTTAGTGCGATAAAGTACTAAAAAATATTTAAATAAATATATAAATATAAATTTAAATTAAATATATATAAATATTAATATATAAAAATATACATATAAAATATATACATATTTTTAATATAATATATGAATATATTTTTATTTATTTTTATTTTTAAATTGAAATTTATTTTTTAACCTCCATCTCTCATCCTGATGTTACCTCATCAAAAAATAAGTTATTTTAAAACAAACTTCTCATTAAGAACATATCACATTATATTAGCTATTTTTTTTTTAATAACACACATTCATTATACATTTTTAATTACAATTTCGACTGAATGCTTGCAGCAAACCGACATACAATATACCCAAGCGTCCCAACAGTCTCTAAGTTGCTGCAATATCTTTCAGACTTCCATGACAGCTTAAAATAATTTCCACTTTTTTTTTTTTTTTGCTTTGTTTATCCAAGCATCGACTGTCTAGCGAAATACCAAAAATTTCCGTGCCTGTCAATATAAATAAAGCTTATACTAAATACATCCGCAAAACATTTTGCTTCGATCCAAGAGAAAACTACGCCAAAATGCAGCAGCAAAAGAAAAAAACTAAAAAAAAAAAAAAGAAGATAGAATATACGAAAATAAATATATGTATATATAAAAATATATATATATTTATTTATATATATATTTAGAAAAAGTAAATGGTAAGGCAACCTGCGCATCGCAGCTATCCGCTGACGACAGATGGGGGCGCATTATTTTTGATGTCACTGTAGACTTTGTTGTTGCTGTGGTTATTGTTGTTGCCGCTTGATGCGGAAGTTTTTAAATTGTGCAGCAATTTCATTCATTCATGAGCATTTTCTTATACAAGCAAAAGTCGAGCACTCTGTGACCGACATAGTCACAATCTCAGTTTTCAGCCTCAGCTTCAGTCTCAGTCCCAGTCAAAGTCCCAGTCCTTAGCCAGCTGCCAGCCAGCCTCAAAGTCCCCAATGCGTTGGCAGCAGCAGCAGCAGCAGCAGCACTGTTACGGCAACCACTTGACTTCTCAAGTGGCGGAGTGTGCGCCGTACAGTAGTAGGTGCTGGGGGCACGGCTCAACGATTGCCGGGCAAAGCAAACAAAGTCATTTGTTTTGGATATATGGTAGAGAGGGCTGCGACTACGGGTCGGTTGGGTCAAGAGCAATAATGTTGAATAATACGATTTTCTTTGCTATGTCAGCGAGTGAACTATAAATGTGTGTGTGCGAGTGTGAGTGTGTGCAAATGGGCGTGGCAGCATCTTGTGTGTGCTTAAGCATGGCAAATGCAGCCTGAGACCTCACCTTAAGCACCAGCTAAACACTTTGCTAAATTGTATTAAAAATATTTTTATAATCACATAACAAAGTGCGTATTTATTTATAAAGTCTAATTACACTATTTATTTAAATTGAAATTAATTAAGTTGCATATAAATATAATTTTCTAAAATCTTTTAATATATTATAAAAAAATTAATCTATAACAAAATTAAGTAAAACAAAAAGAAAAAGAAAAGTTCAAGAGCTACAAATTTATATAAGGCGTTCCCGTCTAGGTTATATTTAAAAAATTTTTAGAAGTTAGATCTTAAGATTAAATCATAAGCTTATCTAAGAGATTACTTATGAAAAACAATTGCAAAAAAAAAAAATAAATAAAAATAAAATAAAAATAAATAAACCAAATAAAAAAATAATTCAATTGATATATAAATAAATTGAATGTGAAACGACTAAAATATTCGGTTTACGAAATTTATAATTCTCTTCAATTTTGTATGTGTTCTCCTGTTGTTGTGAGAGTTCTGAGTGCTGAGAGTTTTCAGAGAGTTACATAATTATACCTCAAATGATTTTGCGTCTTCTATTCTATTCACACTCCACGATAGAAAGATTGGGACAAATGCAGCTCTCGTCGAATAAAGTTTTATGTGTTGCTGAGTGAGAGCGAGACGCCTATTTAAGGTACTCAGGCAGGGTGAAGAAAAACGATGAAGAACTCGAATTCTACATCGTTTCTCTTCTCTATAAAAATAATATATATAATAAAGGTTACCAATATGTCATAAGCCCGAAATATATATTTAATCATATTTTATATTTTAAATTATGTATATGCGTATATATATTAAATGCAACAATTTTCGTCAATGTCAATTTTTTTTGACAAGATTTGTGTAGTAGAAATTTGAACAATATTTATAACAATTTATTATTATACAAACATTATTTTTTTTTATTTATGTATACTTTCAACATTTTTAAATATAACCAAATATGTTTCTCTAGTTTAATCATCTAAAACTAAAGCTCAACGAAATCGATTTATATTCAATATACTCCACTCCCAATATTAATGAGTATATGCACACACACCTACACAGCAAGCAAAAAAAATTCTTTGAAGTTAAAAGCTAGAAAACAACTTTACAAGTAATTTATCAAAGTCATTAACCATAAAATGCAGAGAGGAAGAGAGAGAGAGAGAGAGAGAGAGAGAGAGAGAGAGAGAGAGAGAGAGAGAGAGAGAGATAGAGAGAAATCAACTATTACAGAGTTTTATATACTACAGACATACATATCTATACATTACATATATACATTATATATTTTATATTATCACATATTTATATTCCATATAAACTTTTCTTTTTTTTTTTTATAAAATTCCTATTTGACAACTGTCAGCTGGTGTTGAAAAAGTTTTCTTTTAAAAGCTGCACTCAATGCACAATCCCCGAAAGCATTCTGGCAGGGCAAAGCCCAGGCACAAGTTGTTTATGCAATTCACACGAGCTGAGCTACGGCTCACCCAGAGGACTGCAGCTAAAGCGGCAACTGGCTCAGAATAAATGCCAAATGCAACAGCTAAATAAAAAGTAAAACTGCAATAGCCTTCAATGCACGCATAAACAACTCTCTAATAAACAGAGACAGAGAGAGATTGAGAGAGAGAGAGAGAGCAAGACAGTGTGGAAAAACAGAGACAGAAATACGCTCATTAAATATTTAAAACTCTTGTAGCGTTAAAAACAAACGGCACAAAACAAAAAATATAAATAAGCCAACACACACACTTACACACACACACACACACACACACACACACACACACTAAAGACAGCCCAAGGCACATACACAAAAAAAAAAAAAAAACTTTTGCATTTGGCCAAAAAGGAAGTTTCTGTGTGCATGCCATGGAATTTGAGGCAACTAAAAAGCCAGCCTCAAGGACCAGCACATAGGGGCGTGGTTGTGTGGCTGTCAGCTGCTTTATAAATAAGCCGCTGCTCATGTGTGTGTGTGTGTGTGTGTGTGTGTAAGCGTGTCTATGTGAGGGTGTTTATGGCAACGTATGCAATTTAATTAGGACTAAACTAAATTAATGGCCACGGTATTTGTTTCCCTTTACTCCCTCCCCTATCCCGCCCAAAAAAAAAGAAAAAAATAACAACTGCAAAAGGTTTTTTTTTTGTTGTCGTCGACTCCTTTGCGACCACAGCTCGGCACAGTTGAGGCTCTTTGACAGCGAACAAATGTGTGCGGCGGCATGTTGTTAAAAATTTTGGCAAAGCTCTCGACGTCTATTAGCGACAGCCAAACACACACATTGAGAGAGAGGAAGATACGCCCACACACATACACACACACACACACACACACATGAGAAGGAGCTACACAAGGAAGTGTGCTACAAGGGGCGTTTATCTCTCCGCCTCCTGCTCGACGCGTGTATGTGTGTGTGTGTGTGTGTGTGTGTGTCAGCGTGAGGGCAGGAAGTGCTCATTGAAAGTATTTTACTTTGCCGGTTATTTCATGTGTAGCAAACTGTGTGCGAAATTTTCTCACAGTAACCCAAAAAAGTATGCTACCGTTTGTGTGGCAAGTGAGCGAGGGTGTGGAGACAAGTTGTTATGGGTTAGTTACTTCTTGTTCACAGGATTTGCGCACAGCGTGTCAAAGGCAAGAAAATAATACAAAATAAAAATAAGTACAAAAAGAAAGCTGAAATTTAAGCATCTTTTCACTACAATTTTTAAAGGAAATTAACTTACGATTTACATTTTAAAAATCGTATTAATATCTCTTATTAAATTACATTTTTAACAACTTTAAAGTATTTTAATTTTTTTTCCGCCAACTCTGAAACCAGAAATATAAAAATTATCATGTTAATATATTATTGTTATAGTAAGATATTAAATTCTCATTATTAATCATAAAAAAAGAGCGAAAAAACATTATAAATAATAAAAAAAAATCTATGATAATTATATATTATAGAATTATAGAAAATTTAAAAAAAAAATCGATGATAAACATTTATTATAGAAAATTAAAAAAGAAAAAAAAATTGAACAAAAAACATAAATTTGAAATTAAAAATTATAAATATTACATAAATAATTTTTAATATTTTCTCTGCAAATAATATATTACTACTTAAAATATTATAAATATTTCAAATATACAATTATTATTACATTACGATAAATTTAAATTAGCATGATTACGAATAAGAACAACTATCAATGCAATGCAAGTGTTAAATACAAAGAGTATTTGAACCTTAAACACTCAAAGTCTCAATAGTCTCTTGGCATTTGAAAACTATTTACCAAACAAAAAGTTAAATCAAGCTGCAACATTCTTATTTACAGTTATTCCCACTGCACATTTTATTTACAGCTGTTGAGCAGAAAAATAAAATCAAATCAAGCAGTGGCAAAAAATAAAACTTGAAGAGCAGCATGTAGACTAATAAAATGTGATTTATCTATTTCATGTAAAAGGTGAAAGAATATTTTTCAATAGAAATTTATTGGCAAAAACAAGGCAGCTCTATGTGAAAAAGCATGACTAGAAAATACCCTAAATGCCGTGAAGAGTAAGTATTCAGCTAATTCTAGCTTAGATCCAAATGTAGTTAAAGATGAACAACAAAAACATAGAAGCATCAAAAAAAGAAATAAATTCTATAGTCTAGTTTTGTAGGGAATCGAAATGTTCAAAAACTTTAAAATTTTACATATAACATATTATATTTATTATACCCTAAATACACACTTTTCAATTGGTATAGGGTATTACACATATTTTATTGAAATTATTCTAGATGAAGAAAAACAAAATAATTTAGTATGATGAATATTCTCGCATCAAAATTAAATCAAGTAAATAGAATAATAATTATTTAACATCAAATATTTATACGAAATAAAATAACAATTCATATAAAATATATATATGAATGAATTTATTGAATTTTATAGACATATTTATTTTTAGTCGATATAAAAACCGAGGAAAACAAAAATGTTTATTTTATCAATTTTGTCGTTATTTGAGTTTAAGAAAAAGGGAAATTTTTACTGATTGCAAATTTTTAAAAATATTGAAATTATTTTGTTTATATTATTTGATTGATTTTTGTTTATTTTAGTTAAAAAAAAAATTTTTGCAAATTTTGAAATGGGCTGTAATTTATTTATTTTGTTAAAATTGGTTTGTTTTTCTGTTTACATCAAATTTATTATCCAATATTTAAATACAAATATTTAAATTCAAATATGCATTTTTGTCAAATATGATAAGAAGATATCCAAGTATATTTAATTTATTCATAATTTTTTGGGTATTCAGATAAATATGAAAATCATTGTAAAAAAATTTATTAAAAGAAAAATAATAATTATAATTTAGTTATATGAATAACAATGCCTATGTGATAGCAACATTAAAGCCATAAAATCATATTACTTATCATTTCTATAATAATTGTAGTAAAATGCGACACAATACGCGTGCGTTGAACTGGATAATTATTAATAAACTTTATTGATATTTTAATGCTCTCAATGAGGCGTAATTAAATGTTCATTTTTAAAATGCGCACATTGTGGCAGCTTGATAATGGATATTGGGCGGGGTTTGAGTTAGATGGGCTTGGTTGGGTGTTGTATATAAAGCAGATTGCTTGCTGTGCACACACTCACACACATATAACAATTTGAAAGGCCACATTCAAAACAACGAGGCAACGTTTGAAGTAAATGTTATTAAATGTTATTCATACGATGTGTGAGGGCGCAACCTTGTTGGGCTTACAAAGTCATTTCCTGTTCCTGCGGTGCTTCAATTTTATCAACATATGCGAGTTAGCGAACTTAATGAAATTGTTGGCATACACACACAAAACTGACAGCTGCACAGCTCAGCTAATGCGGCAATTAAAAATAAAGGAAAGTTGAAAAGCATTAAAAGGCCGCAGAACGCAACTGACTCTAAAAAGTATATATACATTAGAATATGAAACTCTCTAATGCATATATACATATATTCTTGATTAGAATTCATATCTCTATTCTCCTCATACACACTGAAGTATATCATCCTACCTACCTTAAACAATTCATAATTAAATTTGTTTTCCTCCTCTCCCCATTCTCATAGTTGTATTGACATTTTATACGCAATTAATTAATATGTTGGCTTAGTGCATTTAAATGTATTAATTAGTAAATGTGCAAAAAAATAGAGCAAAAATAATTATTTTTATTTGAATTTAATTTCACTTAGCATTGCAATTAGCAAATGTAAACATTTGACTTTTAATTGATATAATTTACAATTATTTTAATTAGAAAGAAAAAAGGCTAAAAACAAAAAAAAATAAATAAATAAAAAGCTAATCATTAAATGGAAAATATTTCGTGGTTAAATTAATAGTCAAATACACAATAGAGAAGAATGTGCTTTAAATGATTGATAAAAATAAATATTAACTAAATTAAATTGTTTTGATTATTTTGCAATAAATAGAAAGAGTTATATTCTTTAAATATAATTTAAATTAATATTATAATTATATTAAATATAAATATTGTATTATTAATATTAATATAGAATATAGTAAAGGTAATCATGAAAAAAAAGTAAGAGTAATATATTTTAACTTTTTATTTAAATATAGTAATAATAAAAACAGTATATTATTAATAATTATATTAGAGGTATAAAAATAAAAAATAATTTTAATGAAAAAATAAGAACAATAAATCGAATCTATTTTAATATTTTATTTAAATTTAGTTTTAATAAGAATTAACTTAAAAGCAAATAAAATCCGTATAGTTTCATATTTTAACCTTCTATTTAAATGTAGTTTGAATAATAATAAATTTATAGGCAATTAATCTCATTAAGTTTGATAGCTGTTATATTAAAATAAAAAAATTAAAAAAATAAATAAATAAATAATAAAATATCCCTTTGTTTATCATAAAAATGGAAATTATTAATATAGATATAGATTGATACTTTATTTAAAATATATTTAATAGTCAGACTGCCAAGAGCAACAGCAGAGTCACTCTAGCTCTTCATCAATATCCAACTCCAAAGAGCGAGAGAGGGGGGCACGTCCGTCCGTCCGTTTGCCTAAACACATCGAACAATAACTAAAAAGTTGTTATTACCAGTTTGGGTTTCCCTTAGCTCACATACAAAAAGTTGCATTTTAGTTTATGCATGATATTAACTACAATCAAAATCAAACTTCTGTTAATTAACTTTGCTTATTTCATTTCTTTCCTAGGGTATTTGTAAGTCACACACTCCCTATTACAGCATGTTAATGAAAAATTAAATCCAAAATATATTTAATGAGAGGTCAAAATCAATTAAAATCGAGTGCATATTGTAAATCATTGAGTTTTCCAAACCAATTGAATTATGCAGGCAAACAACGTGAACGTGAACATTTAACATTTTCTGCCGTCAGTCGCTGGAGTGTGAAAACTGAACGTTTATAATTAATGCATGATAATTAAACTTAAAATAATAAATGAAATACATGCGAGTTAAATGGATGTTTTGTTGCCCAAGGGTCAAACAATCAACGGGCTTGTCACAAGATAAATTGAAGGACATACGCTGTCAGAGGAGAGGCTCAGGAGCAGGGGCTGGACGGGGGCAGGGACAGACCAGGACATATGTAATGGAATGTTCTAACAGTTTCGGTTGGTTTGTCATTTCAGCCTAAATTTCATTTCGTTGATATTGCGCAAATATTTAACATGGAATTACATGAATATTTCAAGTCATTCCCATGGGTTAAATTTTTTGGAAATGGGTAATGTCCCTTCCCTCTCTGTGTGTGTGTGTGTGTGTGTGTGTAGCACATAAATTTGTAGCTTAATATGCATAAACATATGTGTGTGCGTATGGCCCGAAACAAATCAACAGCAAAAAAAAAAGAGAAAAATATTGCAAAATATATACATAAAAACTTCATCAAGAATTCTTATAAAAACACATTTTACACTTCATATTTTTGAAGTCCACGTTAAAAAATATGCAAAAATGTTACAATAAATTTCTAAAAAGGTAAAACGTATATAAAACTGCTGATTGAGCTGCTGGATGAAAATTTAATGACTTTTGTGCTGTGTAGAAGAGTTTTTCACTTGATATTTATTGTTTAATATTTGTGCGGAGCCACATTTAATACTTTAATTTAAGACTATATGAATGTTCAAGTAAGTCTTTAATTCCATTTTAGTTTAATAACTGGAGTGAAAAATAAAGAATTGCATAATAAGCGGCCTGCCTGTATGAATTTTAAGTTTTTCTTTTAATTTAAGCATATTTTTTATCACATTTGTAAACAATATAAATTCGACTTTTAATTAAAATACTTAAATCTCTCAAGGATTTAGTTTTAAAAAAAAAGTCTTCCCATCAATCTTTTAAAACTCCAATAAATATAAAAACAAATTTATCATAG
The DNA here is from genome assembly GCA_035047405.1 of Drosophila stalkeri. NCBI lineage: Eukaryota > Metazoa > Arthropoda > Insecta > Diptera > Drosophilidae > Drosophila > Drosophila stalkeri. Next base: position 26,693,925 of record JAWNPR010000039.1, read on the forward strand.
TAGAAGACAGAATAAAGTCTGAACTTTAACATTATTTAAAAAAAATATAAATATTTTTAAACAAAAATTTTTTATATAATGTGAATAAATAAAAATAATTATTAAATTCAATTATAAGCTTATACTGTTACTAAACTATAGAAAACGCATTAATTATAGTGCTTTACTTTGACAAATAGTTAATCTTATAGCTCTTGGTACGTTTTCAAGATAATTTTAAAAAAATAAAAAAAAAATCATATGCAAGCATCTATATGCCTTTTGAAAGCAGGTAAGAGATTTGTCAGAGTTTTAAATTGATTATTTTTTTCGTTCATTCGTCACGTTTGTCTCTTGAATTGATTGATAGTTTGTTTATATTTGCAGTTAAATCAATAACCGCTCATTAAATTATGCAAATCTTCTCTAAACACATACATTTAAACACTAACAGACAATACGACATAAACTATATATTGTATACTATATAAATCAATGGAAATTTTATAATTTTTAATTATAAACCTGTGTTTTCTATCAAAATTACTTCCTATGTGATTTTTGGGACACCCTGTATTAACTCGCATAACAACATCCACTTTGTAAAGTCAATAAGAATACAACATGTAAATATATATTATATATATTAGATTATATAGTAAGCACTTAATACTTGTTTGCTTTAACTGAAAACCTAACAATTAGTAATTTTCCTATGTTTATCATTTGTTGCATATTATCCTTTTATTTTAGTAAATTAACAATAAGCCTTCGAGCAGCAGGAATCCTGTATCATAATTTTTAGTAAATCTTTAAAGCCCCATTAGAATTTGTTATTTGTTAAATTCAGACTAAAAATTTGTTAAACTCTTTGGATTGGGGCAGCCATCGTATATTTTATGAGCTACAAAACTAATACAAAAATAAAAATGTTACAATTGGACGAGAACGACTTAATAATGCTCGTTTATTACTTAAAATTGTTTAAAATTAATATTTTAATATACACTTAAATTGTTAATACAAACTTTGATATATTTGCAATGCATATTTAATCGACCTTTGCCTACACATGTATATGAATTCGCCCTCTGTCTCTCTCTCTCTCTCTCTCTCTTTTTGCCTGCCTCTCTCTCCCTCAATATTCCTCACATTGCACAAAACTAATATACTCTCTTGCATTCGTGGACGAGTATATAAAAAATTTTGCCGCCAGCTTTGTACGCATCACTAAGCACTTGCCATGGAACAGAAAAAAAAACGAAGAAAATTCTGTGAGAAGCCACTCAGCATGCAAATATGAATGCATAGCAGCACATATAGAATAATAAAAAAAAAATATATATATATATATATATATATATATTTTTTTTTTTTTTTTTTTTTTTTGAAAATGCAAAATATAAAATGCAAAAAGGATTAACATTCATATGTGCATGTCGAAAAATTAAAAACAAACAAATGCGAATACGCTGAATTAAAGTGGAAATTTTACAAGGAGATGTCCAGCAGCAAGTGGGTAAATATTCATATTATATATTCATATAAGATTTGACATTCTCTAACATATATAGAAAACTACAAAATATATAAGAAAATATATAATATAGATGTCTTTTAAACAAAAGCTTACTTTTACTACCGTCCATAAATTTATAAAAAATACTTTTACATCAAATAAATAAGTCTTTCAAAAATTATACAGGATCACTGCTAGCAAGTAGTCTATTACTTATATTATGTGTAGTAAATATATTCGTCAATTTTCTCAATCATTTATCAACGCTTAAATATTCACGTCTATGTCACTATCAACTCATCATCAATTTCTCTAGCTCTGCTCTTTATATTCCATCAGCTTTAACACATTTTTATGCACAGAGCAGCTGCTGTTGCTCTCGTTGTTAGTTTTATGTTTATTGGTCTACTTGTTGTTGTTGTTGTTGTTGTTGTTGTTGTTGGTCGACTAGCTAAACTTTTGGCGCATGTCCTTGTGGCCGTTTGTTGCTGTCGTTGTTGTTATTATTATTTTTGCATTCGTGAACAAGTCGAAATAACAAAGTTTGCCATGTCATAAACACAAACGAGACGTGTGCGACAGTTGCTCAGAGATAGCACCACCACCAATAATAATAATAATAACAACAACAACAGCAGCAGCAGCAGCAGCAGCAACAACAACTATCAGCAACTTAATCAAGCCTACAACGTTTAGATGTCTCCATAAATTCAGGTGTAATCATGTGTAAATCCTTTAAGTTTACTTTCTGCAATTTCTCTCTGGCAACTCAGGCTTTTGTTCAGTAACTTCCCTTTTTCATAGAAAATAAAAGCACGGAAAGTGGATGGCTCGAAATATACGTATATCCGTTAGGAAAAGGTGCGTGTGGGCGTGCCTGCCAACGGAAAGTGCGTATTAAGGCATTGATTAGAAAATATGATTGACCTTTTTGTACATCGTCAAATAGGTGAGAAAATTGGGCAATTTTATTTTGCCATCCTGCTGCGATGAGATATTAAATATTTTTGTGTGATGATAAAAGTGGATATAAATGTGAATTAAATTTAATAAGAAATAAGACAAAATAAATAATAAATATAAAATATGAAAGAAGAAATTAGACAAAAACAAATATAAAAATATGAAATGTAAAAAAATAAATAAATAAAACTAATTAGCAAAAAAATAAATTTAATAATAAGGAACAATAAAAAATAAATAAATAAATAAACTAAAAAAATAATATAAGGAACAATAAAAAATAAATAAACTAAAAATATAATATAAAGAACAATAAAAAATAAATAAAAATACAATTTATGGAATAATAAAAAAATAAATATGAAATAAGATATGACAAACAAAAATTAAATTTAAAAAAAAATAAGAAAATAAAACTAGAAACTAAACTAAAAAAAAATTATTTTACAAAATTCATTTAATATAAAGAATAATAAAAAATAAATACGAAATAAGATATGAAAAACAAAAACAATAAAATAATAAACAAATTAAAAAATAACATGAATTTGAAAAAAATATATATAATATAATAATCAAAAAATTATATATTTATATAAGAAATGAAAACAAAATTAAAATTAAAAAAAAAAAATTTAAATATATAGTTAATATAGAAAAAATAAATATAATATAAGAAATAATAAAAAACAAATATGAAAAAGGAAATGAAAAACCAAAATAAAAATAAAAATAATAAAGAAATATTAAATATTATTGCAACTGCAAATTGATTTAAATTTAATTTGACATGAAGCGATATTTTTTAAAGACTACGTCATATTGTAATAGCTTAATCTTAGCTTTACGCTTTTGGTATATTATCACAATGTGTTAAGAGCTTACAGTTAAGTGCCTTAAGCAAAAAATAAAATATAATAAAATATGATGTAAAATTTGTTGACATAAAGTGAAGGGATTATGGAGCGGCCTTTAAGCCAGTTTAAGCTGCAGCCGTTTGTCCAGCAGCTCTGCGAGCGGCAGTGGCAGCCTCTGCCAATATAGAATAAAATATTTGGCATAAAATAGCGCGCATACGCCGGGTCGACCAGCACAGAGAGACAAGCAGCAGCTACAATAATAATAGCAAGAGCAGTTACTGCAGCTACTGTTGCCCAGACACCTGCCGGCTGCAACTGTGGCACTATAGGTTCAGGTACAGGTAAATGGTAGATGGTAAATGGTAAATGTGGTGTTCGAGCGAGCGTCAGGCACAATGCAAAATTTATTAGTTTTGGCAAAGGACGAGGGCAATACAACAACAACAACGGCAACAGTTTATTGCTGTCGGATGCAAGCGACTGCTTAATACTCGTTCATGCTGCGAAGGCAGTAATACTTTAGGATTTGCCATTGTCTAGTATATAATCTATTATAGAGCTATCTGTAGAGCAATTTAAAAATAACTGAAGTGCAAACTTGTTGATCCTGAGACTATGAAAGATACATTTTTTATTTGTCATACATTATTCTTTAAAATAGATCAACAGATATTTATAGTTTTTTATATAATAATATAATTTTATTAGAAAGCTAATATACACCAGAATATTATGTATTTAATCGAGCATAGCTCTAGATTGTTGATCATACGTAAAAGATAATCCCACACAAACTCTTCTATATATTTTGAATTTGAAAGAATATAACAGTAGAGATTTGCACACAACGAATATTCTCTTTTCATTTCCAGTGCGAGCATCAAAATTTAAAGAGAGAGAGAAAGAGAGAGAGATAGATAGATAGAAGTATTGTAATCCTGCGGGTAAGAACTGCAGGCAAGGCGCAGTTTTTGTTGCCTACTTTTTTGGGCACGGCTCTGGCACGACTTGAGCCCATAATAAAAAGCCAGCCTAGATTTCAGCAGACAAACACACACATATATATATATATATATACATACATATGCACACATATATATATGTATATAAATGGAGCATTGTGGCCAGATAGGCGAGCACAACAATATCTTTAAAATGGCAGCTTGGCCGCAATGCAAACGTTTTACCTTGTGCCCGAGCGCGTTTTCTATGCCTTTCTCTTATTTTTTTTTTTTTTTTTTGTTTTATTTTTTGGCAGCTCCAAATAGTTGGCACCACTTGCATAAAAGCAAACGATCTGTGGCCCCAAAATTGACTACGTCGAAGAATATGAAACCAACTGCTTTAGAGCAGACGAGCCCCAGCTGAAATTGCTTCAGCCTTGCAAATGGTTTTTGTCTAATTCATGCCACAGTCTGTGTGGCCTTAATTAAAAAGGGCTTTCCAGTTGCAAGACAATAACTGAAGTGATGCAAATTCCATATCGAATTGGTATATATTGATTGACAAAAATTGTATAACTATAGTTAACTTACTGCAGTCGACCAATTTACATAATTGAGGCGAATTGAATTAATTGGGCTTACCTGGAAAAAAAGAACAATCAAAATTGGAATTTAATAAAGAATTATTTTTGGAAATGGTGAAATAATAAATATTTTATATATATCTTATAGAATATTTAGAATTGACGAATGAATGAATACTTTTAGAAAATGGTAAAACAATAAATAAATATTGTATATATATTGAAAAAATATACTTAAAATACACAAAAGATATTTAAACGGTTAAAAATCTATATTTTATTAATATTATTTTTTAGTTTTTTTTTTTTTAATTCAATAAATATATATCGGATAACTAAATGAAATATTAATGTTAATATTAATATTTTGATTTTAAATATCATAATTTTTGATATGCAAAAAAATGTACTTAAAATACACAAAAGATATTTAAACGGTCAAAAATCTATATTTTATTAATATTATTTTTAGTTTTTTTTTTTTAATTCTATAAATATATATAGGATAACTAAATGAAATATTAATGTTAATATTTATATTTTGGTTTTAAATATCATAATTTTTGATATATTTCAAAAATATTTAAAAATAAATTGTCTCTTAAATCTTAGTCACTAAATATAAGCTAAATATATTAAATTTGTTTACCTAAAGATTTAAATTAAATTAAAAATGTTAAAAGTATTAAGAAAATTATACATTAAATGATATAAATCAAATTATTTTTGAAATTTTTTTTTTTAATATTTATTATTTATTAATATATATATTTATATAGATTTAGTAAATTTAATATATTGTAAAATGCTATACTGAAAATACGTATTTAAAATTGGGTAATTATTTTTTGATTCCCCTATTTTGATTTATTTGTAAAAAAATATATATTTTCATAATTTTATTTATATAACTCTTTCATAATAAACCTTAAAAAACCTGCAATATATCTTATATATGTCAAGTAGATAATTTATTCAGCACATGCCAATCTTTAGATCTAAAAAAAATAATCAGTGCACATTTTGGCATAACAAGTAAGGAAAATAAATCAGTTTAAAACTGAAACATATTCATCACTTCAGGTGCCATAAAAAAGAAAAAAAAACTTCAAAGCTAAATTAAATCTTATATTCATGCAAGAAATTCAACTCTAATAAAATATCTTCGTGCTTTGCACAGACTTCATATATTATGACCCACAATGATTATAATCAACAAAATGTCTAAAGCTAATCAAAAATCAGAAAAACTTTTAACTAAATTAAAATGCAAAACTAATTATAGATGCTGCACACGTTTCATAACATCTGCACAGACTTTGTACAATATTTGCATTTAAATCATGTGTTAGAGGAGAGACAGATATATATATATATAAAGAGAGAGAGAAAGAGGAAGGAAGCTTTTATATACATATATACACACATTTATATATTTACACATCTGCGTGCCATATGTAGTTGAAATATATCAAGTCCAAAAAATGTTGGTCGAATGCAAATAACGCAATTTTAATTAAATGCGTCAATAAATCGCTTCGCAAAAACAAAGAGCCAAAGTATGCCCTAGGGAAAGACCACAGTGCGTATGCTTGACTAATTGAATGTGCTGCACACACGCACACACACACACACACACACACACACACGCACACACACACATTCACAGATGTATGACCAAAGAGTCATAGATAATGCCACGCCTGAATTGGGCAAACAACTTGTGCAAACATATTTGCGCAAACGTGGCACAAACTCAGCCAGAGCAAAAGGAAATTGAATTGTCAAATGAGATTGGCTGCCCAGCCAAACAAACCACTTTGCCTTCCAGGCCTTCGACCTAATTAAAATTTGCATAATTAATCAACTTTTTCGGACCGAAGAGGACATTAAAAAAAAATTAAAAAAAAAAAAATAAAAAGGAAGAAAAAACCCAAACAGTACTCAGCGGAAGGAGCTAAACCACCAAAGCGGAAGCGCCTACTAAGTGAAGCGCTCTACAGAAGTGCACTTAAAATTGCATTTGAAATTAATTGAATTTTCAGCCAGCGGGCAACGTGATCCCCCTCCCAGTCACCTCAGTTCCCTCCACAGCATCCACCAATTCACCATCTCCCTCGACGATAACTGCAAATTTAATAAGCTTCAATTGTATGCTGTGCGAGTGTGTGTATGTGTGTGTGTGTACAATGGCAAAGAATGTTGACAGAGTCGAGAAATTTTAGCACAGCAGGAGACGCTCATATAACACAAGTTTTGCCAGAGTTTCATATATAATCAAGATGTGCTTAATACGTATTTAATGTCTGCACATAAGCTAAAACAGCTCTCAAACATGGCTTAATTCGATACCCTTTCAAATAGGGTTAAAGGTATGCCGAGTTAACATAATAAAATATAATATATAAATAATTATATTAATACTAGCTTTGAACAACTACAAAAAGTTGTTTACTATAAATTTACCTAATTGCATCTATTTCTAGTTCTAGTAAATTACATTTAACAAACAAAATTGCAATAGAGAGTTAAAGTGTGTGGGATTAAGTAAAACTGGTCGGATCGGATCAATTTATCAAGTAGGTGCTTTTTAAATTGAAAAAGCTTTGATTCCAGTTTTTTATTTACGCAATTGAAAAACTATTTAATGCATACATCCTACAGAGTCAGTTAATTGTTATTTAACTTATATAATGTATGATAGTTACAATAATTTAAATATTTATAGTTTCAGTAATCCCTATTACAAAAAATTAATTTTAATAATGAGAGAGAGAGAGAGAGAGAGACCATTTAAATATCTTTATTTAAGACTTTCTAAATACTATGAACATCTAATATATAAATATATTTATTTGAGCTATATTAATTAAATTAAGTGATTTTTAGTTTTAAAAATAAAAAAGAAACAAAGATTTATCTATGGAAATATATGCTGAAATATTATACTAATATATTACTATAGCGAAAAAAATAATACGAATTTAATTATATAAATATATTAATTATATAAATTAATTAAGTTAATATATAAGGAAATATTTGTAAAATCTTTTTTGACATTAAGCTTCATGTATTACAAAATTAATTATAAGTTTTTAATTAACACTTATATTTTAGAAATAAATGCTAACAATAATACAATAGAATAAATATTCATTATTTATTAATGAAATAATTTATGATATATAGAAATAATTATTTTAATAAGAATAATGTTTTTTAATTTATAATTACAATAAATTATTAATATATTATTGTTATTATTATTATTATTATTATTATTATTATTATTATTATTATTATTATTATTATTATTATTATAATGATTACTATTATATTATTATTATTATTATCATTTTATAAAATATATTATTTTAAAAATGAATTCTTTTTTATTTATTATTTGTTATATGATCAACAATTTATAATTATGTTTAATTTTATTCATATATATTTTAGCTCATCTTAAATCTTGTATTCAATTTTATCATAAATATTAGTTTTATTAAAATTGGAGAACCAAAATTCCACTATTCATATATGAAATATATTAATTTTCAAATAATTATTAATTTAAAAAACATTAATATCAAATTGTCATTGAACATTTGGACTTTAAGCGAAATTTGTCACACGCTTCGGCGTTATCAATCGAGACAATTGAATGGCTTTCGCAAGGGTATTAAGAGTAAGCTTTTGTCGACAGTGCAATTGCATGGGAAAAGCGGAACAAAAGTAGTTGTAAGTGGGGCTATTGTAGCTTTCCGGTGGGTGTTGCATGGCATTAAGTCGAGGACAATTTGAGCCACTCGTTTAAGTGGCTCGTTGAGGCCTTGATGTCATAGGGTGTGTCGGTCGCATTTAATTGCAGTTGACATTAACTATGTGGCTCAGTTGTAATTTTAAATGCTGCACATGGCTTGGCTAATGATAAATGCTATAGATGTACATAATATACATGGACTATTTATTATCAATGTTTCCACTGACTTCAAATACCAGACAGATAGTCTATAAAAGTAACTCGTCTGCACCGCCAACTTAAATTTTCGATAAGGCTTTGTCGACTACAGCCCTCGTATCATCAAATCATCTACAAGTAATTAACATTTGTTTCTTGGTATCAATTTAGTAGATTGTTTGCAGCTGCTGTTGCTGCCGCTATCAATAAATAAGAAGTAGCCCTTATCTCTGAAAGTGTTTAATTGACAGCTGACAACTCAATTTTCGCTCCTATTTATATTTATTTTCTTGTTTTTGAGATAACAGCTGGCGCTGAGAGCTTTATATCTCATTTGACGACTATGACTTGTTAAGTAAATAATAATCAGTTGATTAGCAAATCGTTTTACGAAAATAGTTACCTTGATTAGGTAAGATTAGCTGATTTAGAATCAAAGAAAATATAAATGAAGGCATGATTAAAATGTTATTTCAATAAGATTTAAACTTAGATTTAACTATCAAGTTATTTATAGGATTAAATTATATTATGGCTTGAATTTGTGAATTTATTATATATAAATTATTTCAGTCTGCTCAACGACTTGAAATCGATAATATAATTTTTTAAAGCGGGAATTAAGATATATTTAAAATTATTTTTTATTTTATTAAGTGTAGAAACGGTACAATCAGACTTAGTACTTTAAATATTTTAAATTAAATTTAAGTTTAGATAGATATTTTTAATTTTAATAATTAAGAGAATAAATATATGTTTTAAATGAAATTTATATATAGATAGATTTATTAAATTATTAATTTTATTAATTCGAGATTACATAAAAGAAAACTGTTCGCTTATATTTTAATTAAAATAAATAATAATTTATATTTGTCTCACCTCTCTAAGCTAAATCAAATATTAAAATCATAGTTCATATTTTACAAATAATTATTTATTATGTAAAAAAAAATATTATTATGAACATTTTAATTATTGTATTATAAAAAAACGAAACAAAAACTTTATTTAATGCAATGTGACATAAATTTAGGTAAACAAATATAAATCATATTTATATTTATATACCTTGATAAAATGACTATTATTCATATAATATATATATATATATATATATATATATATATATATATATATATATATATATATATATATATATATATATATATATATATATATAAATTAAATATACTTAAGACAAAATAATTATGTATTATATTATCGTAACTTTTTTTTTTAAATTTTCTAATAAACAATATATCTTAATTTTAAAAAATATTTAAAATCAAACATTGTTAAACTTACTTAAAAAGCATACAAATCTCAAGCTAATTTAAACCACATTTAACATCATTTCACAAACAGTTGAGAAAATATTATGGAAAACATAAATCAAGCCCCCCGCAAGCTAACTAAAGAGCGAGACAACTTAAAGGCGAAAAACTGCCTGCATTTCGCTGCAGTTAGTTAAAACAAAGAACGCTTCTGTACAAAGGTGATTCATTTTCCATGATTGCTTGCATTAATCATGGCGCACAGCAATTTTCTAGATGAACTCGAGCAGCCAATTGCAAAAAGTTACCCAGCAGCTCGGCTCCTCGTTTCACCCACGCACATACACATTCACATTCATGTGAACTAGAACTCGAATTCTAGTCTCTCACTCTCTCACTCTCTCTCTATCTCTATAGATATATAGTACTATATATCGCATAGATGCGCGAGTGAAAGTGCATTGTTGCTCAGCGTCTGGTGTTTGATTTATGGCTCGCAATGCATTTTCAATGGTGCCATAAAAAAAAATACAAAAACGAAATTGGAATTGGAATGAGAATGAGAAAAACGCTCGAGCACGTGTGTGCTCATGGATTTTAATTATCATCAACGAGGCCATATCATCACAAAGCCTCTTACGTGAAAGGTTTTTTTTTTTTTGTTTGTTTGTTTGTATATACGATTTAAGTACATAAAACTTTTCGATAAGTCTGTGATAACAATATGATTCATTGGATATTTCCCACTCGGGTTTCTTTAGAGGCCAATCGGTATATCAGCATTGATTGATTGAACATTCATTGAAATCAATGCACAGCACGGAAAACACATGTTAATTAGCTCAGATCTATATGCGATGCTCAATATAAATAACAGCAACAAACGCGCTTGTCATACCAATTTTGAATTCATGAAATATAAATATGAAAACAAGTTGAAAAAAAAAAACAACAACATTTGCACAAAATAAACAAATGACACCTTCGCACAGTAAAATCTACAAATAATAATAATAATAAGAAGCGAGTGTCAGACAGAGGAGCTATTTTGCTTGAACAATGGAGTAACAACAGCAACAACAACAACAACAGCTACAAAAGATGCTCCAGAGTTGGGAGGACGTGCTAGAAGCACAAACATGACGGTCGTTGTGGTAATGCGTAGAGTAGAAAACCGAGTAATTTAGTATGTCAACAGTATAAATTATATTTGACTTTGTTTATTTTTTACCAGCTGAGCGTGGAGATAGGGCGGCGCCCTATCTATGTTGGCCAATTAAATAAACTATTAATGAAAGTTCAAAGAAGCTATTATGTGAAAAAAGAGGAATAACTGAAAAATTATATATAAATAAAGTTTTAATAATGATTATATATAGTATATGCATTATATAACCAAACAGATTATTATTCGAAAAATAAACAAATATAGTTATTCGGCACTTGTTGTATCTACTGATAGGTTGGGGTTAATATAAAAAAATATATAATAAATAATATAAAAAATCTATATAAATATAAATAATACAAATAATAAGAAAAAAATTTATTTTAAATAAATGAAAGTAATATATATAAATATAAATAATAGTAATAATAAATAAAATCATAATTAATTTTAATATATATTTAAATTGTTATTCAGTACGCATAAAATTAAAATTAGTATTTTAATTTTAAAAATAATAATTTCAAATATTATTTGTATAATTTTAAAACTATATTAATACAAATATTTTTAATAATTTTAATAATAATATATTTCTTATGTAATAATAAAACAAGTAAGAAAGCTGTAGTCGAGACTGCTCGACTACGAAATCCCCCGAACCCCTCTTAGAAAGAATAATATTCTAAGAATTATTCGATTCGTTTCTGCACGCATAGCAAAGTACACATGCATACACACGCTGATCTACGCTTGTACGCATGCATGTGTGTATGCATTGCAGGCGTCTTGCTGACTCGCTGTCTCGCTTGCTCTGTCACGTTTGTTAAGCTTCGAAAACTTATTTGATTCATAATTCTGTTTCGTAATCAAACTGTCAGGTCTATATGTCAAACCAAACTGTATGACTTTAAAATAAGTGTTTTAACACATTTTGAGGTGAATTGGGGACCGGGATCCAAAATCTGACAAAAACCGATATTGTATTAAATTAGTATCTATGTATATCTATATAAAAAAAAATAAAAAATTTTTATTCAGTGCTATGCGTCATATACGAAACAAAACAAAAACTAAAGCAGAGGCTGAAAATACAAATACAATTCAAAGACAATGCTAAACACAATTCAAAGACAATTCTGATTCTAAGAATCTGCATGGATGGCAACATAGAAAACAGCCCAAGCTGTGTTGTGTGTATATGTGCACACGCATAGGACAATTGCTTTGCGTTGCCAACGTTGCTTGCATTTGCATTGCGATTTTAATTGCTTTATTTCGTTTAATAAATATGAACGTATTTAAAGAATTGTATTAAAAGTTTCAGCATATGATCTAGATATTCTATTGAACATTTTACGATTTTTTAGAAATCTCAACGCTTACAATTAGCTTTACATACAAATGTACAAATGCGCACGCAGCCACACGCTGATCTACGCTTGCACGTATACATACATACATATGTATATGTATGTATGTACGCATTGCAGGCGTTATGCTGACGCGCTGCCTAGCTTGCTCTGCCACGTGGGTTGCGTTGCGACAACTTCTATGATTAATAACTCTGTTTCTAGATGGACATTTGTAATCCCACGTTCAGATTATGATCATGACAATCATATCTATATGCCAAACCAAACTGTATGTCTCTAGTATTTGAAATACATTTTTTACACATTTGGGGGTGTGGAGATGAATTGGGGACCGGAATCCAAAATCTGCCAAAAACCGAAATTGTATTAAATTAATATCTATATAAATGTAGAAGACTTGGAGACTCTAACTCTAAAGATGAGCGAGATATAATTTTATAACTGATTCTCGATAAATTGATATATCGATAACTCTGGAAATATAAGAGTTATCGAATTTCTGAAACAAACTCGTACTGCGCGTGCAATATACGAACCTAACACAAAAAGAATGAAGTCTCTAGCTTTTGTATCTTCGGATATCCTTGCGTTCAAACATACGGACAGACGGACAGACGGACGGACGGACAGACGGACAGACGGACAGACGGACATGGCTATATCAACTTTTCTCGTCACCCTGATCAAGATATATATACTTTATGGGGTCTGCCACGCCTCCTTCTCCCTGTTACATACATTTAACAAAACCATTATACCCTGATTTCCCATTTTCAATGGGTTCAGGGTATATAAAAAACTGATTAATATTTGCTTTTTGGTTTTAAAACATTTTTACATTGTGCAGCTTTCTATACACTACATACATAAGGTATTGCTTTTAAGAAATTAATCAATATATATAATAATATATAATATATAAAAAAAATGTATATATAAATTTATATATATATATATATATATATATATATATATATATATACATATATGAATATCATATTTTGAATCTTTACATTGTATGTTAATTGTTATATTTATTAACTTTATTGCAATAGCCAAGTTTTTATTTAAAAATCTTGAAAAATGTTTAACATAAATTAAAATAAAGTAAAAATCTTATACTAGACGCGCCAGCTGAATTCATTTATAGGAAAAACTAGTAAATATTTTATAATAAATTACTTCACTAGTACACTTTAACAACAGCCAAAAAAATAAAAAACAAGCAACTACAAATGACAGCAGAAACTTGTAAGACATAACTTTGATGTCTTTGCATGGTTAGCTCAGAGCCATTTTAAAATATAATGATAAATAAAAATATTGGCAAACACTCTATTAAAAATGTTGATTGTATTTACTTTATAATTGTACGGCAAACACTTGTCAGTCAACTCGAGGTCTCACTGTATGAAACGAACAGTTTTTGTTTGTACAAAATTTAAAATGTGCCGAGCTCTGCATTAAGTTGTTAAGCACTGACAGTCGCTGGGAATTGGGAATTGCATCATTGAAAGGTTAGGAAACATATATCAATGAAATGCTTAATCATTCAAGTGCAGCGATCTCGAGTGACTCATACAATTGTTCATATACGCGTAAAGTCAAATGACTGGCAAATTATTGCAAATATTTGTATGTAATCAAAACGTATTGTATATATGCAAAGCGAAAGTGATGAAGTTGAATGGGCTCTAGAAATTTATTAGATAATTATAAATTTATAAATATAAAAAATTAATTGTAATTTAAGGAAAATATTGATTTAATAAATAATAAATTTAGGAACCGAATTCCGAGGGACACATATAAATTAACTCAGAAAATAATTGTATGAAATATACTCAATAATATTTTAGCATAGTTCATATTTTAACTATGCATGCAAAAATATTAATAAAAAAACAAGTTTTTTATAAAATATTTTAAGAATAAATAAGTAAAGCTGATATAGCTAATTATAATCATATTCCTAATTATAATACCGACAACACTACTCAAGTTATAATAATAAATAAATAAAGAATAAAAAAAATTATTATTGTAAAAAAAATGTTTAGATTATTATTATTATTATTATAAATATAAAAATAAATATATAAATTCAATCAATATATTAATAATTTTACGAAGCATATTTTCACATAATCTCAGCTCCTATCTTTAGAATCGATAAAATACAATAATAATAAGCAAACGTACTTCTTATCGCATGCGGAAGTATTCAAATTTTTATGGAAACGAAAAAAAAAAATAAAAAATTGCACTCACGCACGCACCACAGGCGTCAATCAGTCAAATGCGACAGCATTTACAGTTAGTCTGGCATAGATCAACAATTCTCGACAAGTACATAGGGCCCATAAGTATGACAGACAGCGAGACAATCAGTCAGACTGAACAACGCGCACTACACACTCCGCACACCCCGCACACCCCGCAGCGCACATCATTTTGTTTGACAAATTGAGTATGAATATAAAGGAAATGCCGACTTAAGCACCGACTCAAGTATCTATGGAGATATGCATAAATTTGAGATATTCTCGCTGTACCCCCCTGCCAATGCCATAGATGGTGTATTTTTCTTATTATTTGCATATCTCTCAAAAATATTCAAGTAAGCTAATTTCTATTAATTTCATTAGCATTTAATTTAACCATAGATCAAAACGAATTTTTGCATAAATTAGCTCGTTAAATATTTGATTAAAACACACTTGATTTTTTGACAAGTAGTAAAACAACTAGCCAAGAAAAAGAGCTCAAAAAGTTTTTATTTTTTTAGCAATGTGTTAAAATTATTTAATTACATTTATGGAAATTTTTTGATAATTAAATGTGACAGATAGTTTAGCTAAGCTTCATAATTCTTTTTAGCTATTAGATTTTTTTAAATAATTTTTTTATTAAAATTTATTGGAAATACTAGAAGGGAAATACGATTAAAATAAATTAGAATATTCCTTTTTAAATTATATTTTGCAAACACTATTTTTATTCATCTTTATAAACATTTGTTTCTTATACTCGAACTAGATATATGTTAAAATGTGATATTAAACTAAAATTTGTTAATTAAAATTATTTGAAGTTACTAGAAAAGAAATACAATTAAAATAAATAAGAATATTCATTTTTAAATTATATTTTGCAACTACAAGTTAAATTTAATATTTATCAACTTGTAATTTATCTGATAAATATATTCCAAAAAGAATTAATATTTTTTGGAACTAATTTTATTTTGATTTTAGTATCTAATAAATTTATATATATATATAATATATATTATTTAGCCAGAAATTGTTGTTAAATTAACAGAACACAAATTTTGAGTTAAGAAATTTAATATTGCCAATGAAATATGGTATAAATGTCATTTGAATCTCAGAGAAAGCCGTTTTACTAATTGTCTTTAAATAAAAAAAAAAGGGCAAACGTATTATTGATAAAACGACTTAACACAAATTTGTTGAACAAATAAATTTCTTAAATAAGTACTTAACAAACAATCATTAAATAAAAAAAAAAATAATAATAATAATTAAGCTAACAAATTTCAGAGAAAAGTGCAAAATAAACATTGTTAAAAAATCAATTTAACACAAAATTATTAAGTACGGTTAAAATAGTGTATAATTGTATTAAGTTAAATGCCATGAGAATTTCAGAGAAATTCATCAAATTTAAAATTGTTAAATCAACCACAAACAAATTGTTATGCATATTTGTTTAATGAGCTCAAAAACTTAACTGAACAAAAAAAAAATGTCGTAGAAAGTAAATTCCTATTAGGTTAGCTAAGCTAATTACTAACTATGCTACAATATGCTTTCACGCATTGTAGCTACTACGATTTCATTACATTTATCATACACACATCATTCGTTAGCTGCACATACGTCGACAATTAATGTAGAAAATTTCCAGTTATTAAGTTGAAACTACTCCACCCACTCACAGTCAGACAGAGAGGGCTTGCTTTATCCACAGCTTCGCAGATGTTAGCCCAGTTACTGTATATGAGCTGTTACCTGGGTTTGCTTAACACTTAATTAGCAGCATTTTACGTCACGTTAGGCACATTAAATCTTATCAAAAGATTGAAACCTATCGCCCATGTAATAGACAGACACACACACAAATACACATACACATTCACCCACTGAAACTGTATAAAAGAAAGTATAATAAAAATAAAGAAAAAAGTAGAGTAAAAGCCAAGGCAAAGAGCTGCGAGCGACACTTGTGAGTTATGTCAAACGCAATGAAAAGGAAAACGATACGCCCGCTGTCAATGATAATGTTAATGATGATGATGATGATGATGATGCTGCTGCAGCTATATAAAAAATAAACTTGATACAAAAATGATACAAACACACACACACACACACTTACAGTTGCGTGGCTCGAGTTGAAACTCAAATTACAAACTGTCAAAAAATGACTACGCAGAAATGCGAACAATCCAAAAGGATGAGCTCAGTATCAATAATGATTCTTTAACTCAAATTCAGGCTTCACTTCTCATTGATAAGTCGCCCCATTACGTTTTAGCACAATTCATGGGCTCACTGTCACTTTCTACAGAGCTCAATAGCAATAAAAAAAAAAAAAAAATAAGAAAAAGAGACTAAAGTGAAGACATAGCATTCGAGCTTAAACGACTAGCTAATACTTCTCGAAAAAAAAGAGAAATAAATGCATTTTAAAATCTATTTTAACTTCGACAGAAAGTAGACCATTTTGAGTTCATCCCTTGAACAGATTATCCTTTAACTGTTTATAGAATTTTTATATGAATTTTTTATAATAGAGTTAACTTATTTTTAAGGCATACATAAATAAATAATAATATACTTGCAATATTTTTTACAATATTTAATTTCCACATTATAATACACTTAAGTAAATCCGAGTATAAAATATAAATTTTAAAGTTTTAATATTTTAGGCAACCAACTAAACTTCATGCAAACCAATATACCCCACTTCACTTTACAACCAAGTACAACAAAAATTGACAAGCTGACGCTATCGACGCGCACAATCGAGTGCAAATGAGTCAAATATAAAAAAAAAAAAAATTGTATGTGTATGTGTGTGAGTTTACTTTTTTGTTTCGCGTAGGCGTTGCTTCAGTTTACTCTAAAAAACAACAACAACAACAACAAAATTGCTAAAGAAAGCTACAGATTTTGTTTATTGCTAGCTGCTCTGTGCGCCGCAGGCTAATGACAAAATTAATCAAAACAAAAAACAAAACAAAATGGCGTCACGCTGTCAAATAAACGTAAAAACCGTTAGCTTGTTATGTCAAATATTTGTTAAAAAAAAATTTGCTCATTTTTTTTTTGCATTCAAATTGGATTGAAGAAAGGTCTAATTGGATTTTAGCTTGCTTTTTTAAAGCTTTAACTAACTGCGACTTTTGCATGTCGGATTTCGATTTATTAAGGAAACTTAAAAATGGGTTTTGACATATTTTATTAAATAAATCTGAAGTAAGCAGTTTTATTGAATTTCAATTATAATTTCTGATTATCATAGACGTATATTTAACATTTTTAAAAAATTGTATCTATAGTGTACAGATTAATTTTTAAACAAACAAAATATTTTTATACAATGTAAAATACTTTTTTGATTTTACGCACATCTGAAATTATCACTAATATATCAATTTAAATTTCAATACAATTAGTTTTAAATTTGTTTCAGTTTATTTTTACTAACAATATCAAATGTATAATTCATGTTTAAAATTCAATTGCAGCGCCTACTGAATATAATTATAACAACTGAAAATATGATAATTGGATTAAACTATAGTTCACATATAATAATTATAGTACATAATATATGTAGCTGCTCATGGGGAATTAATATTCTTAACTAACTAATCTTTGCAAGTTTATTTTTTCTTTAATTTATTGAACAATATAAATAGAAATAAATATATAAAAGTTAATTATTATTGTACTTAATTTTTTTCATATTATATTTTTTTAATTTTTAATATTTTTTATTTAATTTTAAATAAAAAAAAATTTATACAAGTAAATTATTTATTTAATTCTTTTTTATTTATTTTTTATTTATTTTAATTTTTATATTGGATTTATTTATTTTTTTATTTTATTTGCAATATTTTCACAATATTTAGTACTTCTATTTTTAATAAAAGTCAAGTTTTCAAAGAGCTATCTATTAAACACGACAAAAATTACCTTAAAGTCAGCTATGGCTTATGTATTAAATATAAATATTTTTACAAGCCAAGCTAGTTATATTACAAAAAATCAATTGTTACATTTCTGTAAAATTACTTTTCAAAAATTCAACATATTTATTGAAATCTGTCATAATTCATGTCATATAAAATAAAGTAATTTCTCATTAAAATATTCAAATTAGTAGAAGTCTAATTATCTCATATCCATTAAATCTACCCTCAGTCTAAATCAACTACGATCTCTGCAAATTCAACTTCCAACTTCCAACCTTGACTAATTCAGATGCAACAAAATGTCAACTTAGTTAAGAGCAGACGCTTAAACCTCCCACTCTCTCTCTCTCTCTCTCTCAGTCTATCCCTCCCTCACTCATTGTGATAATCGGAATGTAATGCCCCATTTTGAATTGCACTCAGTAAGAGCTCTTTACTCGATGCTCACCTTGTTTACACCTGCATAAATTCCTCATTTGCAAATGCAACAAAAACAACTCGCAAGCATAATTTCAGCAACATTGAGAACAACCGAACTCGAGTGAGAAGTGGGAGGGCATAAGCCTCAGATAGAAGCACATTAAAAGGTTCTGACTATTGCTCCGTCACTGCCTCTGGCTCTGGCTTTGGTTTTGGCTCTCCCTACTCACTTCATCTCTGTGTGTGTGTGTGTGTGTTTCCCTTTGCTTGGCTCGTTCCCCAGCTGCCTGCTGTCTGCATGCTAAAGCCATAAATTGATTTATGATGTCTGCCGCATTTTTAAGCGCCAAAAGTTATGCAACAGAACGTTTGGGGAAGCTTGTGGCAAGTGGCCGCAAAAATGTTTCCATATTTTCTGTTTGCCTTCAACAACTGTGCAAGGGCGTGGCAGAGTCCTGCCTGTCACACTCAAATGCACTGCTGCTGGCGATGGCTGCTGCTGCTACTGCTGGAAGTGTCAAGTGGGCCTCTGGAGTTTACATTTTCGATTTCTTCTGCTCATTTCACAGACTCTCTGTGGACGCTTCCTATCGCCGCTGCTATGGCCATCATCATTTTTTATTAACAATCATAATTCATATTTATTAATGTGCTCAATTTGTTTTTAATGATATTATGTGCAGCTCGCCTTCCTTCCCATGTGTATCTGTCTCTCTCGCTCTCTTTCTCCCTCTCTCTCAGTCTCTGTGTATGAATGTTTGTCTTCTCTCTGTGGATGTGAAGTGAACAACGTGTGTTCTGATTTACGGTTGAAATGTCGTAAATATTTTGCCCCAGCCTGTCAAGCAGCAACAAGCAAATAGACGACGCCCCACTCTCTCTCTCTCTCACTTTCTCTCTCTCCCTCACACACTCCCACCTGGCACAGGTAAAGTTTGAAGTAGCGTGTGTTTACACATATGATAATGGAGCTCGTTGCTCTGGATCATGATGTGTTAAGTGTTGTGAAACGCACGACATAATTCTGTTTATACTGCAAGTTAAGTTAAGTAGCTATAAATCTATGTGGCATGTGCCAAGTTTTCAAATTTATTGAGATTAAATTAAAAAAAAAAAAAATTAAATTAAAAAAATATATATGTATATAAATTTGTAAGAACCAAAAATTGTTTGTTTTAGTACTTTTATATATATTTAAATTTTTAAAGGCCTTAATTATAAGCTAGATTTATAAAAAAAAAAATATATATATATATTTAAATTTATTTTATTATTTATCATTTCAAAATCAATTTAATATTTTTTTTTTTTTTTAAGTTATTGTTAACAATTTATATAATATTTTACTATAAGACTGGAAATAAGAAATAAATATAAAAAAAAACTTTATCTAAATGTTTTTTGCTTAAATATAATTTTTTAGTTCATATTCTCGATCAAACACATTCTGTTTTTCTTAAACTACGAGATTCTCAGATGTAAATATTGGCCTTAGCAACAAATTCCAAAGTAAATTTTTTAGTACTATCTTAAAAAATCAGTTTTTTTTTTTAATAACATTTTTAATTTCTCCTCTTACTCTCGAGCTGCTGACGCTATAAACATTTTTTACTCTAAAAATTATTTAATTTTCTTAAGCCAAAGCCTAAAAAGTTTTTTATTCATATCACGCGAGCTATAAAAAGAGCATTTTAATTCCCCCCAGGAACGACTTAAATTTTCTCAGTGAATTTGAAGTTTTTCTTTTCATTCTTTACATAGAACTTTTTAGACTCTCCTTAGCAAAAAAAAAAAACCCCTCAATTTCCAATCATTACGATTGAAAATCACCAAAAGAAAACTAAGAAAACCTCTGATAAAGTAAAGAAAAAATCGCTCAATTACGAAAAAGTTGAAAGCAATTGAGAGAAGAAAAAAAGTGAAACGAATCCCAAAGAACCACACAAACCCAAACAAAACAACTACAAGAATAACAATGGGCAACCAGAAGAAGCGAAAAGAAAAGGAAAAGGAAAAACGCACACAATGCGGCTGGGCCAGAGAAAATGGACATGAAAGCTGTTGGCAAATGACTTGGCCAAAAAGCAAATACAGTAACTGCAAAAAAAAAAAAAAAAAAAAAACAACTTGGCAGTCAAACACGCAAAACGACGAAATGATTAAGAGAGGACCAATTCCACTAAGCCGCAATAACAAAACACAGAACAAAACAAGAAACAATTTGCTCTGTCTAAGGATAATGCGCAGCTAAGTCGGCCCGAACAAAGGTGCTGCAAATTCTTATAGAGCACACGCTACTGTAACTGAAAGAGAATCTACATTTTAATTAAGTAGCATTTGAAATGTTAACTAAATCTGCCATTTCACTTTACACTAAAATCTTTCGTTTTCTTTTATGCTAAATGTGCTTGTTGCCCTAGTTTCGAAATCGATTGGCGATTTAAGTTCTCATCCATTTTAATTGGGTTTGCTGCTGTTCAGGCTTTACGAATAAAACTATCTAATCCTTTTGAATTGCTGAAAGTAGTGCAGGGCAAAAATATAAAAATAAACAAAGAATGAATGTTAGAGAGAGAAAAAAAAACTATTTTTATATTTTACATATATATTTTTTTATTTAAAATTATTTTTTCCTCTATAGAGCAAAATAATTGTATGTATGTTTATAGAATTTTCATTGCATAGTGCAAGACAACTTTCTAGAGAATATGATTCAATTCTCAAGCTGAAAAATAATTCTTTCTTTTTTTGTAATTTATGATTGTTTTTATAGCAATCATAATTTTAAATTAAATATTCTCATTGTATTTTAACACAATTATATCATCGTATGTAAAAAAATACATGTTTTTAATATTATATATATTTTTATAATATATATAATTAAACAAAAATTTTATTTTATTGAAGCTTACTCACTTAAAGCTAACAATTGTTACTAGAAAAAAAAAAATAATATTTTGCAACTTCAACCAAATGTTAGTTTGTGTCATATTAAACTAATAATTGTTTTAAATTTTAGACACTTTTTGAAATTCATTATTTTATTCCAGTTTGATTAAATTTTTTTGGTATACTCTGAAAACATATATTTTTAATTTTCTGAGCTTATTAAGCTCACAATAATACAACAAATATCTTATTCTTATTTTGAAATATCTCTGAGATCGTGCGCCCTTTAAGCCAAATGATTTCATGATTTAAAATAAAATAAATATAATGAATTTTATAATTGAAATGAATAAATTGTGTTTTATAAGTTCTAAAATTTTAAAATTATATATATCATTATATACTTATTTATATCATCAATATATTTTGTAATATTAAAAAAATATATTTTTTTTTAGTAAGCTAATTTGGGCTTTTAAGTTAACAATAATTACAAGAAAACCATTATTTTTACAAATAACATTTCTTGTGGCGCATTAGTTACGCAAAAGTAGAGTAATTTTTGTTTTTGTCGCAAAATGCGATTTACTTCGAATGGCGAAAACAAAGCGCCGTGTGCCCATTTCCAAGGCTCTGCTGGCTGTGCAAATTTTGGTCAAGGACTTTTCGCCTGCTGCATGCTAATCCTTTTAAGCAGCTTTTCACTGCACCTACAATGCGCACTCTAGAAGTTGGGTCGGCTCTGCATATACGATGTATTTGTCGCCTGTCGACTGGCGTCTCTCATGGGCATAAATTAAAACAAGAACAGCAATAACAACTGGCATAGGAAATGCTCCAGCGTTGCATAGCTGAAAACTTTATGACATTGTTGTTATACCCTAAATGCAAGTAAGAGTGGATAAAATGAATGGGTATATTAATTTTAAGGGAGTGAATGTAACAATCTTTGAAGTGAGCTTTTTAAAGAAATTAACTTGAGTCTAGTCATTTTAATATATCTTTCTAAAGACATGATTGGAACTTGGTATATAGAATATGTATAACAAAAACTACAAATTTCAAGTACGTGAATTTTTAAATAAAGCCAAAAAGCTACAAGAGCTAAAATAACTAATAAAAATAATTTTGTAAATAAAAATAAATTTTTTTTTATACCCAAAGCCATTGCAATTATCAGACAGAGTATATCCTAGTCGAGCACTCCCGTTAAATGACCACTCTTACTTATTTCTTTTTTGTTTTCGTTTTCCTTCGGCGGCAACTGCAGTTTTCTTAACGTTTTTCGTCGTCCAGGAAACAAAAGCCAGCATACTCATAACTAACACATGAACATTTATTTTCATTTCCATTTCCGCATTGTGCACAGCTTTTCCAGCTTCTTTCTCTTTCTCTTTCTCATTCCCTTACACATTTCACTTTTTACCATTTTACAGTGTTGTTTAGCGCGTTTTTAATTTGCTGTCATATTGTCTACTCCGACTGTCAGAGGACAGCATAGAACAGAACTGAAACATATGGCCAGAATGAACAGCCTAGCTAGGAGCCTAACTGACGCACACCCACATATGGCCATCTGTCAAATTTTGGGGCATTGTTAAAGTTTTAATGAGTTTTTGTAAAAGTGGCCCAAACGGACACTGATCTGAATCTGGGCACACTCCACAGTTGCCTAGTTTGTGCTTCAAGTCGCTCGCAAAAATATTTAAGCATACTTTGCATTACTTAAAAGTTAATTCTGACAATTCCAAAGTTAACTTAGACTTATCTACTTAACAAATATTTATTATTATATATGTATATATTTTGCCATTTGATTTAAAAAGAAAGCTTAGGTAATAATGTGAGCGTTGTACTTTTTCTTATTATTTTATTTTTTATTTTTTTTTTTTTGCTACAAAAGAAAAGTTAGACAAAATTTTAAAAGTATATCAGATTAAGCTAAATCATTTAAGATAAGTTTATGTATTTATTAATAGCTGATTATGTATGGAGTGAGAGTTTTATTGTTTTTAAGAATAAATTTCAAAAATATATTTAAATAATTTAAAAAAAAAATTTTTTTTAATTATATAAAAAAAATTTAAAATAAATAAAAATAAAAAATAAATAAATATAAAAAAAACATAAAATATAAAAATAAATAAAAAAAAAATTTAAATAAATTTTAAAAATACATTTTATAACAAGTAAGAAAGCTGTAGTCGAGACTGCTCGACTACGAAATCCCCTGAACCCTCTTAGAAAGAATAATATTCTAAGAATTATTCGATTCGTTTCTGCACGCATAGCAAAGTACACATGCATACACACGCTGATCTACGCTTGTACGCATGCATGTGTGTATGCATTGCAGGCGTCTTGCTGACTCGCTGTCTCGCTTGCTCTGTCACGTTTGTTAAGCTGCGAAAACTTATTTGATTCATAATTCTGTTTCGTATCAAACTGTCAGGTCTATATGGCAAACCGAACTGTATGACTTTAAAATATCACCACATTTTGAGGTGATTGGGGACCGGGATCCAAAATCTGACAAAAACCGATATTGTATTAATTAGTATCTATGTATATCTATTAAAAAATAAAGATTATTATGGACTAGACGTATGGACATAAGATTAAAGGGGAGAAGGGATAAAAAGAAAGGCAAGGAATTAAAGAAGGAAAGAAGAATAGGGGAAAAAAAAAAAAAAAAAAAAAGGGAAAAAAAAAAAAAAAAAAAAAAAAAAAAAAAAAAATAAAGGGGAAAAAAGTGTGTGTGTGAGAAAATGTTTTTTTTTTTTTAAAAAAAAAAATTTAAAAAATTTTAAAATTTAATTATTTTAAAAAAGCACACCTGATTCGCTTGTACGCTCTCTTATTTTTGTATGTGTGTAGCTTGCGGCGTCTTGCTGACGCGCTGCCTAGCTTGCTCTGCCACGTGGGTTGCGTTGCGACACTTTGATTTACTCTGTTTCTAGATGGACTTGTATCCACGTTCGATTTATCTGACAATCTTCTTCCCACTTTCTGTTGTCCGGGGGTGGGAGTGAGGGGACGTCACGCCGAGTTGAGCGGAGCTCACAGAGAGATCATTCTCGATGATATCGATACTCGGAATAAGAGTTATCGATTTCGACAACCGTACCCGTGCAATATACGAACCTAACACAAAAGAATGAAGTCTCTAGCTTTTGTTTTGGTATTTGGAAGGGGGGTGGTTTTTAAAATTTTGGCATTTGTATAAAAATCATGTTATCAAAACTAAAATGTTATTATAAATTCATGAAAATAAAAATAATTTTAAATATTAACTCACAGATATCTGTTGAGCGTTTCTCAATGTCTGGAAATAAGTACAATATTTCATTCAAGTTTGGAAAAAGAGGCAGAGGTAACGATTACAATGGTTCTTCAATGATCAATTGCGAAAACCAATTGCATAGATTATTTTCTCACTCACTGATCTTCATTGAGTGAGCGACAATCGTATCGTGATAACAGAGCATCACACGAAAACCTAAACGAAGTGTCTAAGTTTTTCGGTTGACCTCACGAACACAGCTTAAATAATAGAGCGATGCGAGCTATGTCAAAAATAAATAAATGAAATCGAATAGCGTCACTAGGCTGCTAATTATTACGTCCAAAGAGTTGCACAAATTAAAACTTTCAAAATTAGTAACTTTTTCAAATCGAGTAAAGATTATAAATATTTTATTTACGTCACATGTCTTAAAAAGAATTATTATTTCATTTTCAAAAGATCTTAATTATTACAAAAATAAAATAATTTTTGTGAACAACCTAAAAAAGTTTTTAATAACTAATAATTTTTAATTATCTAACACCTAAAAATAATGTAAATCTACTTGATAATAAAATAAAATTAATTATTACATAAAATAAAATATTTCTGAACTATATTTGCTTTTAAGAGTATAAAATAAAAATAACAAAAATTAAATACATTAGAATAAAATTGAATACATATTTTTATGTAATTAAATACATTTTAATTATATAAACAATTCAATAAAATCGAATAAAATATTAAAATGTATTATTTTGATAAATTTTCATTGACTTAATATTTGTAATTTTTTAATTTATGATGAATTGCAAAGTAAAATAAATTTCACATTTTATGAGAAAAAATTTGTAGTCACTTGAAAAAAAAAAACACAAATAAATCCAACTATCAACTAAACTTATTGAACTATAAACCTTTTACTAAATACCAGAAAACCCTAAACTAAACTAAATGCCAGAGCAGCAGTTCATTTCATTTATATCAATTTAATTTGTAGCAAATAAACAAGTAGATAACTAACAAATGAATAACATAATAATGAGCATAAATATTTGATAGACCACAGCTTAAGATATTTGCACACAATCTTATGAAATGCCATATCAATTTGCAGCCGCAATTCATGTAAAAGACACAAGCAAAAACTATCGATTTTCAAAAGCCGCAAAGCCAATGGCTATCGATAAATAGAGAGAGAGAGAGGGAGAGCGAGAGGGAGAGACTTGTGTATGTGTGCGTCTGAAAGCTTTTAAGCAATCAACTAACTGAAAAACGCGCATACAGCTCAAAATTTATAATGTATTTTGCGCAAATTCATTTAAAAGGATGCTCAGCCTGAGCATCAAACTTGGCCAAGGCAATCAAGTGTGAATATGTGTATGTGTGTGTGTGTGTGTGTGTGTGTGTGTGTGTGATTGTAGTGCTGCTTGTGGCTGCTTCTTGGCCTTGCGCCTTAGCCATACACACAAGGGCCGCATTCACTCAGCCTCTGTCAAGTTTGAGTGGCTCGTCTGCTGCTGGCGCTGCTGCTGCTGCCATTCATCTCTCACCCGACACTTTGCCCTGCCTTGCAACTGCATCGATGGCGTTTTTCTTGCTTCTTTTTTTTTTTGGCATAGTGCCAAATACATTTAAGCAACTAGCACGTGCAGCAGCAGCAGCAGTCTGACAGCAGTTAACAATATATAATTAAATTTATCTAGCCAAGACTCAAAACAGTTTACATTGGACTTTCGACTGGACTTTAACCGCGCTGCAGAAGTTCACAACAGTTTAAGCAATGCAATTACAACAATTGCGATAAAAGTCTGGGAGTTGTTCTACAGTATGCCCGTTTGCATAACAATTAGCCACACTTGGTGTCCGCTCCCCAACTCTCTCGCACTCTCTTGAAACACTTTAGCCGATGATTTGTGCAAATGTTTTTGACGTCGCGGCGTCTTTGCTGTCGTTGTCGTTGGGCTTTGTCTGGCTCGACTTGTTCATTTGCATATTAATTACAACAAAGCACGCAGATGTGGAATTTTGTTGCTGTTGTTGCCTTCTGCTCGTGCCCGAGTGCCGACAAGATTAATTGTGCCCGCGAATCCTAAAAGTAGACTACAGTTTTTTTTCCTTTCTTATTGTTGCGCCTCGGTTAAGTGTTCAGCTACAGGATGCTACCTAACACACTTGGCAAACGGCAAATGGCTTTGTTGTAATCGCGCTCAGTTGGCAATCAATGACAGCTTGTGGCTAATCAATGTGCCAATAAGTGGCAGCAAATTATCACTGATTGATGGCTAGATAAATCTACACACAGCAAGGATAACAAGCGAGATGAATTGATTACCGCAACTGCGATTAGCATCTCTTGTTGTTGCCCTTACGTGCACATTTGCGCTCCATTTAGCTAAACAAATTCGAAATGCTATTTAGCTCAATTGGGGCATTGTGTAAAATATAAATAATTTTCATTTAAATTAACCAAGCGTTAAATTTCCATCTTTTTCTCCCTATTTTTTACATACAAGCAAAAACTTTTGGGGCTAAAACTGAAATTATATATTAATTTTTAAACTGTTTAAAAACTTTTTCTTTTTTTTTTTATTGTTGTGCAACATTATGCCAAATGCATGTACGAAAATAGTTTTGAGCTCGGAATATATTTTACAAATTACAATTTCGGTTAGGTTCAACGTTTAGCGTATTATATTTAAACTTTTATGAACTGCTGCAGGGGAGCTACTAAACTTTTTATAATCAGCATGGATGGAATTAAAAATCGTTTGCTCACAAATTATACAAATTGTATTAAACAAAAATTTAAAAAAAAAAAATAAACAATTATTTAGATTTTTGTAAAAAAAAAAATAGTTTAAAACTATTTATGAACTTCACTTATTTATTTCTGTGTAAACATAAAGCCAAACGCATTAATAAACAAATTAATTATATTAGGAAAAAAAAAACATAAATAAATAAATAAAAATGTATATATACCACAAGAAAAATTTGTTTTTTTAATTTATAAACATTTATATATTTTTTTTATTTATAAAAAAATTCATTTTAGAGACGAATTTTCTTATGGATTGAGTCAAAATGATTTTTTTTAACAAAAATAGTGCAGTTATGTATAAAACTAAAAACGATTTTTTTATAAACGACTATTATTTATAATTTAGTTTCGAAAATATAAATAAATAAAAAATATTAGACATATATTTGTTTAGACAGACTATTCATATAAAGTATTTATTCTGCTTAGTTTATTCTCTTTATACTCTTAGGAGTATATATGTATATGTATGTGTATAGATATGTATATAAATATCTATTTATGTGTATAAATATCTATATGCTTAATAAGATTAAATTGAAAGCAATTGTATTCATATTATTAGTTAATGCTTTAACTGTTAAACCAAATGTAAACCTATTTTTATAGGCATACACAGCTAAATATATTTTTAAATTAATTTATAAATATATTTAAATAAATTTTTTGTATGTATATATATTTTAATTGATATAGGCTTCAGCAAAAATTCAAATCCAATTTTTCAATTTTTTAATTTCTAATCCTATAAGCTAAACATATGAGCTTATAGCCCTGATCCTTCAATAATATTATTTGTATACCCTAAACGGGTTTTTTGGCTAAGCCCAGATAAAATGGCAGCTTGTGTTTGCTATTATCCATTTTTAAACTTTTAGCTGTGAAACTTTATAAAGAAAGCATAACAGAGGTTGTTACTAAAATAATATTCAGCATTGAACAGATTTCTAAAGTTATATTTATAATTTAAATCTAACATTGTGCTCTGAAGTACACATTTAATATTCAATTATTTCTTAATAACACTTAAACTCATAAAAAAAAATCAATTTCTAATTAATAATAAATGGCGTCAATTGAATTGTGTTCTCACTCACCTTATCCAAAATGTTGTGCGTTGCGCGCAGCTGGACGTTGTCTGCAAAAGATAAGAAACAAATTCAATTAGCAATTTGAATTGAAGAGTCAAACTAATTGCTCGAATGTAAAATAACAATTCGGTCAATCGAGCACGAAAATGCTGTTAAAATTAGCCCCGACTGACAACGACTAATCGCATTTGCTCAATGGACTGGAAGTCTTCAAGTGTTCCCAAATGCATTTTAAAGATTTTTAAGTGTCTCTTTTTATGCTCGAGCTTAAGAACTGATGCACGAATAGAGAAAGTTGAACTAATTAATTAACATTAATTATAATTAACTAACTTTAATTGAAGATATCTTGACAATAATTAAGTGTAATTAACATTTGAATACTTTGACTTTATATAAGCTTGTTAAACTTAGGGATAACAATTAATTCTTCTATTTTTTTATTTTATTTAATTTTTACTTTTTTACCAACTCTATTTATTTATTTTTTTTTTTTTTTTTTTTTTGAAATGTGTGAAAATTAAATTAAATATATCAAGCAATGGGAATTCGCAGTTCAATATACGCAATTTTATAGTCTGAAAAAAAGGTATGATAAATAGAATGCATTTAAAATTAGAAATTTATGAATATTTTTAAAATAGATAAGATAAATCTGATATTCAACTGCAATAACATTTGAACTGACAGACTGACAGGCGGACAGACTCATTGATAGACAAACAAACAGATAGAAAGACCGACTGCATAACTTATCTTAATAAAAATATATAAACCATATCCAATAAGAATTATTACATTAGCAGCCATTTTATTTTTTATTTTTTATTTTATTTACTTATTTATTTATTTATTTATTTATTTTTTTTTTTTTTGATTCAGCACATGAAAACTTATCTAACAAAAATTTTTTCTCAAAAATACATGAAATACATATTCAATTTTCATTAAAGTTTGTTTTTTTTTTTATTTCGCTTTAAGCTTAAAAAACAATTGTCATTAACATAAAGGCAAACTTGAAAGGGAAATAGAAACTAACGCTCTGACTATTAAGTAAGTTTTCGCCTACAGCAAAAAAACAAAATATATATATATATAGAAGCAGAATAAAAAAGCCGAGTATAAAGCCCACACATTCCGTACTGTAATGACTTTTCAACAAACTACGTGACATGGAAAACTTTATCAGCAATTTGGCCATAAACATAATTAGCAAACGGTCTGCACAGCCTCAATCTCGTGTGGGCGGAACTAACTGAGTCCGAACCGAGTCCAACTGAAGCAGAACAAGTGCAATCTGGGCAACCAGAGAATTTTCGCCACGTCGTGCCTCGGCCGCTGCTCGTCGTCGGCCCACTCGAGACAACGGAAGTCAATTTGTATGGTTCGTTGATTTTTGCCTGAATATTGCAATTTGGATTCAGTTTGAAGGATGTTATGGTTAACTAACAGGAGCAATAAGAAACACATTTGAAACTAAAATCCAAACAATGCGAACAGCTGAGCATTTAGATTAGATAAACTAAGGCATTTGCTGTCTTAAGCCTTAAAGAGGCATTTGCAAGTGAGTTTTAAATTTACATAAAGAAAATCTGAAGTGTATATATCATATTAAAAAAAAAATTAATTTGTTTTAAAAATAATTTTATGTAAATTTATAAAATATGGAATAAACGTAGAACTTGCCAAAAAAAAACACAAATTTCAGATTTAATACTACTATAATTTAACAATCAAATTTGTCGAATGAAATTCAAATAAAATCAAATCAGATCAAAGAAATTATGAAATTTAATATATGTAAAAATAAAATTCGAATCGAATTTTTGCATTTATATCAAGTTTTATTTCTTAAAAAAAAATTAGACTGAAATTTCGATGCCAATTAAATAATAAATTTATTATAAAAAAAAATAGTATTATACATAGAGTATATGTTTAATAATATTTTTCTATATATTTATTATTTAATTGACATCGAGATTTCAGTTTAATTTTATAATATCTATATACATATATGTAAAAACAATTATTTTGTAATGAATTTTTGTTTACAGAAGAATAACAATATGAAATCTAACTATAAGTAATATTAAACTTTTAGTATATTCCCTATCAAGAATTATATCTTATATAAGTTAACTCATTATATAAATTCTCACGTATTGTTTTGAATACTCCCAGCCAATTTTAACAATGTGAATGATAATGTTTTGAATTGCGTTGCAAATTGCAACATTTTAATTTTTATTTTATTTTTTTTTTTGTTTTTTCATTTTGGAAGCCCGAAAATAAATAAAAGGTATTACGAACCCGAAAAAGCAAGAAAATCAACAACATGCGAAAAATCAACATTAGTTTAAAACTCAAATAACAAATTGCAAAAAATGTTGCGATTTAAATACACAGGGCTCAGTGAATGGAACCATAAATGATACCCCAGCGATTGCTGCTCTAATGAGTAATGAAAACAGATTTATCGGCAGGCTTATTATATTATTTATTTTCTTTGTTGTTGTTGTTTTTGTTATTGTGGCTGCCGTTGGTGCTGCGCTTTTGCAGTAGCCACTGCGACAAGAACAATATGAAAATAAAATTCAATGCCCCAGAGGGGCAGAGATACAAATCACGAACAATTTGGAATTCGCTTTAAAAATTCCTGAAAATTAGTCAGCACACAGAAGACTCCGCGTGATTTCTTAATAAATTTCAGTTAAGCTTGGGTTATTGAACTAGACGTTGGAAATTCGATATTAATCAGAAAAATAAGAGAAAAAAACCACGAAAAAACAAATGCAAATTGACGTAGCCTAAACAAAAGCCTTAAATATCAGATAAGCTTGAATTTAAGAGCGCTAATCGATTATTTATAGAAAAACTAATTTGAGTTTAACATACGAAAAGAAGAAGTTAATTACGTAAGCGTGGATAAAGAAATTTAAGAACACATTTCGCATCATTAAGTTGTATGATAGAAAGATTGATGCGAAATCTAAAGACTTTGGATTTGTATACAAAAGAAAAGAGCAAATGTTATAGATAGAGATTTAGCTATTGTGGACATCAACTGGCTTTCAAATTAGCTTAGCATGTTATTCAATTGATAATGACAAAAGCTTTATAGCACGCTAAATATAAACATATAAAAATTTAAAATGCAAAGAATATATTTTAGAACTTTTTGAAGGTCAAGGTAAGAAATGTTAAAGAGTTCTTAATAAATTTGTTCAATTTAAAATTAATTTGATATAGTATGTAGGTATTTTTGATTTTTATTTTAATATTTCATTTATTTTTTATTTTTTTTTTTTGCCTATGTAAATTGTGTTCAATTTAAAATATAAATATGTTTCATAATATAAGTATATTTACAAAAATACATTTTACAATTTAAATATTTAAAAATTAAAAAATTGACTTTCAAAAAAATTTGTTAAAATGTTAATACTAAAAATTATTTTGATTAACCTTGTATTTATATTTAAACTAATATTAAAATAAAACATATAATAAAAAATAACTTAAATAATATCAAAATTATATTTTAATATTTTATAAATGAACAAGTAATATTTTAAATTATATTTAAGCTAATATTAAAAAAAAAAAAAACATATTACAAAGTAACTTAAATAATATCGTATTTATATTTTACAAAAGAAATAAAATTTAAAAATATATTTAATATAAAAAAAATGAATTACAAAATATTGTAATTAATATCGATTTAATATTTCACAAAAGAAGAAGTAGAAAAACCCTTAATAAAAACTATATATCATCCATAGTTCATAAGCCAACACATTACTTAGCTCAATCCACCCACCACATTATAGTTGCATTAAATGTACACTAAATGCTTTAAGAATCACCCTTAAATACACTTTACAAGTCGAGTTCTAGTTAAACTAACGCCACATGCTTCCCACTTCAATTCAATCAACCGTAAACAGAAACAGACCTCCTTCAGCTCGTCACATCTCTGCCCCGGGGCGCTTGTCAAGCGAACAACACATGGATAGATGTGCACCTGGGCCACGCCCACTCACCAAGGTGTCAGCACATCACACGCCCTGTTTGAGGGCCACCTGCACCGGCCCCACCCATCAAATGGTTGCGTGCCTAATTGCTAGGCGAACGCAAAGGAAATATATATTTTATCTTTTTTGCCTAGCAGCCTGCTTGGCAGGCCAGGTCGACTGGCTTGCGGTTGCTATGACACTTGCTTTTACCAGGAATTCCCTGTCACTACTCAGCATAAACATAAGCCAAAGGCATCCTGAAAAGTCCTTGATAACAAATTATACAATTTTGAAAGCCAATTAGCAGTAAGTTCTTTCATTCGCCTCTAGCTGTATCAAGATGGAATTTAAATTCTTGAATATGAAATGATATGGTAAACAAGTAAATAATTTACATTCACTACTTGAATATGAAAATATATATATATGCCATAAAATATCGTTTATAGGCAGTTCCTTAAGAAACTTAAATTACTTTTAATATTAAAGATCATTAAAATGCATAAATAATAATAATAATAAATAAACAAATAAAATAAATAAATAAAATAAAAGATTTGTGCATTATTTTAATTGAACACAAATTTTAAATACTTGTATTAATATTGAAAAAAAATATATTAAATATTGGTTTTTCTAATTCTGATTCGGTAAATATGAAGTCAATAATAGATATGAATTTGAATAATAAATTAAAATTGAACGACAAAGAATTGTTTAATATTATAAGAAAAATTTTAAATCAAATTGAATAAAATAAAAAAATTTGTATTAAACAAAAATTGTAATTTAAAATAAATATATAATATTTATTTATATATATAATATTTATCATTTTAATATATCAATATTTACACAATGTTTTAAAAATTTTTTAATGGTCACATTTTTTATATTTATATATATATATATATATATATATATATATATATATATGCAAATTTTTGTCTAATATTTAAAATTATTTTATTTATTTTTTTACTTATTACATTTTCACAATTCAAGAAAACTATAAATTTATAAAAAAAAAGTGTTTTTTTTTTCTAATTTGATTCTAATTTGAACGCAGTAAACATGAAAATAATATATAACCAATATTTACACATTTACATAGATCGGTCAGACGTCTGTTTTAGTTTACAAAGAATTTTCAAAGGCCCCATTTATTTACTTTTATATATTATAATTGTATTTCTGTAATTATCTTATAGGTACAGACCCAACAATATCTTATCTATGGATAATAAATGATAAATGTTAATTTCAGAGGCCTGAAAGATTTTCCCAAATGTAATTGACTAATCTTAAACTAACATCTATGTCAACGTAATTCGTAACGTTGCTCAATATAAAGACAACTACATATTTAATACATTTTAGTAATTCGCATTCAATAACTTACTGACAAATCATAAGAAAGTAATTTAAAAAAAATTAAATAAATAAATATGAAAAAACAAAATTATAATATAAAATAAGTAATACTGTTTGTCAACGTTTTAATGACTATTAAAGTCTAAGAACAGCTAAAATCCAATTCAATCTCTTATCAGAAACGTTAATTTGAGAAAGTCAAAAATTGTTGTTTTGTTTTTTTTTTTTTTAACTTGAACTGTTTGTTGTTTGATGATAAAGTTTTATTAACAGACATTCATCAATCTTTGAATTTTATGATATTTGATATCTTTGTCATAATATCATACCCCACCCAACAAATAAAGACAAATGCGTTGATAAGAATAAGTCAAATTTTACTAAAATTATTCGCAAATATATAAAAGTTTATGATAGCAATATCAATGACTAATAATAGTAATTAAATATATGTATGTATATAATATATATATATATATATATATTTTTTAATATTTTTTTTTATTTTAACTGAAATTCACAAAATATTTGAATTTGAAGTCTTATCACTAGACAGCGAAATATGTTAAAATACCTCAACTTTTATTTGTTCTGAGTTCTGCATAATACATACATATATACATATATATATAGATAGATATATTTACTCTGCCGTTATTTGATATTTTAGGGGCATATTGTCTATAGCAACGCTTTTCATATAAATAAATAAATAAATCATCGCACTTTCTGCGCATTGAGACGTAAGCACAAAATCATGGGATTGTCATAAAAACGCAGCTAACTGTGAAAATTTGCTTTGCAGCCAAAAAGCGAAAGAGAAAAGAAAAAACGTAAAGGAAAATGAAAAGAAAAACTGAAATTCTATTGATGACCAAGCAAGCAGGACAAGTAAGCCAGCTAACAGTCATTTTTCCCCAAAAACGAACCCGAGTTCAACTTTTACAAATGGCCAACTTTGAGTCGGGCAAATGGAAGCAGAGACTGAGAGAGAGAGAGAGAAAGGGAAGAAGGAAAAACCAAAAAACAAAATGCACAAAATGCTTATTTGTGGTTAACCACAAAAGTGTAAAATAACACCAAGCAAGGGAAGCAAGCATATTGTCATAAGGGTACCCAGCTCTCCAACACTTACCCCCTCCCCCTCCCCTACTGTGAGTGCGATAGCGACTAAAGCCGGCTGACAGCTGATTTGAGAGCTCTGTGGAAATGGACTTGGCTTACATTTAAGGTCGAGTTTGTGATTAATTCAAGTGTGAATTGTATTGTGTGTACACTTCTTTTAAATATGGACTGCAAATAATTTGTGCCAAGGTCAGTTACCTTGAATGGGTTTTAGTTGGGTATCGCCTGGCCTATGACGCGACTACGTGAGTTGGGTTGCTATCGCTTGATTGAGTTTTTCGGTAATGGCGCGCATTAATTACGACTAAAGTTCATTATCAAGGGTGCAGAGTAGTTGAAAAATTTGTTTACAGGAAATAAAAAATAAAAAATAAATTAACGCAATTAGCACAGAATATCGATTGGCTCAATTAATAATGAGTCAAAGAAGAAAAAGTAGAACTTGAGAGAAAAATTATGTATTCTAATCTTATCGCACTAGTAAATACTCTACTAACAAAATTACATAAAAAAAAATAACAAAAGTCTGCAGCGTTGATTCATGTTCCAAAAGCGGATGAATGTATTCAAAAATCAAATTTTAATGGATATCAATGAGCAAACAACATAATTTGTAAATATGTGGAGTAGATTTTTAATTTGTTATGACACACTCATAAAATACTCTAGACTTTTTCGAACATGGTTCTCATATATATATATATATATATATTTAAAGTTTCTCGACTCAACAGACGAGAATTTATTTTTTTTCGCTGCAGGCACGTTTTGAAAAAATTTTTATAATAATTTATATATAATTACAAACCATTTAAAATGTTACAACAATATATATACCAAATTACAATGATAAATAAAAAAAAAATTTGGAAAACATTGTGCCATCGAAATCCCTGTTGATTACTCCAAAAAATTCTTCATCAAAAATGCAAAAGAAATAAAAGAAAACGAAATACAAAAAAAAAAAAACATAAATTGAAATTAATGTGACATTTGAAATTTACAGACAGCTTGATAAAAAATAAAGAAAAAAAATGTTGACCCGCTGAACACTGACAGACATCGCACGTGCCCTCTTTCAATATTTAGCTGTTTTTTTTTTTTTTGTTGCCATGACGCTTGCTGGCAAACAAAGTACGTGTAAATACTGAATATATATATTTATACAAAATATATATGAACACATAGCATATGCACGCAAGCAACTTCGAATAGCTCAAACAACTTTGGCTCAATGGGTCAGGGGGAATGTGTTACTTCGTCGTTAGAGTATTTAATTAATTATGTGGCGCTGACGTCGCGATTTAGTTGATTTTGCATTTTAAGCATTAATGCACACACTTTGTTGAACAATGACTTAAGAGATGTATTATTAGATTTTTTTTAATTTAACAATGAATATTATGATATTTGCATTTAGCTTAACACCAAATTGTATTTAAACAGCAAAACACTTCATCAGTAAATTGAATACAAGAAATAGAAAGAGCTTAATCAACAAATCACTCACAATATCTAATTAAATATTAATAAATTCAAAAAGTTGTTAGCTAAAAGTGCTGCACTAAAACCTGCTCAAATATGATGACAGGACTTTGTTGTTGAAGACATTGTTCAGGTGTTATTCTCCATATATAAACAAAAGAAAATTATATAAATTTAGTATGGTATTTTATAATTTTTAATGCACAATGATTTTAAAGTAATAAATTTCTTAGAATTTCTTCATTATTTCTATTTTTTAGAATCTCCTGTTTTATATTTTTTTTAATTCTTTCTAACTCTTCTTTAATACATTGGAAACTGATATTGAATATTGATAAATATTATTGCCTGCACAATTATTTATTAATTAGTTCTTTTTCTTCTAAAAATACTTTTCATAAGCTACGTCAGCATTTGTATGTTACTTAAAGAGCTGCAATCAAATTTAGTATGAGTCTGGTGCCAACTTCAAATATACAAAATATTTTTATGTTAATACTAAAATACTAAGCAGTAAATTATAAAATACTGACACTACTATAATGTTAAAAATATTTATTCTATGAAATATGCATAACATATTTTATACCCATAATGAGATATATGTATAAATATAACAAATTAACTGTAGTACAAAATTTGTCTGGAAATAATTTTCAAGAT
Source organism: Drosophila stalkeri (assembly GCA_035047405.1). NCBI lineage: Eukaryota > Metazoa > Arthropoda > Insecta > Diptera > Drosophilidae > Drosophila > Drosophila stalkeri. Next base: position 26,731,982 of record JAWNPR010000039.1, read on the forward strand.
ATGCTCTTAATAATTTGATAATTAATAATAATAATAATAATAATAATAATAATAATAAAAAAAATAATAATAATAATAATAATAATAATAATAATAATAATAATAATAATAATAATAATAATAATAATAATAATAATAATAATAATAATAATAATAATAATAATAATAATAATAATAATAATATTATTTTTTTTTCTTCTTCTTTTTTTAAGATGTTTTATAATTAAGTAATGTAAAATATATTATTAAACTAAATATATTTTTTTAATCAATTTAGTCTTTTAATTATTTTAATTGTTAAACTTAAAGTTCTTAGAAACGCATTTAAAAATGTCTGTTAAGAACGATACCAATTATTACATTTAAAATTTGCTGAAGCTCTTTGAGTATTTACTTTATTTTTGTTTTTAATTAAATTTGAGTTAAGAAAGCGTACAAAATAAATGAATAAATATATATAGTATAATACAAAAAATATTTATAATTACTTTTATTGAATATCATCCAAAAAACATTCTATAAGCTCTAAATATTTGTGAAAACAATATATAAAAATGATCATTTATATTTAATACCATCTGCTTTTCATATATAGTTAAGCTATAGTTACAAAATTGATAAAAAAAAATAAAAAACAAAAAACAAATTTCAAGTATATTCAAAAATTTCCATATTTATTTTCAGCTAAACGCATTGTTATTGCTATTGTTATCAGCATCTTCAGCTATTTCTAGACGCAAAGTCTTCTCACTTCCGTTCAGACTATTCTTTTATTTTATTATTTTTGTATTTTTATCGTCCGACAAGTGTAAATATGTATGTCAGGCTTATCATACGCTTATTAAACAGTTACTGCAGTGCGCCTTATCGAATAATTTGGGCGTCAGCTAAAACTGCGACAGCTTATCGGCTCGACTCTATCTCTGGGAGAAAAGCCTCCTTCTAGCATCTGAATGAGGTAATGTTTGCCAAGCAAACATGTCAAAGGCACTTGATAAAAAAATAATGTTAATGTTACACAAGCGAATGTGGGTAAAAACCATTGCAGATAAACAAGCTTACTTTTAGCTAAGTGAATATAAAAGAGCAATGAACTAGTAAATACTCATGCAGACATTGAGTAGTGTGGTAGTAGTGTTAGCAACAAAAAACACCTGCTAAAGCATTTATAATATTGTTATTATTTGGAATTGCCTTGGCTAATCAATATGTTCTATGCCAAAAGCCGAAGAAATTTAAATTAATTTTCAGTATATATGAATACTTGGGTGTATGAATGTACGAATGTATGAATGTATGAGTGTATGAATGTATGAGTGTATGAATTTATGCATGTATGAATGTATGAATGTATGAATGTATGAATGAATGTATGAATGTATGAATGTATGAAGGTATGAATGTATCAATGTATGAATGTATGAATGTATATGAATAAATGAATAAATGTATGAATGTATGAATGTATCAATGTATGAATATATGAATGTGTGAATGTATGAATATATTAATGTATGAATGTATGAATGTATGAATGTATGAATGTATGAATGTATGAATGTATGAATGTATGAATGTATGAATGTATGAATGTATGAATGTATGAATGTATGAATGTATGAATACATGAATTTATGAATGTATGAGTGTATGAATTTACGCATGTATGAATGTATGAATGAATGTATGAATGTATGAATATATGAATGTATGAATATATGAATGTATGAATATATATAAATAGATGAATAGATTAATATATGAATATATGAATATATGAATGCATCAATTTTTTACTGATATGTGTGAGTAGTAATGATGATATATTTATATTATATTATTATATATATATTAATCAGTTAACTCTATAATTTACAAACTGCCCTTCTACTTAATTCTCATACATTTCAGTCAGAGTCTTTCCGATTTTAAGCATATTTTATTTTATTATAATAAAAGTGTGAAGCTAGAAAATCCATTTTAACTCATATCTCAAAACATCAATTTTGGCTAATTAATTACTATAATAATTCTTATGCATTTAATACGAGTAAATTATTTGAGATTATAATATAATCAACGTTTAATCCATATATTTTCTGTCTTAGCGGTATTTCCAGCATTTCAAATATGTATTATCTTCATGTAGTTATTCCTAAATGCTTAATCTCAACAATGTACTAGACACAACATAAAGATCAACAAAGCGTTAGAACTTAACTCACAAACTTGAAAATATGTTTTATTGTTTTAATGGACTTCTAAATCAGTTTGAATGTCTTTTAAAAAAATTGCCGTAAAACTAAACGTAAGAAAATACTTTACAAATATAATTTACTGTCAACACGCTATAAAAACAAACACTTCTAATTTATTTTAATGCTTATATAGCGACACCTAGTCTCCCTCTCTCTATCTCTCTCTCTCAATCTCTGCCCCTGCAGTGGTTTTTTCAGTCGGCTGAACAAAACGCTCGTCAGTTGCTATTTTTAACAGATTCGAGCATAAATTATATATTTTTCGGCCATTTAACAAATATGCTTTTTGACAATTTAAATGGCAGACGGACACGTTTTATGTTGTGTTTACGAGTTATTAATTAGCTTATTAAATCGAAATCAATTTGCTTAATTTGTGAAAATGTGCGCGCGGAAAAACGTTTTTCATATCAAATGGAAATTAAATGATTGAGCAATTAGTAAACATATCTATCTAGGGAAGCTAACGAATTTGTGAGGAAACCTATTAAAGAATTAATTAATGTAATTTATAAATTTTGACAGATGAAATTATAAGAGGAAAAATTATTAATGAACAAATTAATGACTTGGAATGACTTTGGTTTTATATAAAGTTTTTGTTGATAAATATTTATATATAATTATTGTTAAGAAAAAATAAACAAACAGGTAAATATATATACCTGTGCAAAAAATAATAAATATATTTCATAATTTATAAATAAAAAAAAAACATAAATAAATAAAATACCTAAATATAGCATATAGTTTTTGAATTTCAATATTTATATTATTTTTAATATTCTAAACAAATTAATCAAACGGAAAAATAACTTAGATATACTAAGATATATTTAAATAAATTCATAATAAAATTAAGTCAAAAAGAGGCATAAATAAACTTACGAATTTAATTCCATAAAAGACAAATCCAATATGTTGAATTTTATTTATCGCAAAAACTTTTATCTGAATTAATATTTTAACAATTTCATATATGGAAGAACAACACGAAATCAAACAGTTTGCACTATTTATCAAATATTTGTAGCAATATCAATCAAAAATTGATATATATTCTTATAACAAATTTATTAATTTTATATTGCAAAATCGATTTATAAACTGGAAAATGGAATATGTTGCAATTAGTCAAAAGACTTGAGTGGATCACAAGAGTGAAATGAATTTCCAAATGACAAAAAAAGACCTATTATGCCCGGAATTCCCATTGTCAATGGATTCAGGTTATAATTATGCTGGCATCGATTTGAAATGATATTTAATCAAAAAAAAAAAAAACGCAAGCGCAAAAACCAGTTCAATATATATATACATGTATATATACACACATATATATATATATATATATATATATATATATATATATATATATATATATATATATATATATATATATATATATATATATATATATATATATATATATATATATATATATATATATATATATATATATATATATATATATATATATATATATATATATAGATTTAACACTAAAAAAGTCGGTCAGGGTAGCTCGAGGTTTCGTATATTTTGTCTATAAATTCATTTTCGGCCCATAAAGATAATGCAGTAAACTAACGGTAACATCTAAAAGTACGGCTGAAGGCGTTCAAGATAATGCATGTAAATGAAAATATATTTGTTACATATTTTTGAATTTCTCAAAAACGTTCAAGATCCTAAACTGTTCAATAATACTATATTTATATTCTTTTGAATCAAAATTTAAAAAAATGAAAATAAATTAGTAACTAATTAATGTTAAATAAAAAATTCAGATCAATTTAAAAAAATTCGACTGTTCATGATCCTAAAATGTTGAATAATACTATCTCTGCTATCTAAATGCATTTAAATTAATATATAGATATAGGAAAAATTATCTTTTCTTTCTTTCTACTAACAATTAAGCTAAAATGTACAAATAATAAAATATATAGATTTGTTATATAATTTCTCTATATTTTAAAATAATTCTTAGTCAATTTTTATTAAATTTTTAACTAAAAATGAGAATTGGTACGAATTGTGAAATTTTATATTAACATTACTACACGATATTTAACTACTATATATTCATATAGCATATAGCATATTTTACAGGGTATTATGGTATAAGACTTTTGGTATTTTGGTATAAGAATTATCTAACAATTATTTAACTATTAATTTTTGTTTTTTTAATTTAACTTGTATACTGTTTTATTTACTCTGTTAAATCACGTTCCTTATGATCGCTTGGCCATTTTCGCCTATAAGGTATTTTTAAATTACATTAAAATTATATACTGGAAAAAAAAACATATTTAAAAAAAATTTTTTTGGACCCCTTCTTAAAATTTTTGATTATTGACTATTATCTACACAAATATTTTATTTTAATTATTAATTATTCTTTATTTTTAAAAATCTAAAATATTCTGTTTACGAACAAGCCTAATATACCCTTCTTTCATTAACTCTGTGCCTATATAATTATTATTAATATAAACTATTACACTTGAAAAAACTACCCTGCCATTTCACATATACTAAAGTCCAGCATATACTTCTAACAACGTCCTGCTACAGGATATTGTATAACAGAAACTAATATAACAGCTTCAAATATGCGTGGGCTAGCAACAAACGGTAGTTTTAGTAACTGTTGTTGTTACATTCGATTTAGTTGTTATTGCAGTTGTATTCGCATCGACATGTGATAAAAAGCCGGTCAGCCACCCAAACTTGAAAGTGACAGCAAAAAGGCAAAAGCCAAACGCCAAATTAACAACAACAACAACAACAACAACGGCAAACGGAAAATTCGTAATGAGACGAATAACAAGCGGAAAGCAAACAAAATCAAAATACAAAATGTTTAAAAATACTTTACAAAATATACAAAAACTTACATCACAAACATTCACATTCACATTCACCAATAAAACGAAAAACAAAACAAAAATAACAACAGCAAATGCAATAACTGTTGTTGTTGTTGTTGTTGTTGTTATTACTGTTGCTTTTGCTTTTTGTCACTGCTATTTTTGTTGCTGTTGCTGCTGACGCTGTTACAAGATTGAAATTTGATTTCTTTTGATTTTGCTTTTGTTTGATATTTTTTGCTTCCTTCTTCTTCTTTTTTATCTTTCTCAATTTTATTTTTTTATTTATTTCGTTTTTTTTTTTTTTTTGGGTGAAAATAAAAGAAATTTGAAAACGCGCGGCCTAAATTGAGCAGACGATCGCTCTTGTTGCTGTCGTTGTTATTGTTGTTGTTGTTGTTTTGGCTACTGCTGCTGCTGCTGCTGCTGCTGCTGCGCTGCTGCTGCGGGTCTCATGAATGAATTGCGCGATTAAAAACACAAAAGGCGTGACGCGTCGCACAACAACAACAACAACAATAATAACAACAACAACAACAACAGCCACCACCATTGGCAACTAAATAACGAAACAAGTTTTTTGGCTCTGGCTTTGGCTTTGAAAAAAAGTAGATAAGCGCAGAATAATGTAGGCGAAAGAAAAAGAAACGAACGCAGGCTTCAAAATTTAACACCAAATAACAACAACAACAAATGCCTAGCATAGGCCTACACACGCTACACACACACACACACACAGAGAGGGAGACGCATACTTGCCGCGGCACATGCACACACAATTGCACACGAAATGCAGAGAAACACATACTCACACACACACACTCACACGCACACACAGACGCATACAGCACACAGCTGATTTTTGGCCGCAGCCACAAAAAGCGCTTCTTGCTCTCTTCTCACCAATTAGAATTGGTTTATTTAGGTGACGCACACATACACACGCACGCAAACAAACTCTAATACAGTCACACACACACACACACACACACACTATTACGCTAGCAGGCCGCACGCCTCGTACATTAATATCGTGTGTTACACTTGTTTTTATTGCTGTGATTGCGATTCGCCTTTCTGCATTTGACTCTGTGCATTTAGCATTTTGCATTTAATTATTACATTTTGTACACACCTTGCACTCACACTGCTTAACACGCTTTGTTGATATTTTTGTATTGAATTTTTTGTTTTGTTTTGTTGTTGACGATTTAAGTGTTATTTTGCGAAAATCTCATTGTTAGGTTCCAAATTCTTGTTTGGTGTTCTGATTGGCACGCGCGTAGCCACCCGCACGGTTGGAAATTTCTTTACAGACTGGTTAACATCGGGCTGTTAACAGGCTCATATTGCATTAACAGCTGTTGATACATTTGGTATTTTATGGTTTTGGTATTTTTTGGCGCTACTGTTAAATTGTTTACAAACGAGAGTCTTAACAGCTCGGCGGGCTGTTAAATAGTTGTTGAACTATTGTTTTTGAAATTATTTTTCAACTTAAACTGGTTCTTTTAAAATGTGTATTGAAAGCATGCGTGGCACATAGATATAGGAATCTGATTATATCATCTGCTCTGCGCTCATGTAACTTATTAATGTTAATTGCCTGTTTTCCAATTGGAATTTGTACTGCTGTTAACAGCTGTGCTGCCAGACTTCCGAACTTTTTTCTCAGTGCGCGCAAATTTAAAATGCTAAATTTGTGACTTTTTATAGATATTTTATTGTTTTTAACTCTATTTTCTTTAACTATAAATTTCTTCAAATATATTTCACGGTAGTCTGCCCACTTGTTGCTGAGAAACTCGTTTTTTATTCCGCATACAACATAAAAAATGATAAACAAAGAAAACGTTTACATAGCCTGCAATTACTGCATCAATTAAATTGGCTTTAAATTCCTGAGTGTCTAAATTGAGCATAATAGCATGCAGCAGCTACTGCAGTCAGTAGCAAATATATGATTAAGCCACATCACATGGGGGGATGCCCCCACCTCATCCCAGCTTCAACAGCTCGTCCTGCAACTGCTTGGCAATCAATCAATCAATCAATCAATCAATCAATCGATCATTCAGTGATTTTTTAATTTGTAACTTAACATTTCAATCGCATGCCAAAGTAGCCAATGGCATGCAAATTTCTTGCCTGCCTGGTGACGATAATGATGACGGGTTGCCGCCTGGCCAATAAACGTTTTGTTAGCCAACTGGAGATGCTTTCGCTTTGACAGGTGCAAACAGGCATGAAAAATTGCGATTTCTTTTGCATCTTCAACAGATTTTTTTTATTTTATACATAAACAGTTTACCTTTCATTGCTAAATAATTAGATAGGGATAAACGGCAGCTGCTGCCCAAAAATTAATCCGAAAATTCAGGAAATTCAATTAAACGCTTACACACACACACCTGTGCGCTGTTAACAGAGCCAACGGTAAATCAACGAAGGTGAAACAGTCGACTCGACTCGAATATTGCATATACTCACAAATTTCAGAGCACAATTTTTTTCAGTAAAATATATAAAATTTATTTAATGAAAAAAAAAAAAAAAAATTTTAATTCATTTAGTTTTTAATAATAAAAATAATAAAATTGGAAAAAATAATTGTTTTGTTATTATGTGTATTTTAAAATTAAGATTAAAAAGTACAAACAAAATCTTTCAGGTAACATATAAATTTATAATACAAACTATAATTAATTTTAAAAAAGTAATTGGAAAAGATTTATTATTAAATATGATATAAGTATGATATATTTTTAAATATATATTAAATATGATAAAAAAAATATATTTAATAAAATAAAAAAATATTAGATAAAACCAAAAAATTATTTATAAAACAAATACCTAGTCAATTATTGTTTTAAATATGTTATACATCAATTATATACATATTTTAAAATATTTATTATAATATAATATATTATAATATTTTATATTTATCTTGATTTAAAGAGAAATTATTTAAGTAATAATTAAATAATTACAAAAAATAAATACAAAGGTAAATATACTTTTATTATTATATATTTTTACAAAATACAAATGTATAATTTTAAAAAATTTTAAATTATATATATTAAAATGCATTTAAATACATCTCTTTAATATATATTAATATTATTAAATATATACAAAATATTTTTTTTAAATAAATATAATAAATAATAATATAGTATATAATTCAATATAAAGTTAATAACAGAATATTCTAATACAAAGGTAAATACAAATTTAATTAATATGTAGTTAATAAAATTATGTAAAAATATATATACGTATGCAATATATTTACATACATATATAATTATATTAAAGAAACATAAATATATAACATCCATATAATAATGCAAAAAATAATCTAAAATTATATATAATATATATTTAAATATTAAATAATAAAAGTTTTTGGAAATTTAAATATTATTTAAATATTAAATACAATAATATATAACTTTCATATAATAAAAAAATAATCTAAAAATATATACATTCATGTTATAAATAAAATGAATTTTCAGTCATAATCTTTTCGTTACGCCTAGTTCTTCCGCTTCAAAATTTGAATCATAATTTATTTTATATTCATTTGAATTTTTTTGGCATTCAAATTTTTATATTCCATGGAATTTACTATCACGTATTCGTACGAGCGAAAATCCACTTTCCTAATAAACATGCAACAGGCATTCGGAAGCCTTCATCTGGCCAAGCTCTTGCATAACAATAAAAAAAATATATTATTTGATATAAAAATTTGATGTCTTTTGGGTTGCATGTTGCCTAATAAAATTATAAGACCCATTGCAAGGGTACAATAAAAGTAAGAAAGCTCTAGTCGAGACTGCTCGACTACGAGATCCCCTGAATCCTTCTTCGAACCAATAATATTCCAAGAATGCTTCGTATCGATTCTGCAAGCGTAAAAACTATACATTGTATTAAATTAGTTAATATATATATGCAAAAGACTTGCAAACTCTAACTCCAAAGATCAACGAGATATAATTTTATAACTGCTTCTCGATAAATGTTTTTATCGATAACTCTGGAACTATAAAAGTTATCGAATATCTGAAACAAACTCATACAGACAGACGAACATGACTATATCAACTTTTGATCAAGTTCAAGAATATATATAATGGGGTCTACCACGCCTCCTTTTGCCTGTTACATGCTTTTAAGAAAACCATCATACCCTGATTTCCCATTTTCAATGGGTTCAGGATATAAAAACGAAAGGACAAAGAATTTCACACTTACCACACGTGTGTGACGACGATGTGGAGGCGTGGCAGTAGGCAGTTAAAGGAAATTTAAAATATGACACCGCCCAGCCCTCAGCTTCCTCCCCTCGTAACAAAGCAAGACAACGTGCCAAAGCGGAAATTAAATTTTTGTCTGCTTATGGGCAAAGCTGGGCCAAAAGGAACTCTTATTGACCTTTACAAAAGATTTTCTTAAAGGGGATGGAATTTACATACAAAAAAATAAGACTTTAAGAATGTTTGGAATTTGTGTTATATTTAAATGGCACAAATCCAAAAATGAATTTAATAATTATTTTAAATGTGATTCAATTACTACACAAGAAAAATAAAACTATTATTTAATATAACTTTACTGATTAATAACAAAAAATCATTGTTATTTATCCGAAATATTATCTAAATATATAAAAAAAATTAATTTAAAATCAAATAAATAAATATACTACATTAAAAATGGATTAATTTAAAGAACGAATAATAATGAAATTATCATGATTTTGGTGTCACTCTAATACATTAGTATTATTTTTATTTGAAGGCACAATTTTAATATTAAAAAAACTTATTCAATAAAAAAAATAAGATTTAAAATTATTTTAGGAATATTAAAATATTTAAACTTATCAACCTTTGCAATAAACATTCAATTATTTTAAAAAATAAAATCAAAATGTCTTTATGTATATTATATATGACTGAAATTAAATCAAATGTTGTACAAAATTATACATGTTTTTATAATTTTTATTTTTTCAAATTTTAAATTTAAAAGAACAGCTTTAAAGAATAATAATTATTTTTCAAAGAATTTTTAGTATCAAAAATATTTATATAGTATTTTTATTTTTAATTTTTTTTTTAATTATAAACAATTTTTTTTGTAATATAAATGTTATAAAAATGAAATTTTTCTAAAAAAGGAAATTTTAGAAAAAATATTTAAAAACGATTACTTATATAAGAAAATGCATATTATTTATATTGAATTAATTTATTAAAATAATCAATCATCAATTTATATTTTTATAAACATATGATTAAAATAAGGAATTAAAAAATAAATAAAAATTAAAAAAAAAGAACTCATAAATTAGTAAATATTATTTAAATTTTTCTAAAGATAAAACATAGTAGTCGAATAGAATATAAAACATATATTGAATTCATTGAACTACTGAAAATATTTACAAGTTCAAGGCACATACAGTGAAAGCACCTATCAAAATTTCGGGTAAATCCACTCAGTGGTGCTCTTGTTATGGGTGAGCCAAAGAGTCGAGACTTGGGCTGATCTGATCGAGCGATTCGTTAACTGAATAAGAGCTGCTTTCATAATGGATACCATTGACGTAACATCGTTAAGCTCGGTCCAGCGAGAGGAGAACGCAAAGCGATTGGATGCCATTGAGAGTATCGATGAGATCTATAAGACCTATATACCAACAACAGTAGAGCTCGAGCAAAGCACCTCATCCACGACCACCTTGAAGGAAGCAAATAGTGAGAACTCTGATGAAGACAGTAAAGAGAGTGAGCAGATCAAAGAATGTGCCGAAGGTAAGAGAAATAAGGAAGATAAGTCAGTTAAAGCAGGAAAAACTGAAGAACACTCTTCAACCTCGGTGAACGTAGAGAAAACAGAAGCCAATTCCTCCACATCGGGATATGTAACAGAAACTCCACAGGGATCCGAAGTCAATAAAACGTAAATGAAAAAGAAATATTATTGAGCTTGTTAAAGTGATTGATTAATTTGTTGCATATTATTCTTATAGATCATCTTTTCGTATGGATTCTGGTGAAATAGAGAAGGGTTTCGATCAGAAATGTGATTCAAAGAGTCCAGAAGGCCAGAATGAGTACCAACGTGAGTAGATCTTTATATACAAAATCTTTTTAGAAATGGGAGGATCTGTGTGAGAGAGAGGGAAATTGAATTTGTGGTCAGACAGATCGGAGATCAGAGATCACAGATCACAGATCAGATATCAGAGATCAGAGATCAGAGATCAGAGATCAGAGATCAGAGATCAGAGATCAGAGATCAGAGATCAGAGATCAGAGATAATAGATCAGAGATCAGAGATCAGAGATCAGAGATCAGAGATCAGAGATCAGAGATCAGAGATCAGAGATCAGAGATCAGAGATCAGAGATCAGAGATCAGAGATCAGAGATCAGAGATCAGAGATCAGAGATCAGAGATCAGAGATCAGAGATCAGAGATCAGAGATCACAGATCAGAGATCAGAGATCAAAGATCAGAGATCAGAGATCAGAGATCAGAGATCAGAGATCGGAGATCGGAGATCAGAGATCAGAGATTAGAAATAAGAGAGATAAGATTTGAAATATCAGGCATTCTAAATTTATATCTAAAATTCAAGTTTTCTATTATAGATTATTCGAATATAAAAAATCAATTACGATCGATGAGCTGTGGAAAAATGAAACAAAAAATCGATGGAACTGGCGCCATGGAATGCAATGCCAAGCAAATGGAACAGCCGATGGAAACGGCATCGAAAATGGGAAATAGTATGAGAAAGGGAATGGGAATGGGCATGGCAATGGGCATGGCTAGGGGCATGGGAATGGGCATGAATATGCCTGGAAGCAATGCAGATTATTTAAGTCAGTCCAACGCATTGGGCTCCTATCATAATCCAATGCCAGAGGATGAATATTTGAGGTACATGCAGTCTCAAGCTCAGCCGTTTCCTGGCATGGATTATAATTATATGCAGCAACAGCAATGGCAACAGCAACAGCAGGAACAGCAGCAACAGCAATGGCAACAGCAATGGCAACAGCAGTGGCAACAACAACAGCAGGAACAGCAGCAGCAATTGCAGCAATGGCAACAGCAACAGCAACAGCAGGAACAGCAGGAACAGCAGCAGCAGCAGCAGAATCCTGAGCAACCTCAACAAGAGCATCAGCCATCGCGGCATGATGCCGGAGCTCACAACAAAAGATGTAAATCGGAGGCGAACTCTAATGCATCCATGGAATATTGCATTGCCTCCGATTCCAACACTAGCCAAATGGAGTGCGAAGGCAAGGATCAGACGTCGGATGCGAGTTTTGTGAGTCAGGAGTCTTGCGAAGCAACTGAGATGAAACATTGTCAGTGCAGCCAGTCAACAAGATCGGACGAGAGTTATCTATGCAAATGTCCTGGCTGCTCCTGTGTAATGCACGTCGAGGGAGGCTACAGCCGTCCCCCATGTGAAGAGCAAATGAATCCTGCTGATTATATAGACCCGATGGGCTGCCCTGCCAACAGCACCAACATGTACTCTGCCCAACCTGCTGTCGATCTGCGTACCATGTACTGTTGTCAGTCATCGCAGCCCAGTTATCAGCCACAGGCCTCCTGCCAGCCGTTGCATGCGTTCTGCCAGCCGCCGCAGGCCTCCTGCCAGCCACAGACTTACATTCAACCCCAACCCTTTTGCAAGCCGCCGCCCTCCTGTCAAGCCTATCAACCATCCTGTCCCTCCTGCCTCCAGCCCCAACCCTCCTGCCAGCCTCCTCCTTGCCCGTCCATGTTCAATCCAGGCTGCACGCAGCTGCCTCAAACCAACTCCAGCAATTGCTTGGACATTGAGGGCTTCATTAAGGATGTGCTGGCCAAGCAATTCAAATGCATTCCCAACTGTTTGACCTTTCCCTCGCCGCCCTGCCTGGGCCTCGGCATGGATCAGGGTCAGGCTCGGGGTCGGGGTTGTGGTCAAGGTCAAGGTCTGTGTGGTGGCAGCATGAATCGTCTGGAATCCTGTAATGCAACACTGCAAGACAATACCGTATACTCGACGGACTATAAGCCCGTCAATGCGCCCGGAAATTTATTCAATCATTTTCCCAAATGCGACACCTGCGGCAACAACGCCAGCTGCGATGCCTGCTCCACCTGCTGCAATTGCATGAGCTATGCGCCGCCCGTAAGGTAAGCAGCAATTGGTATTAATTACGATCAAATTAATATTAATATTAATAATAAAAATAATAATATTCATAGCTATTGTGCTCCACCGCCCTGCACGATGATGCCTGCTCCGAATCCAGGTCCTGGTTCTAGCACTCAAATTCCCCTCCTCAAAGCCCCTTGCCCTATGCCCAGCCAAATACCCTGCCCCATACCTTGCCCTATGCCCAGCCCCATGTCTTATTCCATGCCCTGCGCCATGCCCTGCTCCATGCCCAGTGCTCCTTACGAAATGCCCATCGATGATGGCTGTGATCCGCAATCACTCAATTTCGTTAATAAGACAACCAGCTGTAATCTCAGTCAGTACTCGAGTAAGTAGAGAGTGAAAAACTTCCTCTAATACTATATATCTATATCTAATGCTATATTCTCTATTCCTCATTATTGCAGCTTTCAACTGAAATCCCAAAATGCAAATTGATCGATTGATTAATATTTAAATCAAATTAGCTTAAAGAGTAAAAATCTGCTGGATGAAGTTGATTTAAATAAGAATATATTCATTTATTAAAAGTATAAAGAAAAAAAGTTAATCAAAGAGTTCTTTAAATTACTGAATCAAAAATAAATTTAGAAAATCCAACAACAGAAAATATTCGAAATTAATTTCTTTCAACGATTTTCATTTGTTTTTCAGAATATATCATTAAATGACTCTATTATTAGATCCGACCTATTTCATATGATAATTACGATAATACAGTTAAATTTAATTTCCCATATTTATTACGCGCCTAAATAAAAACTTTTGAGTCTTTAGCTTTTACGGAATCAAAATCACGCTTAAAAACAAAATAAATATATCTCATTTTACATAAATAATAAATAATAAATAAATAGAAAATTTGGAATATCCAGCTTTAACGGTATTCAAATAACATTTAAAAATAAATTAAATATATAGCATTTTATCGATAATAAATAAATGGGATGAGTTATCGTAAAAAAAGAATAATGATACGCTCGCACTCTTTATGGCATATATGCGTATATACTATGGAATATTCCTTTGCAGTTTATGAAATCTCTGAATTCAGACGGATGGACGAACGTGTTGAAAATATTATATGTAGCAAAGCGATATATATCGATAACAGCATATGATAGGTATCATAGCTAAGTTAGTCACAAATAAACCATTATTGTGAAAACACACAAACGCGATTTCTTTTTTGTTCAATTTAAATATAAATTCCGTGCATATGCAGAAAAGTTTGTATCCGACAGAACGGACATGGCTATATTAACTCAGCTGGTCGCTCTGATCAAGACTATATATACTATATATACTTTCTGTCTGTTACATATGTATAATTAAATTTTTATATTTTAAATCATTTAACAAAACTATCAATCCGTGATTTCCCATTCTTAATTTAGGTTATGAAAAACGAACTTATAATTTGAAAATATTATTCAGCGTTCATTGTTTTAATGAAAATATATGTGGAAAATATTTCTCTTCCATTTTATAACTCATATTTTGCGTTTGAATTTAAAATTATAAAAACATAAAAGTCTAACAATTTTTGAACTATAATAAAAAATAGGAATAACAATTAAAAATAATAATATTAAAAATTATAATAAATAATAATAACTATAATAAACAATAATAATAAAAAAAAATCCTAATTAAAGAAGCTAGCTTCGAGGTAAAAAGTATCCGAAGACAGAACATTAATTAAATAAATAAAAATGCATAAAACAAATTTTTTTAAGCTGTAAGAAAATTAAATATATAAAAAAGAAATTTTATATAATGTTTGTTTATTGTTATAAAATGTTATTTTTTATTGATCTATCTGCATTTAGTTTAAATCAAAAATTAAATATACTCATTTGTTTTCCAATATATTGGACAATATTCCACTTTTAATTAACCACAATTACATACTCTTTAAAGCATTTCCAACTTACTTCATATTCACTTCAATTGACTTGAGGAATTTAAGAAACAAAAAAACAAAAAACAATTTTTATATATTTAAAGTTTTTTTTTTTTTTTTGAAAAAAAGTTTATTACAAAATATTGCATTGACAATTAATTTGATTTAATTGTTGTTCCATTTGAATTTCAGTTATTACACTTATCGAACAAAAAAAAAATGAAATTAAATATTTACTATGGATGAGTAGATGAAAAACGTAGCACCGAGCGCAAAAGACAAGCACAAGAATTAAGCTAGAGCTTAAATAATTTTGATAATTACAAATAAATTAATTTTCTTTAACGCTTTTCATTTTTTTTTTTTTTTTTGAGTGCAACTTTAACTATTTAAGCAAGTCGCTTAAATAGTAAAATCTAAGCTGGTTTCAAAATTTTTATTCTTTTCGTGTTCACAAAATTATTTTCTGAGAATTCTTGTGATCGTTGCTACAAATTTCGACTTGTTGTTATTGTGGGGCGGGCGGGAGGTGTTGGAATAGGGGCGTAAGATAAGAGAACTATAAATTAATTTTGATTTGATTATCAGTTTACAATTGCATTTAACTATGGTATATTGTATATTGATATTTAGTTTAGAGCTTGCATTAAAAATTAACATTTAACTATTTGCATTTAAGTTTAGCATTTTGTGGGGGCGGGGCCAGGCAGCAGCCGAGTTTATTATATTCTCTTTACTATTTTAATGGACAATGGTTAGTTAGTTAGTTAGTTGTCTATCAAATAAACAATTTAATTTTGATTTGATTTTAATTCGGTTTTGTTTTTACTGTGATAGCGGATACTTAATCTCAACATTGCTTGAATCACAGCTTATATAGTATACACATATATATATATATAAATATATATATATAAATATATATATATATATGTATATATAGAAAAGATCGTGAACATTGAGGAATACCTCACCTGGCCTTAACTATTTTTTGTTTTTTTTTTTTAATTTAATATTTATTGTTTTTCTCATTTAAATTATTGGAATTGTTTTTATCGTTACGTTTTGTTTGCTGGTGGGGCTGGAAGTTGTTTTTTTTTTTCTTTCTCTTTTTTTTTATAGTTAACGTACACACATACACATATTTATATATATATATATATAAATATATATAGACATTATGCTGGCTATATAAAATCTAGGTTGAATTTATGCGCTGACAAAATATATATATATATGTTGAAATAACTGTATGTAATCGGTAAATGTTTTAAATCCTGTTACAGGATTTGCTTCAGCTATTAAGTAGAATTACAATAAAACAAAATATACACACACACACACATATATATAACTATATATATATACATATGCATAAGTAAACATTAATTAAAGAATACCAAATACAATTCAAATACAAATATTCATATAGCTGTGTGTCTCTCAGTTGTTGTTCTTATTGTTGTTGTTGTAATGACAAAAAAGTAAAGTATAAATTTGATTTATGTAGTTTTGTTTATGTTTTTTATGCAACAAATAGCATCACTGGAATAGTTTATGCCACGCAGCGGCAATTCAATCGAGTGTTTTTTACATTTCAGTTTGATCTGCATTTAGTTAGAGTTATATCGATACATATATATATATAAGTAGACATGTGTGTGAAATTGCACTAAAACTAAATGCTACAACATTTAAAAATGGATTCTTATCTCGTTCACATTTTAAAATATATATATATATATATTTATGTATATATATTTAGTTAGAAAATCTAGCAGCTCTCTTGTTAAACCAATTTCGGTTTTGGCATTTTTTTTTTGTTAATTATTACAAAATATTTTGTAAGACTTTTGCTTCGATTTCCGATTTAATATATATATACGCATATAAAAAACATTTACTTCAACTAAAAATTAAAATTTGATTTTTCTGTTTTTTTTTGTATTTTGTGTTTCGTTTTTTTTTATATATATTAAAGTTAAATAAATTTCTAAGTCTTTTCATTTTCCATGTGTGCTTTAGTTACTATACATAATCCATTTATATATATTTATACACATATATATATATATATAATTTTATGTATATATAGCAAAAACTTTATATAATTTTAATAAACTCTGCCAGCACAACAACAACAACAACAAATGCAACACTTGGAGCACATCATTGTAAATATATATATATATATATATATATATACATGATTTGATGTATATATATATAAAAAAAAGATTTTTCAAAATTTGGCTGCTTATAAAAACTTGTTTTCTTTTCATTTCATTTTTAAGTTCAGTTTCTTTTTTTCTCAAAATTTCGTTGTTGTTGCTCGCGTTGTTGTTCCGGTTGTTGTTGTTGTTGTTGCTTAGGCAATGAGTTCATTGTTTAGGCACATGTTTTCAGAGCTTACACATAGAGCACTTAACACTATGCATAGATATACTAATACTAATCATATAAAACTTGTTTTTTTTTTCTCTTCTTTCTTTCTTGTTCTGATTTTTCTGATTTTTCTTTTCTGTTTTTTATAAGTTGCCTTAAGCCCGGCTGCGGCATCGATAGCGTTCCATGGTCCTAAAGAGCATTTGTCAATGCTCTCCGCGCAGCAGCTCCATCAGCAAATTGAAATCTGCACCGTCGCGCGTCTTGATCGTCAGCATCTCCTTGCCCAGCTGCAGTCAGCAAGAGAGAGAGAGAGAGAGAGAGTCAGAGTTAAAATATCTCTTAGAGGCATACGCATTTTCATTCACTCACCTGACACGTGCGCTGCAGATCGGGTATGCGCAACAGCAACTCCCCAAACTTGGACGGCGTATCGGGATAATGGGCTAGCGTGTAAGCCTGCAGTGCTTGCAGCGCTTTCTCCTGGCATTCGCGCACCTTGACCGCCTCATGCAACTCCGTGGTATCTGGATATTAAATAGAGTTTAAAACTATTAAGTAAAAGTTCTTGGAGCACAATCAGAGGCGAGCACTTACCGGACTGCAGCAACACGATCACCTTCATGGCAACATATTCATAACGATCGACACGCAGGCGTCTCAAATGATCCGTCAGATTCAGCATGCGCTCAATGCAGGCCTGCAAACAAAATAAAAGTATAAGAGTATTTTATAAGAGTGAGTTTAAAGCTAGTAGAAGTTGCAATGAGTTCTATTTGAAAATAGATTAGTAATAATAATAATATACCTATGTATATGTAAGATTTTTATATTTATATATATTTAAATTAAATAAAATAAAAAAAATTAAATTAAATAAATTTTTTTAAAATTCTTTAAATTTTTTTTTGGAATTTTGTTATGTGTATATATATAAATTTATTATTGCAGCTTATTGTCTAAGACAATAAACATTAAAATTATTTATTTATTACTAATTCTAAGCTGTTCACTAATATTTAAGATAAATATCTCAAGTGTTCAGTCCAGAGTATGCAGTTATTATAAATAAGTTATATAATAGAGTGGAGAATAAATTCTCCTAACTCATCATCATTCATCATAGTAAAATTCTGAACTAAATATATATCTTGTAAACGATACAGTAATATTTACAAAAAATAATTTTTTTCTACTACTATATTTATTATTTTTTATATATATATTATTCGCAAACTTTGGAATTTTATTTTTTAAATATTTAACATACTTTTCTGTATGTATATATATTACTAAAATATTATAATTTATCTGACTAATTTTCAGAGTATATAAGCTATCTACATATGTATAAACAATAGTCTGCTTGTATATTTAAACTGCTGAATTTAAGACTCTAGATTTCAATTTCATTTCCCATATTTTTTACTATTATGTAAACAAATTATCCATAATTCTTCTCAACTTAGTCAGTAGCTAGCCTCATAACATTTCTACGAATTTCCTATGTTTAAACTCTTAAACTGCCTCAAAATTTCTACAAATCAGTAAAAAGAATATTAGAACATCTTAATCTTATAAAATAATCTTAAAAAAAGAATTATATTTTCGACTACACTAATAATACATCAAAAATAATAAAGAAAATAAAATGTCATCTAGCCTAAACTAACATAATTAAAGCCAACCACCAATCTTCTTTGCCCACCTGTAAGCCATTTGTTTTGGCCTGTGCCAGCGTTATCTTTCGCCCCTGCGACATCTTGATCTCGCCGGGCGTGTCAATGGAACGAAAACAGCAGGAGAAGAGCAACAGTTCACACCACGAATTGATGAGCAGGCAAATCTGATCGTCGATCTGAAAGGTAATTAATAATAGATTAAAGATAAAAGATTATATAAATAGCTCGATACTCACCGAGATGTTCTTGAAGAGCGGCAAACTCTTGCACCATTTGACGATCTTGTAGAGTCGATGATCCGCAACATTGCAGAGATGGGCAATCAGATCGGGATTGGCATTCTCGCCATTGGACGAGAGACCAGCACTGGCCAGCAGTGGATTGGTCATCTGTTGTGCGTTGGCTGTATTGTGCTGTCCGGCGGAACTTGAACCGCCACCAGAGCCGCTCGACCCAGAGCCGGCCGATGCAAATGAGGACAGCGGCTGATTGATGCGCGCCAATTCCGCATCGGTATATTGCCAGAGATGTTCAACATCCATGATTTCCTAGTGGGTTTAGATGGAAAAAGAAAACTATTAACAAGGGAAATTGTGTAAAGGTATCAAACGTAGAGTATGGGAAGAAATTCCTTTCTAAGAGGTTTCTCTAGCTCTAGCAAAGCAGCTCATTCATTTAGAGTGATTAAAGTGACGAACAGATATAATTAATAGCTGTTTTCTTAGGTAAATTTAAAAGGGAAATCTGAAAGTAGACAATCAGTAATATCTCTCGACTTCCTTAAGCTATCCATTTAACGATAAAGGAAAAGGGCATACATCATCTATAATAATAACCTAAACACATTCCCTAAGACGTTTCATATGAATAGTTCTACTCGATATTCATTTCTTGTTACTTGTTAAATATTAAACTGTAAAAATATTAAACAAAAGTCAGTTAACAGATTAAACGTCTTAGTGGAAAAGCTAGAAATAAATCATCTCTAATCAGGCCAAGTCTCTTGAATAACATTTGTATAAGAAGTTCAAGAGTCTTCTTGAATTACTTTAGCTGAGTAAGGTATTTTCAAGAACTTAACCCATCTTAGGTCATTTAATAGTATACATAGTATACATATATGAAAATATAGTAACAAGTAACAAAGAATATTATAAAAGCAGCATTTGAAGTTGGAGTTTGAAGAGCAGGATATTGCTCTCTCTGGGCTCTATGCCCTCTATGCCTTATGCTCATTCTCATTCGAATCCCTGTGCTCATTTTCCGCATGCTTGTTTTCCCAATGCTCATATTGCTTGTTCTGATTTTCCCTGTGCTGGTTTACGACGTGTTTACTTTCTGAATAAAGGCATTGCTAAATTGAAACTCAAAGCGATTGGACCTATATTGTGATATTTGTAAATTCCTGTATCAGAGGAAAAAAAGCCTCAAATTATTTTCGTATTCAAGCAAAATTTCTTGAACATTTTTACTGTACCATTAATTACAATAATGATTTAAAATCATTTATGAAAGGGTTCTACAAATAATCAAATATAATATACCACGTTTTTGCCAGATATCTGTGTAGCAGGATACATATTTGTAACACTTACGAAGCATGCCTCCTGCTGCACAGTTATCTTTTAATGACTGAAAACGTTTTATCCTCATTATAAACCTAGAATACCTAGAAGCAAGTCAAAAACGTATTTGAATCTAAGATGTCAGTGAATCAACGATACATGTAAGATAGTCCATCTATATTGCTCTCTTGATCTCTTAATAAAGCTATATGAGAAAAAGTCTAAGACATTGTTGTGTAGATCTAAAATTTAGCTGGATAGCAAATATTATGTAATGCAAGACTTGAAAGCAAAAAAGCAAAATCAGGAATAAAACTCCAATTGAATATAACATCAGATCTATTGGTTTCACAATCTATAAATCAACGAATTTTACTTAGTAAAAAGAAAGCCAATATATGGATCAAGAAAACTCTAAATGGATAGATGGATGGATAGTAAAAACAAATGTAAAAGTTCACAAAAATTTAATTAAAGGAATAATAATAATATATGGATTAGGAAATCTCAAGTAACATTAGATCTAAAAGTTCACTAACTATAAATCTAATTTTTTTTTGTAGATCAAAGAAGATCAATATATTTAACAGGAAAATTCCAGATGATTGTAAAATCAGATCTAAAAGTTCAGAATCTACAGTTCAATAAATTTTGCTTAGTTAAATGCAGAATAATATATGTATCTAGAGAGCTAGTTGAGTATAAAAATAGATCTAAAAGTTCATAATCTATAATTCTTTGAATTTTTTTTTGTAGTTCAAGGTATTAATATTCCTTATGGATCAGGAAAACTCTAGATGATTGTAAAAACATATTTAAAAGTTCACTATATAATTTTAATAAATTTAGTTTAGTTTAAGCAAAGTCAATATATATGAAGCAGTCCATGACGTTATCCCCCCCCCAAAGTCAAGTCATATCCAACCCAAGCGAAACCTCTTCAACTCTAATGGAATTTCATCTCTATCAATTTTCACTCACCTGCAGCAGGGCTGGAATGCTTGAAGCTCGCGACGCTGCATGCTGATGACTGAGCGAATCTGTTTGCTCCGTCTTGATGGATGCGCCGAGACTGGGACTGGCTGGCAGTGAATTGGATCCACTGCCAAAGCCATTGAGTGGTCCATGTGACTGTTGTTGTTGCTGCTGTTGTTGTTGCTGCTGCTGCTGTTGTTGTTGTTGGTGCTGGTGTTGCTGATGCTGCTGCTGTTGATGATGATGTTGCTGCTGCAATCTCTGCTGTTGCTGTTGCTGTTGCTGCTGCTGCTGCTGATTGACGACAGCGGCAGCCTGATCTGGACTGAGCAGCGGACTGAGCATCGAATTGGGCAACGTGTAGGAGCATTGATAGGTGGAGCGACCGCCACGTGTGCGATCCTCGCGTATGGCCTCCAGTTTCATGCCCTTCTGCAGGCACTTCTCGAACCGGCAGGCCGGGCACTTCTTGCGCGTGGAGATGCTCACCTGGCAGGGTCCGCCGCGCACGCACACATAGTTCTTGCGATTCTGGACGGTGCGCTTGAAGAAGCCCTTGCACGACTCGCAGGAGAAGATGCCATAGTGAAAGCCGCTGATCTTATCGCCACAAATCGGACACGGCGAATTGATGAGCTGCTGTCTGGAGATGCCCGCCGGAGAGGCTGGCAACGTGGCGGATGCATCCAGTGCGCTGCCGCTGCTGCTGCTATTGTTGCCATCCATGCTGAGATTTTGCGCCTCCTGCGCCGCAGCAGCAGCCGCTGCAGCATCTACATTCAATGGCGGATACAGCACACTGTGATGATGCAGTGCACCAGCTCCAGCTCCGCCATTGGCATGACCCGGAAACAAGGCAGAGCCGGCGGGTGGCGCATGACGCGCCTGAATCGGCGAATGGGTGGGACTGAACTCTGAGCTATAGCTGTAGCAGCTGCTGTGCGACGCATCGCTGTTGTTCCGGCTCAGCGATGGCGTATACGGTGCATGCCGTGACGTCAGCGGCGACTGCGACGGACTGCTGTGCGTGTAGACGGAATGTATGGCAGAATCGGGACTGGGATTGGCGGGCAGCAGCGGCAGATGGCCGCCGCTGCTCGACTTGCTGCGATCGCAGAGCGACGTTGTCGAATTAGATGTGGCGGCTGGTTCGTATTTCAGATTAATCGGATCACTTTGGGTGGGCGCCAGCTTCAGTTTGTAGCTCTGCTGCTGCTTGTGGCTCTGCAGCTGTTGCTGCAGTTGCTGCTGCTGCTGCTGCTGTTGTTGCAATTGCTGTTGCTGCTGCTGCTGTTGGTGCTGCTGCTGCTGCTGTCGCTGATGCATCTCGCCTGCTATGTGCTCCAATTCCGTTTTGATGGGCTGCAGCATGGCTGTTACTTGACGGTTAATAACGCCACCAGGAACCCCACTGCCCGACTCACTCTTCACCACGGTCTCCGTTTCCATGAGCTCCTCGTCGGCCGCCTCCTGGCCGTTCGTCTCGGCGTCGCTCAGCTCACCTTCCCAGGACATGGGACGTGGTCCATTCTTATCTGCCGCACGTCGGCGCACCTTTAGATTCTCAATGTTGGCCAGCTCTGCTTCCAAATCGGATTCGTCCTCCTCCTTGTTGTCGCCGCCTCCGCCTGCTCCTATTCCTCCCAGGGGTATGCGCAGGCCGTGATTGTTGTGATTATTGTGATTACTATGATTGTGATTATGATTATTATAGTTGGCTATGACCGGCACCAGATTCCCATTCGGCGTGGGCAGCTCGTCCAGCTCACACTTGATGTTCGTCACGGAGACATTGTGACGGCCGGTGGGCGTGGACATGTTAACGGGCAGCTGATAGCTGCCGCTGGCACCTGGAGAAACGCTTTGCTCCGTCTTAATGCTCGACATATTGGGCATTTTCCAAATGGCTCAATTGGTATCCCTAATCGAATACTTAATTACGGTAAACTCTTAAGCTGATTTTACTTGTGCAATTTGTAGAAATTGGAAAGATGTCGTTGATGCAGTTCCATTGTGTTGTAAATCTGCAAGAGAAAGAAATTAAAGAATAAATATGTGTGTTATAATAGGGAAAACTAAATATAGCCGTACAATAAATAATATGTTTATAAGTTGGAAGTAACTCTTAAGTAAATAATTCTTCTTAAAATTACACTAAATTGAAATTAATAAATTTATCGCTTATTATTTTCATTTTATATTTCATATTTTTTATTTTTTATTTTATACTTTTTATTTTATATTTGTATTTTATTTTTTATATTTTACAGTTTTATATTTTATATTTATATTATATATATAATTAATACTTGTTTTTTATATATTTAAAATTTTACATTTTATAGTTTATTTTTTATATTCTATATTTTTATTTTTGATCATTTTATTACTATTATTTCTTTTTTGTATAAACCATTAATATAATTAAATGAATAATTTTAATAGTTCACTCATTTAGATTTATAAATATTTAAAAATTTTTTTTTATTAGTTAAAATTTTTAAAATTTTTTGCAGCCGTTCTATTTGATTTTATATAATTTATTTAATACAATTCGCCAGTTTTATAATTATTTTAATTTATTTTTTAACAATAAAAATGTATTTAAATTTAGAGAATTTTTATGTATAATGTATACATTATTTTTAATTGGATTAATGTAGTAACATTTTATAATAACATTATAAATATACAAATTTACAAACATTCACAAATGCCTTAAAATGAATCGATGTACGTCAATTTATATATGTACAACGATTTTTTGTATACACTTGTGTCTGATCAACTTTTACAGTTACCGGTGGATCAATAAGATCTCATATTATATTATATAGCAAAAACACAGTTTTCTGCTTCCCCATTCTTACTAAGAGATAGTCTTGTTCACCATCAATACATCAGTCATTCAATCAATGAATATTCACCGGTTTTTAGATTTATGCATAAATAAAAGTTTAACTTTGCCTTTTCGATAGTTATACACAATTTTGCCATTTCAGAATGCTTAAATGGGTTAACAAAAAAAAAGCGACTCATTTAAAGTTTATAGTCTGCTAGAAAAAAAAAAAACAAAAAGCCTTTTGATGCAAAATGAAAACCTGAATGAGTCTACGATAGCAATAAAAATAATTATGTAAACCCTCTTCAAGACAAGAGTTCCATACATGAATCACATTTCGTGAGCTGTACATAAAGATTCAATATACAGAATAAAGCTTGTCTATATAGATAGCCTATCTCTTTCACTCTTTGCGCACATGTGCATGTAGTTTGCATACAAATTTCGTTACTATGCGAATTATTATTATTACTCATATAGAGAAACATCATTCAATAGAGATTTTCAACGAACACTGCCTGCTGCCCGCCCAAAGCGACGACGACCTTGGCCTCTGCATGAGTCTGAGGCAGAGGCGAGTTATGCTAATTGGAACCGCGACATGTGTACGATACACACACGCACACACACATACAAAGAGATTGAGAGAGACAGTTATTACACTGTCCAGCGTGAATCGGCGCGTTTGTTATCAGCGGCGAACACGAACAATAGCTTAAAGCAAGCAGCAAAACAATAGCGCCAGCCGTTCGAAAAATGTCAACGACCTTAAAGCGAAAGAGGCGAAAAAAAGCCGATGGAATATTATAATAAAATTTAAGGTACATTAACCCAAAACCGAACGAACGCTCGGCCGGCAGCTGAAAATGGTTTGTGGCTGAAAGGCTAGGAAGGGCGCGGCCAAAACGAGTTCAAATACTCTAAAGGGCATTGCTAATGACAATGCTGTGACTGGATGCAGTGGGGGGGGTTGGACAAATGCATTTCACTTTTTGGCATATTACAGTTAAGTGCAAATGCAATAAATTCAGTGCTGCTGATGTCGACCACAGGCTAATGGCATCTTTTGTTTAGCCGGTACAACAACCCAACGCAGCGACGAAGACGCCAACCGGCATCTGCTGAAAAGACAAATACAGAGACAGTGACAGAGAGAGAGAGAGAGCGAACGAGAAAGAGAGAGCACACACACGCAAGCCAGAGAGCGAGAGCAAACGCGAGCGCAGAATGGGCAAAGGACGACCTTCAAATAATGTTGAAATTTGTACGCAAACGACCTTGTATACAACAACAACGAGCGACGACGACGACGACGAAGCAACCACGAAGAAGACGCAGCGACGACGACGACGACGACGGTGGCGGCGGCAGTGACAGCGAAACGAAGCAGGGCAGTCAAACTGTTCATAAGCACACATACACACATATATACTAACAGACAAAAGACGCAACACATGCGCGGGCAACGAAGGCGCGGGTGTGCCGCTGTCGTTGTCGACGTCGACGTCGTAAAGAGCGGAGAGCGCAAAACCATGCGACGAAAGAAAGAACAAAAAAAAAACACTCAATAGCAGCAACAACAGCAGAGAGGGCAGCGTGTGCGAGTGTGAGCAGCACAAAAGAAAATAAACAAAAATTTTGATATCAAGAGCGACGCTCCATGAGTTGCGCGGCGACCGAGCGAGCAAGCCAGCAGCAATCAAGAATAATTCTCGTAGTTAAAGTTGTGTGGGTGCAGAGAGGTCACAACACGAACAGAGTGAGAGAGCGCGCGAGCGAATGTTAGCAGGCAAGCCGAAATGCTGACCAAGCAGAGAGCGTGCTAATGAAATATCGTGAGAGGGACAGAGAGCCAAGAGCGTGAAGTGGTCAGACGTTGTTGTAGCTTGCTTGTATGTATGTATGTGTATGTTTTTTTTTAGGGAAATATACCCATGCGTATGTATGTATGTTTGCATGTATTACTGCTTATGTGAGTGTATGTGTTTGTACTTGGGATCCGACAAATGCAGCCAAGCGATTTGATGATGGCTCGTTTCTGGTTATAAGTATAGACACACACACACACACACATATACATGCGCAAATATACACATAAACATACTTTCAGCTAGAACTGTACCTTGTTAGACGAAGTGGGAGCCATTGATTAGTGCGGAAGTGCTAAATGTAACGGTCGCTGGCCTTTTCCATAACTAAATTTGATATAACTTATGAGCTTTGATAGTCGAATATATTAACGTTTTTGCTTAACTGAATGAATCATTGTTGTATAGCTCATCATCATAGACAAACTAGTATTTATATACTCAAATTCTAATTTATTTTATTGTTGTATATTAAGTTATTTATCGAAAATCATATATTTAATTTTTGTCAATTTTTAAAAAAGAAAACATATTGAGTACTTGCGATTTATTTATTTATTTATTTATTTTTTTTATCATAAAAATGTATATATATTTTGTCAATTCTGCCCTTTGGTTTATATTGAATACAAGCAATTGATTTTTTTTCCTATATTTACTTTTATCAAATTTTTTCTTTAAATTTATTTCATCACTTTACTATACTTAAACCTAAGACATTCCTCATAATCTTGTACAAGTAATTCATTTAAAAAAATATATAAAAATATAATAATAAACACCACAAGCCCTAGGCAACTTGGTAAACGCCCCCATTTAAATTACCTTTCCATTTCAGGCTGTCAAAGTTTTAGCCATTTACTTGAGTCATAATCTAATTACGTATGTATTATGTCTATACAAGTCTCGATAGCTGGCACAACCTTTGGTTCGTATCTTTTAACCATGACATATTGCCAACTGCATGCCAAGAGATATAGAAATATTTATTTTTTTTTTACAATTTGACAAGCCCCTGAAAAAGAGCATAAAGCACAAATGGAATACCAAAGCTCTGGGTTGATGGAGGAGGGGCGACAGGGGGGGGGGGTGGTCGATTACTAAACTGAAGTTGTTGCTGTTGACCGAGAATCGTCTGTGCTAGGAATGTGCAACGGGTTGGGCAACGGCTGCCCCTGAGCTAGCTCTATGGGCGACTTGTCTGCCGTATATCGATTTTTATCAGCTCAAAAATGTTTTTGACTTTGACAGCTCACAGTAAGATGAAGACAAAAAAAAATTTTTTTAATTTCAAGACTAGAAGTTACCCTATATTTAGAGTCAAGTGGAAAGATATTGAAATTTTAATTGAACATTTTTTATATATTGAAAAAGTGAATTTCAAAGTGAACGAATAGCGAGTATATTTAAGGGATGCAGATATTCAAATAAAGAAATATGGTATACGAATTATTAATTAATAATAAAGAAATATTAATTAAAAGAATTATTAAAAACAGGCAACATAGCAAAATATGACAATTCTAATTTTTAATAATACAAATAAATAGTCTAAAATGTCCGATTAAAAAGAGAAAACTTAAAAAAATATATTGTAAGAATTATGGTAAAAGCCTGTTGAAAACGATACAAGAAAAATATGTGAACTGTACTTTTAATAGTCATATATAGTCTAAAATATCCAATTATTTATGGGTATTTTAGTCTACTTTCTTCCTCCTAAATATTATATGTTTTTTGGAAATTCGTGTAATTTTAAATGCTGCGGGTATAAGGAAAAAATCCAACCAATATTTAAGACTATAATATTTAATGTAAAGAAATACTTAATTTTATTAAAAAGTGTCCCATCTTCTATTATTATATATCAAATATATATTCATATATTCAACAATTGAAAATTTAAATTTGAGCTATTCAAATAAATCAACTTGCTAGACTTGTCAATTTCAGCTAAGCCAAATATACTCAATTAACCATTTATCGATAACGTGTTATCGATACTTGAAAATAACTCTTATCTCTATTGATTAATAGTTTCTCCCGTCCATGTATTCAACTAAACCCCAATGATGATTTCATTTATAGATTTCATAAGCACTTCACAAACGAGCGTTTTTAACCAAGATACCCCACTTGAACTACTTCATTTTTAGTGGGTTCTGGGCATGTTGAGGGCGCAAAAAACACAAATTCAACTTGCTTTACAACTCCTGCCAGACAAAGGGGTTGACCTTCACATTACAGCGTTTTGTTTTCTAAATTTTTTTTTTTTTTTTTTTTTTTTTTTTTTTTTTTTTTTTTTTTTTGCTGTTCACTGTGGCGTTGCCGCTTGGTCTCCTTTGGGTTTTCCCCCATTTTTGGTGGAGTGAAACGCGGAAATGCTGCTGCCTAACAAAATGGCGACGCGTTTGTCGTCGTCCCCATTGTCGTGCTGTCTGTATGAGTGTGTGGGTGTGTGACTGTGGGTGTGTGTGTGTGTGTGGTAAATCCATGTCAATAATATTCACGACATTGACATGCTTTGTGGGCCAAAAGCCCCGGTCGGTCGAGCCAGCCAAATGGGGGTTGAGTATCCAGCCAAGCCCTGGTTCAAGTTGTTCTCAGTGGTGCTGGTGGTGGTGGTTCGGCATTGACGATGACGTTGACGTTGACGTTGACGTCGACGTAGACGTTGACGTGGACGTTAACGTTAACATTGTTGTTGTTATTCTGTTGCTGTTGTTGTTGCTTTTAGGCATTTGGGGAGTTTGGAACTTGAAGTTTGGAGTTCGCTGTGCCCACTGAATGGGAAGTTGGTTTCAATTATGCGTAACATGAAAGCGTAAAGCGCATTTAATGGGGGAAAAATTTCCATTTGGCAGTAGGGTGCTCTAATTGGAGAAAATCGACCCTTTTTGTCTCTAACCCGCCCCCCACGGAAAAAAGCTATACAACGCAAATGCTTAGGGGTTGTTAGGAGAGGGAGAGAGAGAGAGAGAGAGAGAGAGAGAGAGAGAGAGTGAGCAGGAGCTTGGCATTTCTGCTGGTCTGGCTGATAATGTGTGACCAGGAAAACAGATAATGTTGTTATCTTGTGGGTGTTGAAAAGCTCTTGGGGATTTATTTGACAAAGTTAGACGACATACAGTACGCTGGAGTATAGAAATTAGCCCTTAGTTTTGGAACTTCGACTTTTTGACATACTTTTACAAAAACTTTTATACACAGAGCATAATGAATGAGAGAAGTCTATAAAGGTTTTTAATAATAATAAGTTCCTTTACAGGTAGCGTAAATTCAATAAATCCAGCTGTAAAATTTAGATTTTTCCGTTAGTTTCTTATTTAATCTAATATAACCTTTGCTTGATAATGTTAATTGCAAATTTAACATGCATTTTAACATTTAGATTTATTTCATTTTATTTTATTATTTCATTTTTGAAATAAATTCTGATTTTTCTGATAAGTTAGCCTTTACTTTATACATGTTCATTGTAAGTTTAACATGCACTTTGACATGAAGTTGGGCTAATTCGATTTCTCTCATTTATATTGACTTGTTTTTGATTAACTAATCTATTTTGAGACATAAATTGTATTTTTACAAGCTGCTTGCAAACTTAGCAGGCACTATAATAAGTACTTTGTCTATTTTATCTAATAAATAACTATAATTTTTGTTCATGTATTTATATATATGTATTTATTGTAAGTTTAACATGCACTTCAACATGTAGTTTGCTTAAATAGATTTCTTTCATTCATATGAATGAATGTATGTTTCTGTTTAGAAGGAAATATATTATTTTTAACATATTGATTATAAATTTAATATGCACTTTAACATGAACATTACTCAATTTATATTTTATGTATCTATATAATTTTTTTTCCATTTTCAAGTTAGCTATTTGATTTATATTTAGGTATAATTACACAAGTTCATGGTAATTTTGTCATGTACTTTAATATGTTATTATACCTGTTAAATTTCATTTAATAATATCAAGTAAAAGTTGATAAAGTTGTACTTAAAAGTTGTAAATTCATAAAAAATTAAATAATAGGATATATTTATCCCCTGCTTAAAGTCCAACAGTTTGTTGAATTCCTCACAAATTTTACCCCCTTCCGCAATCTTCTTACTATATCAAAGACCAGTCTATCTTCTAGTCAATCATTCAGTCTTAGCCACATTCGATGCAAAACAGAAATACCTTGAAAGCCCACTGACATTTCTAAACGTTTAGTTCCTGCCTAGCCTATGCCATAAGCCGTGCCAGAAGCTTACATAACGTTTCTCAAAGAGTGCAACTGCAATCGAGGCTGTCTAATATTTTAACACGCTCCATGGACAACACACACACACACTAAGAGAGACGCACACCTCTAACACCTTTCGCCAATTGCAAACAAAGGCACAAGCTTAGACATAAGCTTCAACTACGTACCATGTCGGGCCACAGAGCAAGTCAGTGTAAGCCCGACCAGACCAGGCCAGGCTAGGCCAGGCTAGGCCAACCCAGGCCAGGCCAAAACACCAACAACAATTGCAAATTGCAATTACATTTACCTGGCAACGGGCCACATTTTTCGCTTTTGATTAATCATCGGAGCATGCAGCTGTGCAGAGAGTGTGTGCTTGTGTTTGTGTTTGTGTTTGTGTTTCTGTTTCGGAACGGATCGGAGCTGGCACGTCATTAGCATAATGTGCAACAGAAGTTACCTATGGAAAATGGCAAACAAATTGCCAAAGCAACAAAATATTCACAAAAGCCAACAGGTTATATACATATACATAGTTATATATACATATGCATGTATGTATGTATGTAAGTATGTATGTGTGTATGTGTGTATATCCATGCAGCCAGAGCTAGCTGTCGCATTGAATGCTGCGTGCTGGTTGTCCATAGAATTTCCTATTGCCATTTGCAGTCTCATTGAGCTGCAGTCTGTATATATATATACATATATATTTGTTTGTGCGTGTGTGTGTGTGTGTGTGTATGTCAGTTACTTATAAATCCACAAACATCTATGCGAATCGACGCGACGTCTGCAGAACTTGATTTCCAACAGGTGCGTCGTTGTCGTCGTCTGGTCGACTTTGGATATGGATACTATTGCCAATAGGTAAACACACACACACACACACACACACTCAAATACACACACACGGGTAGAAAAAAAAACCGGTACGATTGCAAGAACTGCAATACACTTTAAGAATTTATGCAGCAAGTAGTTGACATTTAATTGAGTAATAAATATGATATTTTTTAGCAATCGCTAAAAATTCTCAAATTATGGTCGAGCTCTTATCTGTAGACTATAAAGAATTGATAAATATTAATTTGATTAAAATTTTATAATAATAAATGAGCACTATTATTACTGCATTAAAAAAAACTACAAGACCTCTCTCAAATCAAACGAACTCATTAACTCATGACTAAGACAATTTATTAAAATTTGTATATAGATATACATTTAACAAACATCTCTTTATTATTTATATAATATCACGATCTTATATTGAAGAATTTTTAGACAAAGACATATTTGTTTCAACATAAAACTAATTAAATTAAAAAAAATTTAACTAGAATTTCAGGCCGATTATACACAGGCTTAAATACTTTTAAATAATTTTTTCCACACAAATATAATGTGTAAGCAAAAATGGATTAACTGTTTACTTGGTAATCTCAATACTAAATAATCTAATTGAAAATTCGAAATTATTTCTAATAAATTTTAATTTAAAATTTAATAAAATTGGAACTTACATTAATAGTGAAAATCATTAAACAAAAAACAGCATTGAAAGCAAAATTTTCAGATTTATTAATATTTATAGATTATTATTATTATTTTATTTTGAATTATTTTGTATTAATTGAAATAAACTCAAGTAAAATTCTAATTTTTTAAAAATATATTTTTGATTAATTTTATATTAATTATATTTATATTTATATTTATATTTATATTTATTTATATTTATATTTATATTTATATTTATATTTATATTTATATTTATATTTATATTTATATTTATATTTATATTTATATTTATATTTATATTTATATTTATATTTATATTTATATTTATTTTATTTATATTTATATTTATATTTATATTTATATTTATATTTATATTTATATTTATATTTATATTTATATTTATATTTATATTTATATTTATATTTATATTTATATTTATATTTATATTTATATTTATATTTATATTTATATTTATATTTATATTTATATTTATATTTATATTTATATTTATATTTATATTTATATTTATATTTATATTTATATTTATATTTATATTTATATTTATATTTATATTTATATTTATATTTATATTTATATTTATATTTATATTTATATTTATATTTATATTTATATTTATATTTATATTTATATTTATATTTATATTTATATTTATATTTATATTTATATTTATATTTATATTTATATTTATATTTATATTTATATTTATATTTATATTTATATTTATATTTATATTTATATTTATATTTATATTTATATTTATATTTATATTTATATTTATATTTATATTTATATTTATATTTATATTTATATTTATATTTATATTTATATTTATATTTATATTTATATTTATATTTATATTTATATTTATATTTATATTTATATTTATATTTATATTTATATTTATATATTTATATTTATATTTATATTTATATTTATATTTATATTTATATTTATATTTATATTTATATTTATATTTATTAATATTTTGAGTCAAACAAAATTAATAAATGTAGCTACCATATACAATTTAAGCTTTTATTTATTTTATGTTTTAAATATTATGAATGATTTTGTAATTTTAATTGTTCCTTGTTCCTTATGATATTACTACTATATACTACATATTTATACCACATATAATATCCCCTTTAAACTATGTATACCTGTAAGAATTTCTCACAGTTCACTCCACAGGTAGCCTCAAAGAACTTGGGACGAGTTTTTGCCACAATTGCTGTGCACCCGCTGATAACTTTGTCAACATCGACGCCGCCGTCGTCGTCGTCGTCATTGTCGGACACGGTGCAAATTAAATGTGGCCAGAGATTGGGGCGCGCCAGTGGCAATAACGTTGGCTGGCTGATTTCGTGTGCCCGAAGAGCCCGCATTTTTCGGGGCGTTTGCAATGTGGCAAGCTTCAAGTTGCAATCTTGCAATGTTGCAATGTTGCTAAGTTGCGTCTGCATAACAATTACATTTTACCGTACGACAGAAACAGGAAATGTTACGCTTGCGCCGTTTGCATTTTTATGACTCGCCAAAGACTTTCGAGTATGCGGCACTCCCTAAAGCCCCTGCCCCCCCATTGCTACTCCTCCTCTTCCTTCTGCTCTTTAAACAGAACCTCAACGCATTGTCAAACCTGTGCAGA
The DNA here is from genome assembly GCA_035047405.1 of Drosophila stalkeri. Taxonomy (NCBI): domain Eukaryota; kingdom Metazoa; phylum Arthropoda; class Insecta; order Diptera; family Drosophilidae; genus Drosophila; species Drosophila stalkeri. The sequence goes on from JAWNPR010000039.1 coordinate 26,766,048, forward strand.
GTTATTTTATTTTTTTATTTTTTTTTTCGAGCAAGTATTCTCTGTCTCTGTGCTTTATGTCATTGTTATTGGCCTGGCATAGCCTTATCGTGCCGCAGCCAGTGTCCGCTCTAACCCCCTTCAACCCATTGGCTTTCGCGTTGCCACGCTTTGCTATCAATATCAACAAAAGATAAGCAGCCAAGGCACGCAGACAGACACAGACAGAGCAGTCCCCAGTCACCAGTCCCCATATCGGTATCAGCACAAATATACACGGCCAGAGCTGATTTTATACTCTACTCGAAAAGGGGAAGTGACTACGTCATGATATAGGTAAAGCTAGAAGAGAGTATAGATATTGAATAAAAAGAGTATAAGGTTTAGAAGAAAATTAAAAGTAATAAATTAAAAAACAATTTCATTTTTCTTTCTGATATTTTTACAATTTTTTTTTTTGATTTATATATTCTTGCTTTATATATTTTTTATGTAATTTGTTTTACACTTAATTTTTCATTTTGATTTTTTTTTATATATATTCTCTTATTATAATTATTTATTTTTTTTTAATTTGATTTTTTATTTTTATTATTTTTACTTTATTTCATTTAAAAAAATTTTTTAATTCGTATTATATTATTTTATTTATTTGGCAATTCGTATCATTAACTATATGAATATATATAAACATCTATTATTCATCAATTTAATCTATAGAAAAATTAGGTCAATTTAAAGAAGCATTCGCATAGCTCCAATTATATATGACACCTTTGACAATATCATATATCATCCAGAGCATCTGATATGCTCATAAGATTCGCGTTTTTCTTTTAAATATATTTTGAGTAAACTAATAAAATTCTAATCATACTATCTATCTTGGAGCAGTAATTTTGCTAGCATTTGCTTCATATATAATCAATATAATTATAATAAAATACATAAAAAATAATAATAAAATACAATCTACAGAATTATGCATTTTAGATCTCAAAAGAAAATATCCCTTCACCCTAGGACATGAAACTACCTCTTCACACCCTAAACCTTTGAACATAAACATTTCTAGATTCACTAAGAATGCTTTAAAGACCGCTGTTCTAGATATATCTGAAACTAAAATAAATGAATAGAGGCACATAATAATAAAAAAAATAAAATTAAAAATAAATAAAATTAAAAATAAATAAAATTAAATAAATAAATAAATTAAAACAATTGTTTATTCAAATTTAAAATTATAATAATATAATATAACACATACAATGAACTTCTGCTGCACTATATATAACATAATAACATTTATACTATATATCGTATCATAATAACATATATACTTTCTTATATAATACTATATCATAAAAATTAATATTTCTTAATCGATAATCGCTCGCTCATCTGGAATATTTTTCTATTGAATAACTTTCAAATCAACTTTCATCTGCGCCTAACAGATGTCTAACTACGATATCACATGACTTCTATAAAAATATTTCCACTGTAAGTGCATTTAATATTCGTCGTATTATAGTTAACAATTAGTATTTTTTTGTTGTTTCCAATTGCTGTTGCAGCTACTGTTGCCCAGCTGTTTGTTCTTATTGTTGGTGTTGTTGTTGTTGACAGTCATGGCCTCAAGGTCGTACGAATGTTCTTTTTAAATATAGTATACGTGTATATATAAGATGAAAAAAAAGTTGAAAAAAAGTAAATGAAATAAAAAGTACACATAAACACGAGAACTTATCTACAAACTGTCGAAGATAAAATGCCCTTACAGACAATTGGCAGACATGTTATTACTTAACTTCCTAACTAATTAAATTTTCTCACTGAATTATCTATTAAATTTAGTATAAGGTTGTATAAGAAAATACTTTAAGTATGGTTATTCAAAATATGTCAAACAATAGCGAGAAAATGTCTTCAGAATAATTAGATATTTTATAAAGTATAAAGAGAGTGTGTAAGAGAGAAGAAAAATAGAATGAAAGAACGAGAGAGACGGATAGATATATAGAGAGAAATAGAAAGATTTTACAAGATATATAAAAACTCCTTAATCAACATTGACTCTCTTCTTCTCCAATATTTAGTAGAATATGAAGGAACCGAGATCAAGCCCGAGCTGCCTATAAATACTCTCTTAATCTGACTCATAGGCTTTTCTTTTGATCCCATCTCATATTTGTTATATATGTATATGCATTCAAGACTGCTTATGCAGCACACTCTTCAATCTGTCCTATTCTCCACTTTAGCACTCTTTCAATAATATATATATATATTTTTTTTTACTCCCATTAATCATTTGGCTCTTTGACGTATTGTCGTGATTTCTGTTGATATTTGCGATTCTTTGTTGACTGCGCTTTGTGAAACTTGTTTCGATTTCTGTTTATTTGCGACTCAAGTCTAAAGCGTTTTAATGAAACTAATTATTTTTATTGAAAATAAACTCACAGTATAAACAGATATGATATTATTGAAATTACTAAGCATTCATACGTGTTGAGATGATACTATATCATTAGAAAATGACGAGAATATACAGCTAGAATAGATTCAGTTGCTGTTGAACTTCAGAATTATAGTATTAAACCTGAATTTACATTTAAAATTTGACGAATTTTTATATATTTCATTTATATATTTTCTATATTTTTTTGATTTTCATATTATTTGATTTAATATTAGTTAGGATTCAACATTAGCATATGGATAATAGAAATTAACTGAATGAAAAAATGGGAGGCAGCCCAAGAAAAAAGTGTTTCGAAATTAACCTAGACTATTTTAATCTATCTGAACAAAAAATAAAATAAATAAATATATAAATAAAATAAAACTAAATAAATAATTATGAATATAAAATAAAAATAAATAAATAAAAAAATAAATAAAATTATTTTAAAATTTTATACAATACAGATTATTCAAAAAAGTAAAATATTCGTCAACAAATTAACCAAACATATTTATATAAGCAAATAATCATCTAAATGATTATAATAATGATATGAAGTTAATTGATATGAATGAATGATAATAAAGGTTTTTTTGTATTATTTATATTTATTTTGAAATCAAAATTATAAAAAATAATAAATACTTAATTTATCTGGGTTTTTCTATAAATCTTCATGATGTTCATATTGATAATAAATAATGATAAATAATAAGCTCTTTTCGCCAAGACATAGAGAAAGAACTTTACTTGATTTATTTAATCTATTTATTTGTTTTCATATTTATTCCTTCTATTTATTCGCATTCATAGAAAGTTTCTTTATTTAGAGCTAATATTTCAATAAATCAAAATATTTTAATTTTAGTTATATTATTATGCCACATGAGAAATATAATTTTAAGAAACATTTATTTAAGCAACTTTAATATATAAATTACATATACATATTGCCACACATCTCGCAACTCTTTCAGCCATTGCAATTCATGCGTTAAGCATATTTGATGAGTATCAGTATTTGTTTTAATTGTTTGTTTAACTTCTGTCTCTGCTTCTCCTTCTTCGTATTTATTTTATTTATTTATTTATTTTTTTTTTGGCAACAATTGTGTGTTGTCTGCTTCAATGACACAACGTTCCAGTTTATCGATTACACAATAATGCGCAACAACCTGCCAAACAGTTTCACTAACTAACTGCCCAACTGGCTGGCTGTCTGGCCAACAGTTGCAGTTGCAGTTGGAGTTGCTGCTGCATCTATCTAACTGGTACGAGTCTCAAGAATGCCAGCACGCACAAGTTGCATTAAAATTGCACTTAAGCCAAATGCAAGCCTACTCAAAAAAAAAATGTCTGAGTTTGTTGGGGAATGATGAATAATGGATACTCTGTAATACTCATGAGATATTTAGATATTAAATATGTAATAAGAAGAATGTACACAAAAATGCCAATTTAGTTTTCAGAATAATGTTACTAGTCTGTAACAATTTTAAATATAATATTAGTTGGGCCGAAAAAAAAATATATATATTGCAAATGTCTCTGAACTATATGAAAAGTCAATAACGAAATGATGTAACTTTACTTAGTATAATCCCACAAAGTGTATATTAAATATATACATAAAATATATATTACATTAATAAAATTAATAAAAATAAAATACATCATCAAATATAACTTTCATATGAATAATATATTAAATGAAGGTATAAAATATATATTATATTAAAATCAATAAAATATATCACCAAATATATATTACATATAAAAATACATTAAATGTATCCATCAAATATGTAACATATTAATATGAATAAAATACGTATTAATATATTTGATATATTTCAAAATATATCAGTAAATGCATTTTCATATCCATATTAATAAATTAAAGTTTACACAAATTTGAATATTATCAAAAATTATAAATTTGTATGAGTGCAAGTGCAAGCAATCAATCATACCCATTTACCATTGCATACAGGGTACATTGTTAAACAAGAAACTCAGCTGCCAAACGGCCTGCAAGACCAGAACGCGATCGCCAACAACCTTGTCCCAAAACAACTTGCCAGTAATTCGTTTTTCCTTTTTATATCGCTTACGAACATGAATATATATATATATATTTATATATTTATATATACAAATATATGTGTGTATAGTTTGCACGTACGACGCTGCCAACTTGACTTGACTTGATATTAATTAAACGCACGCAAAGAGCCAGCGGCAACTGCTGCAGCAGCAGCAGCAACAACTGCCAATTGCCCACCCAACGTTGAGGAAACGAGTTCCAAGAGAACAAGAAAAAACCAAAGCTTAGAAAAGAAGTCAACGGCATGTGGATATGGTGGATGTGGCTATGGCTGAGGCTGCAGCTGTGTCTGTGGCTGTGGCTGCAGTGCGTCGATGAAGGTGGGCGGCCTGAACAGGCGCCAACTGCAGGCAGACTGTCTGCCTTTATACCACATACTGAACTTTAGCCTTTAATATAAACTAATTAAAATGTGTCTCAAACTAACTTTAAATTGAATCAAGTTTAAAAAAAATACAAAATAGTAATTAAAATACAAAATAGCAATAATAATAAAAGCGAATTGCCAAATGCAACTAGTTTATAACTTTGAATGAATAGAAAATTTATTTTAGAAAAATAAAACTAGTTTATAATTAACATGAAAATGTTTCGAACTTGGTTTCTTATAAGGTAAAGTGAAAGTATTTTATTGTATATTTTTAAAGATTTGTTAAATTTTAAATGTTATGTATATGCTTTAAATATTTTATTTATTTGTTCGCACGTTTTTTTTTTAATATTATTTTTAGTTTGAAACATCAAACTTTAAAATAGTAATCAAATTTATTATTTAAAATAATTTTTTATTATTATTATTTTTTTTAATAATTTATTTTATTTTATTTTATATTGCTTGATGAATTTTTTTATTTATTTTATTTTGTTTGATTTATTTATTTTTTATTTCAAAAATATAACTTTCATTTTATTTTGTTTTATTTATTTTTATTTTTTTTTCATAAATATAACTTTCAATTATTTGATTGATAACAAGTGTGTACATTTTTATTATATAAATTTAAATAAAAATTGAATTTTTTTGGTAATGTTGGAAAAATTAAAAAATTAAACTAAAATATTAAAAATACTACTATTTTATGTTAATTTTCGATATAGTTTTAGTATTTTTTTAATATGGTTATATTCAGTTTTTCATAGTTTAAATATAAACATTATTGCTTATAAAGATTATATTTATATTTAAAAATAATTGTGTCATTGTTTCTTTGCTTAGCTTTAGATTTTTATATTTTTATATGAAATATTTATATTCCATTATATTTATCACAAATTTCTGATATTTTGTTGTAATAAATTTGAAGAATGTTGTTTATTAATAAATTAAATTTTATAGCTCAAAAATTAATATATTATATATTTTTATTTAAAGTGATTTTATTGTACTAAACAAACTCTCGTATAATATGACATTACAACAACATTACTTTTACATATAATCAAAATTCAAATAGTTTGTAGATGGATTGTAAAATTAATAAGTTGCTAAAGACGAAAGTGATGTGGAAATTTATTGAGTAACTGTACTCAAAGAATAGTTAGTTGCTTTGTCTATTATTGTATATGTGCTGTTTATTTACTTTGTCTATTTTTACTGCCATTTTATTGCACTCATAACCACTGTGCGCTGTCGGTCGAGCTCGTTGCATGCGCTGCTGTTTTGCATGCGCCGCTGAACAGCGGGCCAGTTGCATTTGGAAGCGTATCGCTTAATGACTTTGTTCAAGAGGCCTTGCTGCGTGGCAAATGCAACACTGACTGACTGTCACTTTGACCAACAGACCACAGTCACTCAGTCAGTCAGCCAGTCAGTCAATCAGTCAACCAAGTTGCCTGCAGCTCGTCATGGGAAAGCCAATGGAGACGACGTGCTCATATGCCAAAGCCAGAACCAGAGCCAGAGCCAAAGTCATTCGCTATTTGCCATTTGCTGCCATTTGGCCCGTAGCAATATTTTGGCCCTCTTTTTTATGACAATGGCAAAAATGTTTAGATTTTTTATTTTATTAGTATGAATAATATTGCTTAGTTATTATTATGGCCAGAAGAAAAAGGAAAGTTTAAAATGGGTTTTGGAAAAAAAAATTAAAAAAGAAGAATTATAAAAAATTTTAAATATCAATTTATTATGAAAGCACTTTTTAAAGAATATTTTCATTGTATAAATTAATTCTAAAAGTAATATTTTAAAGAATTTTTTATTTCACTAAAATATTAATATTAAATATATTAAGTTAATTAATCAACATATTTATCTATTGTAATCTAACTATTATTGTCTGCAACTTATTATAAATAGATATTGTTCGCAATATTCTTAAAATATTATTTAAAGAACAATTTTTTTGTAGTTTTTTAAAATAATACTTAAAGAATATTTTTGTTATAATATATACATTAAAGCTATTGCTTTTAAAATAAATTTTGCTTATGAACGTTTTTTAAATATATTATATAATTATACTTTCATATATATTATACATATATTCATGCATGCATGAATAATTCATTATATATATATATATATATATATTTTTTTTTTTTAATTTCTATCACTTCAACTTTAAAACGTGAAATCTAATCCAAAACAGTTTCTTTAAATAATGGTACGCACATTTGCATACATATGAATGTCATTCACACACGCACACACACACACACACACACACACATACACATTCTTGCATGAGCATGTGCGAGAGTGCACGCAGACCATACATACATATTCAAAATAAACCCCACATCAATGTCATTGCTCCATTTGCCTTGGCCCTGTGCCCAACGTGTGTCTGTCCATTCACCCGTTCCTCTGTCTGTCTCTCTGTGCTCGTCCTTTGTTCCGTTTTAATAGTTTCTCCAGCCCAAAAAGTCCACTGCAGTCAGCGGCCGTCTCTGCAGCAACAGCAGCAGTGTCACCAGCTGCACGCGCGCACCTCCAAATAAAGCGCTCTCTGAACTCGCTCTCACTCGTTCTCTCTCTCTCTCTCTCTCTCTCTCTCTCTCTGTGTTCTTCTAACTCTCTATTTGTCGCGTTGTCTGCCGTTTTGTCTTTGGCGAATGCATTTCAATGTTTCGCTCGCTCAACTTTCAGCTGCCCATTTTTACGTATGCTTTGTGTGTGTGTGTGTGTGCGAGCGTGTGTGTGTGTTTTTTTTCTACATTTCTCATTTTTCTTTTCTTTTTTTTTTTGTTTCGCTTTACCACGCCATTTTTCGGGGCAAGGTCATCAACGAGACAAAGTCAATGCCCGCCAATGACCTCTTCTTCTGGCCAGTCTTCGTTGCGCTGCCGGTGCTGCTGCTTCGGCTGCTTCTGCTGCTGCCGCTATGCTGCTTCTTTCTTCGCCTTGCTTCGCCGCCTCATTTACAACTTGTTCTTGGCATTGGCTGCGGCCATCGAAGGGGCAGGCATGATGACGTGTTACTTTTATTCTTGTGTTCTTTGCTCTGCTCTCGCATTTCTTTTTTTTTTTCCTGCTTTGGCTTGTGTTTCCTCTTCGTTGCCAGCGTCGTCGTCGTTGTCGTCTGTCGCTTTGTTTGGCTTTTTATGTCTTGGCAACAAGTCGTCGCAGTCGCTGTTGCTGTCGCTGTCGCTGTCGCATCGCAGTCTGCGTCGTCGCCGTCACCGTCGCTGCTTCGACTTGTGCTGACAATGTTTGAACGTATTTGGCCTTTCTTTTGTCTGACTCTGTGTGCTGCTGCTGCTGCTGCGTTTCTGTTTTATGTTTTATGCTTAGCTCTTTGTGTCTTCTGTTTGCTGTTCGAGTTCGATGTTAGTTACCTTTGTCTTTGTATAGCATGTGTGTGTGTGCAAATGTGTCCAATGATCTTCTTCGCGCGCTGCTTTTATTGCCTTTTGTTTTGTTGTTATTGTTGCAAGTTCTACGCCCTCCCGGCGGGCATTTAGCTAACTCGCGGCACTGTCAATCTATGTATGTGTGTGTTTTTTTTTTTTATATAAATTGTTGCCTGTCAGTGTTGTCAATGTTATTGCCAATGGGCCCTCTGCTGTGTTTGACAACTCTCTTAGCCTTACAGGTTACACACACACACACACACATAGTCAAGTTTATTACTTGCCATTCTCTAGATTGACTTGTCATACAATTTAAACTTCTATTAAATCTCATAAGTCCTTACAAAAACTTGAGTATAATTGCTTTTCAATCGCTTTTTCAATTAAGCACTTGTTTCCTGGTTTTCTAAATCATTCTATTGATTTATTTATTATTATTATTATTATTATTATTATTATTATTATTATTATTATTATTATTATTATTATTATTATTATTATTATAATTATAATTATAATTATTATTATTATTATTATTATTATTATTATTATTATTATTATTATTATTATTATTTTTTTTTATTTTGTTGCCTTAATTGGTTTTAGTTTTGTTATATTGAATCTTTGTAAACTAATAATATGTATAATAAAATAAAATAATCAATTAAATAAAATAAATTGTAGCGATTGGTTCAAAGAGTTACTAAAATTATTCACTATATTGATTGCGATATACTTCATGTATCAATGATATTATCGACAATATGTAGTCAATATTTTATAAAGTTTTATTGAATTTTTTTATAATTAAAAATTTACTATATTCAATTGATATTTTATATTTTAGAAATATATCTCAATTATATTATCAATTAGATATATTAAAATAAATAAAGTTTAATATATTTAATTGATATTTTATTTATCAGACTGAAATATATCTCAAACATATAATAATTAAATACAGTAAATAATTTTAGTAATTGAAGTTGAAATTCTTCATATGTTATTTAATTCATTAAATAATTTCTATACATATATGTCTTTATGCCGTATGTCTTTAAATGAAAATAATCTGTTTATTATAAAGAATCAAAAGTTTAATTTCAATTTTGAAATTAAAAGATTAATTAATATTTTTTCATTAAACTGAATATTTGAAGTTTTTCCACTAATCCTAAATAATTGATATATGCAAAGATTTCCATTATAATGAATATATTTTATGCATTTTTAAATTAATATTATTTTTATATTACTCTCATGTCTGATAACCCTCCTCTCGACTTCATGCTAACAAGATCAACAAGTCAAAGTCCTGCCACCATCAGCCCCATCCAAACAGCTCATTAAGGCGCTTAGTTCATATGGGTATGCTCGAAGTTCAGTTTCAAGTCGTAACGTCTTAGCAACTTAAAATAACTTACATACATACATACATATGTACGTATGTGCGTATATTTAGTCATGTACTACATACAGATGTAAACATCAAAACAAACCGCTTTAAGACCCGCGCCTGTCCCATTCGTTCAGATTTCTCAATGTGCTGAGCCACCTTTTAAAGCGCTGAATAAGACATAAATCCTTGAAATTATGTTCGACCCGCTCCTTAAGTTCCGTCGCGCTCTGTCTGAATCGCTGTCTGACTGGTCTGCCCCTCTGTCTGTCCGTCCGTCTGTCTGTCTGTCTGACAATACGCGCGTTGCCACACTTTTGCACAAATCTTATATAGGTATGTATTTATTTCTTGTTGTTACCTCGCATTCGTTTTGCTGCTTCGCAAACTTGATTTGTTTTGATTAAAGCAGCCCAAAATGCGTTTGCTTTACGCCTGGCCATATATAAAGGTATAGCTACATATATATACATATATATTCACTTTTTTTTTTGTATTCTTCTTAATTTTGATTTTTTTAGCCGCCTTTTGTCGATGCGTCTGTGTTGTTGTAGTGTCCACGTTTTGAAGGACATTCGCTTAATTTAGGACCTGAGAAAACATATATATTAACAGGCGTCGCTTATTATGAATGCGGCGAAACGTTTTTTTTTTTTTTTTTAAATATTTTTTAAGTGCTTTCCTGAGGCAGTTTTAACTTGTTGAATAAATGTACTACATAATATTTACATTATTCTCAGCTCGTTTCACTCTCGATTTTGTTTAGCAAATGTTCTTACGAAATATTTACAATGCATTTTTGGGTCAAGATTTTAATTAGGTGCGATAAAAATCCAAAAAAAGAAATAATTAATTAAAATAAAATATTTATATTAAAGAAAAAAATGAAAACAAAAATAAAACATACTTAAATTTAAATGCATATTTTTAATAAAGTGTAAAAAAAATAAAACAGTTCCATTAAGTATTCAATTTGTTTTCAATCTTTGAAGATTTAATTAATTTTACTATTATTACTAGTGTTGGAAAATTGTTTAAGCAATTTCATTTCAAACATTTTTTATTAAGTCCATAAAGCAGTAAATTTTTTAAAACATATTTGAGTTAACTTAACTGGGGAATATTTATTGTTTTTACTTTTAAATTGTGAGCAAACATCAAAAACTTTTGCACAAGGCATAAGATTAGATTAAATATCTAATGTGGTAAACACAATCGCTGGCAATATTTAAGCGGATTTACTTTTGCGTACTTTATAAAGAATATATGTATATACAAAAAAATATATATATATATATATTTATATATAATATAATTTACAGTATTCAAAAAATATATCTATACAATAAAACTACGTAAAGAATATTTTTTAGATATTAAATATTTTTTAGAAACATATTTATTTCAATACAAAATATAAAAATTATAACAAAAAATATATGGGTATTCGAATATAAATATAACAAATATGTTTAGCAGAGAAATCAAATTATGAATTTTGTTTCAAGCTAAATATAATGAAATATAAATAATCTATTTATATATAAATCATATTTTTATAAATAATATATTTATATATAAATAATATTTTAATTTATATACAATTCATATATATTTTGACAAACTATTTTATTTAGTCTCTTTTGTTTTAAATATTTATTTTATTTATTATAGCTGTCTAAACGAGATTTATTGCATTGAAACTAAATGTTAATAATCGATGTTAAAGTATCGATAGCTTTAATTCAAAATTATTTTATTTTAATTCAAAAATATTTTTACTCATACTTAATTTACTTCTTTAAGTACTCTCTTCTTTATGTTTCAATATGTAGCAAATATTTATATATATTTTTTTTTATGCTTAAATTATCAAATATTTAAGTACACATATTTAATATTTACTAAATTAAAGAACATAAACAAACATATCATCATCAATTATTATTCTCGATTCTAGTATATACATATATATATATATATATATATATATATATATATATATATATATATATATATATATATATATATATATATGAAATAAACTACCCAATTCTCGTCCTGAGTCATTCGACTAAAGAAACTAATTAAATATCACTTGAAATTTCATGCTACTCGTGACTTGTGGCTTTCTATCTAGTATACTGATTCTTGAATGATAATCTTTTCTTTTCTATTTTATTTTTTTGTTGTTTTTTTTTTTCATGTCTTTCGTATTTCTTTGCAAATCTTGGCAAACGATGTTGACCTTCATTAGCCCTGTATCTATATACATATGTATAATATAGATAGGTGGAAAAATAATTGACCTACTTCAACTCTTGCCCAAAAGCCCATAAAATAAAAAAAAATAGATATGGTATAGGAAAAATTTGATTAAGAATTGTACGTGGGCAGAGAACGTCTATCAATTTGTCAATTTAATCAAGCAACAGGTTGACAATGCCGGCAACTAACTGAGTTTCTCTTATTCTCTATCTCTCTCTCTCTCTCTCTATCTCTGTCTCTGAGTGTTTCTGTCTTTATCGCTATCTATACAATAAACATACATAATATAAAGCTTCCAAAAAGTGTATGTACATAAATAAATTAGCACATTTCAAACAGGAAATACACACATGAAATAATCAAGCACAGAAGAACGTTGTGTTTAAAAGTATATGTGTGTGTGTATGTCTCTATAGAAAGCCAAGCAACGACCTTGAGGCGATTTTTTTCTTCAAGTATGTATATATATATAAACGTATATAAGTTGATGAAAAATTTCGCCACGTTTTGGCCAAATGAGTTTGGCAAATGATTCATGACAGCATTTCGATAGCTTTCTTTATATATATATACATTTAATGTGAATATATGTACATATAATATATATCTGTATAAATATATATATATTCTAGTCGATATATCTTTATGTACGAACGGTCGCGTGATAGGACGCTGACTACGTACAATTTTGTATCCGCTAATTGGCTGTGAAAAAGGCTGCCAACGCAAAATGCCACCAAAAACAAAATTAATCGGCCAAATATTTGGCAGATAAGTCAACAGAAACCGCATTTGATAAACACCTGTTGTGGATTGGCTTATATAAGGTAAATATATAAGATACGTTGCCCCACCTTTCAGTTAGCCACAAGTAAACGAATATTTGTAAACCTCAGCAAAAATATAAATAAATCTATAGAAATAGCCATAAATGATGAGCTGAGTTTGTCGTATCCATAGAAAATTCATAAAAAAAATTAATATTTCTTAGACACCTCGAGCCATAAAGGCAATAAAATTGTATATACAAATATTTTTAAAATTATATTCAAAACGAGTATTTTATGTTATGTTAAGAAATCTTTAATTACAAGATATAATATTTTTTTTTTTATTAATAACGTATTTTTTCATTTAATCTTGCATTTTTTATTATTCAATTATTTTTTAGTATTTTCATTATTAATTATGAATATTCATCATTAAAATCGATGTCATAGTTGACAAAGGTAAAAAAAAAAAATATTTTTTAAGATATACGTAAAATCGCCAAAGATAACCACATATAATTTTTTTTTACATGTATGGCAAATGTATAAAACAATTAAGGATTTATAGAACATGGGATTTTATTTATTTTATTATTATTATTATTTTATTTATTTTATTATTATTATTATTTTATTTATTTTATTATTTATTATTATTTTATAATTATTATTTATTATTATTAAATATATTTTTTATTATATATTTTAGTAAATGTTATTATTATTTACGATTATTTATATTTTTAGTTCAAATATATACATTATTATTTCTTACTATATTGTCAATTTATTGTAAAATTATTTATGTTGCACTATTAATTTATTTAATAAACATAATTAATTAAATTTGAAAAAATGTGTATCAAAATATATAAGAAAATATATATTTATATTAGAACATATTTATATATTTAATATAATATATTCAAATAAATATATTACGGATTCACTTATGTTTTATTTTTTAATTTGATGGATAAACTTTTTTATTTTTTTGTATTTTCATATGTATATTTAACATGTGCATTAGTATTATTTATTAATATTTTCACATAATTTATCGTATTATTAATTATATATTACAAATCAGATTGTATTTATATTAAAATATATTTATATATTTAATACAATGTATATCAATAAATATACTATTATGAAAATATAAATATTTTCTTATATAAATATATATTTCCTTATAAATATATTATATATTTTATTTTACCTATTTTAAATAGAATTACATTGTATTATGTTTGGGAATTTATTGATTTTGTTTTTGTATTTATCTTTTTTTCTATCTTTCTATTTTTTTATAAATGTCAAGATTTCATTAAATTCTTTTAATATTTATTATTTTTAATTTTCTTTTTAATGTCTAGATTTTACTCAAATGTTATGCAATGCTTTCACAACTTTGTTTCCTTTTCTTTTCTTCTTTTTTATATTATTTGTATCCAATCTGCATATGTTGATCTAATTTGTTATTATATCCACCCTCGGCTGTGATAGTGCTTGAATAATTAAAGTAAATTGCTTTACGATTTGAGCTACTGGAAGTTTGCAGTGACTCTTGAGATTTGAACAAACACACACACAGAGAGAGAAACACTCAAACATAAATCAAAGTTAAGTGTTAGCTAGCATTTTTGCTGGTCATGTATCTCCTTCTAACAGCTCCAGTTCCAGCTCCAGCTTCAGCTTCAGCTCCAGCTCTAGTTCCAGCTGCAGCTTGTGCTTTAGTTAGGAGCTAAGCGCCAAAACATCATGAGCCATGCGTCATGTGAAAAGTCACTCAAACTGAGACCCAAAAGAAACCTGAAACAGGAAGAAACCCGTTTCAGCTTCTATGTGTGTGTGTGTGTGTGTGTGTGTGTGTTTGGGGAGGGAGCGGAACCAATCAAGCAAAGCAGCCAAAGAGGACCAAAGCAAAATCCAAACGCTAAACCACTCGCTCGTTCGGTCGCCTGCTCTTTGGCTCGCTGGCGGCAATATTCGAGTGATTAGTCATCAGGCAAAGGTAAAGGTAAAGAGACCAGACACACGCAGAGACGGCACCAATGTGAGAGTGTGAGCGAGAGAGAGAGAGACAGAGAGAGAAAGAGGGGTCAGAGATCGTACAAAACTAAAGAAGAAGCAGAAGCAGAAGAAACTTCAGACTGACTTCCCACTTGGAATAGTTTCTAATAAAAACGTTTTTTTTTGTTTTTGTTTTTGTTTTTTGTTTTTATGAACTCGCTCTCTTTTTTCGCTTCTTCAGACTTTCAAAGCTGCGCCCGTGGTCCAATCAATTTTTATCGTTTTGCTTTAATTTGATGAGATTTTTATCGATTTCTTGTTCTGCCAACAGCCGTCGCCTGCCCCATTCGACCGTCCGTCGTCTGGCGTCTGGCCTCATCTTTTGTTTTGCATAAATTAAATGGCTAATGGCCATAAATTTTGTTCTTGTTGCTGTTGCTGTTGTTGTGGGCTCTCTTTAAGCGTTGCTGCGATTTATTAGCTGACCTTCAGCGTTATAAATAAACAAAACTTACAACAAAACTGTGAACAAAACGTATAGCTTTAAGCAACAGCTTACTTTGAGTCTGCCCAAACTTTAATACATTTTCGAAGGAAGCAATTAAATAATGCCTTTCGTTGGATATATTAGTAATTTAAATAAGTATAGCCTAATAGTTTATTCTATTTGAATATATTTTATATTCATTTAAATTTTTATAAGTGAATAAAGTCGTTTCTTTTTAAAGTTTTATATTTATTTATATTTATTTTAATATTTTAATTTATTTAAATTCTCAGAAGTGAATAAGACTTTTCCTTTTATATTAATATTAAAATAAAAATTGTTTTTAATATTTTATTTTATTTAAATTCTTATTATAGTGACTAAAGTCTTTTCCTTTTATAGTTTTAATACTTATTTAAAACATTATTTTAAAAATATATATATATATATATATATATATATATATATATATATATATATATATATATATATATATATATATATATATATATATATATATATATATATATATTTTTTTTTTATTTTAAGGTTTCTAAAGTATTTTCCTTTTATGTATTTTTTTAATTTATATTTATATTTATTTCAATATTTATTTTAATAAATATAAATAAAAATTAAAAAAAAATATATATATATATATATACTTTATATATATATACATATTTAGTATATCTTCGAGGTTTAGTTGACTTTCGTTTTTAGTATATATTCGAGGTTTAGTTGCATCGTTTTGTTACTATATATTTTGTGTAATTATATAGTACATATTTAAAATATATTTGGCAAAGTATAAAGAATATAATGTATTTAGTTTATTAATTAGCATTCAGCATTTATTTTATATGTAGTACACATTTAATGTAATTATGTAATGTAATTAATAATGTAATAAGTTAAGAATGTTAAGCCGGATTCTCCCCTCAGATATTAAAGGACAGAAGGATAGCTTCTGTTCATATTGTTCATATTGTACCTAAATTAATTAACATTATTTAATTGAATCCAAATAAAAGGAGAATATAACTCAGCGCCCCTAATCAATCGCTAGTGTGAGAGCGCTAAACTTGTATATAAATAAATAAATATATTCGGTATATATATTTTATGTACATTCATTATACTTTTATTGTATATTTAGTATTTTATGTATTTTATATCATCTGCATATATTTAGTATAAATTAAATATTTATTTCGCATACATTCAGTATATAGTATTATATATTTAGCACATTATAGAGAACAGCTTTAGAGCTATTCTATTATTTTTACTACATTGACTATTTACGACATTGCATATTTAAAATCTGCAGTAGATTTAACATATACATTAAAATAATCAATCTTCTAATGCCTTTATTTATTTTTATGGATTTGATTTGTATTAGAAGTGGAAAATTTCATTCATTTATTCATTTAAGCCTTTTATTTATCTATCAGTATATTTGTATATTTCTCATTAATAATAAATAATAATAATAATAATCATAATAATTTGTATTATAAGTGAACAATTTCAATATGCCTTTTACTTATTTATGAATATACATATATATATATATATATATATTTATTTGATTAATAATAAATAAAAATCACTCTTTATATTCTTGTATTTTTACAGTGTATTAATATCTTTTTACAGTGTATTAATATCTTTATTGTTGTTTTGATTAATTTATAAATCCACTTTAAATATTAAATAGTAAGTACTCATAATATTCATAAATTTATATTATTTCATTGTATTTATTTATTATATATTTATTCACATATTTTAGAATTGGTCATATTAATCATAAATTTATGTTCTTTCTATTACTTTTTAATTTTTTATGTATTTATTTATTTATTTTATTAGTTTTCTTTTATCAAGTTTAGCTATCTTTATTATAAATTCGTTTTATATTTCTTCAGCAATAAAAAATTTGATTCAGTATATTATTAAATTTAATTTTAATTTTAATTTTAAATTATTGATACGTTTGAGTTATAAAAATTTTGCATTAGTTTAAAATAATTTTAACAGTATATTTATATATTTATATATTGCTAAGTTCATGATTTAATGCTATTTATTTTTTTTTAATAATAAATATGATATTTTTTTGTTAGTTTATAAGTATATTTATTTTATATAAGCATTATTTATATTTATATTTATTTTATTTTGTAGCCCATTTTTCAGTTGTAGTTACCATTTACTTCCTAAATGCGAATCGCTTGGCTTATGCCCGAGTTCAAATGCAGTGCGAAACAATTGTTACACAACCCATCAACACAAGCAGCAGGAATAGCAACAGCAACAGCAGCAACAACAATAGCAACAACAACAGCAACCAACAAACGCCAACTGCAACAGCAGCAACAACTTTTGCTGTGCAACATGTTTCGCGGTTGCAGCAACGGCAGCAGCTGCTTGCTTAACGGGCAACAGCAGAACGAATAGCAGTTGCAGTTGCAGTTGCTGTTGCTGTAGTGCACAAAAATTGGCCAAAACGATCATGTTTATACAGACACATAGGCCATAGAAACGGCGCCATGTCGACCAGCAGCAGCAGCAACGACAACGGCAACGGCAGCAGCAGAAGCAGCAACAGTTATGGCAATTGCCAAAGTTGCAGTTGCAAAAATCAAACAAAAAGCCACAAAACAAAAAGAAGGCAACAAACGATAAAAAGCGAAGCAATGTTGGCCAAAAAGTCAACAGGAGCAGCAGCAGCAGCAGCGGCAGCGGCAGCAACTGTTGCAGGCAAATGGCAACAGCAGCAGCAGCAGCAGCAGTTCAGCAACAATGTTGCCAGCCCATAACAACAACAACAACAAGTTTCTTTAACTTCATCTGCTTCTTACCGTTTGAGGTTACAACAAGGTAAACCTGCTGCCAGGTTATTGTATCTGCGCTTTGATCTCTCGCCTCAGAGACAATAGAACAAAGCGAAAACCTTGTTGTTGCTGTTGCAAGACAACAACAGCAACAGCAACAGGCAACAACAAGAGGCAACAACAACAGCAACAGCTGAAGAATTATGGGAGGAGGTCAATGCTGCAATTGTTAACTGCTAATTAGCAGTCAGAGAGTGAAAGAGAGCGACTCACGTTGCCGATTCCAATGTAACAATCGATATGTGCCTGCGGATGTATCGAGAACCGGTTAACAGATGGTCGAAACCAAAAACAAAAGATGTTGCCGCTGAATGTTGTTGTTGTACATTTTGCTGTTGCTGTTGCTGTTGCTGTTATTGTCTTTGCTGTAGTTACAACAACTGGCAAATTAGACATTTGACATGGCATTCACTGACAAATTACAAACAACATAATGCACACAAGGCTTTCGATTTTTTCAATATTTATTTTTTTTTTTTTGCTCATTTTAAATACAATAATCGAACACAATTTGGACCACACGCAACGCTGCCACAGAGTCTGGTTAAAAATAAAATTTCATATTGATTGACAGCAGATTTTAAAAGTTCTAGCAGCTTATAACTGATAATAGCTTTGTTATCGTTATCGATCAGGCTTAGTCAATCTAAGCGGAATATTGAAATAAACAAGAATTTGCTAAACTTTTGTTATTTTGTTATTCTATTTTATTTTTTTCACAGCTTTAATCGTTAACATTATCAAATATTATGTTCGTATCGATAAATTTAGAAAATCAGAGAAAATTATATAATAATTTTAATTATTATTTATATTAGTTATATTAAAACTATGTAATTAATACATATCTTAATCCATTATGTAGTATTTAATCTCTGTCCATAGCATAGCCAATAATATGTTTGTATCAATATAATAGCTGTTAACATGTTTTTATCGATATCACAGCCAATAGCATGCTAAAATATCAAGCAAATTTAAACAGAAAAAAAAAACAATTTTCGTTGATTCTGCACTAAATTTAATCGATAACACTTTAACATCTTATTTTCTCATTTATCGATCATATTTAATTTTAAAAAATTCAATAAAAATCATTATTGTTAAAATTATCTAACCTGGCAGTTTCAATTATAATTTATATAGATGCCAAAATGTACTCCAATTTCACGTCGTTAATGAAAAATTATTAACTATTATTATGAATAACCCAAATGAACTTCCACTCTTTTGCATTTCATGGAGTATTTTTCTTATGTATTCTACTATGAAATTCTTCAGCTTAAAATCTATAGATAAAAGTTATCGATATCATAGTCATTCCCTGTTTTAAAATTCTAACTCAATTTGGTGTTTATAAAAATATAACATAAATTATTTAATTTTAATTTTTATTTTATGAATTTTCTGATTGTAAATTATGTTATTGATAACATTAAAAGTCCTTCAATTTTTGTTTTTCAATTCCCAAAGCAAATTGCTTTTTCATATTAATCTTTTATAGTTCCCCATACTTTTATCGATAACATCAAACTGTTCTTTCGATATTACGAACCCTTTAACTCAATTACTCAACTTGTCTGAACGCGACTTGGCTTCTGCTTAAGTTATGACAGCAAAAGCTGTAAATTAACATTTGAGGCCACGTTTAGACACACTTAAAATAAAAAGAGTTCAAGAACATAAACAAAGCATTGGACGTGTCCAGCAGCACCAAAATATTCACAAAAAAAAAAAGCCAATCAACTTACAAAACTTGCCGACAACCTTGGCCAAAAGGGAGCGATGGAGAGGGAAATACTAAGTGAAAGAGAGGTAGATAGTGCAGCAAGCTGCTGCTGTTCCTGCTGCAGCTGCTCCCGCTAGCTGATAAAAGCCAAGACCGCATATAAACCCACTTACGAACAAGTAAGAGCGATAAGCTAACAAGTGAAACGACTAAATAATACCCTGTACTGAATGTTTTTGAGTATTTGTTTTTATGAATAATCTCTAATTACTATATAATGTAATGTAGCCTATTTATAAGACCGTATTATATACAAACAAGTAATCAGAATATAGATTTTTAAAAATTTTTTTTTATTTTATTAAAAAAACAAAAAAAAACATTTTTTGTAAATAATTTCAAATTTTACTGAGTTTACTCAAATATACATATATCAATTTTGCATATTAAATAATACATTTTTAACAAGGTGAACAATTTAAAAAATAAAAATAAAAAAAAAATAAAAAAGATTAAATTGTGATACTAATTTGTATATACATAAATATTTTTTTCTTTTTTTATAAATAAAGGTATATATTAGATCTCAATTGAATATATGTACCTATTTAGGTGAAATGGAAAAAAAAATTAAATATAAAAAAATACAAATTAAATTATATTGAAAAATATTGTTTTGAATTAAAAAATAATAATAATAATAATAATAATAATGCTGCAAGTTGAATTCATAATTTTTAAATATACATAAATACATACATATATATATTGGAGTACAATTTTAATTATACATTTGAGCAATATGGAAATAAAATTTTTAATTTTAAATTTTAGATTTTAAATTATACTGAAACATTTTGTTTTGAATTTGAAAAAAAAAAAAAAAAAACAATATTAATGCAATTTCTGCAAGTTTACTTAAAAAATTTTAAAAATAAATTCTAAACATTTCACACCTAACATACATTTATTTATATTTTACCCTCCAAATAAGTCAACCTTCAGCAACATCTCTCTCATTTACAGGGTATACACATTATGAGTGAGAAGCGCAACTGCAGCTGAGGTGACCAATAAACACAATAACCGCAACTCGACGTCGACGCAGTCAAAATAATAATGAGCCAACATTTAAAATGGTTTATGTGATGCTCAAACATCATTATCATCAATGGCCAAGATCATTAACAACATCATTATTGGCAGTTATGAGCATCATTATTACAATACACCTACGGCACAGGCCGAAAGTCTTTGATTTTTCTAGGTCAAGCCACACACAGATGATGAGGAAGACAAAGAGAGAGAGAGAGGGTGAGTGTGTGGGATAGGGAGAGCCAGAAGTGGAAGCAGAGTTCAAAACGTGCCCGGGCCGCATCGTAAAAAGCTTCTCTTAACTGCGCTTCGTCACTGCTCCGCACTCGCCTCTCCGTTACTCTCCATCTCACCTCTCTACTCTCTCTCTCTCTCTCTCTGCCTTTCTCCCTCTCCTCATCTTGACAACTCGTGTGTTTTTTGACGTTGGAAACAATTTCCGGTGGCCTCCGGGCCAACCGCTGCACAATTGCAGTTGCCGCTGCCGCTACCGCAGTCGTTGTCGCCGTCCCGATCCGAACCGATCCGAGCGGCAGTCGCATGAGTCAGCTCCCATAAGAAAGTAGTTCAAGTGACCAATGGCGCCGTTACATTTCGCTGCTTCAGCTGAAGTGTGGAGCTCGGCTCGGCTCGGCTCGGATCATTCGAATCGGATCGTTGCGACTCCAAACTCTGGCCAAGCGTTTGCCTCCACAATTGGGCGTTAATTAAATTGTTTTCATTTGCCTGCCCCGCTGAAGAGGCTTTTGTGGTTAATGCTCAAGTGGACGACGCGTCGTAGACCAAGACCAAGAGTCCCGAACATTATGTGCGATAAGTGGGCGGAAATATTGGTTAAGGGCCCAGCAGCAAAAGTTCAAGATTAAAGCAAAGAGAGTCCAATAAAAATATATGTGGATTTAAGTAAATAGAATATATATGTATGTACATACACATATACATACAGATTATATATGCTGCAACACGAGTCTAATAAGACAATTTAGCATTAAGTTTACTATCATTTAAAAATGTTGTAAACTATTAATAAACGATTTGCCGTAAAATAACTATCGCAGATTATATATACAAATAATTTGTATACTTAATTTAAATATGTATAATTTGTATATATATTGAAATTATATATTATAACCTCATAAAAGTATTATAAGACACTTCAGTATTAAGTTATATTTACAGATTTTTATATTCTCTATTTTTATTCTCTTTTTTTTATTATATTTTTGATATTTTATTTTTTGTATTATCCAGTATTAAGTTATATATTATATAATTTTATATTCTCTATTTTTTTATAAATATTTTTTTTATATTTATATTCTATATTTGTATATCTTTAAAAACCATTGACAATAACTACAAATAATATGTACATTATATGTTACAGCCCAACAAGAGTCTTATTAGAAAATTTTGTATTCAATGTTTGTAATTTTTAAAAACCATCGATAAAATTTTATTTGACATATGCATAACAATTATATCAATAATTTATATATACAAATATAAGAAAATTTATATATAATTTATTTAATTTATTTTTATATAAATTATATATTTTTGAAAATTGCCAATAAGAGTCTAAAAAAATTTTGTTTTTCATAATTTGATTATCATTAAAAATCTTTGGTAACTATCGAACAAATAAGGCAATTCAGTTAAACGTTTTAATTTTTTTTTATTATTTATTTTTGTGCTTAATTTCCATTTAATATTTTTTTAATTGAGAATAATGTGAAAATATACAGAGTACTTAGCTGCTGCTTTTGACTGCGACTGAGAAATATTTTTATTCAGTTAAATGAAATTAAATTATAAATCTATTATTATTATTTTATAATGAAGAATTTCTCCTATTAAATTATATTTATAAAACTTTATCCACTTACCATTCAAAATTGTAAATTTTAGTATTCCAATTGGCGGTATATTCAGTCTAATAAGATTTGTTTTTGATATTCCCTAAAAAAATGTTGCCGTGTTGCACAAAAGTCAGAATTATGTTTCTCACTTAATTTTAAATTGTTTTTATTTTTTTTAAATATATATTTATACAATTGTTTACTAATTTTGTGTATATCATTTAATATTTATGCATTATTTGTTGTTGTTTTTTATTTATTTTTTAATTTATGATACATTTTTATTAATTAATTTAAGCACATGTTTTACATTTTCTTTTTAATGCAAATTTATCAGACATTTGTTTGTTGTTGTTGTAAAAATGGATTTATAAAATATATTTGCACAATAACGAGAACGATAATATTATTGCACAATGAATGCCGCTTGTTGTTGTTGTTGTTTTTATTTGATTATTTTCACCTGTGAATTATTAACGGTAAATTAATCATTCAGTGTTGCTGTGCATTTGTGTGTGTGAGTGTGGGTTAACGAGCGACCGAGCGCACAGAAAATTGACAAAAAGTAAATAAACAAAATGCTGCAAAACGGCAACTGTTGAAGTTGCAACGCGGAAGCTGCTAGCGCAAAACCAGATTTTAATTCTGCAACGCCATCCAATAAGAATCACACGTACGTGCGCTTTCTTTACAAAACGTACATGTGCATGTATGTATGTGTGTGTGTGTGTGTGTGTGTGTGTGTTTGTGTGCCTTTGCATGATGTGCCTATGTGTGGGTTGTTCTTTTTTGCACTTGCTTGCTAGCTGCTTTCTTTGCTGCTGTTGCTCTGGGTTTCATTTTACACGGCAGCAGAGCGCCGCCTCTGCTACTGCCTCTGCTGCTATCGCTGTCGCTGTCGCTGTCGCTACCTCTGCCGCCACTACGGCAAGCTACTCTTGCGTTGCGTTTTTCCTCACCTTTGCAGAGTTTATTGACATTTTCAGCATTTGCTTTTGTGCGCTGCTTTCTTCGAGTGAGCGTGCGCTCTCCCTATTTTAGTGTGTGCCTCTCTCTCTCTCTCTCTCGCTCACTTTTTCTCTCTGTCATGCATATACACAGGCACTTGTTTTTTTTTTCAGAGAATAACCTTCAATTTTATCTTATTGCGCTCTTGTCGTCGTTACACACACTTGCTCACACCCATACACACACACGCACGCACGGCCACACATTTGCAGCGTTTGGATTTGTAGTTTTGTTATTTTACGCTGCAGGAATTAATATTTGCCGTTTCGATCGGTTTCTTATGCAGCTTGAACTTTATTTATGTATTACTTATTTTAATGCGATTGCTTGCATTTTATAATTCCGCATACACTTGTACTCACACATACGCTCACTCATTCACACACACAAACAGACACTCGTGCGAGTGACGGCTGATTCTGCTTCAAAAACATACACAAAAAATTATTTTTTAGCCGTTGTTTTTTTGTTTCAAATTATTTTAAAAATTTCGTGTCATATATATTTAAGCATATTACTTTTATTTTGGTTTTGTGCTATTGCTACTGGTTTTGCACAGTATAACGAAATTCTCACAAACACTTTTTTCCACAACGCTTGCGGCGTTACACAGACACGCGCGCAACTTCTCCGATCGGCATTTGTTTTGGTACTAACCGCAGTGTGACCGCAGACCGAGAAGTTAAAAAAAAAACAATACCTTACTTGTGCAAAGCAAAAGAAAACAAAAAAGTCAGCGTGACCAGACGTGAGAGAACCAAATAACGAACACATAAAATACCGAAATACAGAAATACCAACTATGTGATAGCCGTTTCATTTGAGTATATTTTTAATAAAAATATTCCTCTGTATTAATGAAACTAATTAACTGATAATTATTTTGAAATATTAAATAATTTAATATTATACAAAGTTTAATTCAAAAAAGAGATAAATAAGCCCAAAAAATTGGAAGGTTTAATTTCTTTTCTCTGCCACTTAGCATCCATAACTGTTATTGACAAGGTTCTAGTGAGGGTGACCATAAAACGGTATTATAGATTCGTCACTTGAAATCAACAGCAACAGCTGTTTGGCAACCTTTAGTTTAATTTAGTACGCCATTTCGTGCGCGACGTGGTGGTTGGTGCTATTTAATTGTTCGTAGTTGTAAGCATAAAAACAAATCAACCTTTAGCGTTCCAATGAGCGGTCACTAATTGCCAAAAATAAAATAAATAGACGAATGTGTTAGTGTATAAAGTTGTTAGAGTTTACACAAATTTAGTACAAATATATTGAAACACAATGACAAACAACGATGTGCGAAAGAGAAAGGTAGGCAAAGGTTAAAGGGCATCGCTACATTTGTTTCACATGCTAATTTGGGCGCGTTTATACACATGCATAAGAACTGATACGGAAATTATAGCCAATACTTCGCATTTAGTGTGCCAAGTTTATTTACATACCTAATTGATGTTCAATTTCAATTGTTGTTGCTTCGTGCGGCCGGCGTAGGCAAGTGTGTGAGATAGAGATGAGCAGAAAAAAAAAACAGATCGGCATAGTTGATCTAAGATAATAGAGTGTGCTAAAAAAGTTGTGTAGGTGCAGCAGCCGAACTGAATAGTTGATCTAAGAGATGCTAAAGCTGCATATGAAGAACAAGTGATCTGCGTAGTTGATCAAAGTTTATAGAATATGCTAAAGTTGGATATGAGCAGCAACTGATCTACAGTTAATCTAAGTAATTATATATAATTGTAATTAAGTGAACTAAATTATAGTATAACCAACAAATTCTCTCCGTAGTTTATTCTAAATGTTCTAAAATCATGTGAATATAACAGTTAGCTGTAGACATGTGCAAATTATCCGCCTAAATGGAGATAAAGAATAATTCATCAACAAATTTCTTGGCTACGCTAATCTAAAACTGTTTGTTTATAACAGTTAAAAGTGTACACAGTGCTGTATAACTGTTTACTGAGAGCCATTGTGTTTGTTACATGTAAATGTGTAACAGGTGTTTTTTTCTAGAGATGTGAAAAATATTTGAATGAAAAACTAGCAGTAGAGTAAAAATATTCAAAATATATGACTATTTGAGACTCTTTCAAGAATGTTTGTATAACAGTATAACAGTCATTGTTGTAACACACGATGCCCACAAGTTGAACAATTTGTCAAGCACTTAACTTAATTCACTGCAAAACAGTATTACATTTTCTGTTGCTGTAACAGAGCTGTTATCACAGTATAACACTGTTGAAGCCTCTTCTGTAAAAGTTAAAGTGACCTGTTGTCAAGCGAGTTCTAGCTCGATTGCTACTAATATATGAAAAATAACCAAATATTGATTTATTTACATTTGAAATATTGATTTTATATATTTGTCTCTATTCTATAAAGACAAACCAAACTTTGACCGCTCGGGCTTTTGCATTTCGTTTGTATCCGGCATTTGGAAATCAGCAGGTTTTACATTTCCCTCACTTTTTTTTTTTTTGCATTTGCCTCTCTCTTTCTTTCTCTCTCTCCCTCTATCTATCTATCAGTCATTCTGTTTACCGCAAGGTCGTTAAATTGCAAATGCAGGCATTTGAGATAGTAAATAAATTGCTTTCTAGTGTAAAGAAAATTTAGTGTGTGGGCAAAACGGGTTGATATACGATTCTTAACCCACATGTGGTTAATATTTTGAATAAATAAATTTATATATGCATATAACTATAATATATATCAAAATATAAATGTATAAATTTATTTAAAAAATACCTCTATAAACTATAACTTTCTACATTAAAAAAAATTAATTTTATTTATTCATTTCATTTTGGAATTAAAACAAAATACATTTGTTTTAATTTTTTTGGCTTATGTTCTTTAACTTTTCAAAATTTTTGAAGTTTTTTTATATTGCATTATTTTAAATTACATTTATTGTATATATATTTTGTTGTTGTCTTTTTTCTTTAATTTTTAAATATTTTTGATTTGTTTTTAAATTTCTACATTTTAACTTGTTCTAGTTTTTTTCTTTGTAAATATATTTCTAACTCAAATCCAATATTTCAAATTTTCAATTTGTTTCTAGTTTTTTTTAATATCCTTTTTAATTTCACAATATTTAAATTTTAAAATGTTTATATAGTTTTTGAATTCAGTAATTTATTATAATTTAATTAATATTATAATTCATTAATAAAATATAATTTAGTTAGGTAAATATAACTTCATTGCATTAATGAAATATAATTTAATTTAATTTAATTTAATTAATAAAAAAATACAATTTAATTTAATAATTGCTGAAAGCAGTTTATGAAAGTAATAAAAATATTATCGTACTCATTCGATTCAATCATCATTGTTAGAGTTGAGTTGCCCCTGTATGCTGCTGTTATATGCATAACGCCTGGTGAAATACTTAACCGGAGTGTTATATTTATAATGCCTGAGACTGATAAACAAAACATATTTAACCCGCATTATGCACGGTTTCAAGATAAGCGAGAATTCCAATTGGTCACGTCATGATTATCAATTAATTTTTAAGTTCTTATATATAGTATATATTATATATTCTATGAAATGTTCTAAAATTGTATCGATTAGAAAGCGCCGCAACCTCAGAGCACCTGGCGACATTCCCAAAGGTCTCAATGAGCGACAATTTAGTGCTTTGTTAAAGCATTGCCAATGCAATTGACATGCAAATTAGCGATGTAATATATAATATATAGTATATATATATACCGTTATATAATTGCAATTACTGTCTATAATACTTGCAAGTTTCATTTGCTCTTTTAGTGCTAATTTATTTGTTGAGTTTGAAACATTTGTTTAAACAATTTAATGGGAATTGCGGTGAGTTGAAGCCGACTTCAATTTCGTCGCCTTCTTCTTCTTCTTCTTCTTCCTCTCTGCTGTCGTTTGTCGTTTGAGTGTTAATATTTAATCAAGCTAAAAGACTTGCAAAGTTAAACAAACGTTATCTTATCTGGTCAATAAGATAACCTTCATGGGGAGCACTAAAGAAAATTGAAATGTTGCATGACAATTCAGTTACTTAATATGCTTGTAACTTTAAAATTACATATATATATATATATTATATATATAATATTTCTAGAGAAAAATCAGATAAGACTAGAATACAAATCCATGCGTAAACAAGTATTCATTCATTTTCACTGAGTTCAGGGTATAAAAATCGAAATCCAAAGCGTTTAGTTGCGAGTGAATATCAAATATGCGTTGTCATCGTTATAAGCGAATGATAGAAATAGTTTGCATACAATAAGTACACAATAAAAGGTACAGTAAAGACTCAATATGAGGGACGCTTGGGATTTTAATAAATATGAAATATATATTAGTGCAAATTGCAATAAAAATAAAAATATTTTCTAAAATATAAATAAAAATCCTTTAGAAATATACATTATCAATAAGTGAATATTTAATTATTTTTATTTAAATATGACTATTAATTAATGTATAACAAAGCTTTAGTACACGTTGACAGAGCAAATACACCTAAGCAGTATAACAGTTTTCCTACAGTACTCAACTATAACAATGTTATAAAAAACAGCAACGTTAGCTGAGCTTACGTATAACAATTTCAATATAACAAAATATTCACAAATTTATAATTTATAAATATTTACTTCTTAATAGAGAAGCTCAGGTTTCTATGAATATATACAATTTATCATGGGAAAATTCCATATATTTTCTTCATTATATAATTTTTAATATATTGTATATAAATTATATATTAATTAATGTATAACAATATTATTTAATATATCCTTTCTTATATTTTTAATATTTAGTAAGTTATGTATTAACTAATATATAACAATGCTTTAAAGATGTATAACACTTTTTCTACACTTAACTGCTAACTTTAAAAAACAGCAAATTTTGCTGAACTTGCGTATAATAATTAATAACATATAAAAAAAATAGTATACATTATTTTAAAATTTGAGCAAAATTTTTTAATAGTATTTAAATATTTATATATCGTATAACATTTGAAAAGTTGCTAAAGGCGTATCACAAATTCCCAAAAGCTTAAATGTCGTATAACACTTTTCACATAGCAGTTCAAACTATTAATATTAAATTTCTAAAAGAACGCTGAGCTTGTGTATAATAAGTTTCGTATTAAAAAAATATGCAAATAGCAAACAAATAATATTTATTTAAAAATATATGAAAGAAATTTTGAATAGTATTTTAATATTTAATTGTTGCTAAAAAAAAACATTCAAAACACATCTCTTGCTTTTGGCATCAGCATATTACAAAGTATATAACACTTTTCACATTGAAAAGCCAATATAACAATGTTCTAAAAACAAACAGCAAAGTTAGCAAAGCTCATTGGACGTGTTCGTGTTCGTGTGCATGCCTGCAGCCCTGGCAGCATAATTAATCGATAGCAAATTATTTGTCAGCCCTCGCTGCCGATAAACAACAACAAGAACATTTGCCAAGTAACAGATAAGAAACCGAAATTGTCTGGGCTCGAAAGAATTGCATACGTTGTTCGTTACGGCCAAGAAAACAGAAACGAAAAGAGAAGAAGTTGAAGAAAAGAGACAATTGAGGAAGCTGGCAAAATGTGTTTTAAGGAAAATGCTGGTTATTTATAGACAACAAACGCACAGACATGAGATACGAATACAAGCTGGTAGAGCATTTAAAAGAGATTTTATTTTTTTTTTTATATTCATGTTATTTATTATTAAATGTGTTTCTCTTTCCCAATTTGCAGCTGGCCAGCGATGACAAAGTGTCGCAACCAAATCGCCGCAAGGGCAGCCCCAGTGCCGGAAAC
Source organism: Drosophila stalkeri (assembly GCA_035047405.1). Classification (NCBI taxonomy): domain Eukaryota; kingdom Metazoa; phylum Arthropoda; class Insecta; order Diptera; family Drosophilidae; genus Drosophila; species Drosophila stalkeri. The sequence goes on from JAWNPR010000039.1 coordinate 26,795,790, forward strand.
GGAAATGGACGTGGCGGTGTGACCAGCGGCCTCAAAGTCTCATTTCTATGTTTGGTTGTCTCTGTTGTCCTGCTGCTCATTGTCTTTGGTGTGTATCAATTGTTTTATGCTAATGTAACCCAATCGAGTCTAACTAAATCCCCTGCTCTGTCCACTGTCTCCATTAACTATCGCTCACTCAATAAACAACAACAATCGCCATCTGGTGCAGGCATTGCCTCGGATAATGCTAGTCCTTATCTGGCACGTCTCGCCTCCAAGCTGGGCTACAGCAAAGTTCAGTATGCGGCCATCATAGATGCCGGTTCGACGGGCAGCCGTGTCCTGGCCTACAAATTCAATCGCAGCTTCATCGACAACAAATTGGTGCTCTACGAGGAGCTGTTCAAGGAGCGCAAGCCGGGCCTCAGTTCGTTTGCGGATAAGCCCGATGAGGGTGCTCACTCGATCAAGCTGCTGCTGGACGAGGCGCGCGCCTTCATACCCAAGGAGCATTGGTCGTCCACGCCACTGGTGCTGAAGGCAACGGCTGGATTGCGGCTGCTGCCCCAGAGCAAGGCCGAGAATCTGTTGAATGCTGTGCGAGATTTGTTCGCCAAGTCGGAGTTCAGTGTGGACATCGATGCAGTGGAGATTATGGACGGCACGGACGAGGGCATCTTCAGCTGGTTCACTGTAAATTTCCTACTCGGTCGCCTGTCCAAGACGAATCAGGCAGCCGCCCTGGATCTGGGTGGCGGCAGCACTCAGGTGACCTTCTCGCCCACAGATCCAGAGCAGGTTCCGGTGTACGACAAGTACATGCACGAGGTGATCACATCCAACAAGAAGATCAATGTCTTCACGCACAGCTATCTCGGCCTGGGTCTCATGGCCGCCCGACATGCCGTCTTCACCAAGGGCTATAGCGCCGAGGAGACGTTCGTCGAGAGCGTCTGTGTTAATCCCATCATTGCCAATCGCACCTGGATCTATGGCAATGTCAAGTACCAAGTGAGCGGCAAGGAGAACAGCAAATCCAGTGCTGAGCAGCCAGTGGTTGATTTCGAGGCCTGCCTGGAACTAGTCAAGAGCAAGGTGATGCCATTGGTCAAGCCAAAACCCTTCACGCTCAAACAGCATGCGGTGGCAGCATTTAGCTACTACTTTGAACGCGCCATCGAATCGGGTCTGGTGGATCCAACAGCCGGTGGCGAGACAACCGTAGAGGCCTATCGCAAGAAGGCCCAAGAGATCTGTGCCATACCCAACGATGAGCAGCCTTTCATGTGCTTCGATCTGACCTTCATATCGGTGCTATTGCGCGAAGGATTTGGCCTAAACGATGGCAAGAAAGTGAAGGTAGACTGATCTAGAATCAACCAATATAACATTACATATATATTCATATATTTCTCTTCTTTTAGCTCTACAAGAAGATCGATGGCCATGAAATCTCTTGGGCCTTGGGCTGTGCCTATAATGTCTTAACTAGCGACGAGAAATTCAATAATTCCTAGTTCTCTTCTTCACTTAGTCTGTAGATATATATATATATATATCCATTTATATATATATATATATATATAATTGTTTATGGAGTGCCTTAGACGTGCATCGAAGTATACTACACACACTCAGACATTTACTCAACTATATAGTCTCTATATATATATGTATCTGGTAGCCAGTTAAAATATTTATGCGCTCTGAATTCATTTCAATTGCCTTTAATTGAAAGCGCAAATTCATTTAGATCTAACTCTTGTGTAGCGACCGCACTTGACTTTGTTTCTGTCCAGTTTTATCAATTTCTTCATTTTGTTAATAAAACTAAACTACGCTGCGATCAATTCGTAGCACCCTCCTAGATTCTAGACTCAAATACATACCTTTATATGTACATACTATATATATCTCTGCATGCATATCTAATTTATAGAATTGTTTACATATTTCAATGAATTGGAAATTATGCAAGTTATATAAATAATAGTTTATTTTTGCAAAAAGAAATAAAAAAATTTGTTAAATTCGAAAATTAAATTTCAGTAGTTTTTTTTCAAATGAATTACAAAAATTTATATTTAAATTTAATATTCTTTAGAACTTCTCGTCCTGCAATAGAAAATACATGTTTTAAGGTGGAAAAAGACTTTTGAAAAGTTTATTTACTTATTAGATTTTTTTCATTCATTTGGGATTTCTATTGTTGCAATAAAACAAAAATTTTATTAACTTGGAAATTAAACAGAATTTTAATTTTGTTCAATTGTTATTTTTTTTTTGGGTTTCTCCAAAATAGTGTTAAATAAATTGGAAATGAAGTAAGAAATATTGCGAAAATAAACCTCAATAAAATTAATATTTGTTAAATTGGGAAATAAATTTAATATTTTATTTTTTAATATATGAATTTTCTAAACTTCAAATTTCTTTAGGAATTCTCTTGAAGAAAGTTAATAAAATTGTATTTTTATAATAAAATACAATTTAATTTTTTCTGTAATCTGGACTTTCAAAAGTTATCAAATTTCTTCATAATTTGTAAAGCTGCAAAAGATTTTATTACTTTATTATGGTAAAATATTTTTTTTTTAATTTGGAGTTTTTTAAACTTCTTGTTTACATTTCTAAAAAATCTAGAAAGTTATAGATCATTTTTTATTTTTGTAATAAAATAAAGTTAAGTTGGAAAATTATTTTGTCATTTCAAAGATTTTAAAAATTTATTCCTATATAAAAATAAAAACAATTTTAATGATAAAAAAAAAAAAATAAATAAATAAAAAAAATAAAATAAAAATAAAAAATAAATTATAAACAGATATTTTATTAAATCTATTGAATTTGAGAACTTGAAATTTTTAAATCTAAATGTAAAATTACAAAAATTTTTTAATCTGTAAAATTTTAAAACCGTTGAACATTTTAAGTTTTTTTTTTGCAATAAAATACAAATTTGTTAGATCTATGACGATGTAAAACTTGTATCAAGTTTCATTCGGATGCTGCTTGTTAAATTGGAAAATTCATCAAAAGCAGTTTTTTTGTGTAAATCTGTAAATTTCCCAAACTTCACAACTCTTTAGGATTTCTATGAGTCCTTAAGGATTTTAAATTCTCTTTGAGCTTCATTTGCATGCTATAATAAAAATAGTGTCTTTTATTAACTTTTTACTCTATTATATTACAAATATAAAAAGTTGTTTACACGGCTTGCTTATCATAAAAAAAAAGGAAAAATAGAACATATATATATATATTCATATATCAATATATATATATATAAATGCATAACAAGCGGCAAATTGTTGAAAGAAGTAAAGTAGAGTGTAGCTAACATAGAAATGAACTTTAGACATTGTTTAAACTCTACTCGAATCGTTAGTTTCGATTTTTGGGCTGTTTAAGGTATCCGTTCTATAAATTAATCATTTAACATTGGCTATAGCTTTTGTCTTAATATCATCAGGTTTTTGCTGAGCTTCATGCCTGATTCAGCATTTGCGGCTTAATGCCCAGCCGGTCGATGATGTACTGCGGCATGCAGAGCGTCGGATTGATGGCCTTTAGGCCGGGATGGCCCAGCAGGGAGAGGCCGCCGATTCCAAAGAGCGTGTGGAATATGTCGGGCATGTTGCCCGTGCGATCCGAGAAACCGCCCGTCTCCGTATCCTGACATGAGAGTATAAACTGCTGCAGCTTCTCGGAGCTAATCCAATGCAAGCGACCCATAATCGTCAGTGATGAGAGCACCCACCAGGAGTAGCACACATCGGGAAGCTTCTCGGGGCGACCGTTCAGACCGCCCGAGGGTAGCTGACGCTCGCAGAGCCACCAGCCCAGCTTGTCGACGTCGAGGAGATGCAGTCGATGGGTGAGCGATAGAAAGCCCACGCAACAATAGATGAGTCCTGCAAAGAATTACGTTAATACGTATCATCATAATCATAATCATAATCATAATCATAATCATAATAATCATAATTGATTCATCTTTGGGATATGCTACGCTGTGACTCACCCGCATGTGACTCAGCGCCCGGCTTGGAGCCGAAGCCCCCATCTGTCTGATTGCAGCACGACATGACAAACTTGACCGCCTTCTCCACATCGATAGTTTGCTCCATGCGCTTGAGCAGAGTCAACGTGGCCACCGCACAGAAACTAAATCTGTTGTCCACCTCGCCCCATTTGTCGCCAAAGAAGCTGCCGTCGGGCTGCTGCAGACTGACAACGAAACGCACTACCGCATCACAATCAATCACGTCCAGCGCATCGTAGATGGCCAGCACCTGAATGGCGGACAGCGTGTACAGCATATGGGGATCGTGACCCTCGCAGGGCGCAAAGCCACCGCTGACCGGGCACTGACAGCGCTTGACGAACTCAATGATGGACTGGCGATCGAGCCGATCCAGCTGGCCCATGATATCCAGCGCAGTGACGCCCCAATAGATGCCAGACATACGTAGGAATTCGGTCATGCAGTATTCATAGTCATCCTCCTGCTTTCCATGATTCTCAATGTATTTCACATGCTTCCAAAATTGTAATTTACTTGTGTCGTCGCTTTCGTTTGCGCCGCCGTTTGAAGGCTTAACGAAGGTCGTGAAATCCATCGCTGATTGGTGCTCAATTGAGTGTTGATTTTTAGCAATTAATTGCTCTACTGCTGTGTTGACATTATTAATGCCTTTTCCAACAATTTAGTTGTCGCTTTGTTAGTGGCGGAGCACGCGAAATGTGCTAAAAAAGACCCAACAGAAATAAAAATACCATAGGCTCAGCTGATTCGCAACTGTATATGCAAACAATTTGAATTTCTGTAGAAACAGATGAAAAGAAGTATTTTGCTTGAAGTTGCTCAATTATTATGTGGTCATTAGGACATATTTAAATTAGGGTTCTATATTTTTAATCAAATATACATATGATTATTTGGCTTAATAGATTTCAAACATGTAGTTGGCAACGCAATGTTTTGCAATTCACAGTGGCAAGCAAGCTAAACACGAGATAATACTATGCATCAAAAAAGTATGAACCTCATATAATTAAAATAAATAAGTAAAATAACAAATTAAAATAAATATTCAAATTTTCAATTATTTAAAATTAACATCTATATATTTCATAATGTTATTGTATCAAATATATAAATAGTTACATTAGATTTACAAATGTTATATATTTTTGCATAAATTAATTTTTGTTGTATATTATTTATTAAAAACGGGGCGCCTGCTAATTATTCATATATAGAAAATTTAAATTTGTTGCTAAGTGTATATCCAATATTTGGGTTTGCGTTTGTTCTTAATCTGACTTAGCTACAACTTATGAGTGTTGTGTGCAAGAGAGGTTAATTTTCCTGGCGCACTGTAGACACATAAGAGTAGTATTGCATGGCTTACACTATTTGTAAGAATCGCTTAAAGAATTGTCGATGTCCGCGGCTCGTCGATGTTCAGGGAGACGATATGCTTCTTCGCCACCATTACGTTGCCCAGCAATCGGGGCTCTTGTCCCTCCACCAGATACTCGGCGCACATGGAGAGCACAATGTTCGCATCGCGATCCGTGCAATTGAAAAAGCCAACCAGCACACGGCCATCGGTTATAACGATGCGTAGGACACGGCCCAGCCACTTCTGAAGCTTTCGTCGTCCTGGCGTTAAGTTCGCATCGAGCATTTGCGGTGCATTTGTTGTGATGCGAAAGGGCTCTGTGCCGCTGGGAGGCGGTGGCGGCGGCTGCATTTGGCTGCCGCTGATGCTTAGATCAGAAATGTTGCTTATTTTGTTGTAATGTGAGTATATACGTGTTTTTCTTTTCTTTTTTTTTTTGTATTATTAAGTAAAATTGTTTATTCTACTTTTACTTGTTGATAAGAAATTCAATGACAGACACGATTGCTACTATCGATACGAGCAGTGATATCGATAGCTTGAAAGCGCGTTTGTTTGACTATTCAATTCGACTGTTTGTCTATCGAACCTTTGACAGCTGGAAAACGCAGTTTCATTCAACATTTTTCGTTCGTTTTAATCACTTGAATTTTTCATTGCAAGATGTCGTACAAAGCATTAAATATTGGCGATCAGTTTCCCAATTTTGAGGCTCAGACTAATATGGGCCGCATCGAATTCTATCGCTGGATGGCCGATAGCTGGGCCATACTCTTCTCGCACCCGGCGGATTTTACGCCCGTTTGTACCACGGAACTGGCACGCGTTGCCCAGCTGATGCCGGAGTTTCTGAAGCGCGGCGTTAAGCCAATTGCATTGTCCTGTGATTCGGCAGAATCGCACAATGCTTGGGTTGAGGACATTAAGAGCTATGGCAGTGAGTTCAGCAGAAATTTGTTTAACTGCTAAATATTAAAGTTATTATTTTTCAGAGGTGTCCAAATTTGAATATCCCATCATAGCGGATAATAGGCGTGAATTGGCCGTCAAGCTGAATATGCTGGATAAGGATGAGCTGAACGCTGAGGGCATACCGCTCACCTGTCGCGCCGTCTTCATCATTGACGACAAGAAGAAGCTGCGTCTATCCATTCTATATCCAGCTACAACTGGTCGCAATTTCGAGTGGGTTTTAATGGGAATTTTTAATTTGAAATTTAATTTATTTATATTCATTTGTAGTGAAATTCTGCGTGTTATCGACTCGCTGAAACTGACACAGAAAAAGAGCGTGGCCACGCCCGCTGATTGGAAACAGGGCGGTCAGTGCATGGTGCTGCCCTCCGTGCAGGCTGTGGATGTGCCCAAGCTATTCCCAAAGGGCATTGAGACTATCAAAGTGCCTTCGGGCAAGAACTATTTGCGCATTACCTCTCAACCAGATAACTGACGAATACATTCCCATAACAAACAGAAAAACAGTCGTAAATTGTGATAATTAGCATTTTACATGATTTTATTACAAAAATTATAATTAACAAATCGGATTGTACGCCTATTTATTTTCCTTTTCTTTTTTTTTTTTTTTTACAACCATTTGCCACATTCTCGAACGCTATTTGGGCCAAGGCAAAAGCGCGCCCAGCCTGGGCAAAATGTAAAAAACAAAAACTTTTCGCTTAAAAACTAACAAAAAATGTTGATGGGAGGAATTTCGGGGGCATGGCTGTGGTTCGGGGTGGGTGATTGGAGGAATGTGCAGCTTAGATGCGACTAACACGTATTACACAATAATAATAATAATAATAATGATATATAAAATATACATATTGCAACTGGATACACCTTAAGAAACTAAATACAAGGCCAACTCTGTACAGGGAAAGTGCAAAGCAAAGCATTCGAGAGTAAAATCAAGCCACACAAAGCTCGTGCCCATAACCGTGAGTAATCTGCAAGCAAATGGAAAATATTAATAAATGAGTTGGAATAATATTTATAAGAGATCTGAATGACTTTACTCTAAACAAATGTCAAATTGAAACGTGTTGAGTGAAGTAAGTGAACAATGCGCACAATGAATTGAGTGAGTATGAATCTGAGTACCCATTCGTAACTTATAACTGAGCAGAAGAGACTGCAGTCGAGCGTTTTGCTTTAAGCTTCAGCTTAGGCAATACTATGGATGTTTATTCATTGAATAACTTTTCTTATAGATATGCTTTACAATTCAAATTTTCAGAGCATGATCATAAAAGACAAATATACGTAGTTGCTAAAGCGCAAGTATGAGAACTTATTTTGTGCATAACTTTTCTTATGGATGAACTCACATAATCTAACTTTCAGCACACGATAATAATATTCAAATACAGTGGACCCTCGGTTAACGAACACAAAACGGACAATAGACAGCACTATAATCTGTATTCGGGATTTGACCTTTTTTTTTGTTTAACACACAGAAATTTTGCATACAATAAATGTTTTTAAATTTTTTGTTTGTCGTTATGCGAAACATTGTTCGTTATCCAAAGCATTCATTAGCCGAGGGCCCACTGTACGTGTATTTGTCAAAACCCAAGTCACTAACATTTAAAATATGCTTTTATTTCAGAAATTTAGGGCGAAGGCGGCGTGATATCTAAAATTTAAAACCAACAAAATCAATGAATATTCAAATGAATGAATAGTATTCATTACATGAATCTATCTTATGGTATACAAGACACGGATAAGAAATAAAGTAAAATGACCCACATAAAGTCAAATGGTTTTCAAAATAGAACATCAATAAGATGTGTATAAAAATTTGAATGTATAATTAGGAGGCTCGAAAGATCCAACTCTGAAGATCTACGTTATTTCATTTTATAATAGAATTTTTAAAAGGGTTTTTAGACGATAACATTTAATAGATAATATTCATCGATTTCAAGTATTCAGATATCATAGGTTGTGTGCTCGACGCCTTCACACACGAAATGAACAGACGGGCTAAAAACTAAAAACTAAACTCAATCGATTCAGCTCTTCACACTGATCAAGAATATATTTTCTTTATGAGACACGCCTCTTTCTGTTAGCTACATACATTTTAACAACTTCATTATGCCCTCCAGATTTTCCAAATTCAAATGAGGTATAAATGTATAAAAGCATTTAATCCGAATTCATTCGAAAAGTCTTAAGCGAGCGCACTTATTCAGTCAGTCAAACTTTTTTCTCTTCGGCTTAGCACTTGACTTCATTCGATGTTCGAATTTCGAACTCAAATACGAATTGCTTTCGACATTGCTAAGTTTTTAATTTTATTTCATGTTTCATTTATTTACACTCACTGAATGCTGGAATGCATGCTCAAATTTATATTCACTCAATTCATTGCGTATCCCTGACTCACTCAACTCAACTCAACTCCATTTAAATTCGAATGCATTCTGAGTGCAGTCATGCAAATCTTTAGTTAATTATAGTGAATTACTTACAATTTAACTACCATACCAATTTAGCTAGTCTAATTTGTGCCGTCAGCGGCGTTTGCTCTCCACCATTCGCGCCAGTCGTCGCACCAGGAAGGGCCAGAGCACCAACATTGCAAACCATATGGGCGATATATCCTTGAATGGCCACCATGCTGGCTGTCGCCGTACGCTCTTCGCCAGCTGCTTCTGGGCGTTGCGCAGCTCCAGCAACGTTTGCTCCATGCTACGCACACGCTGCTGCACTGCAGCCATGTCACTGTTCATGCTCGCCACGGTATTCTGGATTTGCCGCAACAGATCCGTGTTGTGCGTAATGGCTTGAGTTAGTTCCTGGGGCAGCATTGTTTCATAGGGATCGTCGTATTCGTCGTCCGATGGCTCCACAATGGCCACGCTGCTGTTGTTTGTGTAATTGTTGATGTTGCTCAAGTCGTGCGTTGAGTAGCCATTGGTTGCCTTGGTGCTCACAAAGCCATTGGTCAGTGGTGCCGTTACATGGCCATTGGTTAAGGTCTCTGTGGACGTGGCAGTTGGGGGTGGGGGCGTGACCCCAGCTTCAATACCATTCGCACTGTTGCCATGTTGCGGACTGTTTGTGCGCGAATGGAACGGTGAATTGGGATGTGATTCGGCTAGCTCACGCATGCCAGGCGATACCAAATCCAGCTCGTCCAGATTGATGTTGCCCAGACCGTCCAGGCTGCCCACAAAGTTTTGCACATTCTCCGTAAACGACATTGTCTCAATTATCTCCTGCAGACTCTCCACATAGCGCTGCATCGCCTGCTCCTTGCTCAGATGTCGATTGCTATTCCAGGCATCCCATTTGGCACGACCGACCACATCCCAGAAGGCCGGTTTCTTGGGCGAACAATCGCCCTCCGATGCCTGCTTGAATAGGCCATAGAACTTGAGCATCATGCTCATGCTGGGCTGATAGGGTCCATTCTTGGGCAGTCCTTTAATTACATTGACCGCCGCCTGGAAACGTTCCTCAATGCTGGCCATAATTAACGCTCAACTCAAAATACCTACAATATAGAAATAAAATTGTAATTGAGCTGACCATAAATTATAGATTAGATACAGATATAGATGGTTAAGGTTCAGCGATAATCGCCTATCGGAGCTGTTCGTTTGTATTTTGAGTGAATGGCGCTGATGCTGTCGCAAGCAGCTTACAAATTACCTAATTAAATTGTGCAAGTGCAGACAGCCAAAAACTATCGCTGTAAATATCTATCCAGATTGTTGTTGTTATTGTCGTCGTCGTCGTTGCTGCTATTGTTGTTGTTGTTGTCGCTGGAATTTTGTTATTGATTCACATCCACATCGACGACTGACGCTTTCGACTGCATACGTTTGTGCGTGTGTGTGTTGCGTATGTGTGCGTGTGTTTGTATAGAAGTGACAAAGTTCGTGTTCTGTTCGAGTCGAAGTTCAATGCAATATATTAATATTGCTGCTACTGCTGCTTCTGTATTTGTACGAGCAAACGACCATTTCTGATAATGGACTACTTATCAGCATGTAGTGCGAGTTGTTTATGCGAACAATGGAGCAGCCAGCGACGGTTTGCTACTTGTTTTTAAATGCGTTTTGCAATAAAAATAAACATACTATGGCCAATGACTGTGTGTGTGGGACCACATATCGATATCTATTGAGAGTTCCGATATTTCTATTGAAATGGTATTTGTCGATATCGATTCCAAATACTGGGTGCTCTTGCAATATATTCAATTGAACTGCAATTTCAAAAATCTATGACTGAAAGTATAATTTTTTGAATCTCTTAAAATATAAGTTGCACACAGATCACAATCAATTGATTTAGATGATCGGTTTATTGATCAGTATTTGATTCAATTTTTATTTACATTGCAATAAAATGTACCATAAAATCATATTAAAATTTTATTTTGTATTCCTTACCATTTCTTATTAATTGTGTTTCCTAGTTTTTAAAAAAGTTTTTTTTTTCATAATAATCTCTTTCTATAAAAATAATCCATCAGATGGGTTTGTTGTCTACATTGTTTTTTATTAGATTATCGATAACAAATGACATCCTCAGACTCAAACAGCACACAATATAATAATAATATATCATTTTTTACTTTATATTCATATTGATAAGAACAAAACAATTTATATAACTTTATTGTTTATTTACAATTTAATTGCATTTATAGTTGGCGCCCATTTTTATCAAACAGCTGATTCGATACTCTCAAATATCAACTCTGATTTTCTATGTGCATGCTCTACTTCAAAATATATTTATTTTTAGTTACAAAACAGGTAAAATCAAGACAGAAAAATATTTCGCAAATTTCAATCATTTTATTTTGTGGAATTCCATTTAATTTTGATGACTGAATGTATTTTTAATTTCGCCACAGTGTGCGCAGGTGCGCTAAAGTGCACGGCTGTGTCATCTTATAAATTCGATATACAATTTACGATATCAAACTTCAGTCATTTCTCAACACTGGACCGAATGTGTCATTATAATTTCGTCAACTTCAGCAATACGAAAAGTGCTTAATTATTTGCATTATTTTAACAAGTCATCTACAACGTAGAGCTTTTGCCAAAAGCTATACTAATCAAGCTCAAAGTTGTGCATGCGTGCATATTGATCACATCAGTCAATAGAAGGCGAAGCCACAAACGGTGAAGCAAACAATTTCACAACTCTCGATTAACACCCTCGGAAAAAGGCGGCGCTGTCGACGTCATAGACACAGACACAGTTAGTCAGTCTCAAGGCCAAGGAAGTCGCTAAAGAAAATTCAATTGCAATTAAACATGAAATTTGTGTCAACACAAAGCAACGGCAAACATTTTTATAATCAGAAGCACCATCAGCAGCAACGCGAGTACCAGTGTATAAATATAAAACGCGCGTTCAAGTCGACATCATTCAGTTCAGTAAAAGTTCTCAACATTTCCAAACGCGTGTTGTGCAACAAACGGCAACAGCAGGCGAAGCAACAAAGACAATATTGGAAACATAAAAGCTTTTGCATAGCTGCATCTTGATTAAAAGTCTTGCAATATAAGCAAAGCAAATAAAATAAAAAAGAACTATCGCCTCATCCAATCACAAACAAAAATTCTAACCTAAATTCCTGAACGACCAGAACACATAGAAAATCAATAAAAGCAGAGAACACGTGCAAGTGCCGCCAATAGTTGCCGCCAAACTCGTGTGTGTAGACATTTTTGTGTAGACTCTCACTCTCGCTCGTGCGTTCTAAAGGACACTGTCCATTGGAGATACTGTGCGTGCAACAACAACGATCGTAGTCAAGAAGAGCGAAAACAAAGCCAAACACAAAATTTCAGGTTCTAGCGAACATCGTAACAACAACAACAACAACAGCATCAATATGTCACGACGCAATAAGAAAGCAGCAGGCAAAGGTGAGTCACAAAGCCAAAGCATGGGTCATGGGACAGTGTGGGAAAAGTACTGTGAACTTAGTAACTTTTTACAGGTGCTACCAATAGAAAATTTGTATGTTGACCTTTCTCGCAGAGGCATTACTCATGCAGCACATGCCATGTTTGAATAGCATGAAATATTCACATTTTGTTGGCTTCAAGAGCTTTCGTCTCCAACCTGTTTGGCAATCATCGAAATAAATATACTATGTAGTATATTGTTGCTGCGCTGGCAAAACCAAAAAAGCTTTGCACGCGCTCAGCTGGTGAATCAAGCAAAAGCGAAAGACATAAAAAAAACTGTTATGTGTCATATGTTTGACTATGTAAATACCCTGTGAAGGGAATTTTTCAAATAGCAAAAATATTTCGATTTGTTGGGGATATATTATGTAGAGTACTAGGGGAATTTTTCAAATAGCAAAAATATTTCGATTTGTTGGGGATATATTATGTAGAGTACTAGGCAGGTAGAAGTTAACCTTTATTTACATTGTACATATAATTATTGCATTTTTCGCATTTTTTGTTAGCATTTCAATTATATTTGATATACCATGCATAATGTAACAAGTTCAGGGTATGTTAACACAATTTAAGTGTGAACGCTCAATGCCAGCTTATCAAGAAATAGACAAAGAAACACACAAACGAGTATATATTTGAATATGTATGTGTTTGTATACATTTTCCTGTATATTTCATTAGCAATTGGGCTTGCATTGGCATGCAAACAAATCAGCATACATACATAGTATTAGGCGATGTTATTTAAAATAAATATTAAATAATTTTCAAAGCAAAATTCTTTTATTGAGATTAAAAATTTATAATAATTTTTATTTATTTATTTCGTTTTTAAATTCACGTTTTGTTTAAGGAAATTGATTAATTTACAAAATTTAAAAATTGTTCTGACTCTCAATCAAAGCTCTAGAATCCAACCAACCAAACAACTTTCAAAACAAAGTTTTGCTTTTCCAACAGCTGTTTCCATCTGTTGATGTTGCGATTGCAAGACAAGCAACAATGTTGTCAATCTATGTACATATGTATATAGAGATGTATACAAATGTATACATGTATTGTATTGTATTGTATGTGTGTCTGTGCATATACCTTCTATAATAGTGAGCAAATGAAAACTCAATGCCGGAAATTACCTTGTCCTCATTCAATAGCCAGCTGGTAAATGAAAATTGTTTGAATGTATGTATATGTGTGTGGGTGTGTGTGTGTGTGCATAGAAAGTTGAGCAACAACAAACGCTAAAACTTGTTGCACAACGTTTTCATATGAAGGTCACACAAATGCCCTAAAAACGTAGCAAAGAAATACCAATTACTTTCGTTATGCGAATTACGCATATAATATATATTTACATATATATCAATTTGTGCATACACATTTATTTATAACTCACGCACACATATATACATGCCTAAAATTATCGCTGCCAAGCGGAAAATTATCGTAGAATTTTGTATATATATATATATATATATTTTTTTTTTTATATGTTGGGTGTGAATTTTAGCTTGAATCATTTCACAAGCAATAAATGAGTGAACAGTTTGAGAAGCAATATACAAGTTTAACAGTGAATGACGTCATCTAACCGCCACTGTCTTAGAAAAATATCAATTTAGAAAAAAAAAAACAACTTATGTTGTTGTTGAGATTAAGCAAACTTTAATAACGAAAATATAGATTTCATTGATGTTATCTTGTATTTCTGTTATGTTAAATTTTATTAAAAGCATACAGCAGTGCAGTTTATAGTTTAAGCTTGATCTCCCAAGCATTAATTAATGTTATGTTAATTAACATAAATAGTTCAAATAGTCCAATAGTTTACATAAATAGCCTCAGCCATAACATTTTGCTTAGTTTCAGCAGCTTTTTATGCAAATTCCTTTCCTTTATTTAATTTTAAATGGATATATTTTTATCATACCAATATCAATGCAGATTAACAGTTAAATAAGTCTAATTTGGTTGCAGTGATAAGTGGTATTTAGGCTACTTTTAACAACAGAATCAATTCAAGTCAACAACTGTAGTTATTTAACAGTTTAAGACAGCTCTGCCAACACTTAATTGTTGTTATGTTAATTAACATGAGCTGTCCAACTAGCAGCCGTAAAATTTCGCTTTGAATTTGAATTAGCTCTTTAATGCAAATTTCTCTTTTGTTATTAAATGCTAAGACTAAATTGTATTAATTAACATAAATAGTCGAACTAGCAGCTACTAAGCATATTAATACAAATTTCTTTTATTTATTTCATTTCAGGCCGCATCAACGACTCGAACTCCGAGGACGAGTCCTTTGACAATGTGAGCGTTTATTCGCATGTCTCGGAAGCCGCCTCTTCAGAGGCTGCCGAAGATCTAGCCAATGAGCGTTTCGAGGAGAAATTCGAAAAGGCTTTGGAGCAGGCCACCGAGAAATCGGCGCAGACACGCATTCAGGCCTTGCAGGCCATCTGTGAGCTGTTGATGCATCGTTATATGCCCGACTTTGTGGAGGATCGCAAAATGACACTGATGGACTTTGTGGAGAAGAGCGTACGTCGCGGCAAGGGTCAGGAGCAGGTGTGGGGTGCACGTTTGGCCCCGCTCCTGGTGCTGCAATTGGGCGGTGAGGAGGGCATGTCGAAGGCAATGAATCAGTTCCTGCTGACAACCGTGCAGGATAAGTCTGTGAACTATGATGCACGCGCCAAGTGCTGCGCTGCCCTGGGTCTGCTCAATTTCTTGGACTGTGAGGATATCGGAGAACTGGTTCAGCTGATGCAGTTCTTCGAGACCATCTTTGCCGGCAGCTATTTGCGCGGCGATGACAAGATTCCAGTCTCAGTCACTGCCGAGGCAGGCACTCTGCATGCCGAAGCTCTATCTGCCTGGGGTTTGCTGCTAACTCTCGTGCCCTCTGGCGATTTCGTTTCCCTTATGACCACCGGACAACACAAATTTCCGTAAGCTTGTTAAATATCTGAACTCTATTAAATATCTGAATTAATCGTTTGCCTTGCAGGTCTATCAAAAAGTTCTTGGGTCTATTGCAATCACCTCATTTGGATGTACGCATGGCTGCGGGCGAGACAATCGCCTTGATTCTGGAATCGGGTCGTGCCCATGATGAGAACTTCCTGGAGGAGGAGATCGGCGAGCTCTGTGACGCTGTCAAGCAGTTGGCCACCGATTCGCACAAATATCGCGCTAAGCGCGATCGCAAAGCTCAGCGTGCCACCTTCCGGGATGTGCTGCGCTATCTGGAGGTAATTTCAATAATCAATTTTCGATATTCTTTTTTTTTCAGTTTATTTGGACACTTGTAATTTGCACATAGAAAATAATTTTAGAGTACAGATAGACTGAGTGTATGGGAACAAAGAAATATGAGAGACAAGCTTAAGGCTTCATGTCGGTGCAATTGAAACGAATCTCGTGCCTGCAATGGTTCGCCAAGCATTTGGAATGATCGTGCAGCTTGTTACGCATTATGATGCAACCGTTGCGACTGATCGAATCCATGTATTCCGTGAAGTTGGGCGTCTTGCTGAACGTGCTGGACGCCGTCTTCCAATGCGAATTATTGCCAGAGTTCACAAATTGTGAGGAGTCCGAGAATGTGGCCTGGAATGGCTTATACGCCTGCTCGCATTCATCGGCCTTCACCTCATAGCCGGTGGAATTTTCACGCTCTAACTGCTTCATCACATCCGAACGGAACTCGGAGCACGGCGCCTTATCCGCCATTAATTTGTCCGATTTGATTTTCGATGCCTCATCGTTGGGCTTCAAGCTCTCGTAGATGCCCTCAGGATACTCCTTGACATCGCAGTAGTCGATCTGATAGGTCGTATACATGCGATTAGTATCGAGTCTTCGACCCAATTCGGCTTTGGGCATTAGCTTTAGGCGCTCATACAAATCGGGGTAGACATTGCGCAGGATTTTCAAAAACCGATTCGGCTGCAGCTTCAGGCAATCGCTTTCTGGCGACATTGCCATCTGATCCATCTGATCCTGTGGCAATTCGCCCGGTATCAAGCGTGGATCAACCAATCGCCCCATCGGCGCTATGCCCGTCCACTCGACGCCAGCGCAATTCTTGACCGCATCCGGATGCGCTTTAATCTTGTCATCGGCTATGCATTCGCATTCAATAATCTTTCCCCCACCCAGGCCATCGTTGGCCTTGAGGTGGCTCATAAACTCGTAACGCTTGGAATTTGGCGTTACATAGTCATGTTGATACGTTGAGATCATCATTTTGAAGGCCTGATAAAAGATTTATTTTTTTTTTTAATTTTCAAATTTTTTTTTAAAAATAATTTTTTTTTTTTTCTGATTTTGGAATTTAGTGTTCCTTAAGGAAAAGTAAAACTAGCTTTAGTAATTTTAGGGGAAAGTTTCCTTAACCTAAACATTTTATCGGGTGAAACATCTATCGACGCTTACTAAAAATTTCAATTTGTTTTTTTGCAGGAGGATATTTCGCCTGAGATTAATATACGCTTTGGACATGATGCTCTTACTCTGGATGCCTGGTCCATACACCATCAGTACTCAGCTCTGTGCGCCGTTATGGGTCCCGGCATGACCTCGCATCTGCAGGAGAATGAATTCATACGTGATATTTTCCAACTGGGTCCACGTCCCAACAATGTTGGCATCAATGGCAATGCCAAAGTCAAACAGTCCAAGCTCGAGCGCGTAAGTCTAAAGAAAAATTAAAAATATTCTAAATTTTGCTATAATATATATTTTCTGATCTCTTTGCAGCATCTGGTGAATGCCGCCGCATTCAAAGCACGCTCCATAACGCGTGGCAAGAACCGTGATAAGCGCTCGGCTGTCGTTCAATGAGCACATCATTCTACTACGCTGCCCCGATAGACTTCAGTAATTCATCTAGCAACATCTACCATAATATAACACTACATATAGGCACAAGCACTCATCTTTAGCCGACCCAGGACTCTCGCCTCCCATTAGTTGAATTGTTTCACGTAGTTGATAAGACGGCTTAGCATACTAACAAAATTCGCAAAATGCTAAATGCAAAATGCAAAATCAGTCGATCTAAATTACGCCGTTTACGGCCAAGTTATAATTCGTGACTAAATTCATATAGTGTTAGCATTCAACAAAATAAATGATATTTAGCTTCTAGATTCTAGTTCATTTAGCATATATATATATATTTATATATATACATATATAGTGCATATAAAATATTAGCTAGTAATGTGATCTTTAAATTGAATTTTTGGCATTAAATTGTGTGTGCCAGCTTAAAGGACTGTGTGAATTTTAGTTCAGTTTATTATTTTTGCTCTTTATATGAAATACATATATGAAAACTTTACATTGTTGACCTTGAAATGTATTCGTATATATTAAATTACGATTGTATACAATAGTTAAAAGTATGTCAAAGCTCGACTTGTCTTTAATTATGCATATTATTTTAACATATTATGTATACACAATATAACAAATTATACAATTTCTAGGTAAACTGTATAAAATAAATGTATAACACTAGACTTAAAGGAAAACGAAATAGTTTACAAAGAGTTCTTTTTTATTGGACTATTTTTTTTTTTTTTTTGATAATGGTTTATAGAGGAATATATATCGTGAGCCGAATTAAACAAATGTAAGCTTAAAGGACGTCTTCAAAATTCTGTTTCTACAGAGCTGCTTAACAGTTTTGCAGCTGCATATTAACAGTGCTCACAAGAGCTAACAGAGCTAATGTCTTTCTCTGCAAACGCCCATTGACATGAGTAACAGTTGAAGCTGCAGCTTAACCGTCGATTTTACAGTGCGTTCTCTCGTTTAGCTCTATCTGCAATTTAACAGCTGCTGAATAGTGAAACAATAGCCACACAGTGAAGCTGTGCTTTAGGACTGTTTACACGAATCGTTTAACAAGCAACATCTTTGCAGATCTCCTTTTACATTGACAACAGCAGCAGCAACTGGAGCAGTAGCTTCCCAGTTAATTTACAGCGTACCATCTCTGTAAGCTGCTTGTGCAGCTTAACAGTCCTTCATTTACTGAACACCCTTTACATGGCCATAGCTGAAGCTTAACAGTTTCATTTACAGTCGTCAGCACCCTTAGATTTGCCACTTGAGCTCGCTTGAAAAACTCAAGCTTGATGTTCTAACCCAATTAAAAACATGCCATTTATTTGATATAAATGTTTTAATTTATATTTTAACTGGTTTATCACAAAAATGTATGTTAGCTTAATGTGTAAATATGTTGTGTTGAATTTGTGGAAATTATGTTTGTATAGCAAAAAATTGCATTCGAAAACATAATTGAAATGTGGGCGTGGTTTTTATATAAATAATTGAATAAATTGTTTATAAATTAGGTTCGTTAAGTATAAGCTTAAGGTGTACTGCGAACAGTATTCGCATTGAATACAAATTACACGAAATAAGTAAAAAAAAAAAAAATACAAGTATATGTGTGTTCCTAAATTAATATTCGCCAAATAACCTTAGCTGTGCTGTATGGAGAGACGTACGCGATACATACGCTCACAATTTAAGATCTTAACGTGTTTCTATATATATATATATAAATATATGGTATATATATGTAAATATATATGCTACAAACTACAAACATGCTCAGCTAGACTGACATTGACTGGTGCCTTTTAAAAACTCTACTCGTTTCGAATATTTCTCTTTATCAAATGAAAAAACTTCTTCAACTACTTGGCAACGTATGTGTGTGTATATATGTGTTATCGTAATCATAATCTCAAAACGTTCTCCGTATTTTGTGTAAGTTAATTGATACTGGCTTATGTATTGTGGTACACAGATTATATAATATTTGGCTTAATGTTTTTTTTTTTAGTTCCATTGTTTTGTTTTAATACATGTACCGCTTGGAATAATGCGTGCTACTTTTGAGAGACAAAATTGACTCGTTTTTTTTTTTTTTTTTTCGAATATTATCCTATATACTAAATGACTTAAAACCTATGTACACAGTTTGCGGGGAAGAATTTTTTGTTTTCTGGAGGGGGGCCTTGAGCAAAAATGTGTGCAAAACGGGCGCTAAAACTAATAAACTATATATCGTTCGTGTCGTGTCTGTCGTCTGTCTTGAGATATATATAAATATATATATATATATATATATATTTATGCCGCATTTGCATTTGTGTACGGATGTGATGTTTCCTTATGGCATAGACTTCAGCTCCAGCTTGTTTTTAGGAGGCGGCCTGTGATGCGGCTGCTGCCGCTGAGGTGCTAGCTGTACTGACATCCTCGCATATGGTATGCAATTTCTCCATCTCAGAGCTAGTCACAATATTAATGGAGCTAACTTTGGCACGTTGATAGGCCACCACCGTATTCTCGCCCAGACACTTGACACACACATAACCAATGAGCACAGCAACGCCAACGGTTAGGACACGCACCAGCGGATCCACATACATTTGTATAATGGCCCAGGCTGTGGCACCCGTCACACACATTAGCGTGATCAATATGACGGTCTTCATCCAATGTTGTATGGTAAATCCCTTGTCCCATTCGAGTCTGCAATTAAGAGATTGTTAATAATAATAGCACATGGCATGCACGCATGAATTTCACTTACTTTTTCGATTTCTCAATTTCGTAGGGATGTGAGCAGACCTTGCACGCCAGCTGAGCCTCATTGTTGCTGCCACAGCTCTCGACTAGCCAACGTTTCAGGCACTCGTGATGCACAGAGCTAACGTCGCCGGTGCACCGACAGGGCTGAATGAGTGGCTCTGGTTTATCGCTGTCATAGCATATCCAGCAATCCTTTTTGGTCAAGAAGGTCTGTCCCTCTTCGGGCGACAATTTATTGCTGTCGGCATCGAGTGTGGGTATCGATGGATCGATTTGACGGGATAATAGCTTACGTGGATTCAATATCCAAAGCTGTTCAGGTGCCATAGAGTTCCACAAGCAGCAGGGAAACCACAAGGCGACGCCTATTTCGGCAATACGAAAGATGATATCATACCAGTTGCGCGAATTCACAGGTACTCTAAACCAGAAGAGATATTCGTTAGTTATGATCAGTATTAGCTCAAATTCAATAGCTAACTACTTACTTGCCCTTCCATAAATCCCCAAGTGTTTCAGAGGTAAGAAAGCCCACAATCACAATTAACATTATGGCCTGGCTAAGCAGGCCGAGACGCGACTGATGGAGCTGCGAGGCATTCACGATCGCCTCGCTGGGTCCAAGTATTTTGCCCGTCTGATCGTAGACAAAACCGCCACGTAGTTTAAAGAACACTTCCACGCCATATATCAGAAAGAAGATAACCACAATCAGCAGGAGTACAGCATAACAGCCATTGAAGATGTGCGCATAATCGCGACGTTCCGAATTTATTAGTGAACTGAATACCTCAATGCCAAATAGGCTGTACAGGAAGAAGTTGAAGGCGACAAAGCCTAGGAAGCTCTTTGATAGAAACTGCGACTTTTCCCAGCGTATGTCGCGCAAGTGAAATATCTAAAAAGAAATGAGTGTAAGAATGAAATTAATATATATATAAATATATATATATATATTATTTCTAATATGTATGGTATATTCGATACGTATTTATATGGTAAATAAGCTGGCGAGTGCGCACGTACGCGACTTTCAAACGTTCCCACCTAAGTTTAATTAATGGTCGCGATAAATTGCGGTTGCCTATCATTGCGATATGGCAAAGCGTTGAAAAAACAATTGTAATTGTGCATAGTAAAAATATTCGAGTACATTCGCACTCAAATAATTGTTGCACTTGAGATTGTAGATGGGCTGTTTCTGATCGCAAACGACATGAGCGAGAGCTAATTTGCCGTTCGCCTTCAGCGCAACATCGAAGCTTTGGCTCTCAGCAGATGACTTCAAAGTCAGATAAGATTGGATCCAATTTGGTAAACAATGCTCACATGATAGCCAAACATATTCCCATTCCCCTTGTGACGCTCATAGTTAATTATTTTAAGATAAGATTGTCATAGACACAAGACTAAATTTGCTAAAAGAAAAGCTCTTTTATTTTTGCATTCGTTCTTTTGGAGTAATCTTTAAGGCGCACTACTTTTAAGTCTATAACTCAATGCTTATCAATGCTTAGATTATAAGGTCTGCACAAGCCTATATAAAATTTGGTTAAGCTTATGTATAATTTATTTGTTAGGCCAATTAGTTGCTATTAAGACATTTAGGATTGATTTGGTGTGAAAATACGCAGCTCGAGGCATTGTCTATGAAGGCTATAAAGGAAGTTATAAAATAAAGGTGAGCATAATATCAAATTGCTAATCATTTGTGTGAGCTTTATAAAACATTATATTTATTATAATTTAAATAAAATGATATGATCATTAAGAGAAATAACTTAGGAAAAATATGAGCTTGATAGCAAATGTTGTGTAAGTAAATAGTTTTTTTTTTTTTTTTTATACCTCCTTTAAATGTACTAACAATTTGCATTTATAAAAAAAAAATCCCTGTACTAAACTAAGCTATACATATTTCAATTGCCAGGAAATAATTGATTGTTCATTTCTATAACTGAAAAGTGCATAAAAGTGAAAATTAATTTCTGAATAATTCTCAGATTGAATGAATCTAAATCCAGTTTTTAGAATGAAAACAATGTTTGAATACTATGTAATATTTGCATATGTATTAAAATATTAATTAATTAAAGTCTAGTTTTCTACATAAATAACAAATTCTGATTTGCATATTCTATATAAATAACAATAATCGAAATATATTTCATTTTGAGACTGAATATTTGTTTTGTTCATATTCATATTCTTCAGTTAAAATAAGTGATTTAAAAAATGTTTTTAGAAAATTTTAAAATAAATCTAGCACCATCAAACTCCTTAGAAATCAACATTTCTAAATATTAATATATAATTTTATAGCATATTCGGTATTAAATAAAAATCAAAAATGTTTTAAAAACGAATCTATCATAATATTTTTCGAAATAAATCTTAATTTTAATATAATCTTTCTAAATATTAAGACATGTATAATTTTTACTGCATATTCAATGATTCACTAAAAATAAAATATATTTATTTAAAATAAAATAAAAAACTTTTGCTTAAATATGCATTTTTTTAGTTATACATTTTTTTTTAAATTCATTTAGACAAAAGTTTTATTTATTTATTTTAAAGAAATATATGCTGTACTTAGAATAATTTTTTTCTCTCAATATATTAATAAATAATTTGTACAGCATATGCAGCTATTCGAAATCGAAGGTATTAAAAAAGGTTTTTTTGGAAACTATAAAAGAAGTATAAGGCAATAATCTAGAAAATTAATCTTTATATTTATTAATACATAAATATATATAAAGTTTGATTTTCTCGAAGATATCAATTATAAATATGATAATAATAATATTTTTAATTTTATTTGTTAATTGGTATTCTATTAACATTATTACTACTGATTTCCTAGAAGATTTATATTACAAAATTAAAATTATTAAAAATATTTTTATTATTATTTTTTTTTTAAATTTTATTAAATTATTATTACTGTCTTTTTATCTTCGTTTTGCCTTTATTTTAATCACTCATTAATCTCTTTCGTATATCATTTCATCATCAATTCATTGAGAAATCTTCAATTTGACTCACCTCGGCCCACATGCATACGATGAGAGAGGCGCAGGTCATCAGCAGCGGATAATAAGCGGACATCAGGGTGACTGCCCACTGGGGTTGCAGATCCAGCTGTGGCATAGAAATACAAGAAGAAATTAATAAAAATAATAATTAAATAATTTGAGTGCATCACTTACAGGTGTGGTAAAGTAGGCGCCACGCAGCGATGAAGCTACAAAGACCATAAAGTAGAGCAACTTCTGAGTGGTAATGCGACAGGCGCGCAGAATCGATGGCTGCTTGAGCCGCTGATACTCGGCCACAATGCAGATGAGCAGCTGGATGACCGAGACGAGAGCGACCACATAGAAGACAGTGGAGATGCCCGCATAGTAGGATAGATTAAAGAAATCGCACTCATCGCCCGCATAGCGTATGTCACAGACGCAGGTGTTGTTCACGCAATCGCCACGGCCCGAACAGCTCAGATCGTTGGCCGGCGTAAAGGGACCATAAATGCCGCCGCCGGGCGCTTTACTATGGCCATTGCTGTGCATCTTGACCGCATCCAGCGGCGACTGCAGCACACGCTTCGAGCAACGCATCAAGGTGTGCAGGCTGGGTAACATTCTATATTAAATTAGCTGCAAATTGAATTCAGAAAGAGAAACACGATATTAACAACGGCATATTTGACAAGTTAATTAATAATTGATCAAGGCTGCAAAACGAAAAAACCAATACGAATGCCACAATACAAAGCGAGTAACAACAATAAACACAAAAACAACATTGACAAACACCCTTTTGTCATTTGAATAAACATTTGGGTCTCGTCTGGGGTCGCTAAAAACAAATGCAAATATATATAGTATATATCTTCCTCTCTTGCTTCCTCTCTCTCTGTATGTCTCTCTCTCTCTCTCTCTCTCTCTCTCTCTTTCATTCTCTGCCTCTCTAGTTGTTTAGCAGACATAACGCAAATAGAGGAAGACTTAGGGGTATTCGAGCGGCAAACCAAAAGCTTTTCCAGCTAAAACTAGCATGCAGCAAACTCATAAATGTTATACACACAGCAATATATGTATGTATATATACATTTTTAATATGTTTCGAAATTCTTGGCAAATGCATAATAAAAAATAAATATAGTTTGTTTAACAACATATAGAATGGTCTCTGCGTGTTTTCAAAATAAATTCCAAGATTCAGTCTCGTGTCGCTTTCAATTTTTACTTATTTAAAAAAAAATGTTTTTTTTGTTTAACAATATATAGCAAAATATTTTTGTGTTTTCAAAGTAAATTCATAGCGTTAAAATATTTGCTACAAATTTGTACTTATATATTTTATTTTTAATTTTTTTTTTGTTGTATGAAACTTGTTTGAAAAGTTTAAATAAAATAAATAAACGAACTTAAAAGATATTTGATTTATTTGACAAATGTTCTTTAGGGTCTTAAATCATTAAATTATGATATTTAAGCAATGCTATATGCATTTTATAAATTTATAATATAATATTTAAATAAAACGTCTCGCTTGGCTTGGTAGGATTATTTTTTCCACTTCTAAATTTAGTTGGGGTATTAACATGAGATATTGTGTATTTCTTAAATTATTTATTTATTTATTATATATTATAAAAATGTATTTTATTATTATTTTTTTTATTTATTTAAGATAAATTATTGTAATAAATATATATAGATAAATTTTATAATGATATTGTGTATTTATTAAATTATGTTTTTAAATTATTTTTTTTTTATTTAAGCATTTATTATTATTATATTATTTATTTATTTTACGTATATAAATAAAACTTTTATTTTATATATATAGCCAGTCTAGCTGGCTATGCCTAAAATAATTTTCTTTAAATGAAAAATAGTTCTAGCAGTCTAGCTGGACTTCGGCTAAGACAACAGCTAAACATTCATATAGTTTCTGGGATTTCAACCCTTTCAGAGTTGTTTAATTGTCTAGTTGAACTAATTCGATCATTCATCCATGAACGAGTGCTATTTAAAAATTAAAATATATATTGTCATTTGTTGAAATTCACTCAACTGTCTATGCAGTCAAAAAATAAACTAATAAATAATTCAAGAATTTAATAAACAGAGATTTCCTATTTTCAATATACATATGCTTTATAGACAACATATATAGGTTTTTGTTGAACATGCAGAAAACTGAATATTACTTTTAAGATTTCCCACTTTTCTCTAAATACTACAAAGATCTTCAACTAGCTTCAACTATATTCAAGTCGTGTAAAACTGAGTACCCCTCTTGATGGGAATTTAAGTGAGTGCACGGGTCTTGTGGGTCGCAACGCGAGCTGCATAACATCCATCAATGAGGGCTGCGAAATGCCAGCCGGCTAGTGTCGTACTTGTGGCTTAGCATTATTAGCATTGCAACGATTTCCCCAGGCCCATCCATCAAAATATGTGCAAACAAACTGAATAGAGAGTGAGATATATATATATATATATATATGGATACACTGGATCGATATAAATGCCGTTGTTGACAGCCACAACTGAAATTGACAGCGGGCGACAAACAAAAGAACAACAAACAATCAACTGACCAATCAATTCAGTTCGTTCTACACTACACACATACAGACATATGTGTATATATCTCAATATTGGCCAATTGAAATGCATGAGACGTGTCCGAATCGCCAGTATCAGCAAAAAGGGCTAAGCTTGAGCCGCATATGAGTTAAGCTAAGCATGTCACGCGCTTTATTTCAATTAAGTATAATTGTAATTATTATTATTGTTTATATTGTTATTGCTTTTCGCGTTTCTTTGCGTCTTTCTATTACTTTTCACACTGATAAGCCAGTCGCTGCTAGAAGCGTAAGTACGTGTGTCGTCCAGCCACAGGTCTTACCTAATGTTAATGCACGTTTAATGGCCGACAATTTCCTCTATTGACTGTAGCGGGAAATGATTAAAGTATCCTCTCTGTAAAAGGCTACTTGTAGAATTTGGAGAGGCATTTGAAGTCGCTTCTTTTTGTCTATGTATTATTTTAAATATATATCTATATCTTTATAGATATATAAAAGATAATACATATGTTTTGGCTTATAGATAAGCATGCATTTTTTTTTTTAGACCTTTATAAACTATAGTCATATGACTTTACACTTAATTGGCTGTAGAATTTCTAGAAAACATCGAGCGAAAGCATCTAAAAAAAATTTTACGCCATGAACCTTCCAATTAGACTATGGATTGAGTTCCATGGAGTTTGCTAAATATTTAAGTTGAAACAGTTTGCATATAAAATATAAAATTAAAAAAAAAAAAAAAAAAAAAAAAAAATGAATAAAAAAAAATAAATATAAAAAAAGTTAATGAATAAGATTTGTTTTTCTAGTTCCTATAATTATTTTTTTTTTTTTAAATAATTTAATCTATTTTCCTTTTCCTTTTCTTATATATACAAGTATATATATTTTTTTAATAATTTAATCTATTTTCCATTTCATTAGTATTACATTTTTAGTTATATACAAATGTATCACTATTTATTTTAATCAATAATTAATTGTGATACATAAAATCATAAAAATCTGACAACATATGTATGATGAATATGATTTATATTAGCTAAAATTTTGCACAATGCAAAGCAAATGTAATCAGAGAGGAAATATCCCAAAGCTTTATACAATTTTACACTTTTTACTTCTATTTAAATGTTAAACTATTTATTTAAGTCAAATCTGACATATACATATAAAAACAAATTTATATGCGCCCAAATCTTGCCATAATGCACAGCCACAATCAGAGAGGAAATATCCAGAAACCTTACACAATTTCCTCATAGATTTTAATTTTCATTTCGACATTTGGCAACACGTTCAAACATGTTGAAATATTCTATAAATGACTAGAAATTTAGTTTTTCTTTTTCTTTGCTTTATTTGCTTTTGCTTTCTAGAGGAACTTTAGTATAATCGAATAGCGATAAGATAAAATAACGTAAAACAAAGCACGGCAACTGTTTAGCAACACGAATTTTTTTTCTTTAGCAACTGTATACCCTGTAATATGGCCTATGGATGTTAAGCTGCTTATTAGACCGGAAATTTTTACATATATCGCTCGTTAAATAGACCCCGATGCGAGGCCAAAGGGCGAACATGATTATAAGAACTGAGTGTCGAATAACTATAGAGAAAAGCAGAAATAAAGAGCAATAGAGAGAGAGAGAGAGAGATAGCGGGAGAGAATAAAGAGGTAAAGATAATGTGTAACACCCACCGTGTATTGCATTTTTGACCATGTGTCAATCGTTGCTTAACTCATAATAATACTCGATATATATGGGGGAGACGCTTGCAGCGTCCCTGACATTTTAACTAGACTATTGCGTCTATTATTTAGCTGGCTTTTCACATTACAAGAAGCCCAAATGTCGAAAATAGCGCGCACAGACGCACACACACACACACACACAGACACACCTACACACACGCACACAGAGTCAGCTACTCTTGTTTTTATTATTTCAGATATTTTATATGTATATGTATTTTCTATAGATACTGTCGGCACTGTGTGCCGTACTATTTATGAGTTTGTTTGCTTGTCGATTCGGTTTGCTGTTTGTGCCGTAGTTAGATAACGCGTGCCAACGCACCGGAGCTGCCGATCATAACGCGACGCCGACTCTGACTATACTAAACCAACAAAATAAGAGAGAGAGATAGAGAGAGAGCGTGAGCGAACCTGTTGCGATCCAGACTGTTAACGAAAATGTATCTTTCAACAGCAAGCACTCTGTTAACTGCACAGCGCAACTCGCGCACTGGAGATGCGCTCGTTTATAAATATAATGATGATTCATGCATGTCCATTAATTGAAATGGTAATTGCTTAAGTTTGATATATCTATATATCTCAGTATTGTATTCATACTAATTTGTTTTCCAAAGAAATATGGATTTAATACCTTTTCTATTTCAAATAGTAATGGAATTTGTATTAATTCATATTTAGAAAATAATTATACATTTTCTTAAATATTTTTTTAAAACCATAAATATTTTATTTATTTTTTTTCTGCTTGAGTTTTAAGAGTTGTATAATTCAACGCTCAACGCACTGCTCATATTAAAATATATATGTATAACATATATTTAATACATTTAGTGTCAAATATATATAATTCATAAATTTTATATTATATATATAACAAATTTTTTTTTCAATAATCAAATAAACTGTGTAACTCTCATAGCTCATTTTCATATTTGTTTGCCTTAGGCATTTTTCACACGGTTATCATTCTTTTAACTCGTGCTCATCTCCAATTGGCACTGTTAACGGCGGTAACTTTAACAGCGATCGATATTTACTGCACTCTCAAGCAGTGCTCAACGAAGCACATGCTGCGTATACGTCATGGCAAGCAGTGCAAAAGAATATATACAGGCAAGTAAGCCTATGAAAAAAAAGTATGTTTCACAATAGTTTAAAAACAATTAATTACCGTTGAATACACATGTGTATGTGCATATATATACATGTGTGTTTCATATATATGTACATGTACAGCGCACATCGTTTATTAAAGGCGCGTCGCTTTCGTAAACAAAAACCGTTTGGCTGTTCAAATAAAATTGAAATAAATTTAAGCGTTGGCTCAGCAGGCGGTACAAATTGTATACATATATATATATATATACATATGTACATACAAACACATATATATGTATACATGTTTCAAACATCACACATTTTTTTGCTCTCTTCTTTGAGTCTGGCGCCAATTAAGAACTGAGCCTGTGTTTGCCCGCCATAATAATTATAAATTACGGCAAATAATTGCCAAAAATTGTGAGTAATTATTTATATATATATATACAACTTGCTGTATTGCTATCGGTACAACTGGAGAGGCATGAGCATGAGCAATAATGTTAATTTAACAACTGTTTAACCCATTTGTAAGTGTATCTGAATTTAACGATTGTGCAAACTACATTTTTATAGCCAGCCATATAATTATTTACATCTGCTGCTAATGGTAAAGTGCTTAGCACTGTTTGCTTTTTTATTGTAACTAAATTGTTTTCACTTGATAGATACTGAAGAAATGTTTTTTCAATTTTTAACAATTTCAGATAAAATACATATAAGCGACAACTGCTTTCAGCGATTGTTTCTCCTCTCAATAAGGAAAGAAAAAAAAAAAAAAAGAAAGAGAGTCAAACAAAATAAGAAACAATCAAAGCTAAAACTAGTTTGTGGCGCCCGCAGCCAAGTTACAATAGACTGGTTTTTTTGATCGAGAGGGGTTGTGACGTTCAGGGTCTATGGTTGAACGTACGATCGTGAGAGCTGTTCAATATTTACACATGCTGATAGTGCAAACAGATATGTATATATATATTTATATATTTATGGATCTTGTCACGATACCACAACTTCCAAAAGCATGAAGTGTGCACGTTTCTTCTGCATTGCGAATTGTTTTTCTTTCATTTCACAATTAGCGTAACTCTAAAAACTCATAGCACACGACCGCTGACAATTAATGATTAATAATTAAATTTGTTTGAGCTTTTAGCCAGAGTGACAACACGCAACCAATAGAAATTCGTCAATGAACCCATATATACATATATATTATATATTATACTGTACATATTTACAATATGAATGTCTAGACTCGTGTAAAGGGCGTGTTCAAATACGCCCTCAACTGAGACCCCAAACAAGGGGCGTGCGTATCATATATGTCTGTATACCTAATTTTTTATTTAAATTAGAATTTCAGTATTATAATTTAGCTATGAATAAATTATAGAGTGTTTTCACTAATTCATACAGTGAGCACGAATTAAAACTTTAACCTTAAATTTCTTCTTTTTTTTTAATGTTTAAGTATTTTAGTGATATTATTTATATTTATTTCTAATTCTTCTATCATCTATTGATTATTATCTATATAAAATTGTTTTTTATTTATGTGTTTTACTTTCTAATTGTATATTTCAATTAACATTAATGTAAAATTCATTTGCTTCCCTTTCCTTTTACTCTCATACTTTAACAATATTAAAAAACCTTACATAAATCGTTCTACTATGTGATTCTCATGAATTCAGGTAGGAATTCCATGCTTTAGTTGACCTTTAGATGTTACATAAATATATATCTTAACTCTACTTTTCATGACATATATTTATAATGTTTATACTCAGCTATATCTCCAATCCCAGGTATACCTCCCATCCCAGGTATAAATATTCTTTATCAAGATTAACAGTTGAGTCGATTTAACATTGTTTGTTGATCTGTCGGTGAGTATAAATGTTCTATGAGCTAATATTTGATTCAATTTTAGTAAACAAACTAATTTTGTCTGTATCTAGTTTCTGATTCTCTAACAGACAGTGAGAGAAATGGAGAGAGAATGAAAGTGGGAGTAAATAGAGATAGAAAGTGAAAGACAGATAGACAAATAAGAGAGAAGGAAAAAGCTAGTGAGAAAAAGACAGACAGAGAGGGAGAGAGAGAGAAAGCGGGAGAAATAGTAAGAGAGAGATAGAAAAAGAAAATAAATAAGGAGAAACAAGAAAGTGTGAAAGAGATGTGTAGATAGATAGAGAAAGAAAGAAAGATATAGAGAGCTTCATCTGTGTTTTTCCCTCAGCACCTGATGCCTATTTTCAACTATCTTTCATTTCTTTTGACAGGCAACTCCGAATTTATTTGCTATTTATTTTTGTTTTTTTTTTTTTTTTGCTTTATTTTTAGATATTCTTTAAATATATAATATTTTATCAGTAAGCTCTGTTGACAAACTCATAAACCTTATCTCTGTTGCCTAGGGTCTAGCTCTAATGCACTCTCTGGCACTCTATTCTTATCTTCCTGTCTCATTTTATTAATCTTTTTTTCACTCATTATTAAAGCCGCTTATGACTTGTCTACTTTATTTCAATAAGATAATAAAGTTTTTTTTTAGAATTTTCTATTCGATTTCCCTCAATTTATAATAGTTAAGTTACAAACACGTTTTAACAACTGTTCATAAAGAAACTCTCCCGGAATACTTGAAATATGAACACGGCGAGTCAATTAATTGCCTGTTAGCTGCTATTAGTGTTCATTAAAAGAGCAACTCAGGTGTAAACAAAAAAAAAAAAAAAAAAAAAGCTGTTGTTTACTGGGCTGTCAAGAAGATGCAAATAAATTGCCAAACAGATGGAATAAGCTCAAATTGACGGAACGCTAAGTGATGCCTATTACCAATTGGTTGCCGATATTTTGTTTTGTTTAACATAAACCGTTGCGAGTGTACATAACCTTACCAACAGTTTTTGGGCAACCCTATGGTATGTGCACCCATTCGAATGCGTACATATGTTATTTGTGAAGTCAACTGATAAGAAGCAACACTCTATGGATTAAGGGCAAATTGTGACGTTGTTTGTTAAAAACTGTGTGACTAGATATATAAACTGATTTGCTGCATTTTTATAACTTGTGTTAGTCGAGTTGACAAATTGTCGGCAAGGGAATTCTTATATTTTTTATCAATATATTCCATAGCTGACTCAGCGAAGCAATGAAAAATATCGATAAGATTGATAAGAAACTTCATCAACAATCACCTTCAAATAAGAAACGTATAGAGCATAGTCATAAGGGAAAATTATTATATAATATAATGTATAATGTATAGAATTTCTTTATAATATAACATAAAATATTCAGTATGTTACGTTAGTCATGTTAACTAAGCCAATCCTTGATCTTTGCATACGTATGTGAAATTTAACATTAATGTTAAGTAAAGAATCACGTCATTACTTAACAGCAAAACGCAATTACTTTAATTACATTTTATATTTGCTGTAATAAACAGCAAACAATTTTATACACATTTCACAGCTATAAAAGTGTCAGCTCACGGTTGACATCAGACATTTTAACCCTATATGGTCTTAACATCCCATTATAGATTCCACACTTTAAAGATAAAATGAACATTCGAGCAATAACATTTTTTTTTGTCATAAAAATAGCAAACAGCACCAAACGCTTCGATATGAAAGCTCTTTAGTTTGCTGATTACGCCTTGAGATATGTCAGCAGATATATGTCATCAAAATATTAGAAATTAATAGAGTTATACTACTCGATACTTTCTATTGAAAGATCAACTCATGCAAACTAGCTATCTTTGAACTCATGCAAATCAATTAATTGAACAATTGCATTATTTAAATATTATTGAAATACTCACAATACTTTGAAAAGATTCACTTGTTGGTTCATTGAGTGCGCTGTTTCTTATGAAGGGGTGGGACAAGCGCTACACAATTAATTTTCAGTGTTAGCAAAAACTTAACGTGAGC
Organism: Drosophila stalkeri; assembly: GCA_035047405.1. NCBI lineage: Eukaryota > Metazoa > Arthropoda > Insecta > Diptera > Drosophilidae > Drosophila > Drosophila stalkeri. Next base: position 26,828,207 of record JAWNPR010000039.1, read on the forward strand.
TGCAAGAGAATCATATTAGCTATATGTACACAAGTAAAAGTTGACAAAGGTAAAAGTTGATAAGGTAACAAAATATAAATGTGGAATTGACTAGAAGGCGAGGGAATTGTTCGCTGTCTAATTGGACATACTGAGACATCGAAGTGTGCATACTCTTTCCAATTCAAAATATTGGCATGGGTTTAATTAAAAAACTTCTTGAAAGAGTAACAATACCTAAACAGATTCTCAAAATACATTTATGCTTAAAACTTATTGTTTAATTGATCAAATTCTTATAATAATATTGTTATTATTGATAATATTGAATATTTTATTAGCTAAATTTGTATTCAATTTTATTTTTATATACATGTTTAAACCATTAGAATTAATATTTTTTATTTTTTATTAAATTAAATATATTTTACTATGGGAACCAAGTGTGAAGTCATCTATCTCAATCAATATGTCGCATCTATCTCTAAAAATTTGAGTACCTACAAAATACTTTTCATTTACTTTCAAGTTAGTGTATTCGATTATTTTCTATATTTGTTATTCAATTTTTTGCAAAATAAACATAAAATATGCTTAGATCGCATACTTTCGCTTGACATAGTTTAAGAAAGCACTGAAAGAATAATTTGAGCTATTTTTGAAACAAATAAATTTTTTCTGAAGAAAACAAAGAGTCAAGTCTTGAAATTTCGCAAATATGCAGAATATAATTATTATAATTTTTAATCAGAATACATATGAGTATTTTAAAACAAAGTTTGGCAAATAAAAGTAATCTAGAAACTCTATAGAAGACTTCTGAGTTGCCGAATCTGAATCTACAAATAAAAATAAATCATGTTTTCTATATACAGAGTCAATTAGTTTTTTTTTAGATGATAGCTATTTCGTTGGCTTGTTTTTATAATTACTCATTTTTTAGGAAGTATAGGAAGTATATTGATTATTAACGTACTATGCTATCCATGCTCAAAGCTGAGAATCTAGCTTAGGCTCTCATAAAAGGAAACAAAAATTGGGTCTGCTTTCAGATACAGAAATTGAATATTAATTTATTCTTGAAATTAAATATGTTTTATAGGGTTCTGAATATATTATTAATAATATACTAAACAGAGCATTTTGTGTTGAAGAAAGAGAATATAGATTTGCACTTTTTGGAGCTCTCTTAAAGTGTTGCCTAAAATAGATTCAATACAAATCTTAATCTTAATATTCAAAATTTTATGTATTTCAGTTGGTAAAATTCTATCTAAAAATTGCAGTGCCTTAAATATTTTTAGACATTTCCTTCCATTTGAACTTGTTCAACTTAAAAAGTACTAATCCTAGTTTATTTTTCTGTAATTCAATTCCCAGTTGTAGCATCCTATACACTATATGTATATATGTTTGCATATATGCATGCTCTAAATGTCATATGTTAAGCTGGCCCACGCACAAAAACCATAAAATCAATACCCCGACGGTTTGGCAGTAGGGAAACGTGTGGGCGGATGCCTACAAGCAGCCGCACGTAATTTTATACGGCAGAGGGCTGCCTAAGTAAGTGAGCGAGTTACATTTACATTTCCATGGGGCCTCGAGCCTGGATATTCAATGTTTTCTTTCTTCTCTCTCTCTCTCTCTCTCTCTCTCATTCTCTACCCAGGTGATATGCGTGTTATTTGTATATACGCGTGTCGTCGGCGACTTGTGAAGCGCAAAGAGAGGCGCGTGCAATGTAAATGTGAATTAATTGTGCGAGAATCTTTCAGTTCCTCATCTTTGTTGTTGTTTCATTTTTTTTACTTTTTTTTTTTCTTCACATAGCAGATTCACTTATTGCCAGCACAGCAGAGAGCAGAGCTGTGCACTGACCTGCCCTCAAATTGCAAATTGCAAGCGTTGCAGCAAAATCATAAGCGTAAACAACAAATCATGCTGAGCATATTTATATACACATACACCAACACATGCATGTGTGTGTTTGTGTAATCAATTAAACTGATTCAATCATATTTAAGTGAAATGCCTCGATGAGGGAGATGTCGGGCGCGCATTGCGTGTGACGCGCAATCGGAAAGTGAAAATTGTTTTTGAACTGCTGACAACTAACTACAGCAGGGCATCCTATTTATAAGACGGATGACTGTGCGAGATTTTGCCAAATTATTTAAGTAGTATACGAATTTTATTTGGTTTTTAATGAGCTGAATTCAAACATTGTGAATTCTCTAATGAGTCTAAAAGACACAACATTATTATTATTATTTTTTTAAAATTGAATTTAAAATAATTGAAATATATTACCTACCTATGAATGTATATATAAAATAAATAATTCATTTATCAATAAATCTATATATATTTTCTATATAAATTATATTCATTTATTTGTCTATATTCTATCTTTCTATATACTTTTGGCTTTCGACATTCTTTGATCTCTCTTATATTTCGCTTTAAGATTGCCATTCAGTCTCTGGCGTATATTTGAATATATTTTAAAATTAATTCTATTGCTAGTCTCATATGTTTTATTTTATATAAGATAAGTGCATTACAATTTGAGCATTAGCCAAAATTTGCTACTTTTAATTTCTATTATTCTATTATATATTTCTAATTTAAATTTCGAATATTCTATTATATTTTGTCATAATGATTAAGATTTATAAAATTCTAATTTAAGTGTTTTTAATGAAAAATATAGATATATTTAGTAAAATTATAGTGAATATTAACTAAGAATTGCAGTTTTAAGTCAATCTTAGCTTTAAGCTCTTTTCCGTTGTTTTAGATCCTAATCATATTTAAAATATTACGAGCTTCTGGGTTTTTATATTGCGTAGTTAGTCAGTCAATTAAGTGGCACTTCTATACTGAGCAGTACTATACTATAATGTATACATATATTTAATTAATTTTAGCCTTCACGTAATTTTTGCTGTGCCTCGCCTTTTAAGAGTTTTCTACTGCAAATAATAATAAAGCCTTTTCATATGCAAAAAAAAAAAAAAAAGCCTTATGCCTTATCATTGTCTATTTGCACTTATGGAGTGCTAAAGTTACAGTGAGCTATCTCTAAAATGAATAATTGCACCTGGTCATTTAATTGACATACTTTGAAAATGAATCATAGTTTTACAAAAATATGAATCATAGCAATTAAGGTTACAGTAATCTATTGATTGGTATTTGTTTAAAGATAAAGTATTTATATTTATGAGTATAAATACTTCAAAAATTATCAGGTGCAATGTGTGGATCCTAAATAAATTACAAAATGTTGAATCCACTTTTATCTGACTACTAAATTAAAAGTTTTACCATTTTTACGCACGTAAAAGTGAATTGAACACAAATTTACCGTAACTTTAACTTTTTACAGTAATGCAGTCCTAAACAAAGTATTATATAACAATATTAATAACTATTTAACGGCTCAGTATTTAAATAATTTTTAAAACTCTCATAAGTCAAAGTCAAAATGATATATTTAAATATTATTTGTGGTTGCCAATAACAAACATTATTTCGTGCATTGCGAAAACTGCACGCTTGGGCAGAGCTTAACCTATTTTTAATTAAGATCAAGTTACTATGTAAATAAGCTCATTGGTCGACATCTGTGCGCGGCTATTAAAACTACATATAGTTGCTTTTCGCTCTGGGCTCACTGTTATTGTTTGCCATAAGCGAAAAACGTTTGGCGCGGTGCACGCGCACCGACGAACGAACAACTGAACGTACGAACAGTTATTTGGGTGCATGTAAATAGATAAAGTTCGCCGTGAAGTCAAATGAAAAGAGTTGCGCAGTTAGCGTGAGTGAGAGGGAGAGGGAGCGAGAGCCAGAACAGTAATTACGGTGTAGAGAAGGCCTCGGCACTAAATGACAACAATAAATTCAAAGAGAAGAGCGAGGCAAGAGCTAATTTGAAAGTGAATGAACGCATTGCCAAACACACTCGCACACACACACATACACACACATGCACATTTGCACACTCAAACACACATTCACACAGGGGGTTGATTTGGCTGATTCGAATTTCGTAGTTAAGCGTTGCAGCCTTTTGGCATTTTAGTTATTTGCGACTTTAACTTTAACTTCAAAGTAATGTAATTCGTTTTAATTATAAAATTCGCCATAGTTTGCCATCACTCTTTTTTATGATCGCCAATTACCGTTTGCATGTTAACAGAATATCACAGCGAGCAGGTTTAGGTCTGTTATGACTGCGGATGAATGCCATAAACGGGTTGAAGTCTGTTATAACTGTGGATAAATGTACGCAGCGCACGAGTGCATTTTGAGTACATTTGCACCCAAACGGCGCCAACAACTGAGTGCGAACACTGCAGACAGCAAGATAAGCAAAAAAAAAAAAAAAGAAACTAAAATATTACCTATACAACACTCATGTAGGTTTTGCACTAAGAATTTGTATACTGCTGGCCCACCTGCATCGACGATAGTGATTGAGTCACGGGGGCACGAGACCAAAACAATTTGATACGCATTTATTAAATGTCTGTCTGCATTTGATTTACAATTCACTCACCTGGCTAAAATGATATTCCAAACAAAAGAGATAGCTGACGAATTATGCAGCAGGAAACAAAGTGCACATAAGAACACACACACGCGCACTGTACATACGTATGTTTGTGTATGTATATATATATTTATTTATATACTAATGTCACAGTTCGGTGTGCTATTTTGTTATTTTAATTTTATATTGCAATTGAATTTTCTAGAAAAATAGCTCTGTGCTAGTTTCTAAATTGCATTTTTCACATTTTTCATTATTATTGTTATTTATTTGTTTTAATGACTTCTTCGCGTTCCCGATTTATGTTTTACTCTCTTTTTCTGACGCAGCTAACTTTACAGTGAGGTGCTGTAACACGACTGGTTCACAATAGACTAACAGCGCATTGTTATGTTCAAGCTCAAAAGGGACTGTGGACGGTTAACAGTGGATTGGTTTCGATAGAACCGCAAAATTTGAAAATGCAAATTTGAGTTAGCATAAATTTGATTTATTTTTTATTTTTTGGAAAGATTGCTTATTGCAGTGAGTGAATTCGACTATGTTTCTCTAGATACTCTCTCCGTGTGAAGCGCTTCATGCAGTCCAAGCACTGAAAAGGCCGCTCTCCCGAATGTGTACGAATGTGATTGACTAAATGGCTGCTCTGCGTGAAGGCCATGTGACAATGTGGACACTGATAGGGTCTGTCCCCGGAATGGACACGCTTATGCCTCTCCAGATTAACGCTTTGGGTGAATGTTTTTGGACAGCTCAAACACTTGTACGGCCTTTCGCCGGAATGAACCCGACTGTGCCGCTGCAGATCTCCGCGATTCGCAAATGTCTTGGGGCAGAGGCAACACTTGAAGGATCGCTCCCCGGAATGGGCGCGTATATGTTCCTGCAGATACCATTTACTGGTGAAGGCTTTGGCGCATTCGGTGCACTTGTAGGGTCGCTCGATATAGCTATGCCGCTCCAGCTCTGGCCAGCCACGTGAGGAGTGTGCGTGAATACGTGTGTGATTGGCCAAATGATTACTCTGCGTGAAGGCCTTTGGACACTGAACGCACTTGAAGGGCCGCTCGCCGGAGTGAACCCGCAAATGTTTGTCCAAGTTGCAGCTCTGATTGAAGGCCTTCTGACAGTAGATACAGGAATAGGGTCGCTCGCCGGAATGAATTCGAATGTGCCGCTTGAGGCTGCCTCGATTCTTGAAAACCTTCGAGCAAACGGGACACGGCTGAGCTTTATCCGATTTGCTGGGTTGCAGTTTGACTGGTTCATTGTGCTGTTCATTTATGCTTGAGTTGCCTATCGGTTCCATGAACTCCTCCTCCTCCTCCTCGCTCTTTATGTGAACATCTATCTTGCCTCTATTGACTCCTCGTTCTTGTTCCTCATTTTCCATAGCCTCTACTTTAATGGTGCACTCTGGATATTGCCAATCCTCACGCAGCAGCTGACAGAAGTGTTGATAGCTCTCTTCGCATCTCCGCTTGAAACGATATGCATTCTGCGCAGCCAGTACGCAGGATAAACATATTTGCTTAGGGAATGGATCGTCGCGTCGCACCAGACAGTCAACGCATTCGTTGAGCATGTCGGCCAGGCAGGGTTCGGATTCATCGGATTGGTCACGGTTGGCGAATATATCTACTAGTGTGACAGCGCTGCTTGTGCACACGCGGCATACTTCTTCCATTTTAAATGGAAGGGCAAAACTCCTTCAATTCCCTATTTGTTTATGTTTTCTTTCTATATCAATATCAAATGTAAGCTGCAGCCAGATTGCCAGCAAATACCAATAAATATACTAGATTTTGATAAAAATACCACGAGTTGTATTTCGAATTTGCATCGATAACGATTATGCTTATTTTTATTTTTAAATATAATTTTCAATGTATCTTACTTATCTATATAATCTAAATCAATTTTACACTTCTAAAATAGATAAGTTCCATATTCCACATTGCATTTTGCTTGCAATCTTTCCTTTGTTTCATCGCATCGTCATCGAACATATCGAATAATGCGGCGAAGTTTACTTAACAGCGCAACATGTTCCTACACCAATAGCATTACTCTCTCCGCTCTCATAAGATTTACTTATTGGTATATCTTATTGGACTGTTGAGAACAGCACTTGTTAACATCGTACATCGACGCTAACAGCTGTTACACAAAACTGTTATTGTATATCTTGCTGTTGACGCGTGTGGTCGGGTTTTTTCGGCGGTAAATGCGGGTATTTTAATCTAAGCAACAAAATCTAAAGTGCAAAATAAAGAAAAAAAAAATAATAAAAAAATTCATGAAAAAATTGCAAAAATTTCTAAATGTGTTGAAGATCGCGATAAACATAATATTAGTTAAATAAAGGTAAATTATAGCGAATGCACAGCAATTTTTAGCGTGTGTGTGTGTAGCAAAATCGATTATTCAATCTGTGTGTGTACGTGTGTGTATGCGTATGCGTATGCGTATACCGCTGTGCATGTGTGAGTGAGCGTTCGGGTGTGTGTGTGTTTGTTTTAAGTTTTTTATGCACTGGGCATACGACTATAAACGGAAAACTTAACATAATATGCCAATTTAACTAATTTAAAATACAGCAAAGACAATTGAGAAGACACAAATACGAATAAAACGCAAACGACAAAAGCAAACTGCAAAATGTAGAGAAGTGTATACCAAAAGCAGAGCGTAAAAAAGTCCAACCAGAAACGTACATACACACACACACATAGAAACTCAAACTCATTGGCTCACGCTCATACACACACACATACAGGCGCAAACGGCTAAACGTGTATACAAAGTAAATGAGCGCAAAAGCAATTGCGAAAAAGAAAAACAAGTGCAAAAGCAAAACACACTCTATGTGTGTGTTTGTGTGTGTGTGTGTGCAAAAGCATAAAGCAAATGCAAAGCAAGAGATTTAATAATTAATTTAATGCCTTAGCTTGAGTTTAACAGCGAAGACAAAAGTTCTCACTGCTGCATCAGCTGCCAGTGAGTGTGAGCGAGCACGCACCATATGTCAGCCGTCAGCTGTTTTGACACTTGACACGATCGTCGGCCGTGTTGTTTCTTTTCGATTTTTTTTCTTTCTTTTTTTTTTTGTTTTATTTGCTTTACTTTTTTATTGTTGTATTTTCTTTGCTTCTGTTTTTGCTTTTGCCTAAACGAGTTGCGCTTTGATTTTTGCGTTGTGTTAATTAATGCAAATTGGTTTATTTATTGAGTTAAATTATTTTCTATGCATAGTTTGGTTTCAATTGACGCAAAAGCAAATGCAAAAACAAACAAAGTCAAGAACAAAAGCAATATATGAAATAAATACTAATAAAGAAAAACTGTGAAAAGTAAAAAAAAAAAAAGAATAAATGTCTGGCAACTTTATTAAATATTCTTAACTTAAAAAAAAAAAATAATAATAAAAGAAAATATAATAAATTCATAAATTATAAATCAAAATTTGCAATGCTAATTTTTGTTTTATTCTCTTCTTACACCATTCTCTTTGCAGCTACACAGAAAAAAAGAAGAAAATAAGAGAAAATTAAAATTTCAAAGCGGAATTTCAACAAATTTCAAGTGTTAAACCAAATGTTAGAGTAAGCTTAAAGTGTAAAACTAGTTTAAGCCCGCAAAGTGTTAACAAAAGTATAAACAAAACCAAACACAATAATATTTACAATTAAAACTGTAATCAATAATCTAAAAAAGTAAAAAATAACAACAACAACTACAAAAGCTGAAGCTTCCACTAATCCAACAAGAGCACGAGTTAAACAGTCCGATTTAACGGCTAAAAAACGAAGGCTAAATAAAAAGAGAGAAAAAATAAAATACAAAAACGGCTAAACAGCTAAACGTGAATAGCTGCGCTTTGCAATCAGCCCAATTGCATTAAAAATTTCCTTTTTACCGTTGTTAATCAATTCGCCAAAATAGCTAAATCCATTTTACAATTTCTAAAAAAGAAAAAATCCCATCATAGTTCAGGGACGGCAAGCGGCAGCGGCAGCGGATCAGAGGGCAAGCTACAGCAGCAGCACAGCAACGAGGAGGAAGGCGGTGGTGCAGGTGGAGGACAGCAGGAAGCAGCCGCCGCTAGCCACAAAATAACGCCGCCGACCACAGCCACATCATCATCATCAACAGCTGGAGCAGGAGCAGGAGCAGGAGCCGGAGCAGGATCAGGCGCAGGCGCAGCAGCAACCAGATCATCAAGCGAAGCAGGAGTCGGTGCCGGTATAGCCAAAGCAAAAGAAACAGCTGCTGCTGCTGCTGGATCTGGCGAGGAGCCGCCGTTGACAAACAATCCCGGGAACAGCAACAGTTCACCACAGGCCCAGGTCTCGGCCAGCGCGACGTTTCGTTTGTCCTCGCTAACGGGCACCATCTCGAAAATGGGCAATAACGCGACCACATCCAACAAGAAGGTGGATGCCGCCGAGACGGTCAAGGAGTTTCTCGAACAGGCCAAGGAGGAGTTCGAGGATAAATGGCGCCGTAATCCAACCAATACGGCGGCCCTCGATGATTTCGAAAGGATCAAGACACTGGGCACCGGCTCTTTCGGCCGTGTCATGATCGTCCAGCACAAGCCAACAAAAGACTATTATGCCATGAAGATATTGGACAAGCAGAAGGTCGTCAAGCTGAAGCAGGTGGAGCATACGCTCAATGAGAAGCGCATCCTGCAGGCGATACAGTTCCCATTCTTGGTCTCGCTCCGCTATCACTTCAAGGACAACTCCAATCTCTATATGGTGCTGGAGTATGTGCCCGGTGGCGAGATGTTCTCGCATCTACGGAAAGTCGGACGCTTCTCGGAGCCCCATTCCCGTTTCTATGCGGCACAGATTGTGCTCGCCTTTGAGTATTTGCATTATCTGGACCTCATCTATCGTGATCTGAAGCCAGAGAATTTGTTGATCGATTCGCAAGGGTATTTGAAGGTCACCGATTTTGGTTTTGCCAAACGTGTCAAGGGTCGCACCTGGACACTGTGCGGCACACCCGAATATCTAGCACCCGAAATCATCTTGTCCAAGGGCTACAACAAGGCCGTCGATTGGTGGGCGTTGGGTGTGCTGGTCTATGAAATGGCCGCCGGCTATCCGCCGTTCTTTGCGGACCAACCCATACAGATCTATGAGAAGATCGTCTCCGGCAAGGTGCGTTTCCCATCGCACTTTGGCTCCGATCTGAAGGATCTGTTGCGCAATTTGTTGCAAGTGGATTTGACCAAACGCTATGGCAATCTGAAAGCGGGCGTCAATGATATTAAGAATCAGAAATGGTTCGCCTCCACGGACTGGATAGCGATCTTCCAAAAGAAAATCGAAGCGCCGTTCATACCACGGTGTAAAGGTCCCGGCGACACAAGCAATTTCGATGATTACGAAGAGGAGGCGTTGCGAATTTCCAGCACCGAGAAGTGTGCCAAGGAGTTTGCCGAATTCTAGAAGAGGAAGATGCACAAACAACAATTCGCATTCAACTCACCATCGTCGCTACCATCGTCGTCGTTGTTGTCGTTGTCGTCGTCGTCTCGTCTATATGTCTACTACTTACTACAACTACAACTGCAACTACAACTACAACTACTACTATTACTAGTGCTACAACTACAACTGCAAATGCAACAACTGCAACATTTACATCTACTTGGATCTAGCTGGTCATACATATATACTTCTCATACAAATACACAGCACACACACATACAGAAAACACCAACAGAATACACACACTTACACACACACACCCACACCCACACACACACACACAACATCAACAACAGAAACCCCAATTGGATTTTTCATACCCAGTCGCAACAAATAACAAATAACAGTGAGTATCCAATTGGAATTCGTTATGATATATATATATTTTTCTTTAATATTTTTAAAATAAAGTATTTTATTATTATTAAAAAAAAAATTAAAATGAAAATTGATTTAAATGAAATATATGTAATATATATTCTATTTGAATTTAAATATCAAATTGAAAATTTATACATGATATAGATATATTTATATATTTCAATTTCAAAATGAAAATTTATATATAAAATATATATATTCTTAATATATTAATATATATATTCTGTTTGAATTTAAATAAAAAAAAAACAAAATTTTTATATGATTTAGACATTTTTTATAATATATGTATGCTTGCAAATAGAAATTCAAATAGAAATTTATATATTTATTAAAATATATGTAGAAAAAAAATATATATTCTGTTGAAATTTAAGTATTCCAATGGAAATTTATATATATTTTAAATATATAAAAATATATGTATTTCATATATTATATTAATATATTTTTTGTTGTGTACATTGCATTGAATGATTTTTTTTTTATATATTTACTTTTATATGTGTATATATAAATATAAAATTTTATATAAATTTTCATTTTCGTATTTAAAGAAAATATATTTTAAATATATATAAAATATATTACATATAAATATATATGTCAATTTGCATTTTTATAGTTAAGCAAAATATATTAAATATATAAATATATATAAAATATATTTCCGAGCTTCAAGTAAAATGCATTCAATAATTGTATGTGTATCCATACATATACATACATATATATATAAATGTATGTATATAAAGGTAACAGAGCTGTTTACACTTGCAAAATTCAAATTGAATTAAAATTTCCTTTAAATATCAGCATAGTATATCAAATATACATTCTAGGAATTACAAGACCTATAGAGCTTAGTAATCAGAGCGCAAGTCTATGAAATTTATGTATTTTTATTAAATTTTAAATTTGTTGGAATTTGGCTTATATTTGAATATATTTCCTTGAGGGTTTTAAAATACTAAATCGGAGCAGGATACTAAAATTTTACCATAAAATTCACTCACAAAATGTGTATGATTTAAGATACTTTGAATTTATATTTAATATTTTGCATTCTTAAATATTAAATTCAAATACTGATATTTGCTTTAATTACAACTTTTAAATTATTAAAATATATTTATTTGTTATCAAGATCTATGTCTATAGAATTTACGCATTAGCTGCAGAGCACGCCATCTATGGGCGAGCAGCGAAACTTCTCACTGTTGACCTTGTCGAAAGTCCATATGAGTAGACGACATCTCGCTGATAAATAAGGAATTTTTAAATATTTTAAATGGGCTTTTTGACTAGAGATAAACTACTTTCAAACAGGATATTTATTTATTTTATTTATTTATTTTTGTTGTTGTTTATTTAGAATTCCAACTCACATTCACATAACAGAAACGCAAATAAATTTATATTTTTCACATAAGCTAAGTTTGAGCTGCAACGTCGATTCGAGTTTCAGTTTCGAACTCATTTAATCGGCAACAAATCAATTTAGCTGAAAAATAAATTTATTGTGTATAGAAATTCAAGCATATCACAAATCGAAGCTCTATTCAATTTTGAACTCATTTAACCATCAAAAGCCTTTTGGAAAAGTATATTGCTTGATTATTAACTTTAATAAAATATTGTGGTTTCTTCTCAGTTTGCTAGACTTATAGGAAATTAATCTCTAATTCAGCTTTTTGCTTTATTTATTCTATTTGGCGTCGCCACAAGCATGCATATAGAGTATCATTGATATATTATCTTTCAATCGTATAGTTTCCTTAAATAAGCAAACATCATTTATAATAGTCTATATTTACATTGAATTCACTAACAGATCTGTGTTGTGATATATGCTTGCAAAAATTGTGGAAATTTTGTTCCATAAATGATTTACGATTGATGGTTGTTTGTTTCTCTTTGGACATCACCTTGAGGTTGATGAAGCACAGCGGCAGCCTCTTAAGCACACTAACCCGAACTGAGTTCATCAACTCAAATTGTTCTGACTGTGCTTTGGACAGCTTCTGCTCTTACCCACTCCTCCTCCTCCTCCTCCTCCTCCTGCTAATCCATTTGTTTCTCATCTTCCGTCTCTCACTCTGCTCAGAATTTCCCTGAACGCGTGCCGGTCATTCTTTTAATTAGTTTGACTCGTTGCAGCTGTCAGTGAGTCGAAATTCTTGGTATTCGATGGGCTGTATATGTGTCGATGTGTCGATGGGTCGACAAAGGCTTTGGCAACCTGCTCGTTTCACATGTTGAGCACATGTTCCTTCTATTCAAATAATTCCAAATACGTGCTCTTTCTTGACTCTGACCGGACGGTCTGCCAACTGTCAGAGTTTTTTCTTGTTTATTTTTTTTTCGAATGTTCAAATGTGCTCAATGAATCAATGAGTTGAAAATAATTCACGTTTGACACTAACTGTGCGACGTTAGATAAGAAATTTCACTGTTTCTGTCATAAGTGGTAATAGAATACTTTGCGGTTTTTATATACTACAAATATTTTACTACCAAACTGATTATATAATGTGGGAAGAGATTCGATTGAAGGTATTATCTAATATCGTATATCGTAATATCTAATATATATATTTTCCAAGCAATTGTAATATATATAAGTATATTTTAATAAAACAGATATATCAAAAATATTTTTTTAATTAATGAAAATAAATTAAAAAAATAATAATATTTAGTTCACATATACTCAAAATTTTTATACTAGAAAAATTGTTTAATAAAATTTAAACAATCTTAAATCTAAATTTTGCATTATATTATTTTTATATTTGTATAATATATTTCTATAAACTGTTTTTAAAAGATTTGTATAAAAAAATTAAATAAAAAGTTTTTTATATTTTTAATAAATTAAAAAATATTATAGCATATAAAATATTTTTAAATATAAATATATTTACATTTATTATTTTTCTAAAAATATTAAAATAAAATATATATATTTTTTTATTTTAATAAATATTTTAGTAAATCTAAATTTATACATTCTTTAGACTTTTCTTTATATACTTTTATAAAACATTTATTTTTTGCTTCTTTTTCATTCCTTTTGTTCTGTGACTTTGACTGATTGATAATGAATTAAAAATATTCAAGTATTTGGGTTAATTAAATTGCGTTTGCTATAGAGATAATAGCACATAGCCCTTCGTTCACAATTTATCTACGCGCAATTGTTATTCGTTTTTTCATTTCTTTTATTATTATTATTATTTTTTTTTTACTTTTTCTTAATTAAAACTTTTGCGTGCACGAAAATTTCGTGGTTTGCCCTAAGAGCATATAGTTTGCTACCTGTATCTCTTACTTTATCTGTCTCTCTCTCTCTCTCTCTCTCTCTCTCTCTCTCTCTCTCTCTCTCTCTATCTCTCTGTTCATTTTTCGCATTAAACTTTGCGTTTAACCAAATCAACTTGGCGACCAAAATGCCACAAAAAATATATATATTATTGATATTTACACTTGACCCATTTGGTTGCCTTGACAGTCGAGCGTGTGTGTATATATGTGTGTGTATGCATGTATGTGTGTGTGTGCGTTTGTATGTGTGTATTGTGCTGTCCTTAGCATAAATAATGTCAAGCCCAGCAAGGCTAACAAAATAGAGAATTTGTATATATGTATAGATATTTATATTAAATATATATATATATATATATATATAAAATTCTATGCGGTTTTGCTGTGCAGTTACAAATTGTTTGAATGCTCGCTTTTGAAGTGAAAAGGGGTATATTCGTTGTGTACATCATTGTTCGTCATTATTTAATATTTAAATTATTAACTCGTGCATCTGGTCTTATAAAGAGTTAAACTGTTGTTGAAGGCATAGGCAATTGGGAAATATGAAATATATATTAATTTATTTTCAATATTAAAATATTTTAATTATATAGGAGATCAATAATTTTCAGAGTTTCTCAAATTAATTATTGCTGTATAACTCTTTAATGGGTTGATACTTTATTATATAGATTATATTATTATTATTATTATATAGATTAGATTATATTACATTAAAAATTTTTTTATATTATGTTAAATAAAAAACTTTATTTTTTAAATATTCTAAGCCCTAAGAGTTGTCAAATTAATTTTATTAATTATTTAGTAATAAATTTATTGCTCATCTGGCACACTCTAGACAAATTTAAAATCTAGCTAAATTATATTCTCCATGAACTTTTCTACAAATAGATGTTTTCTTTATGTTCTGTACATTGAGGCCTGGTCAATTCCAATATTTCAATTTTCAAATTTAGTCATTTTAGAATTTGACATTTATTATTCTGCAGTCTGTTACACCCGAGTGCAATATTCTAGCATTTTGCGTGTTTTCGGCCCATTAGCCAAATATGCATTGTTGTTGGCTTTTTTCATTAAAAGTCAAGACGCTGCGCGTTATTAATATAACGATAAATTATAGGCAGCCACTGTGTGTGCGGCAAATGCGTGTAAGAGGCGCATAAAACGTCAAGAAAATGGAAAAAAAAATATGTATATATATGTATAAACAAAAAATAAACATAAAATATTTATAATTATGAAATTTACAAGTTGAGGCGTGGGCCGTCGTCATAGCAGAGACAGCTGAAGCAGACAGCGCAGACAGCTGCTGACCTCCACAATAGTCGAAATATATATGTATGTTACATATGTAAAGTTAAATGTTTTTAGCTGCATTTCATATATTTTGACCATGACCTTGCCTGACCTCTGCCCAGGGCATTTGCTTGCTGTTGTTGCTGTTGCTGTTGGTATTGGTTTGTCTTCTTCTAGTTTGTTTATTCCATTCCTTCATGTGACACATTTCTTGCTCAATTTTATTGGCACTAATTAATGTTCGAAAAGGACAACAACAACAGAAAATAAACAAACAAAAAAAGTAAACAAAAAGAAAGAGGAAAAAACATAAATTTTTATTCATCAATCATTTGTTTTTTTTTTATTATTTTTTTTTTGCTTCACTTTTCGACCAATTATATTGATAGTCTAAGCAACTAGCACTTAAGCATTTGCCTATTTACATAAACCCCTTTCAAAGTGCTCAATGCTTGTCTCCGATATGACTAAGACTGAGGCTTTAAGGCCTAATAGGAATATTGCGTTAAGCTATTCATGGTAAAGTTCATAGTCAGCTAAATTGCTTAACGATAATTGCCTAAACTGATAATAGCTTTATCAATTTCTCAATTTCTCAATCATTTATTCAATGCTCGCATATTAATCAATTTTATGGTAGCCATAAAACTCTGTGTACATATTTCTTTTATTTTCTATTTTATTTTCTCTTGATAAATGTGGTAAAAGCTAACTTCTGAGTCTTAGAGGAATATTTTGTAATATTATTAAGAAATTAAAATTGAATATATATTAGATATGAGTGTGATCAACTTCTTAAGTTTATTCTTATTATTATTTTCTATATTTGATATACAACCTTTAGATCTCTTTCAACATCACTTCAAAGGGCATCATAGCTATTCTCATAGATGTATTATCATGTTTTATATTATATAAGATCTATTGAGCTCTTTCTAAATCTCTTCACCTCAATCATTATCTTATTATTATCACATTATAATATAGACACTTAATATATCTTATGTATTTATTTTGAAATGTTTGCAAGGTAAATTGAAGACAGTTTAAATATTATTTATGAGGTCTTAAATTGTCATCAAAATATATTATCTGCTAGTTATATATAAAAGCCATGTTCTCTATTTATCTATAAGAAAAAGGAAGGAAAAAAGGTATTATTAACAAATTCAAAGCATTTATTTTATGAATTTAAATGCAGCGTTGGTCATTTAAATAGCTTTAACATTTTTCTAAAATTTAATAAAAAAATATCTCTTCAACGAAATTTCAGACTTGATGAATTTAAATTTTCTTCATTATAAAAATAAATCTCTTATGAAGAACAATTGCTGGCTTAAAAAATTGAATTGTGTCTTATAACGTTTTACAACATAATTAATTATTATTTAAAAATTTGTTTATGAATAAATCAATGAAGGATACTCTTTTAATTTTAATTTAATATTTTATTTTATTTACAAAAATATATTTCGTATGTTATTTCCAGTTCCTAAAAATACTTATTATACGTCTGAAAAGAACTGAAATATTTTTTATATACAACTCTATAATTATTATTTTATTTTTATTGAACATCAGCAGCATCAGCTGAGCTTGGCTCATTATTTACTCGACTCTATCTCTCGCTCTCTTGCTCTGTCTCTCTCCCTCTCTCTCTCTCTCTCACACACTCTCTCTCTTGCTTAATAACTACTTTGATATTATCTAAACAGCAGCATATAACTGAAGCTTAAGTTGTTTATAAATTTATTTTTCACAGATTTCCATGCAGTTTTCTCTGTTGATTGTGATTGAAATTTCTTTTAAAATTTATCATCAATCGCAACATTTATCAGATTTATATTTATCTTAAAGCATTTCTTATGAACTCACTGGATTTCTAATTGATTAAGTGTGAACGACAAATTAACACGTTATATATTTTTTTTTTATTTGACTCTAAGTATTGATTTTTCAAACCAGTTGGAACTGCTTTTTATTGGATTAGAAATGAATGTTTTGATATAAGATTCTGGATTGTGTTGATGAAATGAATCATTTCATGTGAAATTTTTACCACGTTTTTTTAATTCACTTAATATTATATTTTTTGTGATTAAGTATATGTATATGTATTACATGTAATCGTGTCTACTACTCTTCAACTGGTGCGGAACTGTCTGATTAGTTGGCTGAAATGGGGTCAAAATTGGTTTAAGTGTGTGCACAGCGTAAGTTCAAATCGCTGCTGGATGCCACTCAGTAGCAGTGGCAGCAACAATCTTTGCATTTGCCACGGCAACTCGTTTTGAAAACATGCACGAAATACATTGCTCACACATTTGAGTCGCTCCAATAAGCAGCCAGAAAACAAAGTTAGATGCAACAACTGCTTTTGCTGCTGCTGCTGCTGCTGAAATAACAGCCACATAAATCTCAGAAAAAAAAAAATGCAACTGCCAACGCGCTGAGACGTTGTCTGGCCAACTGGGGGCTGGCCGACTGACAAGCTAGAAATACGTTGAGACAGACACGGACAGCTGAGACGGACACCCTCCCCTCACGAACGAACAGAGACTCGGAGCAGGCTGGGTAGCCTTGTAACAGTGCCCTCAAATCAACTGGCAAACACGCACGCGCTGCAGCAACTGACAACAACAACAATAACCACATCATTATAGTGTCAGTAATTAAAAAAAAAAAAATATATATATATATATATAAGAAAAAAACTTAAAATGCGCAGAATTAGCAGCAAACAATGGCTTGCATAAAAATTATAAGCGATTTAGAAGAAGACAACGAAGCTACTATGCTCTATCAAGTATATTAAATAGTAAATAAATTTATAAAAAATATTAAAATAATAAATTTAAAATAAATAATATAGAATGATAAAGAGTAAGATGTATAGATATTATTAAAAAAAAAAAAAAAAAAAAAAAAAAAAAAAAATATATATATATATATATATATATATATATATATATATATATATATATATATATATAGAGAGAGAGAGAGAGAGAGAGAGAGAGAGAGACAGAATGAAATGGGGAGAGAGAGAGTTTTTAGTTTTCTTAATTTTGAATTCCTTAAATTATTTTAGAAAAGAAAATAAAGTTTTCAATACATATATATATTTATTTGTTCTTTATATTATTTATTATTTATATATTTATAAAAAATAAAATACAAATACATCTTAAATGGTACATATAATGTTCTCTTTGTCTACTGACCTTTTTCTATATTTCTGTGTTTCATTCTCAAGCTCTTGCGAAGAATAATAAAATAAATATTTATTAACAGAAATTAAAATTTTCAACGATAAGAATTTCTATAAAATTAAATATATTACATAATTTATATATTTCATAGAATAAACTCGTTACAAAAACCACTCATTTTTATCGTGGCTTTCATTTCTTTTTATATAAACAGAATTATGAAAGAATTTATAAAAAAAAAAGATTTTAAATTAAACTTTTTTTGTTTTAAATTGCTACAGTATTTTAATTTATTTGAAACATGTCAAAAAATTAAATTATTTAATAAAATTTCCAACAATTTGTGATATATGATACAACAAAAATTTTATTTATAAACATATATATGTATATGGTTTATAGAATATGAATCAGTTCATTATATTCATTAAATATACATATATTTATGACTAAATGTGAACGTTGATAGTATTTAAAAAATATATAAATAAAGTATGTTCTAAGGGATATAAATTTATTCCGTTTGATTTGACATTTTAATGAATTTTTCTAGCTTTCTTAGAAATTTAAACAAGTTGTTATGTGATGTATATGAATATACTCATAATGTGTTATATACATGGCTCCTATTATTTGTTCCATGACTGTAAATCGAATTTCACACATTTATGACACTAAGCAAAAATAACTACGCTATCAAAGTCTTACTTAAACTTTTAGTAGTCAAGTAAATTTGCTTAATATAAATTCATTTAATATGCCAATTACCTGTTAATGGATGAAAATAAAGAAATAGAAAATCCAAAACAAATTTCTTGAGGTTATAAATTAACATTAATTTTTAACGTTTTATTTAGAATATTTGTATATATTTTATAAAATTTAGTATATATTTATGCATAATTTATATCACTTCGAATATTTAACAGTCTAATGTCTCAAATATATTACCATGTGGTAGTAATACTTATGCCACGACTGTGAATGCTGATAAATTCATTGAGTATTCCAATAAGCAAATCCAATCAGACTGTTAAAATTGCACTGTGACATTGAAGTTTTGCTAGTTAGCAGTAACATTCGTAGCTCTGTTATGCAATTTGCAATCATTTGTTTTGTTTATTGACGTGTTTTGTTTGTTTTGCAGATGTTAATTAGCATTCAGCTTATTAACTATTAAAGCACGTTAGCTATAACTCTATGAGTTGTAAGAAGAATAAGAAGAAGCACTACAGTAATTGTGTAAATGTGTAAGACTCTTAATTCTCTTTGAGTTAACAGATGTTCGTCGGTTCACGTGATGACATAGTTACGCCGCTTTATGCCGTTGTTTTCCTCCTAATATTTAATATTTTTATGTTTTATTTATTTTTTTTTAATTTTGTGTTTGTTTCGTTTGTCAAGGGTATTCGCATTCATAATTAATTCTTAACGGGCTGTGTCAACGTGTCGTTTGAGTGAAAAGCAGAGTCAAAGCAGTCAGAGCATTGAATTTGCTTATCGAGTAGGTTTTGCGTTTTTTTCATACGCATCGAGAATAAATTAAACGATTTTCTCTGTTAGCTGAGCATATATATATATACATGTATATTTTTTTTTTATGTTTGCTGCCTTTGCTTTTGCTTTATTTTGTTGTATTTTTTTTATGATTATTTTTTTGTATTTTATTTTGCGTAGAGCTTGAGCGAAAACGAGTTTTTGTTAGGAGCGGCGAATGCATGGCTATAATAAAATACTGAAAAAAAAAACATTTAAATTGAGACAACCACCGAAACAGAAAACAACAACAACAACAGAAACAGCAACAATTGTCATTTAAATAACGCACACGTCGCCATGTTATTTTTTTTGCTTTTGTTTTTGTTTTTATTTTTGCAATTATTTTTGTCGTTTTCTTTTTTTTTTATTTTTTATTTATTTATTTTGTGTGCTTTGTCGTGTGTGTACATGACAGATAAAACGCGTACATTTTGCCCTGTTTTGCATTGCCTACTGCCCTCACTCTCATTCTCTCTCTCTCTCTTTGTCTCTGTCTCTGTCTACACCTTTGGTGCGCTGGCTTCGCTTCACTGCTCTCTATGTCGCTTTGGCTTTTACATTTTGCAATGCAATTTTCATTCAAAATTTATGGCCTAGCAAAATAGAATCGAACACGAAAAAGGCAAAACAATGAAAATTGAAAATTCGCTTAGCTTTTAGCTTTATTTTTATTTCAATTTTTTTTTCTTTCCATTTTTCCTTTGTATGTTATTTTGCATGTTACGTATCTTTCGCGATGCACAGATGTGTGTTGTTTTGCCGGAAGCGGCTGTCTATGCAGCTCGTTTGGCATTCTTCCTATTTTGATGCAGTGTGAACCGGTTGCGAATTACTATGGGAGAAAAAGCAGTGTGAAGAGTACTGAAAATTAAAGTGGGTTGATTTTATTTCAGATTTGTCATTTGAATTTCTAAAATGTGTACGTGATGTTAGATAAGATTTCTGTTATGAAGTAGAAGATATGTAAGAGAACAATTTTAGTGAAAGTGATTGACTGGGAAATACCCTGGAATTCATGTTTTTGCTACGAAGCAGTTCTTAGCAATTGACTTTTGCCAGACCATTGAGAAGTAAATTTTGTGTATTTGATTAAGCATAAATTTGTATATCAAAAATTATTTTTTGTATATTAAAAAAATATTTTTTTAATTAGGCTGGACCAATGCCTAATGACCAATTTTGGAGCATATTGGGCATTCAAAATGTTCTGAAATATATATAATTTACTATTTCACACACATTCACAAATAGATAGAATATGCAGAATATAGTCTAAGGAACTTTTATTTGGTTTCTTCCATGCATTCAAAACAAAATAGAATACCCTATTTTGTCTAACCTAAAATGTCAATTTATTTTTTTTTTTTATAATTATAACTATTTTTAAAAATTTTCTTATTTTGCTTCTATACATTAAAAATATTGTAATATATATATTTTTTTTATTAATAATTAATTTTAATTATATTTTGTTCCTATACATAAAACTAAATTTTTAAGTAATTTATCTCTTCTAAAAAATTAAATTTACTTTTTTATTGTAATTAAAAATAGCTAAAAAATTCTAATTTAGCTTCGTCCATACATTAAAAATAAAATATAATGCCCAGAACTCTTATTTTTTTATCTACTTTAAATCAATTTCATTTTTTTATTGCAATGCAAAATATATTAACATTCTAAAATATTAAATAAGGCAAATTTGCTCAATTTAAAAATTGAATTCTAAATTACAAATTAAATTCAAAGTTCAGCGAGACATTAAGTATTAAATAGAATATTGTGCTATCACCTTAAGCTAAACTAATAGACACACAGCTGCATATCATATAGCAGCTGTACAAACGAAATTTTTATATTAATTTCTGTTGTTCTTTTTTTTCCTGTTATTATTAGCTTTGAATTGTGCAACAGTTTGAAGAGTTGATAACAAATGCGAAATGTTGAGAATATCTAAAGCGAATGCCAAATAGACGTCAAGTGTAAACTCCTTCGATGGCTTATCAAAAAAAAGTCGTCTGTAGTTTTTTGTTTTTCTAATATTTTCATTGTCGCAAAACACAAAGAAAAAAGAAAAACTGCAATAATTTATGCAGCACAGCAAATTATGCAGGTTCTAATTCGAATTCCTATACTCATGCTAATTTACGAAATTATTTTGTTTTCTGTTTTTTAAATTTGTTTTTACTTAGCTGGGAAATGGGTTAAGATTATGCACCCCAGTTGGCTGAGTAAATGTTTGGACTTGTTATTGGCTTCCGTTTGGTTTTCATACTAACTGCTAGTATTACATAAGCCATTCAATTTTGGCTTGATAACAAAGGCATCAGGCAAACGATAAACAAAATTGTTATATAAAAATAAAAATATACATATATATACAATATATATATATATATATACAATGGCCAAAACACACACACACACAATATAAATGTTATTTTTGTGTTTAGGAGCGAGTCGTGTGCCTAATTGAATTTGTTAAAGACTCCCGCTCGCTCTTTTGTTTACGTTCAATACAAATGACATGTAATCAATAATAATTATTTGTTATTGCGTTGACATTAGACAGTCGAGCAAGCGCTTGGCTAGACTCTGCTTACGGTGAAGGGGAGCTGCAGAGGGTAATGCTGTGGGCGTGGGCTGGTCTGTGTCTATGTCTGTGTCTGTGTCTGTATCTGTGTCTGTGTCTGCATGCAACCAAATGCCAAAGCAGGTGCTTGCCAACAAATTAATTGAACTCATTTTTTTGTATTTTTCATTCTTGTCGCCAGGCCAGCCCCTTCGGTTCATCTCTCGCCCGTAGTCAAATGTTACACGTAAAGCGAAATTATTGATTAATTATTTGTTGTGAATTCTGTGTGGCTATTTATTTCTTTTCTCTTGCACTGAGCAACATGAAATGGGATTTTGTTTATGGCAATAATTAAATAAATTGTGAAAGAAAGAATTATTATCATATTTTTTTATATTTTATTTAATTTTCTTTTACGATTTCTTTACAATTATTTTGTTGAAAATTAAAACAGGTTTTTTATAATTTAATTTTATTTTTATATTTAATATCAATTATTTTAAATAATACTATAAATATTAATATTTATTTTATATTTGACAATAGCTTTTGTAAATTTTGTAAAATATAAATAGAATATATATTTTTATTTATTTTATTTTATAATAATTTAAAATATATTAATTTAATTAAAAATATAAATAAAATATATATTTTTTAATTTTATTTTATAATAATTAAAAATTTATTAATTTAAACTATCACCTAATTTTAAATTGAATTTTATATTAAAAACAAAAATTTAATTGTTTGTATATTTATAATATATTATTTTAATAATATTTTTATTTTTAATAATATTTTTATTATTTTATATTATATATTATTTAATGTGTGTTGTTATATTTTAAATGAAAATATTTATTTAAAATACATTTTCAAAAAACAAAAATTAAAATAAAATTATAGAATAAATCTTATATTTATTATTTCTTACAATAAAAATATCAAACAATTTGCAAAATAATAATAGTATATATAATATAAATAATAATAATATAAATAAATAATATAAATTTGAAATTAAAGTTTCATCTATAAAAAAGAAGCAAAAAAATACTTGAATACTTGAAATCCTTTGCTGTGTTCTGCAGTGTTACTAATTAAGCTATCAATTTTCCATAGTATTTCAATATGTATGCATCTCGAAAGTATTTGAGTGTGTCTGTGTGTGTCTCTGAGGTTGTGTTCGCTGTTTAATTACATTTGCTTATTACGTATGGAAATGTCTGTCTGATAGATGGGCTCTATATGATTGATCGTTGTAAACGATATTTGCTATAAATATCAAACTACGCATTCGTTGAAATTGTGTACAAGCTGAGGAGATACAAAAATCTACAGCTAAGTGCAGTAGAGACGACGTTTAGATAATGTTGGCATGAAGGTCAGCCAGTCCATAGAAATTGAATTTTTTTTTTTGTATTTAGCTTATGGACTTACCTTGGCACAGGGGGCGTATGCTTAATATATGGCATATACATATATTACGCATACGCAGCGTTATGCGCGACCCACGCACGCTCTCAAGCATTCTTGTGCGAGTCGAGTGGTGCAGACTGCCAGCAACAGATAAATGTAATTACTGTCTTATCATAATTACCAGTAAAATGAGAGTAAAAAGGAGAAAAAAAAGTAACAGAAAATACAATAAATACTGGGCGTGGGAAAGGGGCAGAGAAACGATGACGATGAATGACGATGCTAGCGAGTGAGCTCAGCTGTGTAGCTCTCACGCATACACACAGACACATATATATATATATATATATATATATATGTACGCACACACAAGTGCACTTTACACACAGCCACAGAATGAGTGCGCTGCGTGTTGGCAAAAATGAGAAAGCAACAGCTTCCTTTGGCATGTCAGTTGTTGCTTTTGTTGCTGTTTCAAATTTAAATTTTATTTTATTGCAGCGCACAAATTGTGCGCCGGCAGCGTTGTTGTGTGTAAGCCTCAACCTCAGCCCGCCGAACCACAGCATTGGCGTCAGCCTCATTGCGAGGGTTGTACTGTAAGAATGCCAACAATAACAGCACTTAATCAGATTTCACAGTAAATTTAGTTAGAAGCGATGTCTAATTAATATTAAGTGTGTTTTTAAACTTGAATAAACACAATGGTCATTCAGCTGGGTACTTCAATTTCATTGGAATATAATATAAATGTAAAGCTACTTAAATTAGTTTCAATTATTCGAAATAATATACTTGAATATTTGTTTAAGATGAAAAGCACATCGCTTCATCGTTTTACTATTATAATTTAAATATGAAGTAATAGATCAATTATATTTAAATTTTAAATATACTAAGTCAATAGAAATAGCAAAAAAATATAAATAATATACATATAAAAGTTGTACATGTAATAAAAAAGCATACAAAAAATTCTAACTAGTATCTGTGAGAAATATATTGATTTTATTTAAATTTTTGAAATAGCAAAAAAATAAAAAATATAACTATGAAACAAGCAAACAAAAAATTCATATTTTTTATATAAAATATATAGTTTTTTTTTTAAATATATATATATATATATATATATATATATATATATATATATATATATATATATATATATATATATATATATATATATATATATATATATATATATATATATATATATATATATATTTTAATATATTAAAAAAATATATAAATATATATTAATATGAATTCATATTTTTCATAAAAAATATTACTGATTTTATTTACTTAAAATAATTTTTTTTTAAATTTGTTTTATACAAATATATAAATGTATAATAAATACAAATATTTACTTTTATTATAATATTAAAAGTAATGAAAGATCTTGTGTTACTTTTTCATTTAAAATATTGCATTTGCTTATTACTATTATGCTATTTTGTTATTTAATAATTTTTTAAATTTCATTTTTTAATTTTAATATCTCTATTAATATATTTTTACAAAGTTATAAATAACCCATTTTTAAATTTGTACATATATACATATATATTTTTATTATATATTTTGTATATAGATATATTATGAAAGAAAACATAATGCACAATTTTAAATATAGATGATTTAACATATTGTATAAGCTGAATTATTTTTCAACTAAGTCTAAGTAACTCAGTTCTCAACGCAATTTTATGTCCTAGTAGCTGAGGTCAAAGCTTACAGAAATTTCTTTAAAGAAGTTCATATTTGACAGAGGTAACTTGAAATATTTTATTGGTCGCTTTATGCTTTATGAACTTTATAAAATAAACAGAAATCAATTTTGTGTTCATTGAAGTCTTAAGATGCTAAAAGCAGCTAAGAGAAACTTATTAAGAAGCTGCAATTGGAGAAGTCTCTTTAGGTATATTTAGAACTGAAATGAAAAGAAACAATTTTATTTTTTAAAAAAAGAAATTAATACAAGTATACAAGTAAGCATAAAAATACTTAAGGTAATTAGAATACATAAAAACTAAAATGTTTCTTTGAATACATAATATTTTATTACCCTATTTGAGCTTTATTAGGTCTGTCTGTTGTTGTTTATACCTGTACCACTCTATGCTCTACTTACGCATTTAGCTAACTCTAATTATCTTAAAGTAAATTTCAGTGTTATTAGCACAGCTATTCCAATTTGAAAACATATTATCTTTCATTGTTGAACGGCCCTCTAAACGCTGTTGCGTCTCTCTCTCTCTCTCGCTCTCTCTCTCTCTCTCTGTGTTTGTTGCGTTAATTGCCTTCATGCGCGCGCAAGTTGAGTTTCTGACCTCCCGGGCCACTTCCTTTACATGGTGCACAGTTTGCCTGTGGGGCTCAAGTTGAGCTGCCTCTTCTCCTTGCTGCTCTTAGCCTTTAATTACTTTCGTAGTTAATTTTGTTACAACAAAAGCGACAGCAGCAGCAGCAGCAGCAGCAGGAGCAGGAGTAACAGCAGCGTCAATGCCATTGCAAAAATTGAAATTTGCTTTTAATTTACGCGTCTGGCCCCTCGAGATGTGTTCTCGAGTGTCCATGTGTCCAGTCTGTGTTGTCGGGCTTCCGTTTCCTGTTCATTTCCAGGCTGACATATAAAATGTATTTGTCATTTTCCACAGTACCATTTCCATTTCCATTTCGATTTCGATTTCCATGGAAAGCAGCTAACCAAATTTTAATTGATTCGTCTCGAGGGCCTCAATCGATTTCTGCTTTGTATTTTCAATTTTTTTCGCTTGGTCACGCTCACTGTTTTCGCTTGGCCCGAAAATTGATTTAAGTTTCAAAGCCAACAAGTTTATTGACATTAGATACGGCGGCCGCCACGCATTTTATATATTTATTTGCTTAAATACATGTACATATATATGTTTGTGTATGTGTATGTGTTTGTATTTCTTTCCAGTTGCTTGGTGGCAAAAGTTTTCCACGCTGTGATTTCATGATATTGGCTGCCTTTTAATTGTCGCTCTGTAATTTTATGTGTTGCTACGCCCAGAATTCGTAGTGCTTCGCTTATTGAAAAAGTTGAAGAGTTCAAAACCGTTGCACACTTAAGTTTCTCAAGTGGGCGTGGGAATACATAGAGCAGAGTCAGTCGCAGATGAATGTTAACAATAACAAAAAAAAAAAAAAAGAACCCAAACTCTTGATAACGAGTTGCAGATTTTTTGGCGTTTGTTGAACTTGAGCAAAACTCAGCAAAACTGACGCCATTCACACACACACACACACACACACACACTCATGCATATATATTTTCTCTTGATGAACTCGTATAATTTTCTTAAATGGCCCCAATGAGCTCTGAATGCTGCGACGAATGCCAGATGATGAAAAGGCCAAAAGTGCGTTCATCAACATTCGACAAATGCAAATTTCTTTCCATTTTTATATTTTTTGACTGAAAGTCATTTAATTAACGTAGAAGCTTTGGATTTTTCGAGATGCTTTGTGCTGCAAAGTACTTAAGGCAATAGGGCGTGGTGTTATGAAAAATGTCGAAAAGTATTAAGCTCTTAAAATAATGTCGCATTTTGATGCAATTCGTAGTTTATAATTTAATCAAAATAGAAATGGAACATTTTTTTTAGACATGGCATGATGATAAAAATGTCTAGCACTAAGTGCTAATATTTATTAAAATAAAAACACATACAAAATAATATACAAAATATAAATAATTGTAATAATAATAATATTCATATAATTTTTTTTGTCAAATATATAATATTAATTTTAATAATAATTTTAATAATAATATTATTATTAATTTTATTTTAATTTTTATTTGTCAATGCGCTGTCAGCTGATAACCTCTTCTTATTTGACATGCCTCTCAGATTGAAACTAAGCGTTTTCTTGCATTAGGCTTCAAGGTGGATCTCTTTCAGTTTTCAGTTCTCCTACCTACTGGTTCCATGCAATATCTTTTCAACAAGCTTACTAACTCTCTTCCAAGCATCTTTGTCTTTAACAAATTTCTCTATTAAAATCTCTATTTCGACTGCACTGATAATTTTTGCCAGTTCGTTTCTTTCTTCTAGTAACATTTGGCAGTTTGTGCTCTACGTCATCTATTGCATTTTCGCTGAATACCGAATTCTTTTTTTTACCATCTTATATTCGTAATTTCGAAAGTAAACATGATCAGAGACCGCTTGTCTCCAACAAAAATATGATTCATGATACTTTCTAAGCAGTTACTTCTTCAGACTTTGTATAATTTTTGCTGTTCATCTCCCGTGCACTTTTTATGAGCATAAAATCTTTCAAGAGATAATCATCTCTTACCTTAATAATAAATAGTGTAATTATAATAGTTATATTTTATAAAAATAATTTGGAGCAATTATTAAAAAAAAAAAAAAATAATAATAATAATAATATTAATAAAACTATAATAAATGCAATATGATAAAAATACCATAATACCACAATAATAAATAAAGTAATTATAATAGTTATATTTTATAAAAAATAATTTTTAGCCATTATTAAAAAAAAGGAAAAGTAAAAAATATAAATAAATAATAATACTTATAATAATAAAAATTATAATAATAGTAATATGATAAAAATATATTTATAACAAATATAGTATTTAATTATAATATAATATATTTATGGCAAAAAAAAGAAAATTAAAATCAATAAAAATAAATAATAATACTAATAATAATACAAATTCTAATAATAGTAATATGTTCAAAATATATTATAACAAATATAATATTAAATTATAATAAAATATATTTATGACTAAAAAAGAAAATTAAAAAATAAAAATTAAAAAATTAATACAAATAAAATAAATAAAAAACTCTATTTATATAACTCTGATTTTATGCAACAGCAACAATTGCAAATAAATCTTACAAAAGCGTTGCATATTATTTAAAAACCTAAAATTGATGCCAATTAAATATTTAAAAAAGAAGAAGAGGTTCAACTAAATGCCATTTAGAAAGTTTAAATAGTTTCGCATTATGTACATATACGTAAATTTTTTCGCTTAGATTGTAGTTAACATTGAGGCACAAAATTATTGGTTTATCTTTCCCAGCGGGTTATTTTATTTTTGCCTTTTTTTGCTGTGTCTGTTTTTTGCAACTCGAATGGACAGTTAAGTTGGAAATGGCTTGTAGCATCGTAGCCAAAAATAATTGAAGAGCCTTGAGTACACATTGTTTTTTATCAGATATGTACAAAGTTGATAAGTCCAAATTGCTGGCTATCTTTGCTGCACAGTTTAAACACAAAACTTTTCCAAACGAATAACTTTATGAAGCGCACTTGACTACACTCGCTCTCGCTCTCACACTCCCTCTCTCTCTCTCTCTCTCTCTGTCACGCTCATTCTGCCTCTCTCGCTCTCTTTCTCTCTGTGTTTTGCAAACACCGCAACATATTTGACCTACCCGCAATGACAAATATGTTGCTGACAGCTTCTAGAGAAATATTCAAAATATTTAAAAACCTCTATATATATATATATGAATCAAATCATATGAATATAAATTAAATTATATAAGCATGAATTATACACATACACACACATATATATACTTATATATATATACGCATTTATAAAAGCTTATATATATGTGTGTAGGCAACCTTCCTGTCCTGCCGCGCGCCTTCCTCGCCTTCGTGGAACATTTTAATAAATCAACACGCCCGGCTAGCTAGCGAGTGGACAAGCTCGAAATATCTTAAACGAGCAGCAACAACAATAACAAATAATGAGAAAACAACAATAACAACAACAATAATAACATTCTATATACATATTTACACAAGATATAGACTGCAAATATCATGAAAATGAAATGAAATGAACAAAAATGCTTCTGGCTGACGATTCGCAAACTATTTTCGATTTGCGACCAAACACACGCATACACACAAACACACACAAATATATATGTATATGCATAGCATATCTTTATATATTCATATATCTATCTATCTATTTATCTGTCTCAGTGTCTCTGATGTCTTTCTGTCTGTTTCCATTTGTTTGTCTGTCTGCCTTTGACCAGCAGAACTACTCAATTCTGTTTGCATTTCAATAGAAACGAACCATAAACAATAATAAAGTGTGACCAGACAGCAAACATTTATGTATGCACTCAAGTAGTTAGAGTATTCCAATTGGGTTTCTGTGTGTATGTGAGTACTCAAGTCATTGCTCTTGCCAAGAGGCGAAAGAAACTACAACTATCGAAGTAATTAAATTAAATTGTAAATGATTCATGGCATGTCTAAACAGTTAATGTTAAATACATTCAACTGTCATAGACCCGTATGGCAATAGTCAAGGGTTGAATAGGTTTTGATATATATATATAATTATATAGTATATTAAATAAATTTGATTACATGATTAAGAAATTGTACAATATTAATACAGTGTATAAAATGTATATTGTATATGTCTGTCTCTCTTTCTCTATCTCTCTCTCTCTCTCTCTCTCTCACTCTCACACACTCTTTCTCTTTTATTTTGCCTCTTGCTCAAGCATTTCTATATAAATATGTGTCTAATACACCCGCTTAGCTTTTATAACATGTATATTTCTTAGCTTATCTCTGCCTTTCTCTCCCTCTCTCTCTATCTTTTATTTTATCTCTTATTCAATGCAAATATGTGACTAATACACTCGCTTAGCTTTTATGCGAGGGTATTATAAATTTCTAATTTTTTTAGTCTTCACATCATATGTTTTTTTTTTTTTTTGATTATTATTATTGTTTTACAAGATAATTTTATTTTTTTATGCTTCTAATCCGCATTGATATGCTCATTTGAGTTTGAGGCTAGGGTAACAAATGTGTGTTTGTTATATGTATATACTAATCTATTTTGTCTCTTACTAAACAATTTAAATTCAATAAAGATACCCTCTTGACTAGGGTATTAAATATATATTATATTTTTTTATTTTACTGGAGTAATAGTGAAATCCATAACTATAAAGAGCTAATCATATTAAGTTAAAGTTAAATTAAAATTAAATATTATTAATTAATATTAATAAAAAGGTTTTATTTATAATAGACATTTATATTAATTAAAATTTAATAAAAATTAAAATTATATTAATTAAAATTTATATATATTTAATATATGTTTGTAATTTCTAATTTCCACTAATATGCCTAGTCTGGCCTAGTGTGTTTATGATTTCCACTAATATGGCTTTAAGCTTCAGTATTAAATTAGTTTATTCCAGTTTTACACTCTCATTTTTGTTGTATATACAAAATTTATATACAAAATTATTTACGCCTTTCTAAAATATCTACTTTGAATCCAGCTTACGAAGTTTATTATATAACTATATTTTTTATTCTAATAAATCAATTTTAGTTTATTTATCAAATATAATTTTCATTGCGCTAATATACCCACTTGCCTCAAGGCTACAAGGCTATCAAAGACCTTTATATTTAGTTGTTATGCTATCTTCTGCTAACTATCTTATTTGTTTAACCTATTTAACATATTGACTGCACTAAAATACCCGCTCGCCGTTAACACCAGGGTATTTACGTTATTTTTTAGTCTGTTTGGTTTTTGTCTAACATTTGTTAAACATTTTCGATATTGAGCTATGCATGATAAATGATTAGCTTATTTATGTGCTGGCTGGTACATATCGTAAAACAAGCCTCCACTATTTCCACTTCCTTTTCCATCCCACTATGTAAACTAGATGTTATCTCTGTGGCTGTACATGGGATGTATGTATATAGCACATGTAGTTAGGCAGTTAGCCGTAGTGCCGTTAAGTCAGTCCAGTTGTTGCTTTTCCCCAGGTGATAATTACGCATTTTTAAAATGCAGTTTGTCTCGCTGTACTTCATGAAATATGCAATGGAACTGAGAGGCGGAGATAGAGGCAGAGGTAGAGGCAGAGGCTGAGGTAGAGGTAGAGACAGAGGTAGAGGCAGAGGCTGAGGTAGAGGCAGAGACAGGTAAAAAGGTCAGCAGCGAGCTGTAGTGCACTCGGCTGGCCTTATTAAAAAACACAGAAACCAAAGAGTTACTAAAAACACATACACAAAACAAGAGAAAGAGAGAGGGGGAGTGTGTGTGGGAGAGGGAAAGCATAAGAGCTCGCGTACCAAATAAAACTTTACAAATGGTCTGGCTTTTTAGCTTTTTGAGCTCTGTACACATCGCTGCAGACTCAATTACTTAAGTTATTTAAACTTTTTACTCATATAGACTAGCACATATAACTGTGTTAGTTAGTTACTTAGTTGAGTCTAGTTAATCAGTTACTTGGTAACTGACGCTTCTGATAAGGCCTAAATATCTCGTCATACAAATGTGTCTCTAAATGAGACTACACTTTAAATTAGAATGGTAACCTTAATTTTTTTTTAGATATAAATGGGAAAGCACCGAAGTTGACTGCATTATATGCCGAAATCATATTTATTTTAAAGTTAGCAGTCATAATTAAATTACATTACATTTTGAAGAAGAAATTAATTTTGTTGCCTTAAATTCATTGTACATGAAAAATAGAGAAGAAAAATAGTTGACTAAATTGCTCTAGCAGCATATTTTAAGA
This sequence comes from Drosophila stalkeri, assembly GCA_035047405.1. Taxonomy (NCBI): domain Eukaryota; kingdom Metazoa; phylum Arthropoda; class Insecta; order Diptera; family Drosophilidae; genus Drosophila; species Drosophila stalkeri. The sequence goes on from JAWNPR010000039.1 coordinate 26,860,651, forward strand.
TAACGAGTTTCAAGAGTATATTCAGATAACGTGCATTGTTTTATCTTGAGTTTTCATTAGAATCTATTTATAAAGACATTGTGTAACAGCTCTTAATATAAACAAGTGAGAATGTAGTAGTTGGGTTGCTATCAACTGCATAATACTCGTTCAGTCGTTTAATATTGTAGCATACAAATTTATTTAAAAATAAAAATAAAAAAATATAAAAAAAAAGTTCTAAATGTTGGGTAGCTTAACCATAAAATAGCTGAAATTATTTGACTAATTTAGAATATATTTTAAGTTAATATTATATTTCGACTAGTGAAACAATATATGATACAGTTTTCTCTTTTAATCATGATTTTAATTAACATGTTTATAACATTTATAACATATATAACATGTTTATAAAATTTTTCTTCTAACATATGTATATATTTCTTATTATATTAATTTTCATATTAAATCTTATATCCCTAGTTACAGTAGTGCGTCCCGATTGATCACGCTCTTAATAGGTATATGTATTTTATCTTAAGATTTTCAAGATGACGAGACTTTCAGTATCGATTACATTAAAGTTAGCAGAATTATGGAGAGGAAGAAGAATACTGTATAATAATAATACAAATTATTAATAATTATAATATTATCATTATATAAATAAAATAAAAATAATAATAATTATAATAGAAAATAAAATAATAATAATATTAATAATAAAAATACATTCTTTTCACTAAACAAATGAACATTAAAAATTTTTTTTTTTTTACTTTCACATCAGATTTACCTTTAATGGGCTTTACGTAATTCCTCAAAAGCATTTATCTCAGTCAAACCTTAGTTTAGCTAAAAATGATTTAATTTGCCAGGAAACAAAAATATGTTTTTTTTCTGCATATTTTCTGTCTACTTAGCAATAACTATTTAGTTATGTATTTCAACTGCCTTTCATTTCATGCACATTCCTTTGCCATTACCAACATAAAGAGCATTATGATATTTCAAGGCTAAAAGAAAAAGAAAAAGAAAAAAACTGCAAAAAAAAAAAATTCACTCAACAAGTGAAAGTTTTGTTTCGTAGTCGTTGTCCGAGCTGTGAATAGAGCCGCCTATTGTATTGTGACGCACATCAGGTCGTCCAACAATGCTTAATGGAGTTTATGTAATGCTATATCCGACAACAAGTACAACAAACTAGAAGAGTTACGAGATTTGACGACTGCATAAATATATATATTTGATATATGTATATGTATAAAATATGTATAATAAATATAAAAGATATATATATCTATCTATAAACTTATATATGGTATTATATATCTTAGTTCTTCAATGTTTTGGCGTTACATAGTGTATTGTTATTATTGTTGTTGTTGTTAGTTTAGCGTGGGTGCAGGCAACAGCCCGTCGCCGGTTCGTTCAATGACGGCTTTTGTTTCAGCGATAAAAGGCCGCCTGAAAATACAAAACTTTAGCTGCCTCTTTTTATACACACTGCACCCATTGAATGCGCTCAATGAAGGGTAGATTGGTTATAATGCAAGTGAAACTGATAGCAGAGAGAAAGTCGTTTGAGTGACATGATATGATATATATATTTAATCACAATGATAATCATAATCATTATCATAGATAAGCCGCCTTTGACTGTCTTAAGGTTTAATGGTTGCAAAAGTAAAATGTTTGAGCTCGAAATTTATATATTTTTTTAATTTCATTTATTATTTCTTTTTACTAAAGACTGAAATTTAAATTTTTAAATAATAAATTTTGTATTTATTAGCATTTACATTTTTTATTAATTATAAATACATTTTATATTAAAAATCTAAATCATTAAATTAAGTTTCTTACTTCCAATATAATTACTTACTAGTATAATAAATATTTAATTATAATTTTTATATTTATAAATTTTTAATTATTTTTATAATAATTTTAATGAAATATATTAATATTTAGAAATATCAAGTTAAATATGATACATTTTCTACTTTTAGTAATATATTTAAAAAATTAAAAAATAGTTGAAAAATTAATATTTGAATATTTTTATTTTTTTAAATTTTCTATATTGCTTTAAATTAATAAGCATGTTTATTTACCCCTTCCGATATCTGTTTATCTTCTTTTTAATTTCATCTTAAGTTTTAAGTTAAGAAAATATTTTTTATATATTTTCTTTTTTTTTTTATAATGAAGACTAATATCGGATAATGTAGACAACATTCTACCTTTTTAAATATCTTATGACCAAAACCACAAAGTAAAAAAAGGGGCGCGTAAAATAAGCAAGGGTGTATTAGTTGTTGTTTGAGTTATATGCCGTTTGTTATCTTTACAGGATATTTGACAGTTGCGATTGCTCGTTTGAAGCACTTCAAGTTGCTTTATTATGTTGTTTTTGTTACGTTTTTCGGTCTTTTCGCTTTGTTATTGTTTTTGCAAAAAACAATAACGAAAAAAAAAATCACAAAACAAAACAAAGATTTAATATAGCGCACAGAGGTGCTAACGTCAGAGGTACCCACCAGCAGGCAGACAGACTGTTTGGTGTGTGTGCGAGGCTGATAAGGAGCAGAATCTATAAAAGTTTATGTACATATACATGTGTGTGTATGTGTGTGTGTGTGTGTGTGTGAGTATGCCAATATGCCGTGGCAAGGCGCATGAGTCTATATATTTATAAATAGTGATTTGATTGTAATTATGTGGGCTAAATATTAATTAATGATTGGCAAGCAATGCGTGGGGCATGACTAGTTACATTGCATTATTATTATTAGAAATTAATTAAGAACAAATTATATAAGCTGTTGGGAGATTGAAATTATGTGTAGTATGTAGATTTCTGAATTTGAATACATTTTATTTTTTATTTGATAAATTCGAATTAATAAATGTATTTTTTTTATATATATAAAATTTGCAGAGCTTCTCAAGTTCATTCTTTATCAATGTCATTTGTTTATGAATTTTATTTATTGATTTCTCTGATCGCAACTTAAGAATAAATATTTATAATTTATAAGCAAATGCAAATAAAGTCAATGCTATATTAATAAATCAAGAGGTGGTAAAAATTTGTGTTGAATGCATAAAAAATAATTAAAAAAAAAATCTATAACTACCATATATAACTAATATAAATCTTATAATATATATAAATCGTTATGTGACTATATATATTATATTTAGTTGCTTGAAACTTTTAATCGCAAAAACAGAGATTGGGGAGTATTAATTATAAATTTTAAATGATTATTTCCGGTGGTTTTGTAGTTCCTCATTACTTAACTCTAATTTACATTGAATTTATTTTACACAATTACCTTTAAAATTAACTCTTCATTTCCTGAAAGCCTCACTGTCAAAACTAATAATCATATATAGTTTATTAATTTAATTTATTAATTAATTTTAAATACTTATTTTTGTGAAAGTTTCCATAAAAGTCTTATTTTAAAATAATATTATTCAAGTTGATTATTATAATATAATATTCAAACCAGTTTTGCCAACGCCTAACCTATTTCAACAAAACATTTCAACCTTGAACTTTTCAATGCATCGTCTATGGCAACAGTTTATCTGCCCAAGAAGTAAGCCGCAAAGAGCCATCAAAATCTGAGTCAAACTTTAGCGTTTTATGGTTATTGAGAGCTCGTCTAAGTTACGGCATTTTATGATTTCTAGTCAGAGACTGAGGTTGAAAAACTCAAATAGGAAGTGTCTGCCAGACAAATTTAGACGCAGTCAAGGCTAACACACCAAAAAAAAAAAAATTGTTTTTGATTGGCAGAGAAATAAAAGTTGATGCATAATGAGTGGAGCTAGAAAAAAAAAACAGCTTCATATATTTATATATAAAATATTTATGAATTTAAATTTAAGTTAAATATAGGCATTTAAGCTTTCAAATTTTGAAAATGTTTTAAAACTAATTAATTATTTATTCTTTTGCAGTGCGTACACGAAATATGTCAGCAGCGTTTACCTTAACTGGAACTTTGACTCTCCCCATAACTGGTCAACGCACTCTCGAGGCCAGAACAATACAAACAATCTATTGAAAATTTGATAAAGAATACATGTCTTATATTTAAAAATAAACAGCTTGGAAGTTAGAGAGCGTAAGAGCTATAGAGTGGAGGGTAACCAACAATAATAATAATTATAATAATAATAATCATAATAACAATTTCAAGAATGTAATAGGTAACTAAACCTTATGGCATATGCATAAATAATCATTCATAACATATAGCGTATAGTATAACCACGAGACTACAGATATTTAGTTGTAAAGTACATAGTTTAGTTTAACTGAAAACACACACACAACAAAATAAAAAAGGAAAGAAGAGAAATGAAAAAGAAAACATGTTTACCAAATGCGTCTAGAAAATCTGGCTAAGGCGCAAAAAGAACTTCGTTAAATTGGGCTAATAACCTTTTTAATTTTCGATTATCAGCTGGCAACAACAAGAACAACAAATATTTGTGAAAGTATGAAACGCTTTATTAATTTATAAATTTAACAAACGTAAAATGTAAAAAAAAAAAAAACAAAACAAAAAAATTATGGCGCACTTAGTGTGCTTGAAAAAAAAATACCAACTTAATATTAAAAATAAAAAAGTAATAAAAAAAAAAATAAAAAGCGGAATACAGACAGAAACAAACAGATAATTAGATTCACATTAGGTACAGTTCTCATATATTAAAAAAAAAAAAAAATTTAAAATGAGAAAAAAAAATGAAGCGAATTAAAAAAAGGTAAGAGTGAAAGAAATTCGCATAAGCAGTTTAATGCAGTCAGTGTTGGTTAACTAGCCACAAAAGTGTTGTCAAATGTTTGAAGCGCGCACACACACAGTGTTGTCTATATACACATATAACACATTCAGTGTTGCAAAAGCCGCCAAAAAAAAATTTAAAGAAAACTTTCCAAGAACTGCAATTATTATGCGCCCACAACACCAAAAAAAAAAAAAGAAAAGAGAAGTTGAAAAAAAAAGAGATAAGAAAATGTAATCTGCTATTAACTGGAGCATGTGTTTAGCTCTTGATGTTTTAGGCGTCTTAGACATACGATACATATGTACTATAAATGTTGTACAATCAGCGACGACGTGCAACAATAAACAAACACAGCCACACACACACACACACATACACAACATTTGTGGTTAGAGTAACAGCCGAAAGTTAATCAACATCCAATAGAGACTCACACACACACACACACACATGCTCATTAACAGTGGCACCTAAAAGTAAGCGCACTCACCGAATACATATATACATATATAACATATTCACATTTACATAATAAAGCAAACAAAATAAAAAATATAAAAAAAAGTCAGGCGTATATATATATATATATCCACGTATAACTCGCAGGATCTAGGGCCAAATGCGCCAGAACCACATCAACTACTCAAATTCTAAAATAAATAATAACATGAAGAACATAAATTAAATAAAAACAAACGCAGCAAAAAAATCTGAATGTTTACTTATAAGTCGCAAATATATATATATACATTAAAAAAAAAGAAAAATAATTAAAATTAAAAATTAAAAAAAAAAAACCAACTGAGATTTGTGTGTAAAAAAGCGTAAACCGTAGAATTAAAGAAAACAAAAAAAAAAAGGGGCGTCAAAAAGTCTATATAAATATTAAATATTATACACTTACATCTATATAATATCAACAACAAAATATGTGCAAGAGCGAGAAAGAGAGCAACGTGAGAGAAAGAGAACGCGCCAACTAAGTTAAAAAATAAAAAAACAAAACGTTATATACATATATATTCGAGTAAAAAAAAATCATTTAAATATTTATTGTTTTACATTTCTATTAAAAATTTTCTTAATGTGCGTTTCGGCATATGCACATATATATATATATATATATGTGAAACTAAAAAGATCTTAGGGGTTTACAATATGGAGCAGCCTGCATTATTATTATTATTATTTTGTAATCTACGCTAAAGGATTTACTAAAACATGTAACTTTTATATTTTTAATTGCTGTACTTTTTGTTAATTTATTTTTAATTATCCAGAATTTCGATATATTTTGTGAAACACAAAACACGAAATCATAACACAAGAAAATAAAAAATAAATAAAAATGAAAATAAAAAATCAACTTATTTATAATAAAATGTACAACGTATGTTTTAAACTAAAACGACTCTATTAATTTTTCTACTAGTTGCGACAAAAAGTCATAAATAGGCATTAACTAAACAAATAAATTACATGAAAAATACATAAATAAAAATAAAAACAAATTCATATCTGGACATTTTTAGGGCACTTGACGTGGCCACTAAAACTGAACACTTCACATCACATTGTTTCTAAATGTTTAATTCAATTTTCGTTAAGAAACAAAATATATTAAATAAAAATGTACAACAATTTTTTTATTCGATTATAACACACACACACACAGACACAACAAAATAGGCATATTAATAAATAATTTAACATTAAAAAAAGGCGAAAAACAAGCAAACATGCATAAAAATAGTCTATTGTAGTCTGAGCAAACAAATTAATACATTAAAAAAAATATATTTAATACACATGTATGTATTCATGAAAAAGTCAGTAAAATTTTGTTTATAATTAAAAACAAAAACAAATGTATTATTTTGTAATTTTTTTTTGTGCAATTTGTTTATTATTTTTGTGTTTAGTTAATTTTTAATGTAATTTATTGCTCTACAAATCAATTACCTGAGCTTTAATATTTGACTAAAAAACATTTGTGCGTTATGCTTTATGTATGTATAAAATATAATATAATATATTATGTTATATGCATATATAATTTTGTATAACTTCCAAGCGAATCATTTTAAGCAACACAATCTGCGCTCTGCAAAAAAAAAATAAATAAAAATAATAAATAAAAATAAATTAAAAATAAAAATAAATAATTGTATAACAAATTTATAGTTTGTAATTAATTAAAGCAAGCAAATCATTATTTGTCGACATCAGCAAATTCAAATTGTGAAAGAATTTGAAAATGAGCAAGAAGAAAACCCTTTTGTTGTTGTTTCATGTGTGTGCGTGCTAAATTCGAAGTACATATATTTATAAATATATAAAATCTGATGAAAAAAGAAATGAAAAGAAAAAAAAAAACGAGCAGAGAAGAGAATTCAAATTATTTAATTTAGTTTTTAAATTTAAGTTTATATAGCAAGTGCGTATATATATATATATATACAAATATAAATTTCAATACCAACAACAAGCAAGATGTAAGGTCTTAAAAAAAAATTACAAACAAAAAGCAAACAAAACCAAGCATACAATAAAAGTAAAAGTAAAAAAATATTACGAGCAAGTAAACCAATTATAAATAATGAATGAAGGAAAAGAAGCAAAAAGAAGAAACAAACACAAAGAAAAAGATAAGCAAAAAAACAAAGCAAACAAACAAAAAAAAAAAAAAACCAATAAAATGAATTTGAAATCCTTAAAAAATATATATGAAATAACTGTGTGTTCTTTATCATTTGTGGGAGAGAAACCAATTTCATCAGCAGCTCTATAATGCTTTATTAATGTTATTAGGGAATCGCATGGCTGGGAAACGAAGAAGAAGAGGACATATGAGGGAGGAAACTTTAACAAGTTTTTCAGTGTTCCATGGAAATTTACATACGGTATTTATTTACTTTCTTATTCTGTTGGGATACTTCCAAGAACTTGTAGCTAATGTGCAAACTTTTTGAAATAATTATTTTTATGAAACATAATGTCGTCTGTTGTATGGAGCCTGCACACGCAAACAAGCTCGCAACATTCAGCATAATTTAATTACTTAGTTTTGGTAGAGACGAGAAACTTTGTCTTTTACCTATGTTACCTTTAGAAGGTGTTGTCAAGTTAGTAAGCATTTTCGTTGGGCCAAACATACACATACACTTAAGTTGACATACATATGTATATGTGTGTATGTGGGTTATAATATACCTCAGTATGTGGCACAGGTGAGTAATTTTGTCAGCTTAAAAATATCTGCGATTGCAGCTTTGTATTTAAATTATGGCACACGCTTACAATGCAACTATTTAGATTAAGCTAAATAAAATTTCTACAATGCTTCTTTTTTTTAGTATTTTATTATCTACAATAAATAAAATAATTATTTGTATTAATAAAAATAATATTTTTATTTATTTATTAAATTAAATACTAACTATTAATAAAAATTTTATTTATTGTTAAAAATAAATAAAAATATTGATTTTATTTAAAATAAATAAAAATATTTTTATTTATTATGAATAATAATAATAATAATAAATATATAAATATATATAATAATAATATAAATATTTAATAAATAATAAAAATATTTATTTATTATTCATAATAAATTACATTACATAAAATTGATTTTATTTATTATGAATAATAAATAAATATTTTTATTTATTATGAACAATACATAAACAAAATTATTAATTGTAAGTATTTCATTCATTACAAATATTTTAGATTTTGGTTTGATGTTTACTTTGATAGCGAAAAATATAAGTATATAAAAAATAAAAATAAAAGTAAATAATATAGTTTTCTTATATTTATTATATTTCGTTTTTTAAATTATATTAAAAATATATTTTTCTTCTTGTTATCACTAGACATTTTTTTATGAATATTTTTCATTAGCTTATGCTTTAGTTTTGATTATTACTTTACTTAAAATCTCAATCACCTAAGACCGCCTACAGAAGATCTTCTCTTAAACTTGAAAATAAATGAATAGAAATATTTCTCGCTTATACCTCGTTCAATATATATCAATATACCATCTCATATCAATATACTTCTTATTTATATGGCTTACAATTCTTATCCAATTAATAAATTAAATAATTAATTTTCTAATTTCCTGAATTATATTTTTATTTATTAATATTTATATTTTATATATTGTATTTTTCATCATTCTATATATTAACAGTGTTTTGTGAGCTTAAATAATTGCTTAATTTAATTTAATAATTTGTTTTATTTATTTATTATTTTTACATCCAACTAAAGCCTTTTAGAATTTCTGTTAAATAACTTTTACTGCACCACTATAGACTATTATGAATGCCATAGCATATCTATTACAGTATCGACCATAGCTATCCACAACAAAGCGCAAAAAAAGGAAACTTATTGAGCAGAGCGTAGCACAAGAACTCCAAAGCCAAACATCCAAGCAGCCCAACGGCGACTGCCAAACTTTTGCATAATTTCTACTTTACTTTTTTTTTATATATTTTTATTTTTTATTTTGCGGGCTGTTTTTACATGTGCGAGTTGCTTTGACACACTTGCCGTTGGGTTTGCTTTATAAAGAACAGCAACAACACAAACATGTGAAAAGTAAAAGAAAAGTAAAAAGGAAGAAGAAAAAAAAAAAAAAGTAAAACGAAAAGCGCTTTTTACTTTGTTTCCTTGATTTGCATTGCAGACAAAAGTTACAAAAGTTGGCGTGTATACACGACACATGCAAAATACATACATACATATAAATACATATATATATATATATACATATGTATAACTAAACATATTTATCCTTATATACATAATGCATATACCTCTTATATGGCGTGTGTGGTGAGTGGGCTAGGGCTGGGCCCGCATGTCGAGCAAAGTACGAAGCATGTCTAAGGTTATTTATAGCAACACTTTTCGGGCATACATATTTCGATATGACTTCGACTCGTTTGTTTGGCTGCCAGTTTTGTTGCCAAGTTTTTTTTCCTGCCACATTGGCCAGGAGGACATGCGACAGTCCAGTGCCTAAGCGGATATATAATTTCGGCCCACATAACCTTAGGTAACGGTATGCATGTTATAGCATACATCCAGAATTGAATGCCTTATTCAAGGAGTGCTGGACAAGGGCTTTTCTTTTTATTTTGTTTGTTGTGAAATTTTTTGAAGTCGTATCCACTATTGCTCTTTGACATACATACGTATAGTCAGTATGTATATATAGTCAGGCGAGTCTTGATTCATGCACACACACATAATAAGGCTTTGTGGGGTAGGTTATACAAAGTGTAAATAATAGTAGAGTATATTAGCTTTTCATTATTTAATTATCGTTAAAATATTTAAATAAATATTTGTGTAAAATTTCTCTATAAATATTTGTATTTCTCCTTTAAATTCATCAGCCACAATAGAGAGATTTACAGGTTTTTTTTTTAAATAATTACTCATCTATAGATTGTTACAAAAATATTCAAAATTTTCACTCATTAAATTCGTTCTCCAAAGATCGTTTCCCTTTTCCATTTCGCTACATTTATTTTAAATTAGGCTAACTGTCAACCCCACTGTATATAGCCGCTTTTTAGCTGATTCTGCCCAAGTGAAAAACAAGTAAAAAACTTTTTAATGTGTCTTTGTCTCACCAATTAGGCTCCCAGACCCAGACCCAGGCCCAGCCCTGAACTCCAACCACCAGCTGAACACTTGCACCCAGAATCTGATTTGATTTTTTGTGTTTGTGGAAAATTTATTTGATTGTGGACTTTGCTGGGGAGTGTCAACAATAATAATTCATGGAAAAATTTAAGACTGGCAAGTGAATCAATGAATATACACAGAATTTAATTTAAACTGTCTTTGTTAAGAGTTGGCAATATTTAAATCAATTGTAGGCGCATTCATATGTCGATTGGCAGCTCTAATATATATATATAATATTGATTTGAATTTGATCAATCGATATTTAGCTAATAAATGTGTGCTTCTAAGAAACTCTTTGACTTGGTAAATGAGAATATAAAAAGTTATAAAATGAGCATGAGAAATTCTTTTAAAAACACTCAAGAGCTCAGCTCTATTTGAACTGAAAATTTATCTCTGTTCTAAAAAGGGGCGTTTAGGTGAGTCGTGAGTCTTATAAAATTGCTCAAGAACTTTACTCCAATTGGTGTGAAATTTCTCTCAGTTATAAACATACGAGAAGGAAGCAAGGCTGGAGCAGTCGCTGCTCACCTTTTTTGCTGAACAGTTGCAGCGTAGTACGCCTATTAGTTCATATTTAAATATTAAATATTTAGTATAATAATGATTGTGTTGTTATTCATATTAATGACTAAGCTGATAATCAGCAGATTGCAGTTGCTGCTTATCGATCTGTTGTTGCCTAGGCTTATTATTTTATTATTGCACATTCAATTCGAAACTCTTCTATGTAGTCTGACTGAGCACTGCTCTCAGTATATATGCTTCTAGTTCTTATTTTGCAATGCAGAACAAAGAAATATTTTCCAAGCATCTTTGTCTAATTTACATTTACTACATTATGATCTCTACTTCTTCAATAATCTCTAACAGGTTTCTCTCTTCTTCCATGTACTGCAGTCGAAGACAATAAGCTAATATTTTTTTATTTTTAATATATATATATTTTTTTAATTTTAATTTTTAATTATTATTTAATATGCCTGTTCAAGATCCGCTTTGAGTCTTGCACACCCGACTAGAGTACTCATCTTAATTTCTTTTCATAAATGTTGCCTTTCGCCCAAAGGCATATACTATAATTAGGTAGAGCTGTTGAAAAATATAAATTTTATTTATTACCCATTATAATGAGCCAAGAATCATACATACTATATTCGAAACTCGAGCATAAAATTCCACAGCAGATGGCCAGACCACAAGCAAGCCAAAACAACAACAAAAACTTATAACTAATCCATAAGGATATATAAGAATCATATATGCACGCTTATAATAATTATAAGTATATGGCGGAAACATAAACAACTAACATAATAACAACAACAATAACAACAACAACAACAACAACGACAGCTAGAAGAAGAACAAATATGTTTATTGACTAAGTTGGCGGTCAGCAAAATGAGCAAAGCAAATATAATTTCTGATATAACAAATAATATGTATATATGCATACCATATATCTAAAATATATATAGCTATGTATATCTATCTGTTTTGCATATTGTTCGCATCAGTTATTCAAAATATTTATAAATAAGAAAATTAAATTTTTTAAATTGTCTGCTCTTAGATTGATTTACATGCCACATTAAAAGACACTTTCTCATTGAATCAAAAAAAAAAAAAAAAAGTTTCGCTCGACTTGCTGCAAAATATTTATAAATAATTTCATATATACAATATATATATATATATTTTGTTGTATGCGAATGGCACCTGTGTAAACATTTAAGGTGCCATGTTTAGTCTATTAAAAATAGCAATTAAAAATAATTAAACAAATTAAAATTGTGCAGAAATATATAGAAAATGTTATTAATGATGAGTGTGGGAGAAAAAGCTCTAAATTTGATGATGCAACAAATAGATTTTTGTTTTATTTTTATCTAAATGATAGATAGCTATTCTATACTGCAAATTTAATGAACTCTACAGAGATAGAGGTTAGTAAAATATTTATATAATTTTATCTATTATCAGACAGCGATTCTGTATAACATGGCACGTGTGCCAATAAATTGTTTTCTTAGAGATGAGAGCGTGAGTCGTGCAGATAATGTATTCGTGAGTAGTCAAGCTAAATAAAAATTTAATTTTAAATTTAATATTAAATAAGCTGATCATATTGAACAGTAAAATTATATAAATAATTAGAAAAACATTTAATAAATTTTTAACATATTTAATTGTATAAACTGTAATTTATTTTTAGATTTTGCATTAATAAAAAATCAAAACAAAATCAATTTGTTAATAACTCTCTTGCCCTGTGTTCCTCCACATTAGCCGAGCAATGGGGATATAAATAGATAAATTTAAGAAAATAAATATGCTAAAAATATCATAAATTGTATATTCCAGACAATTTGTTGATATTTTTGTGCGCATGTTGCCAAATTTGTTTGCTTTCTCGTGTCGTGTGGAAATGTCAGAAAGGCGCCCATAGTCATTGCTCTAGATTATATAATTGATAACTTAATATCATTGTGGAGAGTATAGAGTAAAGCAGTGATTATGGATGTTAAATTTTCCCCTTTTGTAGCTATTCATTTTTATATAATCACACTGTCACTTGGAAACGTTGAGCACGTAATTAAAATTTAATTTTAATAAAATTAAAAACAGTTTTTTCCCCCACATATAATTTACAAACAATTTCGCAAATGTCAAGAATTAAACACGCAATTATTGGACGATTTCCATTGTCAGTTATATTTTCTGTTGATATTCTGTGGGCTTTACACGACATTTTGTAAGGCAATAACAGATAAATTGGAGTTGCTGATTACGTGACTTGAAGTTACCCTGTAATTTGATTGAAGTGCGAGGGGTTGTTTTTTTTGAGAGCAAAGCAAATTTAAATTGTGAAGAGTTTTTGGATAGGAAAAAAGAGTTATGTACATAAGTATTTCAGTATATTATACTTAATACTAAATACTAATACTAAATAAATATACTAAATAAATATATATATATATTGTGTGTAATTCTCTATTAAATTTTAAGCATAATTTTGTTACTTTGTAGTAACAATATTTTCTATAAATAAAATGTATAAATTCATAAATTCCTTCCGACTATAGCTTACAATGATATGTATTATAGAAGTTAAAGATTAAAGATATACAGAAAGTAATCAAAAGTATTTTTTATAACAAATATAACTGTATATCTCTACGAATTTTTCCTGTACAGGGTATACAAATATTCTATATTATAGCTCACTTGTCACTTTAAACTGATTAACTACTTGGCAATCTACTTGCAATTTGTCATATTATAGGGTATATTATTTTCGTTATAAATAAACTGGTTCATTTAAGTTAATTATTAACATGTCATTGTTAGCAACAAAATAATTTGCTCTCTGCTCTGATTCGGATTTCTGTTTACAATTCTCAGTGTGTGTGTGTGTGTGTATTTTCAGTGCATGTGCCGCTAAAAGCTGTCAATGCTCATTTTCATTTGGCTTGATGCACCGCCAACAGCTGCCCACTGAGTGGGCCAAAAAACAAAAAACAAAAAAACAAAAAATAAAATAAAATCAAGCTACATCGAGCTGCAACGGGCCCTGTCCCCAGTTCCGGGCCCCGTTTCGAGTTCAGCTGAGTCAGGCGAACTGGGAGACGGAGGCTGGTTTGTTTGGCTGTTTGGTTGGTTGACTGGCTGGCTGGTTGGTTGGCTGATTGCTAAAGTGATTTCTGATTTTATTTTCCAAATGGCTGCACACACAAAATGCCGCCTGCATGTGGTGGGCGTGGCAGTTGCATCGGCTGCCTGGCTGGCAGTTGGCAGTTGCTGCTGCATCCCGAACTGATATAACAAAACAAAAAAAAACAAAAGAGTAAATTTATATATATATATATATTTTTACGATTTGTACAGCTCGATTTTATGGGCCTCAGTCAGATTGCATTGTGTATTTTAATTATTGCAATTATTTAACTGATTTCGGAAAATATATAATCCAGCGGCAGCTGCCAATTAGATAAAATCAAGAAGAGCTGCGGCTTAAATGATGTTAAAGCTGCACGTGCGAATAACGGGAACAACAAAATTCCGGCATCCAATCATTGACATAATTTAGTTAAATATATCATAAGCAATCACACAGCTGATGTCTACTTAGTACTTGTAAATTTGTAATAATTTATAGTACAGAATGCGTGCCAAAAATTAAATGTATTTGCACTTAAAGACATTGTCAAGTTTTTATATAATATTCTGACTATTTAATTTATTAATTAAAATGTAATTGAGAAGAGAAAATTAAATATTAAGAAAAATATAAATAAACAATTAAAATTGCTCATCTAAAATTTCAAAATTTATATATGTTTATGTTTATATTAGAAGAGATATAATGCAAAATATTTTTTACTGCCTGTTGCCAATATTTTAAAGATATTCAATCTTCTCTAATGCTTAACATAAAAGCTTTCAGTTTCGATAAAACGAAATACTGGAATACATATACATATTTTATTATTTAAAATAAGAAAATTTTTATTCATACAAAATTTTTCATTAATAATCCTTTACTTTTTGTTTTTAAGAAAACAAATTTAGCTTGTCTTATTTTTGGATTTTTGTTCATGAGAAAACGAAATTGAGACTTGACTTTCACCTTGATAACACATATAATTCTTTATATTTTATGTAAAAAGATGCTGCTCAAAATAAAAAGAGAATTAAAACTCTTCATTCCAGTTTGCAACCTTGATTATATACTACATATATATGTATATATATTTAAGATGAAGCAAATGTATTTTCATTTAAATACATACTGAAATGAATATATATATATTTTTTATTTTTTCTTAAACATTTATTTATGTCGCTCGCAAATATATATATACATAAATATATATAAAGAAAATAACTCAAAGATCTATAACTAGAAATGTTGCTTTTAATATTGTTTAAATATTTTGCTGAATTTGTGAATATTTTTGTGTGTATAAATGAAATTCAAATAGAAAGCTAAGGACAAATAAATAAATTAAAACAAAGAGAATGCATATAAAAATGTATATTATATATTTTATATCTGTTCTTTTTTTAGAAAGTCAAAGAAATGCAATAAAAATTCATTTAATTGACTTGCAGAACATGAAAAATGAACGGCTGCCAAAATCCAAAGTAAGAAGAAAATAAGAAGAAAAAAATGTAAACAAATATTATTAAAGCTACTTAGGTAGGCATAGGAGAATGTTGAAAAATTCTTGAGTCATGTATTTGGTGTTTGTTGTTGAGTGAAAGCGTGCTAAAATATTATTGTTTAAATATGGCTAAATATAGCTCAAAGCGTTCGAAAATTGATTAATGTGCTATATGTAGACGTTCTGACAGTCTAAAAACATTAACTAATTGCGTAAACAGTGCGTATGCGTAATATTGCTGAAATTCCAGTTGAACAATTTCTCTTGTAATTAAATTAAGCAAAAGTAAAAAATAAAATAAAATAAAATTAAAAAAAAAAAATGGCCTGCTATTGAGTAAAAGTTTTCTGTGCGCTGCTTATAAATTAAATTATCAGCACAAAACTTTTGTAAATACTCAAATATTAATTATCAATTAACAGCTCCTAATTGATTCAAATTTTGCAGATGTCTGCTATATTTAACACAGACAGCTAATTTAATCTGAAGAAATTCCCATATATGTAAGTGTGTGTGTGTAAATTGTAAATTTATAGCTGATTCGCTAATTTGTTTTATAGACAGTGATTCGTGGAGTGGGCGACCATAGATAATAGCGCACATATATAGCTCGTATGGGGTCCCACTGATTAGTGCATACATAAAATCCGACTTGTTGTCTGGCTGTCAGTTGGTGTTTCTGTTTGCTCAATTTATTTGTGTGCCTCCAGTCTATGTGTGTGTGTGTGAGTGTTGGTGTGTGCGGCAAAATGGTGTTAATTGATGGGGAGGACAAAAGCTGACACAAGTCGCAGCATATCAGCAACAACAATAACTTGTTGCCAGTCAGTCAGTCAGTCAGTCAGTCAGTCAGTCAGTCAGTCACTCATTTAGTCATATCAAAAAATGTTTGGCAATGCGCCTGCGCCATCTCCAAAAGAATACCGCACCCACACTTCCACTCCTCTGAGGCATAAGCAGCCAAAGATTTAGATGCTACAGTAAAGCATGCCTTGATTACACTACTAATAACATAAAATTGTTTATGTAAATATTATTTGATATTGATTTTTATCATTTTTCTAGTATTTATTTTAGTTTATGTTTGCATTGCATTTGAACGAATTGAATTCATGAATTTTCCTACAACTGATTTGTAACTTGCTGAATGAACTGAGAAGTTGCATAAAATTAATTATTTTAATACTGATTTTTTTTCTCATTTAAATTAAATATTTTTAAGCGTGATGGGATGGTTTTTTGTTTTTATTTGTTTGTTTTTTTATTTATTTATATTTTTTGTTTTGTTAATTGTTTGTCGACTTGCTTATTAGTGGTTATAAAATGCAAAAAAAAATTAAATAAATAAATAAAAATAAAAAAAAATTAAATAAATAAAAGATTAAGCGCAGTACATTTTAAAATGTCTTTTCTTTATTTTATTATTTTCTACATATTTATTATTTTCAATAAATTTTGAAAAAGTCTTTATTTAAAAATAATTTTAATTCTAATATTCCGTATTTTATTATTTTCTATATATTTATTATTATTAATAAATTAAAAACATGATTTATTTAAAAATAATTTTAATTTTCGTAAAAAAAAAAAACAAAAAATAAACAAATTAAATGTATTGTATTTTTCATAAATTTCTATAAAGAGAAATTATATTGTATTTTATTAGAAAAGAAAAAAATAAATACAACCAAATTCTATTTAAATTTTCTGTGACCGCAAATACGGGAATATTTTGAAAATTATTAAGCCAAACATTTTGGTTCTGTCGCAATATTTGATTTTGTTTTAAAAGAAAAAATTTGAATAGAATTATTTTTTATTTTTCTCTTCTAATGGAATACAATATAATCTTTTTCCATTTTCTTTCATTGTTGCATCGCATTTAAAAATCATATTCGAATATTCTATTTATCTATTTTTCAAATTTTTTATTTATTTAAAGTTGAATGCTTTTATATATGAATAAATTTTTTTTATATTGCAAACTCAGCAATGATAAATGTTTTTATTTAAATTCGTGTTTTTTTTCTGTTTCCCAATGACATTTGAAGTTTCGTGAGTGGATGTCAATTCTTGATTTATTTTTGACAGTTCGTTAAAATCGTATTTAACTATAGCAATGTATTTGTCGTCAGAGGCCTTAGCAAATACACAAACAATCGACGTTTGGCTAAAAACAAAATTGTGACAATTGCGTCAATTTTGTGCTGATTTTACTCAGTCAATGTATCACTGTATATAAATATATATATATATGTATATGCATATATATATATTATTTGTATGTATGTCTCTCTGTGCAGCGCATCTTTTGGCCAGCCATTCGATTCATGTTCACACGTGTGTTTATTTTGCGTCCATTTCTTTGCGAGGGCGGAGTCGAAGAGGAGCCACCATCTGCAGAGCTCAGCTATATTATATACATACATACATACAAATATACCTACATACAGTTAAATATAGTAAATAGAAATGTATAAATATGTGTGCGTGTTTATGAAATGTTATGGCATTTCTGGCATTGGTTTGCCTCAAATTTAATGACACACACATACACACACACACAAACAAACACAGATACATATAAAGAGATATATATATTTGTATATATTTCAATTTTATTGAGTGTCATTAAATTATTATACAATTCATTTTGCGGTTGATGGCAAAATTTTAAGCGATTTTTTTGTATTTCGATTTATATACAAATAATGCTTTTAATGATTAAAAATTCCATTGCTTCATATTCTGGTTGATGGCACGGAGCATTGTAATTTTGTAATTTATATTTTATATGTAAAAAAATATTTTTAAACAATTTTTTCATAATTGGTTAATTTAGTTGTTCGCTTTTAAATACTGATTAAATATATGTGTAAATATATGCAAAAGTATATAAATATTCTAAAGCTAAAAATAAATTTTGTAATTTTAAGTAATTATTGAAAATATGTTTTTGTTGTAAATTAAATATAATTTAATAAATTTAAAATTTTTTTTTTTTATAATTTATGTATTTTTTCTATGCTTGCTTATTTTATGAATTGTTTGTATATATTAAAAATAATTTAATTATTTTTAAAAAAATATTTTTCTATATTTAAATCTATAATATATAATATATAATCTATAATATATATATATATAATCTATAATATATAATATATAACTTTATGAATTAGATAAATTAAATTACTTTGCAGAAGTTATAAATGATTTTGTATATAAAGAAAAATTTTAATTAATAATAAGAATTTTTATTTGCATTTTTGTATAAAATTAAAAAGATAAATACATACATTTATTAATTAAAATTATAATAAATACATTTTAATGAATAAAAATGTTCAAGCATTTATTTTCAAATTTAAATTTAAACAATTTTTATTTTTTTATGTATTTGAAAATCAATGAAATGTACTTTAAATTATTTAAAGGCTAAAAACACTAATAGAACGTAAATTTTCCACCATCAAATAATTTGCTGGACTCAGTTTGGCTAAGACTAAAGAGAACGCAAAATTTTGCTGACTCATGCCACAAAATGTTAATCAAAATAATACGCGACGTGGCACCAAATTAGACAATAAATGGGGAAGAGTGTTCAGAAGACCGGCAGAGTCAGTTGTCAGGTGTAGCCCACTAATTAAGGGCCATGGCCCACAGCTAGAGACAATAAAACCGAAAAGAAAACCAAAAAAAAAACAACAAAAACAACAAACTTGGTCAAAAGAAAGCTGGCAAAATGTAATGGCAATGGCAAATTACAATTGTTTGCACTTTACCCAGAAACGAAAAGTCACTGCGGGTGCGGAGCAATAGATGAGAGGATTTTAGCTTGGTTAGAATTCTGTGGGTTGGGGTTTGCGTTTGGGTTAGGGTTTGGCTACTAGTTTTTCGTGTGGCAGCGATAAAGACGGGGCGAAAAAGCCAATTCAATTAATTTGTGATTATTTAGCAAAATCAAACAGAGAGCCGTAACCGAAATGCAATTAAAAGAAGAGACCGAGTAAAAACGAATCGAGGTGCATGCAATGTTGAATGAAATGCTAAAGAACTTCTATGTAAATATGCCGTAGGTGAATAAACGGGTTAAAGAACCTACAACAGCGAGTAAAACAATTTAAACAAGCTATTAACTGCTGGTTAGATTCTATGAGCATTCCTATTCGCATTCCCATTCGCATACGCCTGCTCTCAAACTATAATTATAATATTTATTCTTATGGCTGTCATTAACAGTGCAATAAACTTATTACTCATCTAATTTATCGGAACGTTGTAAAAAAGTTTACCTAGAAAAGTAAACACAAACGACTTGAACATGCCTCCACATTGTTTATACCCTAAAGGAAATTGCTCTGAGGGTATATTAAATGGTTGTAAGTGCAAGCAATTTAGTTGAAGCACTAAATATTAACTCAATTAGTTACTATTTAGTTGCTAAGTTGTTGTGCAGGAAATTCAGTTATGGGAGAGATAAATAGCGAAAAAATATATAATTTGTATATATAGAATAAATTAAAAATAAAAAATAAAAAAATTAACATAATTTAACAGTTATCAAACTATTTTTTTTAAGAATAAAGTTGTGATCATCAGTTGTGTCATTTATTAATTTTTTTATTAATTAATTTAACAGCTATGAGACTATTTTTTTTAAGAATTAACTTATATAACTTTGAAAAGGATTATTTATTATTTATTAACTTTTTTATTATTTTATTCTTCAGACCGGTTCACATTTCAAGAAATGTTGCTTGAAAAGAAAGTTTCAAGCCTAAAAACAAATCTTTCAATGTGATAACGTAATCGTAAGTAAAATAATATATTTCACATTCAATATAGTCGTTGTTCAGTAACAATTTTATAAAAAAAAAACAAATTTTTTTCTTAATTTAATTATTGTAATTTGTTTTTGTAGTGTTGTTTGGGAGTAGTGATCATTATTGCTTGAATGAATAAATAATCGCTCTTTTCTCTATTCTGTTTATCAAGTTTCTATTCTCCAAATTTGATGTAAAAAGAAAAAGATAAATAAAGCCGCTTTTGTATATTTTTATTTATTATTTTTATAGAACATTTATCATTCTCTATATTAATAAGATGTTATAAAGTGTTTGACTTTTCTTTATCTTTTTTTTTCTTAGTTTTATATTATTTGATGGTATGAAATCTGAGTGTATAACTCATTACAAATATAAAAAAATATATAAAATATTATTATAAATAATATTTTGAATAATTTCTATACAATTTTCTTTGCTTTGAAACTGATGTCGTAAGATTATGCTAATTGAATCATTAAATATTTAGCAGAATAAATATTTGAATAAAAATATTTATTTACGTCAGCATCCAGTTGATCAATCAAAATAAAAGTTATTTTGAGATATTCCATTTGAAGACTGTCGTCTCCGAGGGTATTAATAGCTCGACTAAGCGTAATATATTGTTCCTTTCTTCTTTTAATTAAAAATGATGTTAACACGCGAAGCATTTCGAGATATCGCATTGTCGACACATGCAGGCAGCTTGTATATCTGTTCGGCCTACAGATATCTCGTTGAACATTGCTCAAATGTCTTTCGTAAATGAAGATAAACGCAATGGCCTGTAACACTCATACGCCGTGTTGACGCTTCCGTTCCGTACCGTAATTGTGATAGAGTTGGATCTCGATGCGTTTGAGAACGTTAAACGTGTTTGCGCCCAATTCGATTTGCCGTAATCTGTGACCATGTCGGATGAAGGCGTGGCTTTGTTAGATGTGAGCTCATTGTACGATTGATTGAAATATGTGTTGGAAATGCCCATTAATTAGTCGAGTGCTGAATCTTTTTTAAACATTAATTGGTCAGCGGCGCGTGGCTTTTAAATTTTCTAACTATTCGTTGTTTCTGAGTAGATCATGTTGAGAGATAGGAATAGAAACATTAATCCAACTTTAAACTAATAACAATTTTTATTTAAGCAAGGCTGAATCTTGATTTAGTTGAAGTTTTTAAAGTAAACTGCATGTGCACATCTACATAAATATTTATTCCACTTTGTATAGTACAATAGAGCACAATGAACTTCATTAGTTGCTTACTTACTTGCCCAGATTTTGTATACATATATATAAGTAAATTTCTCTTCTTATTCAAAACTAGCCACAAATTTGGCTACAAACAGGTTTTTAAATGATTCAGAAACAGCATTTTATTTTATTTTATTTTATTTTATTTTATTTATTTTTTTGTAGATTTGATGATGCAATTGAACGTGTGGGCCGGCATTATAGAGCTAATTTAATTTGTCAACTCTTAACGAGGCTTTTAAGCACAGCTAGTCGAGCTTAAGTCTAATTAAGAAATTGTTATTGCGGTCAATTAAAATAAATCTGTTGCAGATTTATCTTTGAGGTGTATGAAGAGAGAATACCTAATTCATAAGGTCATATATATACATATATATTTTTAAATGATTTAATAAGTAAATGTATAAATTAATATAAATGTAGTATAAATAACATTGGGAATTTTATGTGTTATATCTGAAAATTCATATGAAACATGCAATAGAAGAAAATCTGATATAGTATATATATTCTCTTTCAATAAAGTATATATATTCTCATCTGTTCGTCTGAATGAGTTTATATCATATGCATTACTCATCGCATTTTCATAATATCGATCAAAAATAGATCGTTTTTTGTTTTCTTACGCATTATTTAGCTACACTAAAAGATATAAACTATATGCTTAGGTTGTGCAGGCTCGAGTAGAAAAAAAGCTTCAGTAGAAATTTTCTATAGCTCAGATTTTGGATTTCTCCCCTCATATCAGCACTTTCCAGGGTTCAGGGCGTCTTCTAATCGAGCACTGCTGACTCTTATAAGTAAGAGTAACTTACACATAATATCTCATAAATTTCTAGAGTCAACAACTATCTGAGTAAAAAGGCAAACAATAAACTTGCACAGCATAAGTTGACACAGCATGTAGGAAACTAAACACAAAAAATCTAAATAAATAACCAGTTTAATCAAATTTAAATAATAAATAAATATGCTAATGCTAAAAAAAAAACTTATTTGATAAGAATTTTAAATATACTTGACATTAAAAGTTTTAATCTTAAGCCTTGTTTATGGCTTGATTTACAAATGACATAGTAAATCTGTGCTTTTATGTTGTCGTCTCCTAAAATTTCCCATGAATATTCATATGCTTACAAATTAAGCATACGCCACAGTCGGTCTTCGATATGCGTATACATTTCACGCATCTCATACTACACGCATTACATTTGCTCGCGTCACTCAAATAAAACTCATTGAACCGTATGAAGCCACTAAAACTGACAGAGTCAACAACAAATGACAACAGCAAATGCAATAACAACAATCCACATCAATTTGAACAACATGCCAGGCCGCACACGTCAATATATATGTATGTATACAAAATATGCGTACTAAATAAGTGAATTGTACTATAAATTCTATAAATACGCAAGTCAAAATAGAAATCACAATGAGAATATCTTAAATAGCAGCCCGATTCCAGCCATGTGTTCTCAGATCGATTGATTAAATCACACAAAATCACACACACGTGTAAATTATATATGATTCACGGTCCGGAGGCATCAAGTGAATGATGAGCATAGTATTTATTAAAAGAAAACAAATTAAATAGCTTGAAAGCCCTAGTCGGGACTGAGAACGACTGAGAAATACTCTGTACGGCGGTTAATCTGTATTGCATAGCTTGTTATTTAATTATTAAATTAATAAAATATATTTAAATTGAAATTGAAATTAAATTAAAATAATAAATTTGTTATATTTATTTATTTAATGTATTTTATTTGTTTTATTGATTTAATTTATTTTTTATTATTATGTTTTGTATTTATATTTTAAATTTAAATTATTTAATGTAATTTACTTGTTTTATTTATTTTATATTCATTTTGTTTGTTTTATTTATTTTTTATTAATTTATTTTGGATATATTTCTTTATTTTTATTTTATTTATTCTAATATTATTGTATTAATTTAATTTATTTAATTTTCATTTTATTTTAAATATAAATATATATAATATATTAATATAATATAAATATGTATATTTATTTAATTTGAATTATTTACTTAATATTTTTAATTTTAAATTATTTTATTCTATTAATTTAATTTATTTATATTAATTATTATTATTATTATTATTATTGCTATTATTATTAATATATTATTATATTAATTATTATATTATCTATATTTATATTCATTATTTTATTTTATTTATTTAACTCATGTTATTCAATTAAATTTTTCTAAACGTATTTGATTTATTTTTATATTTATTTAAATATGTTTATTCATTTAATATGTTTACGAAAGGAATGTCAATAAATATTTTAGACTAAAACATATATACTATATAGCATAAATAAATACAGGGTGTTTCATATTAGGTGCTTCAATTATATCACCAACACGCTGGGTATATTTTATTTGTCCGACTCGCCAGCTGTGCCCTAATTTACAGCCAAATATAGTCAATGATATTATGGAACTCTGATGCAATTAGAATGTATTATTAAAGAATGTATTTGTAAAGAAGAATTTTAATTAAGTAATTTTAAAATAATATGTTTAAGCCGAATGAGAAATATTATTGAAAGATAAGGAATAAAGAGAATAATTCACACAGTTAAAACTTTAATAAATTTGTTGTAAAATTATTAATATTATATGTAGTATTAAAAATGTAATAGTAATAATAATCGGAAAATTTTTCAATTATAAAGTACATATAAAAAAATACCAAAAACAATATTCAGGCAACTATTAAGTTGCAAACGCTCTATTGCAGCTTCAAGTGCATTCACAAAGGGAATCAATAAATTAAAAACTTTAGCCATAATGTTATCAAGAGCAAAACAGAACTCGACTGCAGCTTAAAAACTTTCATTCAATCCATTTAACTGCGCTCGCTGCCCTCGCATCCATCTATTCACACATGAGTGGACTAGTAGTAATTCGTAGTGATTTTTACGCGCTCTTTGTTGGGTGGCGCGCACTCAATTATTTGGCGCCTGCTCCCAAAAGTGCCTTTTCAGTGGCAATTACATGCAAAAAGGGAACTCGGCGGAAGCTGAGACCATTAGCGTCATATGAGAGCTCGAAAAGGATGCGTTGGACGTTGGCGCTGGTTGTTGGCCTTGGCGATGCGACCTTCTTCTGTACCAACCATATGCTGGTTCCTGATTCGTATGCGGATTCTGTTGAACAAATGAAGCAAAAGTTAAACTTTGGCTCGCTGGCAGCTTTATTTGATTTACACGCAGGTGAGCAGCCGGTGTGTTGTGTTGTCAGCTGCCGTATCGTGGCGTCAGGATGAAAAATGGCATTTGGCTGCAACAGCCGTGTCGGCCGATAATAAATCAATGAACAAGAGTGCGAGAGGGTGAGTGAGGAGTCGAGTGTGGTGAGTGGGCACAGTTCGCTGGCCACGTTGGTGCGATGGTGATGCCATGGCCCGTTCACATATTGAACGTTTGCATACTTAATTAAGTCAATTATTTTGATGCGGTTGCGCTATAAAATGTTAAACGACAACGAATCAATATGCGTTGCGCTCCTCGCTGTCGCATGCGGCGTATGCGTAATGTCAACTAACATAAAAGCTGTTAGACAAGCGCGTTAGCGCTTCACCAATCAAACACACCTCAAAGTCCTTGATAAGAAAAAGGGAAAAAAATACAAAAAAAAAAAAAAGGGCGGGCCCCATCTACAGGCCTTCGCCCTACCCCATGCCCACGTGCGCGCTCTTAACTCTTCTCCTTTTTGGTATCCTTGAAACTAAATACATTCGCGTTAAGTGGACGTTCAATATAAATGCTTCTCTTCTTCTTCTTCTTCTTCTTCTACTTTGCCAGTTGATTGCTTCGAATGCGAAAAGCGAAATTTGTTAAGCAAATATTTTGTGAACAATTCTTTACTTTCTGCTGGCATGCATTAATAGCCACCCACATGTCGTATGAGTAATGCGTTTGATTAGTTGCGATTCTGTGACACCTAAAAGGGGGCGCGCTCTATTATATATATTTCCATGTGGCACACCCATAAATGGCAGCAAATTACCCATTAATATGGAACAAGTGCCCACTTGACAGCTATTTTTACCCGAACGCCTGCTGTGCCAATAAATAGAGCAAAAGAGGTCGAGTTATGTTTCATTGATGAGCCGGACTCGCTCGTAAGTGTTGTAGCTGATGGAAGTTTGCTTAGCTTTCAAACAAGAAGATTTGATACAATAGTGAACTATGAGTGAAGAGAAAATATTCTCAGGAAATATATAGACGATTAGATGTTGGCTCTGATTGTTAGCATAACTATCATAGTTGTAATTGGATAGCTCTTAATCATTTTTTGTACTAATGCATTACATATATTTTATTTAGCTTAAGAATAGAATTTATATTTATTATTAATTCATGGTTTCAAAAATAATTTGGAATTCAATAATAATTTTTAGAATTATTGTTGAAAATTATAAATAATTTTTGTTTTAAATAATAAAACATCAAAATTATTTTTCTAGAAATCTATTTATTAATGAAAAATATTTCAATTTTAATATGTAAAATGATTTATTAAATTATATAAAAGCTTACATATTTTCATAAATATTAAATAGAATTTTAAAAGATAAATTTTGAAATGTTTTTTTTTAAGACAAAAATTAATAATAATTTTTAAAAATTATTCCTTAAAATATTTTTCATTTTCAATATGATTTAATATATACATTTTACATATTACAATTGAAAAATTAAAAAAAAATATTTTTATAAAATTTTAAATAATTTTTAGTGTAATATTAAAAATATTATAATTATTTTCACATTTAAATAAAAATCTATATATCATTTCTTAAATATTTCGGTTTCTATATAATGTGAATATTAATTTTTACATATTTAAACTGAAATATTTCTAAAAATTATATACAAATTTTTAGAATTTGTTTATAATACATTTTTATCATATTTAAATTATTGAAAATAATAATTATAATTTAATTAAACATAATATAATGTCAATAATAATTTTTACATATTTAAACTGAAATATTTCTATAAATTATATATACATTTTTCGAATTTGTTTATAATAAATTTTTATCATTTTTATAATTTTTAAATTATTGAAAATAATAATTATAATTTAATTATATTTCATCATTTACTTGAATGTGTAATGTTTAATTTTTTTTCTTAATTTAATTATTAAAGTTTGTTATTTTGAATTTGTTTCATATTATAATATTGTGACCTTCGGACTTCGACTTTGGTTTGCAATCAGTCAAATCTATAAATAATGTAAACAAACAGCGTCCAATCTTTATTTATTTCACATTTGACTCAGCTCAGACCTCATACTGAAAGTGTAAGCCCTCTTGACTCTTGACATTTTGCTCAGCTACAGATATTCTGAAAATCTTGCGTCGCACTTTTGGCAGTGTCAATGACCTCGATATCCTTGGTCGAGCCTACAGTGCGTATATATTATATAACATGACCATGCGAATCGCACACATTTCATGACTGTCTTCATTTTCTCTAATTGCTATTTCGATTCGCTTAGCTCAGTTTACGCCAATTGAGTCTCAATAGAGTATAAATGATACGACATCTTAGCCAATGAGATTAATATTGATTGGTAATTAAATTTTATTATTTAATAAAATACAGAAAAAAGAAATCATAAAAGAAGAAAGTTTAAAATTCAACTGAAAAAAAAATAAAAATAATAAATGTTTGAAAAAAAAGAAGGAAAATTAAAATTAATAATATGCTTTATCTATGTAAGTACATTATTAATTTTAGATTTATATAAAAAATAATAAAGTAAATAATATATATAAATAAAATATATAATAGTTGAAACCAAAATTTAAATAAAATAAGTATAAAATATATATAAAATAATAATTAAAATAATAATAAAATAATATTAAAAAAACATTAGAAAAAAAAAAGAAAAATTTTTAAAGTACGTTAATATTAATAATATTTACATATATGTCTATGAACTAAATTTGAAAATTTTCTTTTTTTTTATTTTTAAAATAATTTTCTTATATATTTTTTTTATTACTTGACTTACTTAGAATTATGTAAAAAATTATAATAATTAGTAAAAAAATTATAATTAATTAAATAAATTACTACAGTACAAGACAAATTAGAATTTATTTTATTTTTTATTTATATTTATTTAAATTGTATAAAAAATTACTCTATTGCAACACTCTATTATTTGTTTCCAATTCTATAAGCTTGTTTTTAGTTAAGCAACAGCAAAGGCAATAGACTTTACACCAGCATTTGCTAGATATCGATGTATATATATATATATATATATATATATATATATATATATATATATATATATATATATATATATCTAGTTGAAAACTTTCCATGTCAACACCAAAGGCAAAATCGCTGACGGCGTTTTGCCAGCTGTGCGCTAATCTTCTTAACAATCGCAGTTGCCTAGAGGGCCAGAATTCCAGAGGCGGGTCTATCAGTCGGTGGTCTGTGCAGAACAGAATAGAGTGGATGGTGGATGGATAACCATTTCCGCGATAAGAAAAATGCCAGAGCGAAATTAAAAGAAAATGCAAATGCCTGTCCGAAAACAGCAGAAACGAACAAAAAGTTTTGTAATTGAATATGAAGCGCTGGAAGCACAATTATTTTTGCACAGATCTGACCCTGAAGGTTCGCTCTCTCTCTCTCTCTCGGTCTCACTTTTTCTAGAGGCTTTTAGCTGCAGCTGAGCCAAAATCGATGAATTGCCTAAAAGTTGGAAATTTGAACAGAATGCAGTCTAGCTGTAGCTAAGCCAATGCAGCAAGTTTATTGGATTTATTTGGCTATTTATGAGGCCGCTGAAAATCATTTGGCGATTGCTGATGTTACTTGTGTGTCTGTTGTTGTAGTTGTTACCGTTGTTGTCACTATTGTAATTTAACTACCATTCCGCATTTACATTTCAGCCTTTGCTGTTTTCCATTTGCAGCTGCCGCTGCTGTTGTTGTTGACAATAAAAATCGAAATCAATAAAATGAAAATTGATGCTTTCAGCCGTAAAACAAAACGGAAATTGAAATGTGGTAAACTCTGTGTATGAGTGAGATAGAGAGAACATAAAAAGAGAGAGAGAGAGAGAGAGAGACAAACATAGCTGAGGCGTGGGTGGCGTGGGGCTGGCTTTGCGCTTTAGCCAGGTGTTTGCTGCAGTCCACTCGCTCAGGGTCGATTTCCTATTGCTGGCACGAATTTTTAGTTAGTCGATTCTCACAGGTTTCCGTTTTCGTCGACCCATTTAATTGAATATGTATGTAGACGTAGGTATACATATATATATATATATATATATATATATATATATATATATATATATATATATATATATATATATATATATATATATATGTATATATATATATATATGCATATGTATATATCGATTCATATAGGGTTCATCTTTTGTCACCTGTTTATCTGATTCGTGGTATTTTGTAATTATATTCAATTAAAAAGCAATCACTCATTGTTGTTTGCAAAAAAAAAAAAAAAAGGAAATTATATGAAACAATATATATTATATTTATATAAATATATGTATATACATTTGCGTATATATATAAACAGCAAAAAACGGCGCCACTTCAACACCTACAATAGCAAAAAACGAAAATCATATCTAAGCCAAGCTATCTACACTCACACTCACACACACACAATTCAATTTGCCTATGTGTTGAGTTTTATTTGCTTTAGATTAGATTAAATGTAACACCGTCTACTGCAAACGCGTCTAAAGCGTCCAAAGAAAACCTACATAGATTTTGTTTTTATTATTATTTTCTATCATTTCTCCCATTTGTTTTCTTCTTCTGGTAAATTGAAGTAGAGCTTCGCAATCATTTACAAAAGATAGCCTGAAGCTAAAAACAAGTTAATTCTGTTTTCGAATCATATAATAAATATAAATAAGACAACAAATAATATGTTGTGCTAATCAATTTATAAGTTCTCTATATACCTTCTTTTTTTTTGGTGTATATATTTTGCTTACTCTTTATCTTTTATGACTTCAAGCGAATTTCGTTATTGTGCGAGTCGATGTCTTCACTGTATACAGCCAGTTAAATTTTGGGTAATATATAAAATCTTATTTTATGTATGTATATGATAATATACACATGATAATGTGTATAAATGAAATGTGTGCAGAATATACTTAAAATATATAAATTAAGTGCAAAAAATTTGTTTTAAATATAAAAAAGAAGCAATTTGGGTATCCCCGCTCATTTATTTTTTATTTATTTAAATACTCTTAGACATCAAACGTTTTGTAAAAAATATATATAAATTAATAATTTATTTATATATAAATTATTTTCATATATGCTCTGCTAAGTGATCTCGAAACTATCAATAACTGTTTTAATTTTTTTTTATATTTTCAAAGATAATAAATAATATGAAATATACGAGAGTCTTTTAGTGAGGTCAACGATAATTCCCATGAAAATTAAAACAAAGAATATTAAAAGGGGGTTCACCTTTCATTCCATTCAAACTGAATCTAATCTAGTTATTAAAGAATTAAGTCTCTTTACTATCTTATCTCTGAGCTGCGAAATGGCTTGATTTCTTTCCTCATGTGAGCAATAAGTTGGACTATTATATGTTTGTTTAAGCCCCTTGGATTTAGCTAAGGTCGATTCTCATAAAGTTAATTTTAAACTCTAATTAACAATCAATCACTATAAAATAGCTTGTTGAGTACTCTAGAAAATTAGGCTAATGTAAATTACTTATTATTTTTGAGTAATAAATAATAAAAATATTTCATAACCTTTTTTTTAGCACATTGAGATATATATACTTAATAAATTAATTTTTAATATTTCTAATATACTAATATTTAAAATATTTAAAATATGTTCTCAATGAAGGTAAAAAAAACAGATATATGGATTTTGAAAAAAAAATATATATTTTTAAATGTATTTTTTAATATTCCTATATTTAATATATGTTCTCTATGAAGGTAAGAATCATAAATAAATAAATTTAATCAAAATTTTTGTATATTTATAAGTCAATAAAATTTGTATATTATCTTTTAATTATTATTATATTATAAGCTTTTTTTAAGCATGAATATACATAGATTTCATTTATTACTATAAATGTAGCTTTGAGCTGCTTTCGCAAGTTGCTCTAATTTTGTAAATGTACTCATTATATATTTATACAGAAATATATATGCATATACCCGTATATATGTCTGTACCTACAGCTATGTAACTCAGCTCTAGATTATTTATTTTCAAACCGCCTTCTTTAAACACAAAATGAGGAGCAATTTGTAAATGCTATTAAGCGCTATTTGATTCAAAGTTCATGGTCTTCAAACTGAATTGGGGAATGTGTAGAGGGTCGGGGACAGACTGACAGAGTGGCTCTTGGCTAAAGAGAGAGAGACACAGAGAGAGAGAGAGAGAGAGCTAGTTACTTTTGATTTGTGACTGCGGTTGGTTATGTGCCAGAATTCGCAATCGGAATTGCAGTTGAGTGGCGTGCAATTAAAGTTGTTGCTTGAGTAAGTGCTTCGAGTTGCGCCACAAATATTTCAAATGCACGCCTACAATGCCTGTCAGAAATGTAGTCGAGCATTGTTTGTTATTATTTACTTTTTGGAAATTTTCGCTTTTCGAAGTTTTGTTTGTCGTGGGCAGAGTGTGACACAAATAAAAATAAAAAAAAATATATATAAAAAAACAAAAAACAAACTTCAACTAAGCATTTCAACATATCTAAGTGAGTGCGTAACTTGCAATTTGCCAAAAATGGCAACGAAATGTATGTGAGTTCAGCTTGACCGGCTTAGCTTATATATATATATATATATATATATATATATATATATATATATATATATATATTAAGATACACTTGTCGCATATGAATTCTGTATGAAGACCTGCTGGAATTGCTGTTTGACTGGCTGACATTACAATTTTTGCACTCAGTCCCCCAGTTTCGGTCGTAGTCTCAGTCTCAGTCTCAGTCTCGATTCTCGACTGCGTTTATTATTATTTTGTTGTATTTTTGTTGGTCTTTTGTATGACTCTCACGTTGCGTTGCGAAATACGTTTGTATATAAGAAATGTCGCGCAAAAATTTTATTGTATAAATTGCTGTTGTTGTTGCTACGGCACGCACAGTGGGCATTTTGTCAAAAAAAAAATTAAATAAATAAATAAATAAAATAAAATCGTATGTGATTAAAGTGAGGCAAGAACAGCTGGCATCTGCATAGCTTATAGACAAACTTGTTGAAAGCTTGACCTACCATATGACAGTGAGAGAGAAAGATCGTTTTTATTTTATTATATTTTTTGGGTAAAAGCAAAGAATAAATATGCGAATAAAGACTTGAGAAAGTAATATTATATTTTAATATATTTAATAAAATATACAATGAAATTTAAATTTACTTTCAATTCAGTAACCACTGCCAATACATTATTTTAATTAGCTTTCCGTGGAAACTTGAGTGAATAAAATAGAAATAGAGATCAACATTGACTGAATTTTTAAAATGACTATTCATTGTTAAACTCGTTCTCAAAGTGAAATGAGTGTATTGAAATTGTTCAGTCAGACTTACAGACGGCGGCAAAATCCAGTAAGTACAAGCTTTGTCTCACTTCACATTTGTCTGTCTGCATTAGCGCAAAGTATTTCCAAGTAAAATGCTAAAAAAAAAACATTTATGTATATTGTACATAATTCATTATAAGCATGCTAAACTGACAAATTAAAATATATTTTCAAAGACAAAGGTAAATATTTAAGATGCTATTGATGCTAGATTATATACTCGATATATCTACTACTAACGACTCTATATATATTATTGCAGAAACAGCTTTCCGATTAAAATATACATAGTAAATTCGTCTTCAATAATGTTTCTACAGTTTTGAATATAGATATATGGATAGTTAGATAGATAGACAGTTTTACAGCTATATGTCTGTAGAGCTGCATTTAAGATTGGCTTCAATTTTTTTCCCCAGTTTTGGAACTACATTTGTCTAATATTTTCAGAACTGTGACCTACTCATAGATAGATCACAAAATATGTCATTGAACTGCTTTTAAAGTGTTAAAAAATATTATAAGCTCGGTCGCATCTGACTGCAGCTTTTTACTTGTTTTATTTATTTATTTTGTATGTTATAATCATTTTAAATTTATTTATTTACTTATTTTATTTTTTATGTATTTTTTAAAGTATATTGCTTATATATTTTATTTAGACTTTTAATGACATGATTTTTAAATGTTCCCATGGCGCTGCAAAATAAACTGAAACACAAAATTTATTTAAAATTTTATTTATTTATTTTTTGTTTTAAAAATTTGTAATCTCATTTATTTATTTATTTATTTTTATTTATTTTTAAAATTATATTGGTTATATATTTTATTTAGATTAAAAGTATTATTTAAATGACAAGATTCTTAAAAGTTCCCATGGTGCTGCAAAATAAACCGAAATAATTGAACTATAAACAAAAAATTTTATTTTATGTTATATTTCTATTTTATGTTATAGCAATTGCATTTTGACAACAGGAAATCATTGAGCACATTTGTTAAGAGAAAATATTAAACTATTAATATATTTAGTCAGAAATTACTAAATGCAGAAAAATAAAATTCTAATATATACTACAAGTGATTATATTTATTTTCTGCATTAAGTATTTCCTGATCAATTTAAAAATTCAAAAATATTTAAATTAAATTATTCTCTATATATTATATGTAGACAATGCAATTTCGGATCAATTTATAATTTAAAAATATATAAATTAAATTTTTCTCTACATACTATATATAGACAATGCAATTTTGGACTATGGCAATTATGAAATGCTTAAAAATGTAAATGAGACTTTGAGAATTTTATGTTATTATTAGAATTATTTATGGTATATATAATAAATTAATGTTGCCTACTTTCTCATAATTTGTTACTTTTAAATTATATTTTAGATGAACAAAAAAAATAAATACAAATTAATAATTAATTGAAAACCTAAAATCAAAGTCTTAAAAAAAAGCTCAATTAATTTAGAGTCCATTCAAAAATAGGCCAGAAAGCGCTAGCTATCCAATTCATTAATAAAACCAATAAATTGCATTTTATATAAAGATAGTCTTTGTATATAGCACCTGAATATGTTAAATTGCTGTAGACCTTAACCCATATGCCTGATTCCCGCAATCTCTGATTGAACCCATTGATTAGACGCAGACGCAATCAAATGAAACGAACAAAAAGAAATGTCCATTCATTATCAATTCTTTGCTTTGACATTCGCTACGCTCTAAAATTAGCTATTTAGAATGCCCGACATTGCGTTCGGTTCCGCGTTCCGCGTTTCGCATTCAGCGTTTCACAAAGCCCAAAATGACACTCAAGTGCCGGCCACTTAATAAGACATACTCTAGAAGACTTCACTAGACGCCTTTCATAAATTGCACTCGAGAAATTTCAAATATGCGACCCACTGCTGCGGTATCATGTTGAGCTGCGCAGTTGTGGGTAGCTTCGCAACAAGTGCCAGCGACAGTTGTTGTTGCCCTCTGACTCCTACACGGTGAGCGAGCGATTTTCATTTTATTTTTCTTTTATTCTCTGCATTATTTTCAATTTCACTGTGAAGCGTACTTTGACATTGTTATGTGAACCACGTTAAGTAGTTCGAGTTTATTTAGTTATTAGTCTAATTGTTGCTTTCTGCTGCAGTCGTAGTTCTCCTTCTTTTGACAGTAAGCGTGTGATTTGTTCAATGGCCTGTGTGCACGTACACGTAATTAATTAAGTTACATTACTCATACGCCAAGTGAACTGACATCAAATTTATACGCTTACGGGCGATTGACATTTGACTCGACCTAACTTGATTTGACATGAAAAACTGAGAGAGAAAATGAACTGAAAAAAAAATAATACGAAGGTCATTGAAAGATACAAATGTAGCAGACAATTCCCTCTATGCTATTGATACATAAGTCTATATATAAAAAAAAAAATGAGTACTAAATATTAAAAAAGCTTTTAAGTGCAATTGTCTTGCCTGTATTGACTTACTGAGTAAATATAGACTGTCTACATCATGTCAACGTTCTAATCAATAATTTATTGGGTTAAGAACGTCTACATCGGTGTATGCAAAACTTTATTTCAAACTTAATCATGATACACAAAGTGACTTTATAAATATATAACAATAAAGACCTTGCTTTGAACATTATTCTGTGCCGTTAGTAACAGCCCTTTATCAAGATACTTCAACTCGTTGTCTCTGGCAATTGAACGCACCTTGAACCACATTGCTTATACTATATTTAACAACCATGTCGAAATGTAGAGAAAGCAAAGTCCCAAAACTGTCATAGATTTCAATCAAACTCAACTTATTCTAATCTGAAATGCAAAAATAGTTAAATGTGGGAAAATGAATATAAAATTGACTAGGGAGCTTAGGCTGAGACCACAAGGTTGTTTATGTGTAAACTAAATTATTTTGGCAAGATTTGCAGTTGATGTTGAATTTGAAATTTATTTTTAAATATAAATAAAAAGGTTTTTCACTTTATTTATCAATTTATTAAGTTTAATCTTAATATAATTGAGTCATTCAATAAATGATTTTTTGTTTAAGTGCTTTTTTTATGGAAAATTTATTAAATAATTTCACTTAAATAAGATAAGTTTTTTTTTTAACATAAAGAATTGTTCTTAATTACAATAATAAAAAATAATAAATATATAATTTAATATAATTTTTAAATGAATCAATTCAATAAATGATGAATGCTTTTTATGACAAACTTATTAAATAATTTAATTGACTTAAACTCTGATACGATTTTTTTTTTTTAAGAATTGTTCTTAATATATAAATATATATAAATATATTTAAATATAATTTGAATATATTTATATATAATTTATAAATTAATTTCATTTCTTGTTTTATTTTTTAATTTTTTTTTTATTTGGATTTCCCATGCTTATTTATTTAATTATATATTTTTATATACTTTTAGAAATTTCAATTGAGCTCACTTAATTTAGTTATCACAACAATATTTTTGGATCCACTAAAACCTAATCTCAATATTGCATTCTTTGGCAACCAAGGCAGAGCATCTGTCATTCGATATGTTTTATTTTCGTTTTTCCTTTGTGTTTTAATTTTTTTTGTAGTTCTATTCAGCTCTTCGACACGCTACTTTATGTAAGCATTAAAACTAGCGCCTCGCACAAAAGCTACGGCTATAGATACAGATACACGACGTTGTCGTGTGGATTGTGTGCAATTTTTATTTATTTTTTTGCAGTTTTTGCAGTTGTTGTTGTTGTTGTTGCCGGCGTTTGCAATTTGTGCATATTTGTTACAAGGTCAAATCGTCTGATTGTAAAAGTGCGAAAAAGCAAAACTGTAATAAAAATATTGTGCCTATTTTTATGGCCAAATATGTAGGTAGAATATAAATGTTTTTCTTATGTGAAAAAAAAAAATATATATATCTATATATTTATATTTTTTCAATATATGTGTATGGTTTGCTTAAAAAGTTTTTTTTTTTATTTGTTTACAGTGCGCAAATATTTTTTATCAAGTTTTTTTTGCAGTTGATTTCAGGGCAATTTTTATGCAAAGAATTTATATTTTTTATTCGTTCACGAAATAAATTTGTTATGCTATTTTAAAAATGTATATATATATATATATATATTTTATTTATTTTTTTTTTAATATATTCCATTGAAGGATGAAATATTTTTATTTATTTTCAGGGAAAAATAAAAATAGTTAAAACTTTATAGCTATATAGAAAGCTATTGGGATTGTAGTATTTTGACTAGACATGGTAAATTATAGTAAAACTTTTTTTTTTCACATAAATAGTAAATAGTAATATACTCTAAAAATTGTAATATACTACTCATAGTAATATACTCTAAATCCAAAGATTTTATAACTCAAACATAAACAGTTCTAAACATAGAATTCATTTTTTAAAATGAACTCAAGTTCCTTAACAAAATAAAAATATTAATAAATCATATATAAATTTGAATTATTTATTTAAACTGTGAACTGTTGAGCAGTTCTTTGACACCAACTTGCTTGCATTAATTTTAGTTTTGCCTTAAATCAATTAGTTTTATTTTATTATATTTGATTTCATTCAAATTAAGTTAAGTCTAGAGACGAAAGCGTAACATCAAGTTTCGGGCCAAGCTATTTGTCTCGTAGATGCTGCTGATGTTGACAACAGCTGCAGCCATTTGGTCAACAGCAACAACAACAACAACAATAACAATACACAAGAGCAACAGCAAGAGGCAAAAATGTTCAAATTGAATTTTCTGTCAGCTGGCAGGACAGATAGCTGACGCTGACTCTGACGCTGACGCAAATGACTGCTCGTCTATCCCCAGTGTCAATGCCAGGCGTTTGTCCATATGTCCAAAATGGTGCCTTCAGTGTCGGTTTGGGGCAAATTAATTTTTGTGGCCGAAATGCGAAGTGAACGGCACTAAGTGCATGCTGGCCATGATGCAAGCCACTTTTGATGACGTGCTGCGGTCTCGACCGAAAATTACATTTCCCCTTTTGTTCGCATTTCACTCGACAGCGTCTAATTTAACGATTAGGCGACAAATTGCCAAGCCAAAGGCAGCTGATGTATCTCCAAGTATATATAGCTATATGTAGCTAGCTATATAGCTGCATCCGATGACATAACCCAATGCAATGTCTCAAGAGAGTGGGAGTGGAAGGAGAAAATAGAAAAAACAATTACGCACAGTAAGCGTAAATGTCTTGTGTGTGTGTGTGTGAGTGTTCTTTGAGTGCTTTGTGTGGGTGTGCGTGTGTGTGTGTGTGTGTATGTTAACATTTGTAATATTCCTAAGTCATTGCCAGCAATCGATACTAATTACGCTTCAAGGACTTTTTGTCATGGCACCCAGTGAAAACTAGCACACAGATAAGAGCAGGACAACTAAGTGAACTAGATATATAGACAGCAAGACAGAGGGACGGGACAGATAGACGGACATACAGTTGACAAGATGTAGGAAACAGAATACATGATAAGACCATGTAAGCTTGTGGAAAAGTCAAAAACACACACACACACACACAAACACACACACACACAAACACACACTCAAACAGTGAGAGAGTCAAACGAATGACAAGTGCTAGTAGCAAACAGGTGGAATGCAGCAAAGTCCATTAGAGCACTTGGAAATGGGTTCCTAGAAAAAACATTTGATATACATACATACATACATACATACATTTATCGCATATACAATGTATATATATTCAATTCCAGTTAGAAAGCAATTAGCTGACAATAATAAAATAAATTAAATGTCCTTTGTTGCAATTAAGCAAATCGTTTACGATATACTTTACATTTTATTACCCAACAAAGTTGTCATAGTTACACAAAGATGCATAGATTTAATTAACTGAAACAGGGGCATAAGAGTGCTTGATTGCTTACTATATAGTTTGAGAGAAAATATAATAGTGATTTGAGGTCATATGTGAAGAGGGCACTGTGGCACTCTCAATTTCCTTTGCTTGCAAAGTGGTCATACTAAGGGACCTAATTGATTTCAAGACCCTTCTATCAAATAAAAAAAAAAAAAAAAAGTTACTCGTTCTTGACCTTATTTGACTTTGCAACTGCCTCTACCTTGAGTAACTACACAGCTGCACATTACCTAAGGGAAAACCGCGTATACAAAAAATAAGAAATATTACTCTACTTCACTAAACTTATGTGTGTCAAAGTTAGTCACACTTGTGATTTAAGTTCCACAGTAATGTATGACTACTCAATCCACATAAAAAATCATTTCACATATTTACATAATTTCTACTGCATATTCTTAGTAATAAGAACTTAATTAAATTTACAAATAAAAATTAATTAAATAAATAAAATATATTTTTCCGTATTTCAAGCTGCCTTAATCTATAAAATATTAAATATAATATAAATGTTAATATTAAAAAAAATCAAAGATAAACTTTAATACAAATTTTATTTCAGCAAAAACTGATTAATAAAATAAATAATTATAAATAATTTTATAATAAAAAAAATAATACTTAAAATGAGACCATTTAATTGAATAAATAAAATATTTTTAAAAGTATTTATTTAGTATAATCTAAAAGATATTAATGTTAATGTAAGACTTAAAAAGACAAAGCGAAACTTTAACACAAATTTTATTTCAGCTAAGACTGTTTAATTAAATAAATAATTATAAATAATTATGTAATGAATAAATAAATAAAATTAAAATAATACTATAAGCATGACTTTTTTTATTAAATAAATAAAATATTACTGTATTTTAAGCAATAATCTATAAAATATTAAATATTATATATATTTTTATTCATACATATTTAAGAATTTATTAAATTTTTAGAATTATTATCTATTCTATTTTAATTAATTTAATCTTAATATTTACTAACCGCATTCGTACTTTAAACGCATTCAAGAGTTTTCTCTCATCATTTCGTAGAAATTTCCTTTTTGAATTTGATAACTTTCTAATATTTGCAGAAATGTTATGTCAGATATATATATATATAGACAGATGCACATGTTGAACAATTATAAGAAAAAAAATATTTTTTCTGTTAAAATAAAGTATATTTATTATATTCACCGTTTTGCTGATCATTTGCAATACTTGGTATTTTGTCATACTCTAAAAACGTTTATTATGTCATAATATATATATAATATGTATAAATATACATAATATTGTTTATATCACAAAAAATTTGGCCAGCATTCAAGTTTACATAAATTTCAATTTGCTGAATATTTACATATTCTTACCTTACAAAAAAATTATTTTTTTATATCTTATTATAAAAATGTTATCTTATTGTCCCTACTGTTTAGGCTTTGTTCGTCAATCAATCAGACAGTCAGAGTAGAATGTCTGAATACCCATGTTAAATTTGATTTTTAAATTTTAACACTGGTTTTGGTTTTGTTAAAATTAATATAGATAAATATATATAAATTAATATATGTATATATAAATTTTTTTAATATTGCTAAACACAGAAAATAATCCAGAAAATTCATTTGTTTAAAGAAAGAAAATTATTAACCAATTATAAGTTGAAAATTACAAACTCTGCAATTCAACTTAAATCAACTTTGTATCCACATAAATTTTTGGCAAATTTATGCCAAAAACATTTGAGCCGAAACGAAACGAAAATAGACCTACATAACTTATAGAAATCAATTTGCGGCTGCCCAAAAAAAGTCAGATAGATAATGCAAATGCCAATAAATCAGAGAAGGCAAAGGATACAAATTGCTGGGCCAAAAAACGTATACACACAAAATAAACATGCAAAGAGAATTATTTATATAGCAACATATAAAGGATTACGCAGCAGCAATCAGCTCAAGGCAAACAAGGACAGAGAGCCAACGATTTAAGCTGACTGCAGCAGTAGCAGGAGCAGGAGTCGTAGCAGCAGCAGTTGCAGAAGTAACAACGACAGCAATGACAGTGAAAATGGCAATGGCAATGGAAGGATGCAACCACAGCTGGCATTTGGCTGGCATTTTGGCTGAGGCCAAGGTAAGCTGTATGGGTAAGGATGCGAAAGCCTGCTGACATTGCAGTCAGAGCGGATGTATCAGTGTACGTTGGCACAGTGCACAGGACACGCAAGGACAACAACCAAAAATCTGCTGCAATTGCAGTTGTTGTTGTCAAGCAGGAATCGGATTGGCATAAGGACATCAGTGCCACAAACTGCATATGCAGCTCACAGCTCTTGCCATTTGTACATAGTTAAGCCAATTTTAGTGTGCCTATAAAACGCTTGACTTAAGCACATTGTAACTGCTTTAAAGCCCTGGCTCTGACTTTGGCTCTAACTCTGACTCTGACTTTGGCCCTGGCTATGGATTGAAGTCGTTTTGGCCATAAACTTGACTGTTCTTTGGAATGGGAACGCCGCAGGCTCCGACAATCCACGGCACGTGTTGGGCAACCAACAAAACGCAGACAAACAAACAAGCCGGGCGCCAAATTCAGGGGCACAAATGGCCAAACTTTCCAAGTTATGGAACTTATATAAATAATCAGCGAATGGTATTAGTGAACGTTGAGATATCCTATAAATGCAGGCAGTAATATATATATATATATATATATATATATATATATATATATATATATATATATATATATATATATATATATTATTGAGAGTTTAAGAACAAAAATTTGAGTTTAGCACTGATGCTAAATAATTTAATACAATTTAAAATCAGATTTTTAATGAAATCTTTTTAAATTATTTTTTGGCTAAAAACTATATTTAATTTGAAGCTCTGTGTCTGCCTTTAGGTTTGATTAGCAATCTTATATTTTACACTTTTATTTTTTTTTTTCATATATTTTCAATATATAGATTTGATAAGTTTATGTTTTTATTTATTTAATATTATTATTCTTCTTTTTATTTTATTTTAATTTTTTTATATAAATATTTTTGTAAATATTTTTTTCTCCATGATATACATTATTTATATAAATGCGCTTTCATTTAAACGATATTATTGAGCATATACAATATTTTCAAATATAAAATAGACGCAAAATAAGATGCTAAATAATGAAAAGATTGAAGCTCAAGTTATGCTCATATGATTTGTAATTGAGCTTCGCTCATAGGTTTAGAATTATAAATATTTTTGAATCCGATACACTGTATATCAAGAAACATTTTGGAAAAATAAATAAGTTTAGTTGGAATATTAATATGCATATTTCTTGTTTTACTATCATTTGATTTAAAGTTTACGATAAACAGACTAAAATTTATGGAATTTAGTATATTAAATGTTCATAGATATGTTGAACATTAATAATTATGAAAACAAATCATAGGAATTTATTTTTATCTGAAGATATAATTGTATAATTATTTTATTATTATATTATAATTATAATTATATTATATTATATTATTATTTTGTATTATTATTTTTTTTTTAATGTAAAATAATATTTATCTAAAGAATTGTATTAAAAAAGTAAAATATTTTTTTTACTCTCATACTTCATAAAACATATTGAATCAATGATTAAATAATAAAAACTTTTTGAATTAATATTTTTAATTTTTTTGTATTCATTTTAATATTATTTACTTATATTTAATATAGAATAATATGATTATATTCATATATATGTATATAATTATTTTTCTAATCTTTTTTTAATCTTACTCTTAATAAATCTATTTATTTATTTTAGTCATCTACTTAGTCAGATAAAAGATTAAAAAGCTTTTAGAAGACATACTATTTGTACTTAAATTTACTTTAAATATTTATTATTTGCAAATTTAAATGTAAATCAAATAACTTTATCCATTTTTAATTTCATACCCATTTCAAATAGATATTCATCTTAATTTATTAGATTTATCCCATATCCCTTTTAGGTATGCCCTATAAAGTAGGCATCCTGATGATGGTTTATTTTGCAAATTATGACCAGCAGACGAAGAGCTCAAAATAACTGCAAATTGTAGTAGATGAAAATGGGGGAAAACGGATGAAAAGTGGGAGAAAATGAGGGTAACTGATTGTTGGGGGTAGAAAATATTTTACATACGCACGGCTCTCCAATTTATGCAGCATTTTGTGGCTCCGGATAAATAAAGCAATGAAAAAGGTCACATAAAAACGAGTCGAAATTGGCCAAGAGACAAAAGAGAAAGAAACAATTTGAAATAAAACGAAACGACGGCAGTTCGATTTATATTCATAATTTACTGAAAGGATGCCCATTGTGTGTTTTTGCCAAAGTGTTTCGTCATAAATGCGATTCCTAATTGAATGGATTAATATATTCAGCGAGCATATTGTTTATATTTAGCTAAAGCTTCATCAGAATTGGCAAACTTAATTATGAAAATATTAATGGATCAAAAACTGAGGAAAATTTTAATTGCCTTACTTTCTTTTCAAATTGTGTTTTTACAAAATATAATTAAAGGTTATTTTTAATGAATTTATAAAAAAAATATGTGTATATATATTTTTTTTACTAAATACACCATATATATTTTCTTTTATATATTTTCTTCACAAAATACTTAATATATTATTAATTAAAATTCAAAATATCTACACATGAAAAAGAATCTAAAATACAAAATCGGTTGATTAAAAATAGAATTATTTTTATTTTTATTTTAAAAAAATATTTAGATTTTATATTTATGGTATTTTTTTTAAATACATTTCGAACAAAATTGAAATAATTTTAATATTTTTACACAAAATACTTCAAAGCAATATGTTTTTATACAATATATATATATATATATATATATATATATATATATATATATACATATATATACTTATATACATATATATACTTATACCTATTTTTATAATTTTTTATTACCTTAAATTTTTAAAATTTAATTAAATAAGATCAATATTTAACTTATTATTAAATTTATGTCTAATATTAATTTTTATTAATAAATCAATTTGGAAATGTACATATATTCAATTCTTATAGATAGTTTGTATTTAGTAAGTTTAAATACCTATTTTATATATACATATTTAACCCCGAAGTTCATTTAGAATACTTAATTTCTAAGTACCGTGCATTTTAATTTAAGCTACCTTTATTAACCCACACAAGCCTAACCCGTATTTTCCAAGTCACAAATTGCTTTCAGCCACCGTGGCAATTGTGCAATTGAAAATTTCACACTCTGCCAGCTACTAGCTCAGCGAAGGTAATTCAATCTAAAATTTCGTTTCGGCCTCCCCCATTTTGGCCCACCTCACGCCTTCAGCGCTCGACGCTCTCAAGTCCATTTGCCATATCATTTGGAACAGTCGAATTGCCAAGGCAAGCTGTCTGCCAGCCTCCGTCCATTTTTGCTGTCCCGCTTCTGTTCATCCCCTTTACCCGACAAGGGTAGGGGTCTCAGCTGGTCATATATTCTATCCATTATTGCCTTTCAATATGTTTGCTGCACATTTCAAGGCAAAACTGCACAAACACAAGGGAATGCAGAAGAGTCACAAATAAATTTGGCATTTGATCAGCTCAACTAAGATAGTCAGGTATAAAGTTCAAGGGCAATTATGTGTGAGAGATTTTATTTTATTTTATATTTGTAATCCAAAATGAAAAGAAATTTTGCAAAAATTCTATACATATATATTTGAAGAATGCAGCATATATATATATATTTACTTTTGATTTATCGATATTTTTATAAATACTATGATTTGTATGGGTATTATGTTGTTCTTAAAATTAAGAAGAAGAGAAGCTGACTAGTAGACTCCACAAACTAATATATTCTTTTGATCAGGATGACAAGCTCAGTCCATCTAGCTCTGAGCGTTGTACAAATCATCATTTTTGAGCCAAGTAAGATATTTAAAAAATAATAAAATAAATAATAATAAATAAATAAATAATAAAATAAATGAATATACACACAGGGTGTTGCGGCAACAGGGTGCTTCACAGTTTTATGTCAAAAAACTTTGAATTCATCGAGCATCAAAAATTTTTCGGATTGCCACACTGACCCACTTTGCCCCACTGTGCGACGTGAAGGTACAGACATATTTCAGATATTGGGTATGTTCCTCCTTTATCTCAAATT
Source organism: Drosophila stalkeri (assembly GCA_035047405.1). Classification (NCBI taxonomy): domain Eukaryota; kingdom Metazoa; phylum Arthropoda; class Insecta; order Diptera; family Drosophilidae; genus Drosophila; species Drosophila stalkeri. Next base: position 26,905,266 of record JAWNPR010000039.1, read on the forward strand.
CAAATTTATATACTATATAGTTTTGTTTTGCCAAATAAACACATATGAATGTCATTATCACGCTCTGAAAATGTAAATGAAAAATTACTTCTAGATGAAAAGTTATTCAACAATTTATTTCACATAGCAAAGCCCATACTGCAGCTCTAGTCGCAGTCGTTGCGTAAACTGCGCAGTATGCAGAGTTCCGGTCAAGCAGTATTGTTCAAAATTGTTTTTCATAAAATAATTGTAGGAAAAAACATTTGAATTTGTTCTTATTTATTTGCCAATTAAGGACACTCGACTGTTCTCTGCCAATTTTGCATCGATTAGAGTAAGAAATTTCAGTGTAATTTAATAACTAGCTGTGAATCAATTATTTGAAACAATTATTTGATATTCAATTGTGCATGCATTGCTGACTAATTGATGTGTGCGTATATGAGCAAAGAATACTAAAATATATATTGTATTTAATGGCTATTGAAATGTCAAAGATTTCTTTAGTTGCTCTAAAGCCCAATTTTGCTTATGATTATAATATTTGAATTAAAATTGTTTAATTAAAGTTTTTGATTATTAGTTTTTGAATTTAGTTTAAAATTTGCAAATATTTTGTCACATAATATAGACATTTTTATATTATTTTATATTATTATTTTATTAAATATAAAATTATAGTATTATGTAAAATGTTATATATTATATTAATTTTAATTAAAGTTATTGATTATTAATTTTTTAATTTAGTTTAAAATGTGTAAATATTTTATCATATAATTTGGATATTTTTATATTATTTTATTTTATTATTTTAATTTTTATTTAAATTTATATTATTTTGTAAAATGTTATATATTTTATTAATTTTAATTCAAGTTTTTGATTATTAATTTTTTAATTTACTTTAAAATGTGTAAATATTTTTTCACACAATTTAGCTATTTTTTTAATTAAAGTTTTTGATTATTAATTTTTGAATTTAGTTTAAAATTTGTAAATATTTTGTCATACAATTTAGCTATTTTTATATTATTTTATTTTATTATTTTATTTAAATTTATATAATTTTATAAAATTTTATATATTGTTTAAATTTTAATTAAAGTTTTTGATTATTAATTTTTGAATTTAGTTTAAAATGTGTAAATATTTTGTCATACAATTTAGCTATTTTTATATTATTTTATTTTATTATTTTATTTTTTATTTAAATTTATATTATTTTATAAAATTTTATATATTTTATATTTATATTGAATTTTATATTTATTTAATAATTAATTTATTTATTTTCAATGTGTACTCATTTCATAATTTCATAATATATTATGATATGAGTTTATTATTAAGAAATTTTTGATCAACCTATTAAAATATATTAGTTACTCAACTACTAAAAATATGTGAATAAAATGAATAGTTAGTGAACTGGAAAGGTTTATGATTGATTGTATAATTGTTCATAACATATGAACGAATCAATCGAACTATATTGTTTACACTGTGCTCATTGCGTCAGTTCACTAGTTTATTTTAATGAACCGTGCAATCGCAGTTTTACTGAATGAAACGCCTACAACTCTAACCCCGATCGAAAGGCTTTTATTTTGCGTCGCAGCCTAAAAGTAGGCAATAATAAAACAAGGGAAAATATTTATATTCATGTTTTTATTGTGAATAAAGGCTCAGTGAGATGTGCGCCGTAGCCTATAAATAAAATCCAAATGACGCAAATTTTATGAAACGCTTCAACGGCAGACACTACCCACAGCTAGACAAGAAGAAAGGGAAAGAGAGGCTGAGAGAGAGAGAGAGTCAGAGAGAGAAAGGCTGAGATTCCACCTTTGGCCAAGTGGCGTAAACAAGCAAACTCGTTTGGGACGGAAATGCAGCTGTGCAAAAAGAAAAATGATAAAATAAAAAACGCAGGGCAACGGTAGAAGCTGCTGCGCAAATGCGCATTTAATTGCGCACTCAATGGGAAACCCTAAAATGGAGGCCACAGAATGGAAAAATGAAAGGGAACACACACACACACACACACATATACCTCATCGACATAGACAAGGCAACCGGCCAAAGCCTTGGCCAGCTGCGCAGCGACGCATTTTCTTTTTTTTTTTTTTCGGTCATTTCAGAAAAAATGTTGAATGGACAACTGAATTAACGTTCCCATTTACCAAATGGCTTCCAGTTTGCACTAAATTCGTTATGGCCATTTGAGTTTTCTTTCTCTTCACAATTTTTTTTTTTTTTTGGCACCAAAAGCCACTTTGTGTAGAAGGTTGAAGCGCAAAAGTGACGCGAAAAGCTTTAATTGAAAAGTGACGAAATTTTTGAAAATTTACTGAAGCAATATTATATTATCTTAATTAAAACTTTTAATAATGAACAAATAAGAAAAAGGTTTCTTTATACAAAATATATACAATAGAAACTGTTGCTATTGAGCTTGTTTATATAGACAATTTGATTTAGTTTATTGACAATATCTGAAGCACTTTACAATATACATTTCTAATAATAATAATAATTTAAATTCTTATAATTTTTGATTGAACTTCAAAATTTTTATGAAATTTTTTAATAAAAATATAAATATGAATTCTAATATAAATTTCTGTTTTCATTGCAACTTCTGGTCGTGTTTCTCGAAAAAAATTAAATATATTTCATCAAATAATTGTCTGTATAGCAAAAATCACAAAACACATAAGCAGTTAACTACCCTTTAATTGTAGTTCATTCAAAAATTAAACTCTTTTTACACTTTTATTCAAAGTGTAATATTTGTATGTACTGAACACAAGAATCTTAATACATACTTCCAGTCATTGGTCATAGTTTGTTTACATATGCTTAGGCAAGCGTTCCTGGTGTTTACTCTTCTACTCTATTGATCACAGTTCATTAAATATTCTTATCGGCTACAACCATTTGCTTGCTGCAGCTAAGAGAGTATTTTTTTTTAGTGTATTACAATGTACATGTTGAAACACATGAATTCGCTAGATTTCACATTTTCATTAAAGTTTTTTTAGATTAAAAATCTATAGAAAATATGAATTCAGCACCAGCAGAAATAAAACTTTTTTTATTATTATTTGAAAAGTGAAATTCATTAATAACAAATGCTCAATTTTCCAAGATTTTTGTTTTTTTTTATTTAACAAAAAAAAAAAAACAAATAATAATAATAATTAAAAAATAAAAAATATATAATTATAATACCTAAATAATTAAATTTAAATAATAATAATTATTATTATTATAAAAAAAATTGTTGAAAAATAAAAAAAAATTAATAATAATAATCAAGTTTTTTAATTTTATATATATACAAAAAATGATGTACATATTTTATTGTTAAAAAGTTATAAGTAACTATTAAATAATTATTGTTAACAAATAACAATATAAAATAAAAATTTGCGATTTATTAAAAAAGCTTAAGCGGTCGATAACAATAAAAAAGAAACTTTGAATGATTTGCTAATAAATATAAAAAGTCTTTCAATAATATTGATCATACAGAAATTAAAAAAAAAAAATCTCATGAAAATTACAATATATATTTTTAATAAATTATTTTTAATGGAATCTGACATAAAGATATATAGATTATTATTTTTAAAATTTATTATGATCAGTATTATATATGTATATATATTATATATACAATATTTATGCTAAAAAACAGTAACGTGTTTTGTTTTAATATTGCCGAACTTTTGCCCAACCTTTAAGCAAGAGTAAGTTTCAGGATTTATCAAGTGCAGAAAAATTGCGAATGAAAAGTTATGAAAAAGGGAAAAGTTTTTTGTTCACTTTTGAGCGGCTTTCAGCAGCGCAACAACGTCAACGAAAACTTTCAGCTCGGTTGCATTTTTGCAGCATCTCGTGTCGAGCGGTGACGGCAACGATGGCGACTGTGGCAGCGGCAGCGGCAGCGGCCTGTTGCATGTTATGTTGCAACGTGTCAGGAGCATAACGTAAACCTTCAGTGGGCAGCCCCCAGCCGATGGCAGCTCCCAATTTCGTTCGGCCAGCGGGCACAAGTTGCCGTGCTTTTGACAAACGCCGCCCATTGACGTCATTAGAGTTAACCTGACACTGTGCATGTGGCTCACCTGACCAGGTGGTATCCAAAGAGTGCCAGAGGTGAGGCCAGAATGAACGAACTGAGCCTTTGCCCAACGTCAGTTGCTGCAAAATGCTTTTGAAGCTTAACTCAGCGAACCATTGAAGCGTGCCAAGGACATGCGTATGCCAAGCCTCTACACTACCATTCCTCCCACACACACACACACACACTCAGAGAAATATGTACACGTGCACATGCACACATTCAATCCCTTTTCCCATGCCAATCCCTGTGCATTGTAGTCGCCAATGCACTTTTTGTTTCAGTTGCCTCTTTTGTTGCTGCTGCACTTTGTTTACGCACAATTCGAAAGACAAACGCGTTGCCATTTTGCTGCCCTGAAAGGTAAAGCTATTGGCACAGGGCTTAAATTGAATTGAGTTTGGTCAGCAGCGGGCCTGGAAGCGGTCCTGCCAGCTGATTGATTGATTAATAAAATTAGTTTTTATATATACACACATGGAATGCTTTCCATAAAATGTTCATTATAACTTTGAGTTTCCTTATAATAAGTTGAATATGCTCGTGCAGGGGGCGTGGCATCTAAAATCTGAAAATTACAGAATCTGCGTATCCATAATATCTATCTAAATATACTGATAAATAAATTGAAAAAAGGTAAACGAATTTTCGATTTTTTATCGATAATGGGATGAATTATCGAAAAAAAACAAAATAAACTTGTACTGCTTTCTAGCTTTTGTAGTTTTCGAAATCTTGACGTTCATACAGACGGACAGGGCTGTATCAACTTATTTTTTGTGATGATCAATAATATAAATACTTTATGGGGTCTGCGACGTCTCCTACTGCCTGTTACATACATTTTCACAAAACCATTATACCCTGAATTCCCATTTTCAATGGGTTCAGGGTATAAAAAAAAAAAACATTTTTAATGAAGCTCTCTTCCATGCAGTTTAAAAATATATTTATTTATTTTATAAATTTTTTTTTATAATTTTCAAATATTTTGTTTATTTTAAATGTTATTAATCACAATAATAAAAGCATAATTCTTATTTTTTTGATTTTTATAATAAAAATAAATTTTAATAATTAAAAATAATTTTTTAATGAGTCAAAAAATGATATTTTTATAATTTTTGTTTAAATAAAAATTAATAAGTAGTAATTATTTTTGATTTTTATCATAAAAATCAATTTTAATAATTAAAAATAATTTATTTTTAATAAATCAAATAATTATTATTATTATGTTTTAATTCTTTTTTTTTATAAAAATTATAATTGTTACGGTCCCTGATAAAAGCTGTATGAAAATAATAAAAGCTCTATTAAACCAAACATTAACCCATTTATCTATAAATTAATTTCAATTAATGAAAATATTTAAAATTTAAAATGTTTAAAGCTTTTTATATTTTTTAAATGCCCAAAAAAGTTTTAAAAAAATATTTTAAAAATGTTTATATTTCTCTTTTGGCATGTTAACAACTATTAAAAAACAAAAATCTACTTAATTATATATGATACGTGTTGCCATGAGTCACAACATTAGCGACACACGCAAGTTAATCTACTTAATTGAGTGCATGAAAACCTTTCAAGTTTATGGTAGAGTCAAATATACAAAAGCTCAGTGTAGAGCCAACGATAAGTAATTTTTGGTCAGTCTTACTTATACTCTCTAATCAGAGATCTACGCTTTAGTTGAGAATAAGCTAATAGAGCTTAACAGCTCAACTTAATAACAGCCACAACAAAAGAATTTTGGACTCGATGTTAGGGTATATAGAAGTCTATAAAAACATCCTTGATTACATTTTGTGTTCATGGTTTATTCTTGTTTGGACAGATCTGTGCGCGCTGCCTCTATGTGTGAGTGAAAACATTAGTTTTGATGGTGCCAGAGCTCGTAAAAAATTATTATTAAGCATTTGCACACGCAACTGTGAAAATCCGCAGGCTGAAAATAACTTTGTTTATTTTTGTCGCCTTGGCTTGGAGCGCCCGTTGCGCTCGTTTTGGCTTAATATCAATTATCAGTGGCAGAATCCAGCCGCGTGATGCCCATAAAGTGTAACCGAGGCAGTCCAAAATATATGTATGCCACGAGCCATCGTGCAGGACACACAATGAAAGCCCCAAATGAGCCCACAGGACAATGCGAAAGGTATTTAATACTGTTGTCGCTCGACTGATGATGCAATGAGTAGTGCGGCTTTGCCAATAACTAAATGAATCAACAACAGTCAAGGCTGAGAGAGACAATGCTCCGGCTCGAAAGTCAATTTGGCACAAAATTTGAAGCAGGCATCAATCAATTGATGAATTGTGCATGGCAAGCAGCATGTAAGACCAAAGACAAAAGCTCGTCAACAACAATTAGGAAATCAATTTTGCGGCTTACCTGTGTCAGCAGCTGATCGAATCGAATCGTCTCGAAACGATTCGAATTGAAATCGAATTGAAATCCAATTGCCGTTCATCAGAGAACAGCATGTCGGCTCGGCAGTCTGCATGTGACATTTGTCTTCAAGCTCCAAACAGATGGCAGCAGTTCTTGGTCACTTGATTTACAATCGACGGAATTTGCCAATTGTTCATTGCCAATTGCTAAATTGTAAATGGCAAAAAAGCAATTTTGGCAAACAGTTTGTAGCGCACAAGGTTGAGCTCAACTTTTGCTGACACAATAAATTATCCACTTGTTATTCAGCACAAAACAAAAACGAAAAAAACTTAATTTAATTATGGACGAAGGTCGCCTGCTGGACACACACACAAGGACACGCACACACATACACACACTCAGCTATGGGTAAAATAAATTGTGGTTAACCAAAACTCACGCATGTATTAAATGTCAATAATATATGTATGCAAAACTTGTTTTGTAAAGGTTAAACGGGTTAGCAGCAAAACCACAGAAAAAGGCTAACAAAAAAAAAAAAAAGAAGAAGAGGAATCAACAGAACTTGGGCGCTCGTAGCTCTACATATAGAAACAATACCTGTGTGAGCACTGTGCATATAATCAACTTTTCTATATATTTATATAGTATATATTTTACATGCAATTTATTTATAATTTAGTTGGTAAACACAAACTTTTTGGTTGAATACCCATGACTGTTGGATGAAAAATAAATTCAAATTAATTATTAATTTCTAGTGTAGAAAATTTTGTTTAAAATTTAATTTTGAAGAAAATACTTCATAATAATAATTAGATTATAAATTTAGATTATTTATAGTAATAAAAATAATTTAGTTATATTTTCTATTTAAATACGTTTGAGAATAAATTTAAATTTTTAAATATAATTTTTACTATTAACAATAATTTGAAAAAGTCTCAAGAATCTGCTATACAAAATATATTTTATATCAAATTTATTTACAACTTAAGAGCTTAAGACAAATTTCTTTAAAATTATTAATGTTGACTTTAATAAAATTTTGATGAAAATTAAATTTATATGAAAAGTTTTCATAGTTAATAAAAACCTTAATACATTTCAAAATATCTAGAGTTTTTTTTTATATCATGTTCACCATTAGAATTTTATACAATTTATTTATTTAATTTATAGTATAGCTGAATACATATAGTTGTTGAACACATCGAAATTTAATTAAATTATAAATAAACTAAGGAAGTTCAACATTTCATAGTTACACCAATTGGTAAAAGATTTATTTTTTTTTGTTTATTTATCACCACAGAAATAAATTTATATTTTAATTTTTATACCATTGCGTTTTACCATAAGAAATACCTCAAAATAATCTCTACTTTTGACTTTTAGATAAATCTCAAGACATTTATTTTACTTTCTTTTCACTGCCATTAAAACTTTAAATCCCAAAGGATTTTCTCTCTCTAATATATACAACCTTCTAGTCATATTACTTGTACGACTTGTCCATTTGAAGACCTCGGCACTTGATTGGAAACTCAACTATTCAACTGCGCTAAACGTTTTCACACTTCAATGCCAGCAGAAGAAAAAAAAAGAAGAAAAGTTATAAATTTGCAACGGAAATTCTTCTGAAAGCCAAGTTGAAAGCCAAGGAAAAAAAAAGAGAGAGAGAGCGAGAAAAAAGCTAGCATACTTTTTAGCGCTTGGCTACGCTGCGTATACGCAACATGCAATTTATGAGCTGCCTCTGGCAGCTGAACAAGTAGCAAGTACATTGTGTATATAAACACATATATATTAACAAATGTATGTATATTTGGACATGCATATACATATGTATATAAAGTAAATGTGCGTGCAGGCAAGTGGCTCAGCTCTGGCACGTACTAAAACAAGCGTGTAACTAGCAGGCGGCTGTGCGAGTGTGTGAGTGTGCGTGGGCGTTTTTTTTTTTTTTTTTAAGAGTGGGGAACCATGGTATGGAGCTGCCAAATCAGCAGCAAGGCAAAGAAATGCCAAGCGCAAAATGCGGCGACAACTACGAAAAGCGCCTGGCAAAGGTCACGAACACAACCTTTTGGCAGCTGCAACAGCAAAAGCAGAAACAGCAGCAGAAGCAGCAGCAGCAGCAGCAGAAACCGTGGAAAATTTTTCCTTGCTTTCTTTTTTTCGTCTTCTGCTCTTTGCATCAGCGATTTTTACTCAACGCTGATAGTTGAAACGGCTGACTGGCTCACTGGAGGCTGAAAGCCGGTGGCTGGGGGCTGCTGATGAAGGTAAAGTGCTACACAATCAACCCACACACACACTACACACACAGGGGCTGAAGGACACACAAAAGAGAAGAAGACGACGACGATGAGTGCGACGGACATTTTAAAGAGAAACGAACTTATTTCTGTGGTTTATATTTGCTGCTTCGCTGCGGCGGCAAAAATCATGAGCATTGATTAGTTACACACTGACAGAGACCCAAAGGAAGACACGCTCAGCAATCGGTGCACAAAGAGAGGCGTCTAAAGGAAAATAAAGTGAAAACGTTTTTTGTTTTATTTTTCATCTTTTCTTGTTTTCCTTTTTTTTTATTATTTTTTTCCTTGTTGTCATCAAAAGCTAAGAACATAAAGCCAAAATGACGGCAAGTTTTTTGCCAGGCATAAAATATGGCAAGCCATTTGCCAAGATTCTCTCTCTCTCTCTCTCTCTCTTTTATTTTCCAGGAATTCTCTGCGGCAGCCACAAAGCGGATGGCAATAACTATTGAAAGTATGATGAAAATCTGATGCTCTTCAGCAGCGGCAGAAAAACTTCAGACAAAATGACGACAGTCGAGCAAGTGCAGAAAAATATGTTAAGCTTCGATTCACGATTCGGTTCGCTTGTTCTGAACTAAGTAGGAGTTGGGTAAAAAGTTCGCTTCATTGTTTGAAATTTATTACAAAATTTCATGCTCGAATTGGTCCAATTGATGGCGTGTAACATTAAGGTACTATTTATTTTTCTGTCATAGAAATAAATTATATATATATAAAGAAAAGAATAATTATAGTAAATGAAAAAAATAAAGCAATAGAAATAATTTATATTTCGTATTATTTTGAATTATATATTATTTTGAAGAATCTTACTGAATCTAATTATATTAAAAAAAATTAGGCTACTATTAAAAAAAGAAAATTAAGGCGTAATAAAACAACAACAAAATTCTTTGAATTTTTCGTCTTTAATTTTAACTAATAAATATAATTATCTTTGTTTATTTTGTGTTTTTTTCTGCAATGACGATTTATCAAGTTAGTTTACAACATTTTTAATTTATATTTGTTTTCTAATATATTTTTCTATCAAATTATTTTGATTGGTTTTCAATTTATTTTCAGAAATAAAATTTTAGCAATTGTAATGAATTTTTTACAAAATTTCGAAACTAAAGTTTTTGCCAATTATTTATAAACATTTTTGTAAATACTAACAAGTACAAGTATAAGAAACAAAAAAATGTGGAAAGGAAAATGATATAAATTATAAGAAAAATTTAAAAAAAATATACATATTTTTTTTTATTAAATATCAATAAGATAAAAATTTATTATAACTAGTTTTTTCTTATTAAATAAATACTTAAATGATTTTTTTAATGTATAAAATTTTAAATATTTTAGCATGAAATATATTAATATAATATAAGATAATAATATGACTAAGAAAGAAAATAAATATTATTATAATGAAATTTTGAAATTTGAACTGTTTCTTTATACTTTTATTGCAGATAGCAATTTAATTAACATTACTTATGCATTTTCTTTTATGATCAATTTATAGCTTAAGATCAAATATTTTAGTATTGTTATTAGTTAAAGACATTCTACTTTTGTAAGACATTCAATTGATATCAAAGAGATCGATAAATCTCAGTACTCTAACCGAGTGGACAAAACAAACAAATATATATATATATATATATATAAATATATATTTTTTTCTTCTCTATTTGTGAAATGGTTTTTATGGTTTCAGTGCCTAAATAAACTAATGAAAGGCACTCGGAAAGTCGCTCAAACGTTAAATTGGCAGCATTGCTCATTGTCAAAGACTGCAAAGTTGTAGCCCACAAAACCAAAAAAAAAAAAAAAAAAATAGAGAGAAAGAGCCGCAAAAAACCGCAAAACTGTGCTTTACCTTTAACATCTATATTTAAGCCGCAAGCCGGGACTACGTGGCGTATGCGTGTGTCTGCGTTTATGTGTGTGTGTGTGTCAAACATTTATCTTGTGCCAAATATATGAAAACGTGTCTGGCATTTTCAAGGTTGCCTTTTAATTCCATCGCAACGCAAGCACAAAGACACACACATACACACAGGGACACAAACGCAATTCGAAACATGCATACGAATATACAGAGTGGATACAACAGATACATATATCATATGCAAATATCTAAATGATAATGCCGCACTTCATATTGGTGGTTCTTGATGCGGTTGAAATGGGATGTGAAGCTCTTATGTGTCCCTCATTTAACAAAAAAAATATTTAAATATTGCAAACACGTAGACATTACATGCGGCACACGCACATAATATAAATATGCACACATACATATGCAGATATTTGTATATACTTGCGAAATATATATAAATATATATTTGTTTCTTGTTTACATACATTTGATTTATATACTTTCACTTGCACATTACGCTTTTATATATATATATATTTTGTTCTATTTTGGCACGCAACTCGGCCTGACAAAGACAATGACATAAATACAGAGCGATATCAGAGAGAGAGAGAGAGAGAGAGAGAGAGAGAGAGAGAGAGAGAGAGAGAGAGAGAGAGGGAGATTGTGGGAGAGGTGAGATAGTCACAATAAACTGAAACTGAAATGAAAATGGAAATGGAAAAGACCGAGACACATTTTTGACAACAGTCAACAGCAACGTGGCGCCAGATTTCGGCTATGTGTCGCCCCACGGGTGTTCCTTATGCGTTTTACGAAAGAAATCCACATACAATGAAAAAACAGGAAAAAAAAAATATATGTATATATGCGACAACAAACGAACGGAAATGTGTTTCCGTTTATTTATATACATGTGTGTGTGTGTGTGCTAGCGTGTGTGAAAAGAAAATTGAGCGTAACAAAAGTTAAGCAATTGTTGAATGTTGACAATAAATAGTTTTCATTTGCTCGATATAGCTTAAGATACAAATTTATTTGTTTTTCTTTCAATTTCTTGAAATTACAAATTTAATATAACAAATTAGAGAAAAAACCTTTATCAAATACATTCGAACTTCATAGATTTAGTAATGTTACTGGAAGTGTAGATTTATTTATTTAATAAATTTTAAAAAAAATCTCAAGATATGTGAATTTAATTTAGATAAATAATTTAGTCAAAATATTACTAAACAAAAATCTGTGATTATTATTTTTATATTTATATTTATTTTTTATTTCTATAATATACCAATTTTAATCATTAAAAATAATTTATTAAATAAATTAATTTCTCAAGAAATTATTTTATTTACTTTTTTTTTATAAATTATATAATCGTTACGGGCCCTGACTTTTACTATAAATAAATAACTCAATATAATATAATGATTTGGGTTGCAAATAATTCATATAACTTTCTGATTGTCCCATTTTCCCCTATTTTAATATTTATTATAAATTAGAAAACTTATATTGTGTGCGAGACATCATTTTTGAACAAGTAATCGTCCCGATGAAGATTTATATCTTTTATTTAAATTTGTTATGTGATAGAAATTTGTGTCTTACAAATAAATGTAAATTTTTATAGAAATATAATTTATTTTTATTGTTATTATCTCCTACAGCTTATAATTGGAGCATAGAATGTTTTCCTTACGACCCTACAATTGATCGTTAAATTCGTAAATTAATTATTTTCTGCTGATGTGACGTCTGCAGGGCTTGTAAAGATATTGTCTTTGAGACTAGGGAACTCTAGAGGAATGTACTGGAGAATCGTCATGACTTGCAGACACCATAAAAAAATTTACGAAAGAAACTCGTATTTTTATACTAGATACTTCATACTTGATAGATTCAGATATACCAAACCTCCGATATGGAATACCCCTATGTAGTCAGTCCTTTGCCACGGTCTCATATCAACAAAATTTAAATTTGTCAAAACAAAGCACAAGATGGATTGAAGCTGACTGATTTGTGAGTGAGGATTTAACCAGAGAGCGATGACTACAATCGCAGAACTCATTGGACGACACAGCTGCAGATAAGCGGATAAACTGAGAGCGCTACCAAAGCAGCTCACAGATAATCTGACTGAGAAAAGAAAAACAACAAGCGAAGGCTGAAAGAATAAATTGCTTGAAATACTTTAAAATATGTAGAATAAAATAAGGAATAAATGAATATAGATTTAAATAAATCTATACTAAACAAACATTAATGAGTTACTATAAAGAACAAAAAAATATTTAAAAAAAAAAAGAACAAAAAGAAAAATTATTTGGCGAATATAAATTAATAAAAATAAATATAAATAAGTATAAATATATATACTTAAAAAAAGAATAAAAATGCCATATAAAATTAGGTATCAAAAGAATAATTGAATATAGACTTAAATGAATCTAGACTATATATTATATATATTTCAAAATAAATATATATATAAAAGAAAAAATAACTGGTCTAGAATAAAAATGTCATATAAAATTAGGAATCCAAATACAATGAGTTGAAAAAATTATATACATTTATATAATTAAAATATAGCCAAAAATGTAATATATAATATATAAATAAATATATAACAAAATATATAATATAAAAAGATCATGTCTAGTATATATAAGCCATATAAAATTCGAAATTAATTCTAACCTGACTCAATTATCAATAAAAGTAAATCTAAGAACTTTCCCAAACTGAATTCAATTCACTGCACAAAATTAATTTTGAAGTTAAGCTCGAATATTTGATATGCTATTCAAGTAGCGAAACATAAGCATCAGCTTGACTACCTTATAGCCTAGGTTAGGCATTATTGTATTTTATTTTTCCACTTAATACGTATGCATAACCAAAAAGTGAAAATATGCCCAACAGCAGCGAGATTTACATATTAAAAATATATCAAAGGCCGGCCCCAGCAGCACGTCCATTACATTTTATGACGTATTTATTATAATAAGTATACGACGGGTGAGCCATTTCCGTGTTTAAAGAGATGGAGATGGTGGAGGGAAACGAAATCATTGTCTACTTCTAGGCAACATCGTAAATGCTAGACTCTATTGGTTCAGTGCGAACGCAGACAATGGAAGCAAGCAATTTTACGCTTTTCTCTTGGCATAATTTCAATAAATACTGTCCAACTTTTGCAACGATGTGCCAATGATAAAGTGCCAAATGGGAATGGGAAATCGGGAATGGGTTTTCGGATTGATGGGCGTTGGGCCGTATACGCATATTTTTCCACAAGAGCTCAAGAGGCTGTGCCAGTGTTGAGCTGCACCTTTTCGCTTTATTTGTGTTATTTTTCTTTTTTTCTTTTTTGTTTTCCGTTCTTCAGCGCACAAGTCTCGTAATCATTACGAGGCAGCCAGCTGTTCGCCTTGCCACGCGCCAAAGCCCGAAAATTTTTATCTCTGCTACGTTTAGCATCCACCCCAGCGCCACAGCACTCCCGTTGTGTGTGTGTGTGTGTGTGTGCTGCCTTCAATGGTAGCTGAGCAATTTTGGGGCTTAACCTTGACTCGCTTACGGCATACACGAGCGCGCACACTCAATGTGGGCGTGGTGGTGCCTCCCAAGAGCCCATAGAGCCTGCTGGCAGCCAGCTCCTCGCTCGTCTTGTTGCTGCTGCTGCTCCGCTCCTGTTCATGTTGGCTCTCATTCTCTCTCGCTCGCTCTCTCTCTCTGGCTCTCTCTCTCTCTCTGTCTCTCTGTTTGCCTCTCCTCCTGTTGCTTGTCGTGTCGCCTGCGCCATCTTGACGAATGCCGCCTGTTGTCATTGGGCTTGGGCGTCTAATCTTATCTGTTACTTTGAGCTTCCAGCCAGCTGCCTGCCTGCTGTGCCAGCATCCGTGTGTCCGTGTGTGTGTGCATGTATGTGTGTGTGTGTGTGTGTGTGTGTGTGTGTGTGTGTGTGTGTGTACACCCGAATGCCGTTTTAGGTCGTCTCCTGAAAGTCATTTAAAATTATGTACATCAAGAATAAGCGCCGCTGCCAAAGCCGCGGTCCAGTCACAACAACAACAACAACAACAACAACAACAACAACAGCAAGAAAATTCTTTCTAATTTAGTCCACGCGACTTTTATGACTTTAATGGCCTACCACTTTGACATGGCCCAGCCTGCACAGCCTCTTGTTGACTAGCGCCTGGGGATTTGTCATTAGGTATTATTATTGCTGTTGTTCTTCTTCATCTTCTTCTTCAACTCGGGTGTTCTTCTCCTCATTGTTGTTGTTATTTTTGGTATTTGGGATTAGGTAAGTTGGCCGCCATTGATTTATATATTTTTGCACATTTTTATGCCGCTTCTGGCTGCTGGCTGCTGGCTGCTGACTGCTGGCTTCTGGCCTCAAGTACCCAGCATCGTAGCTATTTATAGTTTTATATTTTATGACCAAACACGAGCACTGAGCATTGGGACCTCGTTTTGACAGTTTCCTACCGCAATTGGTCATATAATATTCGCAGCAGAGACTGACACAGAGAGAGAGAGAGAGAGAGAGAGAGAGAGAGAGAGAGAGAGCATAGGTAATTGGAATATGGCAAGTTTCATCAGTTGTTGCATTGCGCCAGCTAGTTCAGGTGCTTTCTCTCATGAGATTTATGAGGGAATTATTCTGTGACTTGTGCAACTGCAGCTAACATGACAAAGCGAATTTTGGAATAAATAAAGTAAAGTATAAATAGTATATGTGTAATAAAACTAGAGTCAATGCATACTGAGTTGAATATTTGCAGTACTTTATGCTGCTTCATTTGAGAGTAAAAGATAAATATTTTTGACAAACCTGTAGGTTGATGTGAGTCGATATATAGCTTAAATATGTTCAGGTAAAACAGAAAACTATATAATAAGAATTGGTTTTAATTATTTATCTTTATTTAGTTTAGATTTTCTCTAAAGTTTTCTAAAGTCTTCAGAATGGAAAACTGAAATTGAGAAAGGTAGAAAAATAGAATTATACTCCACTAGGTCCCATCTGGAAGTACACTTTAGAAATAAATAGTATTTTTACTGTCACAATACAATGGACGGCGCAGATCACACTTTCTTCAGCTAAAGAATGATAGAAGAAGTCTGTTAAAAACCTTTAAAAAATATGATTTGAAAAAAAAAAAGGGACAGTCGAATATAGACAAAGCTGTATATCGGTAAGTACTTTTTTATGTGTCATTTATTTTCAGTATTATTAATATTCTCTTTTCTTTATTATTAATATATCTATAAAAAATATATTTGATAGGTTCTCGATTAGTTGATAATAATTTTTAAAAAATTACATTAATATTAATTATAATAATTCTTCATTATTTTTTATGAGTTTATTTTTATTTGTATTAATATTTATTTTAATTTAATATTATATTTAATAATTAAAATAATATTTATATTATTTTACCGAGATATTTTTGAAAATTATTTTTTAATATTAATAAAAAATAATATTTAAAAAATTGTTATATCGTTTATCTATTATTTAATACAAATCTGAAGTATGCCTGCATAAAAATATTTAAAAATAATAATAATATTAACGATAATAATATTAACAATAATAATGATTATAATTAATGATTATTTATAATATTAATTATAATACTTATATTTCTCTATTATTTCTGATACATTTTTTTATTTTTATAATTATTTATTTTGAAAAAAAAAATATATATATATATATTGTATTAAATTAATTTTTAATATTATTAAAATATTAAAAAAAAAATATTGTATTGCCTATTTAATACAAATCTGAACTGCGCCTGTATAGTGCATAGATCTTATAATATATAGATCTTATATATATATATATATATATATAGCTAGAGAAATAAATAATATATAGGCACCTATATCTATAGAGCTAACTAGATTCAGCAGTTGAGTTTACTAGTATATAGATAAACTTAATGCAATTTGCCTCTTCTTCTGCCTGCCTTTGGCCCTCTGATTTCCCCTATATAATGCAACTCCCAGTAAGATCTCCCCATTTCAGGCAAATTTCTCCCTTTGCGACAATGACAAACATTAAGTCAGCTAATTCGTTTATTTTTAGCTTATCTTAACCAAAAGCAGACATACATAAATTTCTGACATTTTCTCTTGTTTTCCGCCTTGTTTGGCCAAGTAACTAAACGTAATTACCAAATAAATGCACAGTACTTAAGCTCACTTCACATTAAGCCCCAAATCTACATTAATTCAACTCACAAACTAGTTAAATGTGACAAAGGAAAGTTTGTTGTGAAACAGATTCGGGGGACATATGACAAAGACAGTTTATAAACTAATTAGAGAGACAAGAAAACAAAAATGTTTCAACATGGGAACTTTTTGGCTCGGCAAATGCTCGCTGAGTACTAAATCGTATCTAAATTCACTGGGAGAGCAACAACAAAAATTAAATAATCAATAATTTTGTGAGAGTTTCTGGTTTTTCTTTTTTCAGTTCTTTTTTTTTTTTTTTTTTTAATTTCGCTGTGGAGCAGCGCTGGGCATCAAAGGACTCTTTGGATTCACACCACTTAACAGTTCATTAGGCAGCCGACGCGTACGAACAGTATCTCAAATCTAGGCAAATGAATGGGTAGCTTGTGCAAGGGGGCGTGGCAGTTCGAGTGTAGGTGCTCGCTTTGACATGTTTAAAAATAACAATCAATGTGTTGGCAATTTTTCCATAATAATTAATACGCTCAACGCTCACTGAGCAATTACTTAATTTGCCGTTAATAATATTTTTGCGATACAATATTTTTATTTTTTTTTTATTTTTGTATTTTTTATTTTGTATTTTTTTGTTTTGATTTATTTTTTGTGCTGCAAGCTAGTTTTAGACGGGTTTGAGTGCTGGCTGGCTGACTGGCTGGCAACATACTTTTGGCACACACAGTGCTGCTATTTATATCCGTGTGCTATCCTCAAGGAAGTTCATCAAAGTCAAGCACAGCCGCAGACAAGACGATGCAGAAGGCAGGACGTGCTCCACCTGCCAAAGACAGTTGACACATGTGCCAAATGTGTGTGTGTGTGTGTACACACAACCTCTGTGTGTGTGTGTGTGTGTGTATCGTTAGTGTGTATATCTGAAAAGGAAATTTATTTCATTACAGCTCAGCACCCAACGCAATCGTATCCTTCTGTCCGTCTCACTGTCTTTTCCGTCTTTCTCTCTCTCTCACTCTCTCTCTCTCTCTCTCTGTCTTTTAGGTATATCTCTCTGTCTGTCTGTCTACCTCCGCCTGTCGATATGTTTGACTATTTGACTGGCAAGCATCCGTTTCAACTGCCTGTTTTTATCTACCTATCAGCCAGGCACACAAGGAGGCGGGCTACCAGGCTGGCGGGTTGGCGGGTTTGGCGGACAGTTTTCTGCCAGGCGTACATAAATTTCAATGGAGGCACGTGCAAAGCTTCTGGCATAAAAATCAATTAGCTTAAATTAATTCCACGAAATATTTGCGCTGTAAAAAAACTTTTGCCAAACAAACATGTGCCACAAATGCCGCATCTCTCTCCTTTCCTATATACATACAAATATATTTTATTTTATTTATTTATTTTTTTTTTGTTTTTTTTTTTTTTTTTTTGTATGGCTTTTTATTTCATCATCCCGTGAGCTTAGTCTTGTACATTTTCCTGCCCCACTGGCTTTGAGCTGCCAACTCATTGGCTAAGCGCTTTGGGATCTTTGTAATGCCAAATGTGGCAAAAGCTCAATTTGTATTTCATATGCCAGGCGCATGCTATTATTTTCAAATTTATATAACAAATGTATTTTGTCAAGGCTGATGAATTGTTAAGGTCAAATTGCTTAAAAATTAATTAATAACAACTTACTAAAAATATATATGTACATATATAATATAAGCTCTTCATATTTTATATTACTATTTGGTCATTAAAAAAAAAAAAAAAAAAAAAAAAAATTATAATTATTATTTCGAGCAATGTTTACATTACATTAGAATAGCTTATGCAGAGAGTCTTGGTGTTCTATAAAAATTAATCTACTCTAAAATATTTAAAGATCTTTTTATTTATGCATATATTAACATTTTTATGTATTTTAATAAACTAATTTCATCGAGTATTTTCAACATTTTTTTTTTTTTAATTAATACAATAATTTTTTAAAAGTATTATTATTATTTTTTAAATTATCCTCAATGTGAATATCAAATTTAGGATTAAATAACTTTCTTTTGTTTTCAAAACTATTTCTTATATATACTAGTTATTCTGTAATAGACCACTTCGCTATCTTTTACACTCTATATATATTTTGTAGAAATTTGTAATCTACATTTTAATTAGCAATTTGAAATTATATAAAAAAATAAATATTTTTGTATGTTATATTTGTAGTAAATTTTAGTTTATTTTTTAATTAGCATTAATTATTTTAAATTATAAAATAAAATAAAATTTATAATTATATTAAAATCAGAAAAAATATGTATTTATTGTTAAATTAAAATTTGTAAAATTGTTCCTAAATCTAAAAGTATAAATTTAGCTTAAATACCTTTTTCTTTGAAATTTATCTAGCATATGCCATCAAGTAAACTCGCCACGTTAAGTATATTCTCATTACGTGAATTTCATAAATATTTTGTTGCTATATTTTACATTTTGGTCAATTCGCTTGTGTTTCATCTATGCCCATCAGAGCATTATTTGACAAATTTGCAAGCTCCTATCTGATTATACACATAAACCACATTTTGTCCATTTTGTACTCTTCTGACCGCACACACATACACACACACACACACACACACATAAATTAATGCATTATTCGTTCCACCATTATTTGAATAGTCAATTAGGCAATTTTCCAAACGATTTGACGAATGCAGCAATCAATTGAATTATGACCATTGAAGTCATTAAATGTTCATCTGATGCATACGGAAAATGTGGAAATGTGAATATATTAAAATGTTCAAATGCCAATTTCTAAATATTTTATGAGCACGATAAAAGTCTATGATAGTAAACTATGTACTATGGAAGGAATTAAATAAATTAGAATCGGAGAAACTGTATTATCATTCTTACTTATAGCTAAATGTTATAATCTAAAATCGAGCTTATAAATATATTTAAAAAGCATTTACTGAATTATGAAGGAAAATATCGCAATTAATCCTAAATATGTGTATTTAGCATATAGATCAAATTGAAGAATGCGACTGGGAATTATTATTTTAAGGAGCTTAAATAAAGAATGAAAAGTTTAAATATATTTATAAAATACTATATTCACACTAAGATAATATATAAAAATATTCATAATTAAAAAATAATAATAATAATAATAAATAGTAATAAAAAAAATGTTATTACTGGAAATTATATAAACTTCATAATTTCAAAATTTCTTACAAACAAAAATATTATATATTTTATTAAAATTAATTTCTCAATACATTTAATTTTATTGATACTACTTAAATTGATGCATAAACATGCAAATTTTATTAGATGTATTTATTTATTTATTTTCTTTTTTCTTTTTTTTTTTTAAGAAATACTAAAAAGTTGATTCTATATTATATAAAATTAATTAAAATTGTGTATATAATAAATTTTCAAGTACAACCTTTTTTAAAAATATTTTTAAAAATATAATATATAAATAAAACTTATTTTACTTCTTTATAATATAATAATAATATAATATATATAATATTATTTTGTCGATCGAATCGACTAATTGAATTAATAATAATAATAAAATTATAAATTACATTGTATGCAATGCTTCTAGAAGGAATCTATCTACTTAGCAAATACAGTTTATTATAGATAGAGAGAGAGAGAGGGAGAGACGAGGAATGTGTGTGAGCCTGTGCTTGCGTATGTCTTTGATGGAAGCATTACCTTTAGAGCACGTAGACAAACATGGCGTATACACAACGTGAGCAACGCATTGGATACATTTCGTACAGGTTGTGCATCAATAATTGGACACTGCCTGACTGATAGACTGACAGACTGACTAAACTGACTAAACTGACTGACTGACTGGTAAATGTATTGCTTGACAGATGCATTGATTAGAGCATAAGACATGAGTGCACCTTTGAGTAGGCAACATATGAGACTGTCAATGGAAAACTTGGCACAATTGTTGAAAGCTGAAGACGATAAACGATTTCCTCTATCAAGGACATATGAGGGATATTTAACATCGCTGCACATTCCCAGCCAGCTAAGGGATGGAGGAGTCTTAAAGGAGGCGCAAAGGAGGCGGAATGAGACTAGGGTTGAGTGTGCGCACATTTCAAGCACGTCATCGGCCATAGGGAAACATAGCTGTAACCATGGACGAGGCAGTCCGTCTGACAGTCGGGACGTCAATCTGCGTGGATTCAACAAAGTTTAACGAACTTACAAGCGTACGCAGCACGTGTATGCACATGTGTCCGTGTGTGTGTGTGAGAGAGAGTGTGAGTGAAGGTGTGTGTGTGTGCCTGTGAGTGTGAATGTAAATGTACGCACCTTTGTGCTTGCCGTTACTTGCCACACTTTTGTGGTAATGCGTCAATTTATTATGACGAGCTCCATTTTATACTCAAAGCTTTACAATTACAGTTAAAATATAAGCTAACGAGCTTTCATGTACGAAGCTTTTTTGTATGCCTAGCTGTTAGAGACTGTGCTGGGGTTGGCGTATTGGATTTTTAGGGAAATTTTTAACTTAACGGAAGCCAAGTTATTATAGCAGAGAACGCTTTTAAGGATTTTTATTATAACAAGCGTTTAGAGCTTTTAACTAGTTAACACCAAGATGCAAGCTTAAAGCTTATACAAAATATTAAAGGACTAACAAAATTCAGGTGTAGGTAACGAAGAGTTTTTAAAATGAGAGCTACTGTTCTCATTAAATTGAATTTATATTTTGTTAATATTTACATATAAAATTTTTAGTTTAAAATATTGTTAAGTCTTAAGTATGTTAGAAACCTGAATTTGTTTTACAAATATAATAAATAATATATATACAGAAATTAAAAAATAAAATTCCATTAAATTTACAACTTAAAGCAAATGAAGAAAAAAAAAAAAACAAAAATAAAATTAAGTTTTATATTTATATATATTTTAAAAGGATACGAAATTGCTCAAAATGTTACAACACTGTTAATTAACGATTAATTTACAGAATCATGTTAGTTAACATAGTATTGAAATAATTCTATTAATACACTGTTAACTAGCATGTTTCGCCCTACTACACATTTCTGTTCGCCTGGTACTTTTGAAAGAAGCCCTTTTATCCGTTAATGTTTTTAACATTAACTTTCTTAACAGCAGTAGTAGTAACCTTTTCAAATGAGAAAATAGTGTTAGTTCAATTATTTATTTAACTCCTTTATTTATTTAAAACTGTTTTTATTGCTCATCAAATTTTCAGAGTTTTTGCTTATTTATATATATGTATATATTGCATTATATGTATATAATATATCTATAATACAAGTATTCTGATCAGTTAGCAACTTAATCTAGTTTTATATTTACGCAAATTAACATATACGATATAGAATACTTAATTACAATATTTAAAAGAATTTAATTAAATATTATATATTCTTTAAGAATACCCAAAGGATGAAAACAAAGAAGCGTTACAACCTGAAAACATAAAAAATATTTCAGAATACCAATAGAATAAGATAAGAATATTGCTATTTAAAAGCTGATAAAAATTATGTTTATTAATTATTCACTAGACAAGTTAGCTGTAATAGTAGGTAAGATACGGCCAAAGCTGCACAAGTCATTAACTCTTAAAAGCTTACAACATTTCTAAACTTTCACTTTTATATAGAGTTCCATTTATTAGTTATTTTGAGGTAGAAATATATACTTACCTGCATAAGCCCTTATAGTGATATATATTTAATATCAATTCAAAACATTTCAATTCATATAATGAAAAAATACATTTCCCATTTGCATCAACAAACATCTTTAATACTGGCTCAAAAAGTTAGCTTGCCATAAGTTCTATAACTAAGTTTAACACCTGTTGAAGGCTTTACCAGCCGTGTTCCTTGTGCAGGACATGCTTGTAAATGGTGTAGGGCACAGGATATGGTTTGGGTACTGGAATTTTGATGTGCTTGATCACTTCTACAGGATAGGGTTTTTCCACTTCCACAGGATAGGGTTTCTCCACAGTGTACGGGATTTTGCGTTCAGTAATTTCAGGAACTATTTTGTAAACTGGAATTTGAATTTCCTGTTGCACCGGCACATGGACAGCGTAGGGCTCGGGTATTTGCAGGCGAATGACATTGGGTACCTTAGAAACGAAGAAGAAAATCATTTTATTCAAATTCAATGAATTCAAAAATTATATAGAATTAAGATTGAATCACCTGAACAGCCACCGGATGTGGTATGGGCAGTGGCACCTTCTCAATGACATGGACAGGCACATGCTTCGATGTCTCCGAGTATGTGGTGGGCGTATGTTGGTGATAGTCTCCGATACCTGTGCCACTGCCAATACCCGTACCGCCGCCACCACTCCCGCCCTCATAGTGTCCTTCGGCGGAGTGAATCGAGGCGTGGGCAAGCGACAAGCCGCAGACTAAAAGCTGTGCAGGATTCAAGACTTAAGATTCTGCTCTAGGAAATTTTAGATTCGGGCGCACTTACGAGTAACCACATTTTGTGAGCTGAGATTCTGTTTAGTTTAGTTTGATGCACACGCGGCGAATACAAGTTAAGCAATACGAGTAGCTGCAATAAGTCAGGCGACTTTTATAGTCAGCGCGTTGGCCGAAAGTGAAAGATTTGCCCAATGCAATTGGTCAGGTCTTTAGTTGATGTAACCATAACATTGAAATAGAAAGTATTGCATTACCATTCGGATCGCATAATTTTCATTGTGCTTTTCCAAGCAAATGTTATAACAACAAATTGGGTTCAAGTGGGTATCAAGTATCCCGAAGCTCTCTCTCTCTCTCTCTCACTCTCTCACTCTCTTTCTTTGTTAAGTATCCCACAACTCTCTCTCTCTCTCGCTCACTCTATTTCTCTCTGTCTATCGCAAAGTGAATGGCCTCAGGTGTTTGGCCAGCCTAGCTCCACCCTGCTCCACCCTGCCTCCTGGGCACAATCTGGACCTAAGCTAGCTTTGGGGTTAAGGTTGTTACACGTACTTGAGTTCTGCGATTCGCTTCCGTCAACCGTAACCCGCACTGGCGAAAAGTGATAGTCACCAAAAGCCAACGCTCCACTGCAGCCAGTCAGACCACTTTTGAGATTTGCCCAAGCACCAAGTGTTGTTGTCTAGGAAATGGTCTTTTCATTACATTGTTGCGCCGTGGGCCCAGGCGCCGTTGCCGTTGCCGTTGCCACTGCTGCTGCAGGGCACTTCGAAAACTGGTTAGCCATGACGTAATTTGAGCCAGAAACAATAATCAATGCTGCCTAACATAGAATTATGCATTCCAGTCGGCACATTGAGGAACTATAAATGAAGTTCAGTGAGGAAATGATTTGATGAACTGCAATTTTACCTACTAACACAAAAGGGGAAATAAAACTGCTCAAATGTGGGTTAGCGTTAAAGGAAATATGGGGTGGGGACAAGAGTAATCAACCGATGAATTTCTTTAAAATTATAAAATTGTATTTTTACAACAATTTTCTTTAAATTTGATTATTTTTTATAAATTTCTTTTAAATTAAAAAAAAAACACATATTATTTTATTTTTACTGAATTTTAAATGCATTTTTTTTTAAATATATTTTATTTATCAATAACCTTTTTGTTGTTTTTTTTTTATGTTTTTTTTATCTTTGTTATTTTATTTGTATTTGTTATATAAATGTTAAATGCATCTTGAACCTTTTTTTTTTGTTGTCAAAAACATGTTTTAAATTTTTTGTTGAATTATATATTTTTATTATTATTTTTTTGAATTATAAATTAATTAAAAAATATTTTTGATCGTTTAATTGTTTATTTATGTTTTTATTTTTTAAGCTTATTTATTTTTTTTTTATTTTTCATAACTTTTTTTATTAATTATTGGTTAATTGTTTATTTATTATTTTATTTCAAATTTTTATATATTTTTAATATAAATGAAAAATATTTTTCCTGTTTTTGACATTTTATATTTAATCTCTTAAAAAATTATATAGTTTAAATGTCTGCGCACACAGCTAATGGAATTTCCATCATTACGATGACTGGTTCTCGCATTTCTAGCGAATATTCCTCTAAATGGTTTTAAAATTCCGAAACTTGTTGAAGTAAGATGTCAAAGAACATATAACCTATTATTGATGTACAAGTCTAAAACGGCCAAGTTGAGCGATCTGGCCTGCCAGAAATGTGCGACTCGGCGATATTGTTTCATTCATGAGGCATTCTTGATTCTCTTGATTCACTTAATTCACAAAATTCAAGGCAGAATAAATATTTGATGTAAATTGCAAGAGTTTTAATAGGATGAGTGCACCATTAAATTTAGATTACTGTATTACAAACATTATTATAGGCATTATGTTATTTATTTTTACAAAATATTGTTTAATTATGTGGCAAAAACTTTACATTGTAATTAACTAATCGAATACAAACTTAATTAAGTGCGTTTGCTTAGTTTTCTTGATCTAGCTCATCTTCCCACTCCCAGTCGTCGAAAACGTCCTAAAGAGAAGAAAAGAAAAAGATGTAGTAGAATCAAATATTTCTGCTGTGCATGCAAAGCCTTCACTTACATAATCATCCAGATTGCCTTTGTCATCGGGCAACTCCTGTGGCGAGCAGGCAACATATGCCACGCCCGAATTATGGCCAGAGCACTCACAGGTCTGCGCGTCAACGGGCATGGCACTCTGTGCAACACGCTTGGCAAAAATGGTGGCAAATCGCATTATCGGATATTTGCGTTCCGGCGCCAATTTGCGTGCACTAAACACGGAGCCATTCGTTTCCAGCGCCAGCGATGTGCAAATGCCTAAATTGCTTTTGGGTATGTGCACCTGACTGCGCGTCTCCTCATCGCCCTCGGGATAACGTTTCGAGTAGACCAGCTTCTTGTCCAAGCCAAAGAAGTGACGCAGTTTCTTCGTGCGCTCAAAATCAAACTCCGTGTCCGCCAGAATATGCAAATTGACGCTCTCCTCCAGCATGTACTGCAATATGGAGGTGTAATCGAAGCGCATGTCCCTGGGCGAGCAGCTGCTGCACGAGAGCAAAATGAATGTCTTCGATACGCCCGGCCGGAAGTTCAATCGGGATGCCGTTGAAATGGCCAGCAGGATATCCTTGCTGGTGCCATTGCCCGTATTGATGTGCGCAAAGTATTCCGCCAGTTGCTCGGGTTTCGATGTAAACACATTACGCTCATAGATAATGCTGCGCGGTTTGTCGTAAGGTGCAACGCCACCAAAAGCCACAACCGCATAACTGGAAGTAAGAGAGAGTTAAAGAAGTAAGAAAACTCTAGTAAGGGTGGACTAACTAAGAAATACACTGATGAATAATGAGTTTTAATAAGAGTATTAAAAAATTGGTTTTTGAAAGAAAATATAAATATATGGTAAAAATTGTGGGTTTTTTTTTGTTTTTTTTTTGTGGTTGCCCGCTAAATAAATGAATAGCGTACGTTAATTGAGTGTGTGTGTTAGTATGCAAATGTGAAGATCGTTTGCATTTCATTTTCGAGTTTTTGCTCTCTTACTGAGTCTCATTATGCCAACGTCAATCGTATCTCTCCCTAAACGACGCTCATTAAAAGAGCTTACACACGAATAGTTCAAAGCAACAAAAAAAAACTTGAAGACTCTTGCTCAGGGCGAGAACGATTGAGTATGATTTTTGGTTTCGGTTGATTTCGCGAAGAGAGAACATAAGGAATAACATAAAGTATATATAATAAATATAATAATAACTTCAGTAAAAATAAATAGATTTTAATACAATTTTTCAGCATATATATAATTCATATTCTATTGAATATTTGCCCATTTAAAAAATGCAAAGCTAATTTATTTATAGCCTATATTTGCAAATGATATTCAATTTGGGAAATGTGGAGAAATTCGAAGCAGTATACAAAATATAAAAAATATGGAAACCCTAGCTCCAAAGATGTACGAGATATATTTATATATATGATGCTGATAGACCTGACTTTGATTTTGTTATTAATCAATATAACAGGAATCGTTATGTATAAGCAAACTTTAAACAAAGAGCACAATATGCAAGTCCCTAGCTCTTATAGATTCTTGGATCAACGTGTTCATCAATGCGAACAAACGCACGGAGTTAAATCAACTCAGCTCATCGCCCTGATATATATATATATATATATATATATATAGAATCCGTCTCCTTCAGTTTGTTACTTAAATTTAATGAAAATCTGTATACTCTACTCTCCAACTTTAAATGAGTATAATGATAGACTGGATAAACTCAGGAACTTATTGCTCACCGATTGTTGGTTATCTTAGCTGCCTGTAGTTGCTCCTCAATGCTGGCCACGACACTCATAATGCTCTTGCTCTCCTTGAGATTCTGATTGCATGACTTGGCCTCCACTATGAAGACGACATCGCTGCTGCGTGGTATATCCGCTCCACTGAGCTCTATAAATTTGCCCTCTGGCACATAAGAGCCATTGGCCAGTTGACAGCTGTTAAATAAATTTACAAAGAGTTTCGTTTAAGAGAGTTTAAGAGAGAATTGATTATAAATTGCGCACTTACAACACACATTGATCCGGCACACGCATGGGCACCTTGAACGTTGTACAAGTCTCGATATAAGCCAAAGCAGCTGCACAGGCGCCCTTTATGGCTGGATGACCCGGGCGTATGGGCAGAGATTTCATGCCCAGATCCAGACACATCTCATAGAAAGGCGCCGAATCGACAACAGCATTGCAAGCAGACAAAATGCCCGAACGGAAGAAGCTGTGGCAAATCTGCAGCACTTCGGGGCTTGTTGGCAACGGTCTGGCTAGCTGCGTCTGCTGGCAATGCTGCAGACTCCAGGAGTCAGTGAACTGTTTAGTTTGGGCCGTTATCAAGCCATTTGACATTGTGTACTCATCGTACGGCTCATTATTCAGCGTGCCCAGCAATCCAGCCGTCTTGGCAAAGTACCAGCCGCTCACCTCGAACCAGCACAGATCGAACTGCACATTGCAGTGCAGACTGAACTGAGTGTCCGAGACGATAGATAGAATGTCCAGCTCTCGATAGATGTTAACGGCGCCCAGCTTAAGCGGCAATATGGGCTGCGGATTGCCATTGATGCTAATGTGCTGTGGGTCAAAGAAAGTTGTTGAATGCATTGTGGAGCAGATAAAAATATTATGACTTACATCAGTGCCAAGATCTATCTCAATCAGCTGTCCATTCGCAATGAAGCTCAGCTTGCGCGTGGAAATATCACCCGTTTCACGAGCACCCATGGGTTGGGCCTTGAGTGAAATAAAAGACAAAAATTAAAATTTTATAAAACTAATTTAAGCCAAATGCAAAATTGAAAGACTCTAGCTCGAATGAAGTCCGAGATATAATTTTATAGCTAAGATACGATAAGGATAAAGTTAGATTATTTTCAATTTGCCAAGCTACAACCTGTGGGCGCAGATATATTCGCTATATATATTTTTGATCTTGGGTTGTCAACCCGAGAATATTTTCAAAATTTCAAGTATCTAGCACTTTAGATAAATGCGTTTCGGAAGTATCAGAAAAAGCATTTGCTTAGGATCATAAAACGTTATCAGACACACAATTATTTTACACATGATTGTATATATCCCATTTAAAGTCTCGAGCTTCAATAGAAGTGAAAAGGGTTGCATTCATACGGCGAGAGTCGGAGAGTGAATCGGACAATGTACAAAACCAATATGCTCATTTCACTTTTGTAAATGAGTATACAATGAAAATTCATCAAGGCCAAAAATAGAGTCAAGTTCTTCCTACCGCTGGCTCCAGCAGCAGCGTAAAATTACGCTTGAAGAAGTCGTGTGCCAACAGATAGCTGCAACGTCCATTGCGTCCACCACTTGCCAGCTGCTCGTAATTCAAATTCAGACCCACAAAGCGCCTATCAAACGTCATGTAGTGTCGTGAATCGATAAGTAGAGCACGAGCTAAAAATATATAACATTAAAACATTAACAAAAATCCCTTTTAACCTCCTTCTCTTAACTCACAATAGTAGGGTGGCAGCCAGGTCTTTGGATCCAGATGGGTTCTCATATTGTACAGTTTCATGATGATCGAGGAGTTGGTCTCACTGAGGAAGCTGTTCACCTTGGACAGAATCTTATACTCAGGTATCTCCTCGAACTTGGGCGTCTCATTGAAGGCATGCCAGGACATGGGCAACTTCTGTTCCAAATCAATTATGCCCACCTCCGGATCAAATATGAACTTTGTCTTGGCCTCCCTGTACATGTCAGCCGTTTCCAAGGCATTCAGCGCATAGGTTCGGAACTTGTTGCGCAACAATCCGTACAGCTGATGTATGCGATACTCCAGTTGCAACTCATCCGCAAACCATTCCAATTTGGCCACAATTTCATTGTACTTCTGTATCACGATCTGCACTTGTTCGATCTTTTGCAGCTCCTTGATCTCCTGCCAGATCTCTGTGAGCACCTCATTTAGTTCAGCTCCAAATGGCACCAGCTTGAAATACTTCTCCTTGATGAAATTCCAGGCCAGTGTCGAATACTTCTTAATATTCGTAATCGCATCATTCGCCTGAATATCCCTGTACAGGCGTTCCGCATCGGCCGTAAAGCTGGACATTTTGTTGAAATATGGCGATTCAGCTAATTCGTTGGTTCGTTTGTAGATGAAGTCAAAGACCTCCTTGCTCAGATCCCAAAGGGTCGTCTCTATGAAACTGATGATCTTGAACATGTGCGGTTCCAGTCGCTTGAGTATACTCAGCCAATAGGTCTCCGCCAGACGCCAGAATTTATTAAACAAATTCTCAATGTACTTGATGAACTTTATATGCAGCTCCTTGACGAACTTATCATACTTCTCGATGCCCTTACCCATGAGCGTCGAAATGTACGTAAGACTTTCGCCATGGAAGAAACGCGTGATGGCATCCAGAACATTGTTGTAGGTCGCCTTAATGGTATCGATCAGCCAGACGATGCTGTTGCGCAGTGCCTTGCCCGAATCACCCATGGCTTGCCACAGTTCTGAGAAGATCTTGGGCACTGACTCGATGTGATCCCTGATAGCCAGCTCGTCCAATATGGACAGCGTAAAGTTGACCACATTTTTGATATAGAAATCATTTGCCTCGTATGACTGATTGACAAAGAGACGCAAATCGTTCAGATCCTCCTCCAATACACTCAGTTGGCTTATATCATCAATAAAATCCTTGTTGTATTCCTTGGCCGTGTTCCAGATGACGCCTATCGACTCCACCGACTCGGTGTACAGAGATTTGATCCAGAAATCAATGCCGTCTGAGAAGGAGTTGTAAAGCGAATTACTAATGCTCTCGATCTTTTCACGCAATTCATCCCTAATGGTGGGACGCCAATGGAAACGTCCTGTGATCAAGCGAGAATGGTTCATCTTCAGATACGAGCTCACATCGATGATGCGTATTTCCTCATAGTTGCGCCAAATGTCCAGATAGCCACTACGTGTATCGGGAATATAGCCCACCATTTGCAGATTCTGGCTGGCATCCTCGGTCAGATTGAAGTCCATGCGAGCAGTGCGATCCAAAAGATTCACATAGACATAGCCCGTGTGATTGGTGTCGGGTGTATCCCAAATTGTGGCATTCAGGCCATATACAGGATACTCCACAGTTGGCAGCAGCCAAAGGCGCACGGCGTGATACGGTGAGCGACGCTCGTACTCCAGTTCACGTTTATTCAGATCCAGCAGAGCCAAAAACTTGCCATACAAGGGTGAATACTCGCGCTTGTAGTGCGCTGTCGACTCCGTCTTATAGTATGAAGGACGCGCCACTAGCGTACTATTCATCTCCACATCCAGCTCCGAGGCTGGATGATGGCCATAGATCTTCAACGTATAGTTTGTGAATCCCTTGTCGGTGTACAAATCGCGCAGATGAGCGCCCAGCGTAATCAACTGCTCGGGCTTCTTCGAATAGTCGATGGTCAGATGAGTTTTAAGTAGATCCTGTAAGCCGCGATAATATGTAGCCTTGCACAACATATCCTTCTCGAGGTACGGATGAGCCACTGTCCAGATAAACGTCTGATGATCTCGTTCACCCTTACGCAATGGCTCTGCTCTCCAATGGAAGTTGCTGCGTATCTTTCGGGACTCTTCGTGAGGACCAGTACCGGCCCACTTCAAACGTAGATCAGCATTGAATTGCTTTTCGGTCAGATAGTACCAGCCAGATGAGGAAAGATTGCGTTTCGGATAGAAGAGTTCCAGTGCGTAACGCTGAGATTCATTGCCGTTCTAAAGGAATAAAAAAAAAGAGATTAGATTAGATTAAACACAAGTTAGAAAGCTCCAGATTGGGTGCCTATCAGATCTATGTTTGTAAATTAAGTCTTTGCTCACCGTGCTAAAGTTGCCCAATTCCAGGTTATAACCTATCCAGGCTGTCTCCGATAATTCGATCTTGGCATGCTGCTTGACCACATGTGGATCGACATTCTCGTACCGGGTAGTCAAGATAACGGCACGATTTGGATGTACGGCCACCACCTTGAACTCCTGAGCCGTTACCGTAGTCAACGAATGCAGCTCTCCCGTCAGATTGAAGTTCTTTGTATTGCGCAATTCGAAGACCTCAATGTGCTTGATGTCCCGCGCTCCGCCCGCATTTCGCATATCCCTGGTGCTGACATAGTGTATGCCCAGCGGCTTCAGATCGTTCTCCAGCGTAATATCCGTGGTGTCCTTATAGATGGGATGCTTTTTCACCTCCACACGTTTGTACTTGCCATCGAGTATTTGTTGCGCATTATAGACAACCTTCAAATTGCCTGAATCCTGATTGGCACGTTCCTGCAGACCATAAGCAATATCCGCGCGATGTCTTGTGGTCAATGGCACTTCGATTTCGATATTGCCATTCAAGTTGTGATTGGTGTTATCGCTGTCATAGTTGCTCTTCAGCTTGAAGAACGCGCTGTCCTTGGGCCAGTTGCAGCGCACATAACGATAGCTCTGACCACTGTATGAGAGATGCATGCATTAGCTTTTAATATATCCTCAGTATAATATTCTACTACTTACCTCTTCGTGGTAAATTCGAAATCAGTTTTGAACCAACTGACATTGAGGAAAGGCGTCGTTGAATTGATGACACCATGCATGTTGTTCAGCGAACCGAAGGTCACATCCAAATCGCTTAGGCGACGACTGGCTGGATAATCCAGGGCACACACAAAGTTCACATATTCCGCACTGTGCCGGTCATAGTGTCCGCTCAGGCCGAAGGTGTGCTCACCCTTGTACTGGGGCGTTGTCAGCGTCGCTTGGAATTCTCGGCGATTATTTTGCTTTTGCAGCAGCGTGAAATCGCCTTCGACAACAGAAATATCCTGTTTTACGCCCCAGTCCAAATGTGCCACACCCTTCAGCGATTTCGTATTGTTGTGATAGCTGAAATGCGTTGAGAGTTTGCGTTCTGCCTCCAGCGCTTCGTAGCTGCCTCTGATGTCGAATTCAGGTGTGCTCAGCTGTTTGCTAATTATATTTCCGCGATAACTTCCGCTCAGTTTGTGGATGTCGCCCACTGGCAATGGCAGCTGGGTGAGCACATCGAATTCGACTTCATCCGACGACTTGTAGTGCAAGCTTCCATTAACATCGAGATTCCATTTGGAATCGACGCTCAGGCGACCGCCTGACTGTAGTTGTAGGAAATTCTTGCCCGGATTCAGGTATTTCGCACTGGCGTGCACGATGCGCGGCTGGGCTTTGGGTCGTTCCATATAGCTCTCCAGCACAAGCTGCATATTCTCGGCTAGAATCCAGGACCAGAAACAGCTGCCGCGTCCAATATATTTGCCAATTTGATATTCGCCCACGATTTTGCCGCCATCGGCGCGTACGCCCACCTCAGAGTGCAGATGCACTGAATCGATGCCCAGTTGCGTCCACGGTGTCTGCAGATTCACATCGCCCACCAGACGACCCTGCTCCACGACCTTCAGATTGCCATAGAAATTAATGCGAGCGATTTCCGGTTCGGTGCTCTCAACGAGCACTGAGAAGTCCATGGGTCCATTTCTATCACTGACGCTATATCCGCCAGATATCTGACACATCTTGCCATCTTCGATGGCGCTAAACGAGAAACGAATTTTCTTTGGCCCAGCCTCATTGATGTTCAGTTCAATGACGCCATCGCGGCCTCCAGACTTCGGCTGTACACGCAACGTGACATCTATTGGCAATGTGTCCTTCATGCGAACCACACCCCGAACATCATACGTTGCCATATTGCGATACAGATTACCTATCACATCGTAGCGCTGCGGATCCTGAGGACTGCGCACAATGCTGCCATGCATAGAGATGTTTCTGTAGTTCTTCAACGGTGTCCACACCTCCACATTGAACACATCCTGCTTCTTATTGGCACGCGTACCATAGGCAATGCTCTGACCATCGCGACTAAGGAAATTCAGATCAACATTCAACTGTGGACTGGGTCCCTTCGTGACCAGAATTGAAGTGGAGGCCAGCTGCAGGGGCAGCATTGTGGTATGCACCTTACCATTGACATTGACATAGTAAGCGGGATCAGTATGCCAATCCGATTCGATTTGTAGCTAAAGAAACACGATATATTAGTTAAAGAATAACTATATTGAGCAAAGCTATTATGAATACCTTGTTAACCACGCCATTGTCGGTGACCTCGAAGCGTATGTCAACAATATTGTCCACAGCAGAAAAGTCCTTTTTGAAGTAGGCATTGCAGGCGTAGTGCGGTATAACATTCGTTTCCAACAGAATGCCAACAGATGTTTCTAGGAAATTATCTTCATTCTGAAATCAAAGTCATTTATATAAGCAAAAGTAATATCATTCCAGTCGGACATTACCGACGCTACCA
Source organism: Drosophila stalkeri (assembly GCA_035047405.1). Classification (NCBI taxonomy): domain Eukaryota; kingdom Metazoa; phylum Arthropoda; class Insecta; order Diptera; family Drosophilidae; genus Drosophila; species Drosophila stalkeri. Next base: position 26,939,140 of record JAWNPR010000039.1, read on the forward strand.
TATATAAAAGTATAGAAGATATATAGTTTTTCGTACTTTAATTTTAGGCCTAGATATAAGTCTTTGATCTTGGTTTGTAAGCCTGAGTATATATTCAAAGTCTAAAGTCACTACAGCTTTAATATCGGCAAAATGGTTTTCCCCTTATGGACGAATAGCAAGACTAACATTACACAAAACCAATATACCCATTTCATTTCATCGTAGTACTAACCTCCACAGCTGCAGCCAGAGAAAGATGTGTGTGTGATGTAATCGAGGTGATGTTTCCCTTGTAGGCATTGTCATCCATCTCAATTCTGCCATATATCTTGATTTCCGGCAGCTGCTGGTAGGGCGTAATGAGCTTCAGCTGGACATTGAAAGCCTTGGGCCTGACATTGTCCACCACCTTGGTGTAGTTGACCTCGAAGCCCATTTCTTGGAACTGGTCTTTGACATCGTTCACCGTGAACAATACACGCTGATAGAATGCATTGAAATGCAAGTCAATGTGATACTCTAGCACAGATTTGAATTCCTTGGCGATATCGAAGGGTGAGCTCACGGTGAGCACATTCAGCACATTGATATAGTCCGGGAAGTACATACGATCTCTGAACTCCAAACGACCCTGGGGCAACTGCACATTACCCAGTATGAAATAGAAGTCCATGTTCTCTTGCATGTCCAACTCGCCATGTATGGTGGGCCACACGAGCGTGTCCACCTCGAAGTTAACCAAATAGGAGAGATAATTCTCTTCATCTTCCTCATCCTCTGCGTCAATTTGAATTTTGGGTGGCTGGAAGTCATCATCGAAGTGCAAATCCAACAGCATCTTTTGATTGCTCAACTTATTCACGAGCTTCGGCTTTGGCTGGCCATTGATCTTGACTCCGAGCTTATAGTTGGAGAGTTTTCCATGCAGCTTGAAGATGAAATTCTCCCTCTTAAGCACCTGTGCAATGAAGCCGTTCTCCTCGAACCCAGCCAACGGTGTGAAGACCAGATATGAGTACTCAAAGTCTGTCATATTATGCATATGCCAGACGCCAGTGAAGCCCAATGTCGAATTGTTCCATAAGCCACGCATATCCACACGCTCTGTATTCACCTGACCGAACACTGCGGCCTGCTGGAAGCTCTCAATGGGCGTGGCCACGCTCAGCTTCACATCAAAGTCGAGCAGATTCTTAATATCCGCTAGAGCCTCGATACCCAAAGCAGCAGTTGGTGCTCGCACCTCTGCCACCGCGTGTCGCTTCTTCTCATTCAAACCGACACGTCCGTGAATTGTACGGAACTTCTCCAGCGGTGTTGTTATATTTATGACCAGCATATTATCCGTAAACTTTCGCACATAGCCGTCCATTGTGAGTGTAAATTCGCGTACCTCGAACTCCAAAGAGGCTGCACCTTGCACCTCACGCTTATCGTTTAGCATAAACATCGCAGCCAGGCCGCCCTTGCGATAGCCCTCGAACGGACTGACCAAGGCGACAGTGCCCGAAATATTCTGATAACGTTGATTGCGTATCACATCCCAGCTGGACTTGACGCTGTAGGTGTTAAATGTATCATTCTGTCCTTTATAGCTCAGATATAGATCTGTATCGACTTTCTTTGGATCCTGCTTGTGGGCAACCTTCACATTAATTGTGGGTATGTCCTTGATGGTGCTGTTGATGCCAAATTGCACATCGAAGCTAACCAACTGATCGTGTATATCATGATCGCTCTTGTAGCCCAGCTGCAACTTTTGATCTTCCGCCCAGGACAGCGTTGAGTTAACCAATATCAGATTTTGTACATTGTAAACTCCGGCCTTTAGGGTATTCGTTCGCCAGCCCTCGAAGGGTGTATTCACTTCGGCATGCAGCCAGTTGTGCACGTTTTTGCCCGGCATAATGCCCGCATTATAGCTGAACTCAATCACCTCTGTGATACTCCAGGAGCCGTGCGCCTTGCCATAGTAGGTGGGGCCACCCGTGTAGGTGCTGAAACCGCAATTAATTGTGCGTTCCGGATAGGTGATCATCACATTGCCGTCGTAGTGCTTATTGCCCGGATTATTGTACTCCATGAGCAGTCCCAAGCGTTCCGATGGATCACGATTTGCATCCCATTTCAGCTCCAGCGAAACTTCCTTGCGTTTCTCAATGTTAAGCAGACCCAATTTAATGTGCACATCACGAAGTCTACAGAAATTTTAATTGTTGATTATTTGCATCAAAGATTGAATTAAGATTTAAGCAGAGCACTTACTTGTCTATGTGAATCTCCACCTGTAACTGCTTGGGCTGCTCGGAGAGCAATTTGGAATTGATCCAATAATCCTTTTCCTTGACCTTCAAACGAATCTCGGCATTGGAATTGCGATTATGCGCATTCGATGCATATTGTACAGTCAGTCCATACGGATCCTTGCCGTATTTGCTTTGCACATCGAAGAAGATCAGCAGCTGATTGCGCCTATAGACCATATTGATTGAGGTCGTCTCGAACGAGGGACTCTCCACGATCATTTTTAAATGGAGCAGCGCCTGCAAGCGCGAGCTGCGATCCTTGTAATTGCCCTTGACGGCTATTGAATGGCCCGTAAACCAAGATCCATTGACAAACAGCTAAAAAAATGATCGAAATGTCGTAAAGAAATATATTAACGTTGCCAATCTGTTACTAACCATAAAATCCTTGGGCGCCTTTTCATTGACTTTCACGCTAGCCGTGCAGGAATTAAAATCTGGCACAGATATATTCATATAGGCATCGATCGCAAAGAGACTACGACGAGGTAGATGCACAGAGAACAGTCCAGTTACTTCCTTTTCCGGCGCATACTTCAGACCCACAATGACATTGTGCTCGGTGCCATTTTTACTGCGCTCCTCATGTCTACGAAATGCAGAAGATGGGAAGACATTTACAACAAGTTCTCAGAGTAGAACAATTGTACGTACTTGATCATTATGCGATAATCGATGTTAGTTTTAGGTAGCTTCAGCTCCAAGCTGGCTCTCGTTCGCGAACCTTCCAAGGTGATATTTTCCGAGCTGGAACGCGCAAAGACAACCCTGATCAAGCTAGTGTAATTCGGATTGATATAGTCGGGCGCATTGTTATAGGTTAAAAAGCCCTCGGTATGCCCTTGCAGGCTAAGCCAAGTAGCATTCGATGCAAAGTTTAGCTTCGGATAAGCTGTGGTGCGCAGCTTCACATTGCCACGATACTCAGTCTTCGATTTATCGCCATTGTTGACCAGACGACCGGCAAAGTTGATCGTTTCGATCTTGGAGGCTTGGAACTGGAAAAAGAATTGTTGGTTAAATTATTATTAAGTAATTTTAATTCAATCTCTTCTTACCCTATAGTTTACAGTCATATTCGTTGAGGTTGTCACCTCGCTCTGCACAATGTTGCCGCTGACTAGAGCCTGCAGCTTCTTAGTCTCGAAGGATAGATCGATGTCGTGCTGCTTGATGCCGTTCTTCTCGTTGATCTTTATGGAGCCGACCAGGCCAGTTATATTCACGCCATTGATGGACAAAAGCATGCGTGGCTTATAGATCCAGGCAGTAAAGTCTTGATAGCGTCGCAGTTCCATGCCCAGATCCAATGAACGATTGCCATTGTTATCCAGATAGACATCGAGACGTCTGTAATCCGGATTACCATTGTATCGGCATCCGGCTGATGCGCGGCTTTTGCCATTGATGAAGGCCACGGATGCATTCAGCGCATGCGGCACACTTGTCAAATTAGCCACAAGAATGCGTGGGATTTGGGAGCCAGGCGTGCTAAATGCGAGGGTAATATTATTATACTCATCCTGCTGATCCCAATTGTACTCAAAGACATATTTCTTCGCCGTCAAATCGGACTTCTTCAGTATAACACTAAAGTTGAGCGGTCCGGATAACAATAAACTGGGCAAAGCGTCTGTTGTATTGCTCAGATCGGGCACACTGTAGTGCGAGCACATTTGCAGTCCAATCGCCTTGTCCAGCACGGGCCACGTGCAGGTGGAGTTGGCACTGCGTTTGGCAATGCCCGCCTGTGGCAACTCTTGATCTCGCTTAACCACCAGCAGCTCAGAGCGTGCACTGAAGATTTCGTTCTTGTCCTGCGGCAGGTTGAAGGAAAAGGAAATGAGATTACGGCCGCGCATCTTCAGACTGGCCTCCACCTCCGAGTTGGAGTACAAATTGCTCTTGACCTTGATGCCCGACTGCCCCCAGAATATATCCGTTTGCATGGTGGTAATCACATCCACAGACACCGAGGGTTTGAAGTGACCCTGGACATCGAAATGCCAATCGACATCCAATTTATCCAAATTACCCGAAACACTCAAATCAATGGAGGAAGCACCAAATGCGTGAATAGCCAAAGGCATGCCCACAGCCAATGGGACAGTATATGCCGCATCCAGAAATACACGCGATTTGCGATAATTTAGAGTCTTGCCGGAGAGCACCTTTTGCGCCTGATAGAAGGGATTGAACTCCGTAAGCAGCCTGGCCACTTCCGACATGGATTCGATGTTATAGTAGCGCAGATCGTTGCCAAAAACACGCAGACCAAATTGCGCTCGCGGATTATTGTAGTCGTACTTTAGTTTATAGCCCAGTTGATCTATATTGCGCTCGATACCCTGTTTACGGGAGTTTGCAGTGGCATCTGCATCGCGTTTCGAGCGCGGGACATCAGATAGATCATTCTCGAATTCATATTCGCCATCTTCTACCGACTCTGAGCTCTCGGATGCCTTACGCTTCAGGCGCAAATTGTCCAAATTGAGTAGATTCTCCAAGGTATCATCATCCTCGGCGCTCTCATTGCCCAGCCAGCGATTCAGAAAGGCAAGCTTCTTGCGCAACAGTTGGCCATTCAATGGGCCCTGCGGACCAAAGGCATTGGCAACCAGCTCCTCAAAGCCTTCGGCGCGTGCAGTAAACTCAAAGAAGTTTACCGATTGGCCAAAGAGATCGGCGGTAAAATTAACACTGGCCATGCGAGGTAGATAGGAATCGGTGCCGAAAATCAGATTTGCATCGGTTGTGGTGCCTATAAAGATGTAAATATTAAATATTTATTGCATATATATTTATAGCAAGTTTGTATACCGAAATTATACTCGTCGAAGAACAGACTGTGCTCATAGTTCCGGGAAAATTTGCGTATATCCATCTTAAACTTATCAGATAGTTCATCGTTCAGTAGTAAGCCCTGCGCTTCAATTCGAACCGGTGAATTGGATTTGGCCAAGTTAGTGAGATGTGACCAAACGAATGAGCCAACTTGATTGATTTTTTCATTCTCCAGTATGGATTTGATTGAACCAATGGATATATAGTCAGGACAACGCATCGTCTGCAGATAGCTGTAGATACGCAGCTCCGAATTGAACATGTAGTCGGCATAATTGTCCAAGAAATAACTGCGATACTTTAGGCAGTCGACGCGCCTGAAGGCCAATATGGTCTGCAAGCGTATGTCCACTGGCACACCATTATTCCTAATGATCGACTGTAATTCCTTTGCAAATTCTGGGGATATAACGCCAATATTGCCAAGACCCTTGAGCAGTATAATTAAACGTTCACGTTGCTTGCGATCGCCACGATATCTCTTGAACTGGCTCAGAAACTCGGTCTCCAGCAGATTGATAATTTGCACCACCTTCAGATCCTCCTCGCAATTTTCATGATGCTTGCAATAGCTGTGCACCACAGCCGTTGCACCCAGTGTATACTCCGGATCCAGTTTGTTTCGAGCATAGTCGAGTATGGTGTAAAAGGTTTCCAGTGTCTCCGCATCCGGTCGCGTGATAAATGACAGCGAGCTCATCCAGCTGTGTGCCATTTCCTTGGTTAGTTTCTCATTTATAATCTGATCGCGCATTACTTGATACGATGCAGTGCTGCCAATATAGGGCAGCGATTCCAGCACGTGTTTTCTGCAATTAAAAACCCATTTACAGTTTGATAATCAATGGATTTTTAAGCTCTACTTACTTGCCCTGTTCACAAATACTAGCCGAACGTTCAAGCAGCACTGTGAGGGTCTTATAGTCCAGGCTCTTCGATGTTTGCAAAAAGTTGGTGAAAACATCGATAAACTCACGTTGGATATTGGGAAAGCCCACAACGCACATTTGCATTAGATGATCGCGAGCCGCTTTGATCTCATCATGGCTGGGCTTCACTGGAGGCGTGTGATCAAAGATCAATGCCGAACGTCGCTCAACAAATTCGCCGTCTATCAATTGGAGAAAGTAGTTGAGATATGATTTCATAATATATTTTCTTTAAATTGTATATAACTTACTCTTATCCAGAAATTCGCTTACGCCGTATGCATCCTCACTCTTCAGCTGCAGTGAGCTTCGTGTGGTGGTCAAGGCGCCAGAGCTGCCGTTCGAAAAGGGCACAAGCAAATGACTCTCCAAGCAGCTAATTTCGCGGTAAACACTGTTATCAATGGTCAGCTGAAATTAACAGACAAGACATATTTTTAGACCTTTCTTTGTGATTCTCATAAATTCAATCGAATTTTAATAACGAATTCAATAAATAACAATCTAGATTGATTTTTGATTTTATACTTTTTTGATTTTCCTAAATGAAAATTTCATATACTTACATTACAATAGCTCAGAGAATTCAGAATGGGCCAAATAGTTTTATCGTCCCGGAATGTGTACGGCGTAGTTTGCAGCACCGATTGGGTAGCATAACGTCGTCGACATGAGGATATATCCTTAGTCTTACGTATAGCCACGTAGACCTGTTCGGTGGATTCTATTGAATATTGCACCTCACATTCACCGGATACATCCGTTTCGGTTGTATTGTAATCCACATCGAAGCGCATCATTGTATTTTGAAAACTGGACAGAATGCCCTTCTTAAAGTTGAGCACCCAAGGCAATTCCTGCTCAGTGGGGCACACTTCGCTTATAAGACCATCGTGGAAGGCAAAGCGCAACAGATTCTTTGTTAGATCAATGGACAAATCACTGCTCTTGGGATGTAGATGCTCAAAGTCACTCGATCCATGCTCATCGGACGAAGATTCGCTGCTTAAGTTGTCATAGTAGTCATAGACATCTTTAGCAGGTTTCTCTTCCGAAGCGGCGCTCTCATTGCTCGCCTCTTGCTGCGAATCGAAGAGATCGACTGAATTGATGCGCAAGTAGCCTTCGCAACCCTTGGGAAAGAATATCTCGAGATTCGCTTTCAAATATAGATCGGAGCTGTTGTCACCGGAGCCGGCGAATTCCGTTCGCACCGAAACCGTATAATCATATTTATAAAGCTTTTCGCCATAGCCAAATTTCGGATTAAACGTCTCGCATTGTGGCCGACCACAGATTCGTGGATCCTTAAGGGGATCTAATTGTGGTAAATAAAATATGTTAATAATTATTTTATTCCTAATAATATAATGTATTCCATAATTATTGCTGAGTAATTATATTAATCTTTGTTGAGTTTTTTATTCTAGTTTAAAGATATAAATATTTAAATTTAATAAATTTAAAAATTAGCAGTTTTCATATAAATAATAAATTACATGAATTATTAAAATAATAATTTTATTAATTGATATATGTATGTAATATAATTTTGATATCATTATTCAAATATTTGATTGAATTATTTCATTTCATTTAAAAACTTTCATTTAATATTTCTTATTTTTGTAAATAAATAATCAATTTTAGGAAGTAATATGTATTAAATTATAATTTGTAATTTTAATGTCACTTAAATGTTGTTAAAAATAATTTAAATAATATAAAAATTTAATTTATTTAAAAATCAATTACAGTTAAATAAATATAAAATATTAATATTAAAATAATTTTAAAAATTAAAAAAGAAGAAATTATTAATTAATCACTCAAAGTAATTTATATATGCGTAACACTATTTATAGAAATAATTTATTATTAAATTACTTTCATTGTGAATTAAATTCATCACGAAGAACTATTTATAATTAACATTAAAAGTAATTTAATTAAACGTTAGTGTTAATTATTTACATTATTCAATCCACAAGTTTTTTCATTTGATTTACTTATTTATTTATTTTTTTTTTTTATTATTTAATTCATACATTCAACAAATATTTTCTGCATTTATTCTGAGTCACTGTATTATCCTATTTGTTAATATTTTAAAAACTTTAATTGACTGGTTTAAATTTAATTAATTTTTTCTCAATTATTTTATAACTTAGATTTAATTATATATAATTTAATTAGTATGTATGTAATTTTTTTCTACTCACTTTCTCTTGCCGCATGAGATTGTGCTACGATCAGCACCAATAGCAGCCATATAGCCGTCGTCATATAATTGGTTGCGCCCATTATGGGCGTGGCCTGTTTATGTGCCAACGTTGCCTTAAGCTGAATATACAGGAGATTTATTTAGCACGCACATATGGAAGAGCTGCAGTTAAATTGTAATCTGCAAAGAAAAAAAAATGTTATGAACATAAATATTGATATATTGACTGACTTCAATGATGTATGTGATTATTTCAATTAAAGTTTGATTTACAATGCAAATTGCATTTGTGCATAATAAAATTTGCGGTTTGTTCTTTGGCTTACAACTGATTTTGCCCCCTTCACGCGCACAAATCGAATTTCTCATTGCAGAGTTCATTAGGTAAAATGAAGATTTAGTCTTCATTTAATTATGGTGATTGTTCAACTGGAAAAGGGAGGGCCGCCATAGTTAGAAGCATTTTCAGTGCAGTACAAACGCAATTATAATTGGAAAGGGGAGGCCGACAGCTGTTGCCGTCGTTATTTCACTTCAAATAATATTGCAAAATTATTTGTGCGCTTTCACACTTGTTGGTTAAGTTGTTCGCTCCTTTGAAGCTCAACATATGCATGCGGTGGGCGTGGCAGAAAGAGTCTGCCCACTATTATGTAGCACCCTTTGCGTATTTCGCCTTTGCCATAGTCAAAGCTGAAGCTGAAGCCAAAGCAAATCAATTGAATTTCCACTTGATTCAACATAAAACACACAAAATCAAATAAAAAGAAAAGAAAATGTCGGCAGAAAAAAAAATAAAAATAAAAGAAAAGCAAAACAGTCGAAATCCTCTCACTGCATACGCAGCTGCAGCCCTTCCATCATTAATTCCAGCAATAAAGTGGGAACAAATCGAAGCATAGCTATAAGGAGGTGGGACAGAGAGGGGTAGCTTACGACATTGCGATTGACGCCAACTGTTGGTTTGCATTTGCATTTGATTTTAGAGCATGAAAAAGAATTGTTAACGGTTGTTTTTCACATTGCCTGGCTCGCTCGCTGTCGCCCACTCACATTCATTCTACGCTCTCTCCCCCCCACCTCACACTGCTTATTTTGTTTTACTCTTTGCACTTTGCAAAGCATATAAATCGCAGCTACATTTGTGGTTTCCTCTTCTGCGTGGTGCTTCTTACTGGACCCGTTCCCGTATTTTTTCTGGCTGCTGTTGGGTATTTGCTGACAATGATTGCTCGACTGCAAGAAACAGCAAAAGCACTTAACACTATTTTTTTCTGCGCTCGCGAGCATAGGGTGCATGTGACCTGCATATGCAGGCATACACATACACACACATATTCAGAAGTACTCGCATACGCATACACACATGCATATATATATGTATGTATAAGTTCATATGAGATCTTTATGTATGTGTATGTGTGGTATGTGCAGATATCAATTCTTCACGGTTTGAAGTGTTTTAGCTAGCCCGTCAAAAGGTTTGAGTGCGGCTGCCACAGATTGAATTGCAATGGTCTAGCGTTTACTTGATGGGTAAATAATGATTATAAATCGTGCAGCTGACGGATTTGTCGTTTAATTGCGTTAATATATCTCATCATTAAATTCACTAGCACGCAGCAAGAGCAAAAGCGCGACACACTGGACACAAGGGTTGCCAGATGGCTCAACTTAATACTGGTTTAATAATAAATACCTGTATTTAATTTCTGATAAGAACAATATTAGTAATTTATATTACTACTGATATCTTCAAACGTGCGCATTTTTAAATATATATTTTATTGGATTTATTCGTTTAGAAATATATTAATTTATTTATCTTCTGTGCTGATCAGTGTCATTGCAGTATGCGCATTTTTGACAATCAGCGTATCACGTGCACATGCGCCAGTGCTGTAAATATCGCTAATTGGCGCAAATAGTTGTGCGATTGGCCAACACTTGACACGATTTGGCAATTAATTGTGAAATGTCGAAAAAGTTGTCGTAGTTTCAAGTTTCAAGTGCAAATTATGAAATGATGTGCAAGTGTTATTTGTAAATAACGTAAGAATGAGCGTAATGTGCAAACTTTATTTCAAAAGTGAAGTCAATTTGTTGCTGCAAAATTGAAATTCATTTGTAAGCAAATTTAGCAGAAAAAGTGCTCGCGGCAATTAATAAATATGCATATGTAGTTAAATACAGACAACTGTTATATGTGCACACGCGTGTGTGTGTGTGTGTGCACTATAAATCGCATTTTCGATATCTATTTCATTATCTGCGCGCACGTTAGCAACCTCCGCAGAGGTTATCCTGTCCGCTGCTCTATGCAAAGCTCATAAGCGGATTTTCCGCAGAGCTATTGCAAAATTCATATATCTCATGTATGAAATGTGAAGTTTGTGATATGCGGAAATGCGCTGGCTATATAAATCTAATTTGCCTAGGGTAGTTCTGCTACTGCTTTGGCATACAATAATCATGAAAAGTAAAAAAAGTGCTCCTTGCCAAAGAATAAAGAGAAGAAGAAGAGCTATGATTCACTTAGGCTTAGTATGCTGCACGCACATGAGGTAAGTATATGAAGATTTATTTATTTTGCATATCTATTTGTTTGGTATACTTATTTAATTTATGTTTATTTATTATTTTTATACTTTAATCTTTAATCTTTAATAATAATTATAGATTATGTATGTGAAAATGAATATATTTAAATTTTGCTTTAAATCACTATTTGTTATAAATATTTAGAAACAAATAATTTATTTTAAATAAAAAATATAATAAACTAATTGAAAATAAAAAAATTAATTTGATTAGTATGGAAACAAATATTATTAATATGTATATATATTAGCTATATTTATGTATTTTATACATTTATTTATTTAAAAAAATATATTTTGTTTTATTAAACTGGATTTAATATTTATATTTTAATTTATATTAAAATAGTTTATATTTTCAACTTTCTTATCACAATACATATCTAATAATTATTTATTATGCGTTGCTTTTGCTTTACATCACCAATTGTTATTTAATAAATTTATTAAAATATTGTATAATTCATATGGAAACAAATTTGATTAAAATGTATATAAATCGCATCTTATTTAATGCCAAGCGAACTTTGACAATCTTAATGCAACCAGGACTCACAAAATTTCGTTTACTTGGCCAAAAAGCAAAAGCTGAAGCAGAAGCCCAACGCCATTTGTTTTCATATTTTTCCCCATACCCAATGCAATATTGGGAATACTCACACATGCACTCAAAAATATATATGTATTAGATATACGTATATACATGTATTTTCTGGGCAGGGCAAACATTTTTATACAAAATGCAATTTTCAAGTGAAGGTGAAGTTGAGTTAAGAGCTCTTTGGTTGCTTTAGCAGTGAGGGGGCACACGGCTGCTGCAGCCAAGTTCACGTAGGTAGAAACTTAAGCAGATTGTTAGCGAGCAGAAAAACAAGGAAAAGTTAGAAGAGTTTTCATTGTAACGAATTTAATAATACACTATGAATAAGCGAATGTAAAGCTTTATGGTTGATATACGTATGTATTTTAATATATATATTTTTGTATATATATATATATATATATATATATATATATATATATATATATATATATATATATATATATATATATAATATATATATATATATATATATATATATATATATATATATATATATATATATATATATATATATATATATATATATATATATATATTTATTATTCTTTTTTTTTGTTATAAAGGTTGGACCACGTATGTATAATAAAAGCTAAAGAAAGCCTATTTATATTTAATTTCTAATTAAAGAACTTATAAAAATAAAAACTAGTTAATCATATTTATGCTGTTTATTATTTTGAAGTGAAAAAAAATGTATAAAAAAAAAAATAAAATAAATTTTTTTTTGAAGAGTCCCATAATAAATTTGTAAATTTTAAAAATTTTAATTCTTTTGATTAGTTATGACTAATTCAGTTCGAATCTTTTCAAATGAGTATCATCTATTTTTGTTTTAATCTAATTTTCAATTACTTTAATTAATAAATTTAAATAAAATTAGATTTTAATCTTCTATTCAATTTAATACATATACTAATTATGACGATTAAATTGGAGAAGTTTACAGAAAAATATATGTAAAATAATATTAATTATGAAATTTCATAAATCCAATAAAAAGTCCCAAAATTTTATTAAAAAATTAAAATAAAAAAGAAAACTAATTTTTGGTATTAATTGTTATTTTAAAACATGAAACTGCAAAGGCTAACAGTTTATCAAATGCATATTTATTTACCGTTAAAATCAAATTTGCAACTTAAAAAAAAGGGAAATGTTAAGATAAATAAAAAAAATATTTTTAAAGGTATTTCTGCACATTCCCTTGTCGTTTAACCATACCTCTGGCAGGGTATGAGAAATGTATAAATTTAATACGAGCATAAATTCTCAACTAAATGCAATTACGTTTGTTGCAAACGTGGCGCGGGGCAAGTTACATATAGAGACTGGTAAAGGCTTAAGGATGCAACTTCTGGGTGGTGCAGGGCGTTCGCAAGTCGTGAACTGCAAATCTAATAACAAAGCAAGCAGAGGGAGACAGAAAGCAAGAGAGAAAGAGAGAGAGTGAGATAGAGAGATCGAAGTAGATGCAGAGTTGTTGCATATGCAAAGGGCATCAACTGGAGAGCTTTGAGCATTTGCTGCTACCAATCAAATTGTACTTCCTGCCTCGAAACAGTGACTACTATAAACATTTACTGTGAACAGTGACTGCAGCATGTCCATGGCCATGTCTATGTTAACGCTTATTGAAAGTTTCACAACGACAACAACAATAACAATTCGAACCACGTCAACAGAGACACAAATTTCATCGAGTTTGCAAAGCTGTTTGTGCCACAAACGTTAAGTCCCCCCTACAGCCACGCCTTTTAAGGCGCTTTACTGACTGCAGCAAGGGAACTCAAAATTCAAACAGAGAGCGAAAGGCATGAACAAAAACAAAAAATAGTTACCAATATGCGTTCGCAGCGGCTTCTATTACTTTTTCAGCAAATATAAAAAACAAAAATGTTTTTTGTTGCTGTTGCTTTTGCTGCTGCCATTGTTTTTCTTGGTTCAGCAGGCAGGCTGGCTGGCAGTCTCGCAGTCTCGCAGTCTGGCCATCATGGCTACCTAGCCCAGCCTAGCATGGTCCTAATGGCATCCAAATGGGTGCCATGTTTCGTCATTGCCTTCACATTCCACCCTGCCGCCTACTGTTCAACACGTGCCAGCGTTCATTTTTTTCATTTTTTTTTCTTGCTTGTTTGTACCATGTTCGATAAAGACAAAGGCATGTGGGAAGGGGGCGTAGGAGCCCGGCACCGGCTGCTGCAGGTGCTCGTCCGCCCTCCACCCAATGGCAATGCTGAATGCGTTTGCTGCCTGGGCGAGAAATTGCAAAATTGAAAATTATGTGCAGCACTTGAAAAATGGCTAATAAACGAGATTAAAATTGCCAGCAGCATGATTTTCAGTTACTGCACTCTCAATGCCAAATTGCAACAGAATACGTTCAGATTATAGTCGCAATCGACAACATGTTTGCAATAACGTCCAACAGAACGAGATATTGAAGACTTTGTAGATAGTTAGGCCGAAATAGCTTTTCTTTTTAGCTAGAAAAGTTTAGATGAAAACCAAGCAATCAATCAAGTATTACCTTAATTTTTACAACTTAGCTTAAAGGTTTTTTAAATTGAAATTTTAAATTAATAATAAATAATAAATGAAAGTAATTATAATAAATTATAAAATTCTGTTCATTTAAAATAAATTTACTAAATGAAAATAAAAAAATATATATACAGATTATATTTATATAAACGAAATGTAATATTTATTTATTAAATTTCGTAACTTTCATTTAATATATTAATTTGCCGCTTGAAATGAATTTAGTTTTTTAATTGAAACGATATGATATATGAACTAATCTTTCGATACAGAGCAGCATAAGTTATATAGATATATTAGAAAAATTATAAATTAGTAATATTTGTAAATAAATTATTTTATATAAAATTTTATATACATTTTTTTCAAATATTTACTTTTATTAGAACAGAAATAACATAACTAAAAAATAATTTTTTTTTTTTATTTTTTCAATTTATTTTAAAAACAAAAATTTTGCTGCAGTTAAAAATATACTCTTTCACTATGTATATGTGATTATTTAAATAATTAAACATTTTTCATATAAGCCTAATATAATTTCCCTTAACTATCAACTGCATCAATTCTTTGCCATAGCTCGCACTAAGTTAGCAATCTTGTAACAGTTTCTGCTCATAAGTCGTTTGCTTTAAATGTTTTAGAGCTGCAGCAGCAACACGTGCATTTATGTACTTCAAAATATAAGTGTGTGTGTGTATATGTGTATGTATATATGTATGTATATCAATTAGATGCCATTTAAAAAGTCTGGAAACTTGGCTAACGTAAAACACAAGTTTTAAGCTGTGGCTGGGCAGAGCGTGCAAGCCAACTAAAGTTTGGGTCATCATTTCTTCCTTTTTTTTTTTAATTACAACGCCATAAAAGTCGAGTAAACCCAAAAGTGTGGCGACAAAGACTAAACGCAACTAAACTAGCTGACTAAGAAATGCTCAGTATAAGATATTAAAAAGATCTTTCAAAATATTAGATACTATATATATTTAATAAAAAAAATTATTATTTATCAGGGACAGCAAATAAGAATTATGATTTAAAAAAAAAATCAATCTCTTTCACTCTTTTTGTGGCTACACATTGCTCGCAGAATATGAGGCCTAAACAGATAATTAAATACACATACACAAGTACATAATTACATACATATTATATATCATCTGAAAGGTATTATTGCATAGATCCAATATAAAATTGAAATAAAAATCAAATTGAAAACTCTTTTGATACAATGAGCTAGTATCAAAAGAGTTTTCAATTTGATTTTTATTTCAATTTTTTAAATTAAAATCAAAGCATAATTCTTATTATTGATTTTTATCATAAAAATTGAAAATAAAAATTGATTTTTATTTAAAAATTAATTTATAATAATTATTTTTTATTTTTATCATAAAAATCAATTATAATAATTAAAAACAATTTCATTTAAATAACTCCAAAAATAATTATTATTTCTTGATTTTCTTATAAAAATTATAATCGTTACGTTCCCTGTTATTTATATAAAAGAGCATTTAAATGTGCAAAGTTTCTATACATCCAATATTTAGATATTTATATTAAATAAAAAATATGTATTTATGTAGAATAAAAGGTTTAAGTTTTTAAGATTTTTTTTCCATATTTTAAATATTTTTATTATTTGAATTTTGGAATCCATAAATATTGGACATTAAAAAATAAATAAAATAAAAATATAATTTCTATTCTACTAAACTACTTAATATATTCCAGAAAATGTTTGTAAATATGAAAACAGAGTAAATAATTCATTTGAAAGTTTGAATTTTTAAGTTTTAAAATTTTAAAGATTTATTTCCAGTCTGTCAAAAAATTGAAATAAAATAAATATATTAAAAATATATATTTTTTATTTTTTTTTATATATTATTATATTTTATTTTCATTTCATTTTCTGATTTCTATATACTATTTCAAAATATAAATCTAGAGGATTCAATATACTTTACAAAAGTTAATTAATTATGATTATATCATTATAGGTCTGTTATAGGTAGGTATAGCTTCAAAGATACATTTTCTCTCTATCTCTCTCTCTCTCTCTCTCTCTCTCTCTCTCTCTCTCTCTCCCTCTCTCTCTCTCTCTCTCTCTCTCTCTCTCTCTCTTCAAATGAACGGCATCACCACAAAATCAATATATACTTTCTTCTATTCTATATCATTGCAATTGGTATGAAAAAAAGAGATACAAAAAATAAAATTATTTTATGGCTTCTAAAAAAAAACTCCATCTCTGTTACATATGTTTAACATAATATCTTTTACATATAACATATAACATAGAACAGCATTAAGTCAATATACCCTTTAAAATATCCATTTCAATGGGTATGCAAACCAACTGAAATCTAAGTAGCCTAACAACTGCGGCCAACACACAACAGCAGCGCAACAAGGCAAAAAGGCGGAAAGGCAGGCGGTTAGTGCGAACGACTTAAGCCACATAAAACCCGGCATAGAGCCAGGCCAAAAGCAGTCAGACAAACTGCCAGAGCCCGCAGAGAATTGGCCGTGTTAGCTAGCTGGCTGGATGGCGAGTGGACGAGCGGGCGAGCGGGCTAGAATGAATGTGCTAGAAAAAGTGCACGCTAAATGCTTGGGAACACCTTCTATCGTCTCCAATGGGAACGGCATTCGTATACTTTTTGCTTTTGACTTTTTCAAATAAATTTACATAATTCTACATTTATTTTGTAGTCCCTTAACTTGTGTCCGATCGCTCTGTTGCTGTTGCAACAGTGCAAAGGGTATGTAAGTGAGCATTGCCGAATTATGCAAATGTTTGCCAGTGCACAACAGTGCGTATGCGTATTGATTTGAGCAATGTTAAACTGCAAGGGGCAATGTGTGTGTGTGTGTGGTGGGGGGGGGGGGATGTAATAAGGGAGGGGTCAACTATAAATTCCCTTGCCACAAGTCGCTGCCACAGCCCAGAGCAATGAACTATGCGAAACTTTTGTACGCAGACATGCGAAATCATCCATTCATTTGATAATTACACTGCATGCTGTATGTATGTGTGGTGCATGCATATATATATGTGTGTGTGTGTGTATGTTTAGTGCAGAAGTACTTAGATATAATTTGGGGAAAGTTGCGTGTCGAGGCTTATAATGTAAGCCAGCCAATGTGTTTGCCTTAAGCTCCCTTCAAATGCTCAGCATTTGTGCTGAGCAAAACTCTCTCGAAAATTTAACATTTGTTTATAATCATTTGTGCATGTAGCATATTTATTTACCTGAATAAATACGTATTTTCTAGATAAGATTTAATTGGCTTTTGTTGGCATTATTACACAACCAAATATTAGATTCATAATTAAAGCCCAGAGCGTCTCGCTCGGTTAGCTCAAGCGTAAATAAGTAAAATAATATTTCAACAAATATTATCAAGTCCAAGAATTTAAATGCAACTGAAATGCAAGAGATCCGTACGGTTTTTAATGTATACAATTTAAAAACGTTTGAAAATCTTTGTGTGTGCAATCGAGTCATAATTACTGTTCAACATTTGAATGTACAAATTTATTCGTTTAGTTTGAGTTCGTCTTTCGGCTTAAATTACACCTTGTTCACATAATTGTTTTTGGTCTAAAAAATACTCTGATGAGAATATGAATGCAGTCATATTAGTTTGTGCTGTAATCTTTTGCAATTAATATATTTAAGTATATTTCTTTTTGAGCAAATCCTTGTAAAAGATGGTTTATCGTATTAATTACAGTAATTTCTACATAATATTTAAAAAGCTTCTTCAACTTTTCTCTCTTTTTCACATAATACTTTAAATATGTAATTTAATATAATTGAAATAAATTCTAAAAATATTGCAAATAAATAAATAAATTCAATTATCTATAAAAAAACATTTGCAATATCATTTAAATTTTATTTTTTCATTTCGTGTAATATAAAAATAAAATTCGGTATATAAAAGAAAATATCAATTAAATTTTGATTTTTTGGATTAGAAAAATATATGCAAATATATATGAAATTTGCCAATGACATTTCATGGACATTTTTCCTCATCAAAAAATCCATAATTTGTTTAATATTTATATATGCAAGCTTTGGCTTGTTATTCATTTCATGTTTGCCCAATTTATTGGTTAAGTTAATAATAATATTATTATTTGGTATTTTGGCACGACTAAAATTTGCATAAGTATTGAATATATACATACATATATACATATATGTATGTATATTGTATACGTGACATATTTAAACTTTTGATGCAAAACATGGCCAATGGCAAAATTTATTTAAATTTATTAATGTAGAGATAAAATGTGCAATAATTCTCTATAATAGTACGGTACTGTACTACTTCTTAAGTATTAAAATAATATTTTTAATATTATATATATATATATATATATATATATATATATATATATATATATATATATATATATATATATATATATATATATATATATAAATATTTGTTTATACACGTTTTTGCCAAAATATACTGAATTGAAATACAGATTTTTCTAGTTGTAGTATTAAAATAAGTTTTGGCATAATTTGATATATTTTTAAATATTTGTTTATACTAGTTTTGTCGAGCTGGAGAGAAATTAGTTTTTATATGTTTTTAATTTTTTTTTTTAATATTTGAAAAATATTTATTGAGTATTTAAGTATATTTGAGTGAAATGTTAAATTTAATTAAGCGTATTTATTTAATTTTAAATCATATTATCAGCTTAACACGAAATATTTAAAATACTCACTCAGCCGACGCATAGTGAAGCTTTTGCTCTTATTTTTTAGTAAAAATAAAATCTTGAATAAAAATAAATTCTTCAAGCCGCAAATAGAAACTATACACAGAATGCTTTCTGTCAATCGTGATAAATGTGTTTATGGTAAAATAATAAGTGCTTAGGCAGCTTTATATTAAGTTATCTTTCCATAGATAAGCAAACATTTTCTTTTTATATTAATCAGACAAAAAGAATAATTATTCACAAAAAAATATATAATTGTCTTTTAAATATCGCTGTTGTACCTGCTTCATTTTTACTTTTTCTGTGTGTTTTTCATTCGGTGCGCTTTGTTTTTGTTGATTTAATAAGCAACAAAAAAAAGAAAAAACACAAAGCAAAAATAAGCTAAAGGTGGTAGAGATAGCATTGTAAAAGAAATGGCTGCTTTATGGAAGATAATTTAAATAATTAAAATCTATTAAAGTCATTAAATTCTTTGAAATATAAAAGTTAAAAAACATTTGTTTTGTCGTACCAAGAAATTTAAAACATTTTTATTTCAAAACTATTTAAAAATTATATATATATATATATATATATATATATATATATATATATATATATATATATATATATATATATATATATATATATTTTTTTTTTTTTTTTTATTTTTTTTATCTCAATTTAGTAATCAAATTTAAATATAAGAATTTGTAGCTCTTTTAATTTCTTTGCTGCAAAAAGTGCTTCAAAATATATATATAAAATATTCTTTTTCATTTGTGTAAATATATCTTGAGAATTTTCTTTAATACTTTATTTATAATGAGAATAGACTTGTACTAAATCTTTAATATGTTTTATACAAGCACACTCAAGCGCTGTCTCTATATAAGAGAATTTCATGTCTGCTTTTCTAAGGACAGCTGTTCATTTCAGCCGATTATATTTAGACTTGAGCCTTGTCAAAGGACATCGCATTGTCTGTTTAACTTATGTTTTGCTTAAGTCGTTGCCTTAAATCAAACATGACACAAATCGTTTCACACTAAGCCCACAGCTTAGCTAGTTCCTTGAGTTCACAGCTAAATCCATCACTCCATCACATTGCCCCCAAGGTGTTGCCTGCTCAACTAAATATGTCGGCACGTGTCTGCACGCCCTAAAAACCCCTTCGGGTTAAAGTAGATTGATGCGCTTCGCACAAGACAATATTGTCCACACAAAAAAAAGAAAGACGAGAAATGAAAGAATCCCCAATAGTAACTAGTATAGCACTTGAATTTGAGTTGATTTGAAGTGTGCAAATTTTTACCATAAAATTCAATAATTGCCTTTAGCTTTAATGTGAACAGACACAAATGGTGGAAATTGGAAAATGGTGTGGTAAAATACCTGGGGCGTTGCTTTTACCTGCTTTCAGAATAGCATCTTTGACTGTTTTACATTTGTCGCTTTCCCACACACACATACACACACACACACACACGCACACACACATACATACAGAGCTAAAGCTTGCCTTCATCCATATGCAACGTTTTTTCTCAAACGACGCTGTCTGAAATGCAATTTTTGAACGCAACAATCATACGCGGCGTGGTACACGAGCAAATAAGAAAAATACAACAACAAAACTACAAAAAAAAAATACAAAAAGAAGAGCGTAACACCACCTGAGTAGGTGCCAGGAAAAAGGAAGTCTGCTGTCTTTTACTTGGATTCCGTTGTCTTTTGCACCACTTGTGCGCCAATTTTTTCATTTTTTTTTTTTTTTTTTGGGAAGTTAAGCAAAGTGAACGAGTTGCAGTTAGTTGGCTTGCCTTGAACAAATGTTTCACACGTACATGCACATACACACACACAATATATATATATATTTACTGATATACAGATATATACATATATATATATATATATATATGTATGTATATATATAAAGCATACGTATGTCTTCTCTGCAGTTGACAGCAGCTTAAGAGGGTGCGAAGAATTTTGGGGCAATAACTATCTTATGCGCCACTAACAGCCATAACTTATCTAGAACACGTGCATATGTGTAAAGTGTATGTTAGCATCAGAAATTTAATTATGCTGCAACATTTTTTTTTTTTTAATATACTCAGAGTCGAGCAGGCAAAGGTACTCTGTTGCTGATTAAGTTAAATAAATTCCATTTTAGATTAAGTGCGAGATATTCAAATTTGTAAAGGGGAAACTATATAATACCATAAATATTATTATATATGGTATATAAATATGTACATATATAAATATCACAAATTTGTATAGAATATATTTTTATTTATATTATATATTTATTTATATTTTAATATTGTTAATCACATCATAGCATGGCGATGTAAGGGAGGAGTAGTTATTGTTAATGGAATCTAATATTATATATTATATATATATATATATATATATATATATATATATATATATATATATATATATATATTATTTTTTTTTATTTTTTATTATACATATATATTATTTTATTACATATACTTTTATTTATTTATTTTTTTTTTATATATTTTTAGTATCTCCTGTTAAAAACCCTTCAATTTCTTATTTTTTCAACTAATAATATGCTTGCATTTAAATGCTAAATATTTTTGTCAGCTTTCAATTTTAAAATAAATAAAAATAAATAAATACTTTTAATTAATATTTAATTTAAAGTAAATATTTATATAATTTAATAATACTGTAAAAAGTAAAAACTCGATAATTAAAAAAAAAATGAGTCTAGAATTTACTACGATTTAAATAAGATTTTTTTAATGCGGGCCAAAACAATTTTTTGAATTAATGGCTATTTTATATTTTCCTAGTTAAGATCCTTCGTGTTTGCCATTTTTGTTTAGTTCAGATGATGATGTTTGCAGAATACTCGAATTTGTATAGAATTTATGTGATGGTTGATTGATTTTGAGATTGATTGGCCAACTTTTATTTTCAAATCCATAGCTCAAATTATACTCTGCTTTTGTGTGTTTGATAAAGTCCTATACGGAAGTTTATTTGACTTGCGATTTGAAAAGAAACTAATTTGTTGATGCAGAAAGCAATTTCTAGTAATTAAGATTTTTTTTTTTTACATTATCGCGATATATATATTAGTTCAATTTAAATAAAATAAAAAATATGAATACTATATAATCGAATATAGCGAGGCATATACTTTTATAGATTAGAAATGAAATCTATGTAGCATAATAAATTTATGTGAAACATGTTTTCACTATATATTTATATATATTAGAATTGAAATTAAATTTCTGTTGATTAATCAACTTAAAATAAAATTTATTCATTTAATCCACTGCTCGAATTTCTTATCTCTTATTTTGGCAATTAATACACTTTTGTATTCATATACTATATAATTATTATTTTTTCAACGTTAATATGTTTCTGTATTTGATTTCATAGAAATTATGAAATGTGTTGTTTATCAATTATTCTTATAAACTCACTTCCCCATTTAAATATAGAAAATAAGTCGAGTCATCCTGATGTGTATTATTTGTTTCGACATAAATAATTATTCATTCAGCATCTTATCATATACAGGTTAATAATATAATAAATAAAATAATAAATGATAAAAATAAAACAATGTTTTATAATTTTGAAATGACTATTTTCTATAAATATCTATAATATCTTCAACAAAAGCTAAATCGTAATTTAAATAAATCTACCGATAATTTTTTTTTTTTCAAATTTTATCTGTAATGCTAGAAAAGCAAACGAATAATTTAAAATAGTAACAAAAATAAAATTTTAGGGGTTACTTATTGTGGTAGGCAATCTCTTACATGTTTAATTTTAATTTCATTGCAAATGAAAATAAAACAATATTATAAAATTAAACATCGAGCAGAATTTATAAATTCTGTAATAAAATTTTCATCGAAAATAGTTTTAGCAAAAACATTTAGAGCGATGGATGCCAAGGGCAACAAATTTTTGTGAATGCTTGGTTATCAATTTCATATTTCAGAATATTAAAAAAAAAAAAAATAGTAATTAAATAGTTTTTAATGGATGTGCCTTTCACTTAGCTGGTTTGCTTCCATTTCAATTTGCTGGCATTTCAGAGCCACTTATCAGTTTAGCCATTAACACGTTTTGCAATTATTTTTTGATTTAATTGGTGAGTATAAAATACGAATTAAATTAAAATGTAGCATTTTATTCAAACACAATTTGCTTAGTTTTGCATATTTGTTTCAATTGGTTTTATTTGGCATGAAGCACAATTGAACAAGGCGTCAAGTGGAAATAGATTTTTGCATCTTCATTGATGGTTGCGATGCGAATGTTGTTAGATAGTATTGAAGAGCACTCTATTTTGACATTCTCTCTCGCTTCCTCCCATCTCATCGTCTCTTTCACAGTTTCTTATCAAATAAAATATAGAGCGAGCGAGATAGATAGAGAGAGAGAGGGAGTGAGAGTAGACACACGCGATAATTTTATATATTTTTAAAACTTTTATAGAAATATTTTCCGCTTTCAATGTTGAACTTTTGAACTTTCTTATCGGCTGTTGATTGAATCGTGCGCTGAACACGTTGAATTTTTTGTATAAAAATTACATTTCATTGAGTTCACATGTGGGCAGAGTTTTTCCAAGTATTTAAGGTTATTTTTTGTTGCGATTACTGTTGAAGTTTTTTCTCTGCATTTTATATTTCATAATTTTGAGTTATGTTTTTGTGGCTTTAATGGCGTTTTTTTTTTCTCGCTTTCTCTCTTTGCATGCTGCTTTCACACTCGTTAGGCCTTTTTTTCCGCACAGTTTTACACGATTTTACACATTTGGTTGCATTTTGGCTTTGCCCAAAAAGCGCAACGCATTAATGGGCCCTAAAAGCACTTCCGGTGCGTTAAACACGCGATTGCCAACAGAGAAACAAATAGAGACAGAGTGATAAAGACAGAGACTGCCGCCATTTTGAATGGCACGGCAATTTAGCTTGGCTTAGACAGCTAACAATTGCGACGGCGCAACAGGATCAAATACAAGACGAAACACCATACAAATGCAACACTGTGCAAAATTATCCTTACTTTCGGTTAACACGGCGCAAAACCCTGTCGACTATCGATGCTCGACTCTCGACTCTCGACTCTCGACTCTGAATGAGAACTAACGTCCGCTTTGCACGAAGCGGAAAACACGAATGAGCTGCTGTTTGTCCGCCTCTGATGCTGGCAGCTACAATCTGTGTCCGTGCCAGACTCGTGTTGAGCCCGACGAACAGACTCACGCATACACTCACACTCACACTCACACTCACACCCACACTCAAACACAATGTGAATTTGAAGTCTCGTTCTCTGTGGGGTTCGGCTAGTGTCTGTGTCTCTGCCATAGAGATAGATAGATACGGTCGCTGTCGCTGTCCATTTTCCAGCATCTTTGTCGGTTTCGGCTTACACGGCGAATGGCGAATGCAATGCGTTGTCGGTTGAATGAAAACTGAATGTGAATGAAAATTGCGACGCGTATATCACAATGGCCCTAGCAAACAAACAGGCCCAAACGCACGCATGCCATCTGCCATTCTAATGGCTGTCAGACTGTATTATCATCGGCACTATCGCTGACATTGCCATATCAACTTGCATATATGTCTACTAGGCATCAAGAATTTATATCTATCGATGTCCATATATCAATGAATGCCAGCTGCAGAAGCTGTGCTGCTCTGTCATCTCTCTCTCTCTCCTTTCCATTCCCACTGTCTCCCTCTCCCTCACTCTGTCTCATTCACTGTCTCTCTGTTGATTAGATTTGATTTCAGTTCGGTTTTCATATGTCAACTAACGTCCGTTTTTCCTTATCAGTTTTGGACTTTATATGTTATTTATTTAGCTCTGTCTTGTCTCTCCGTCGCGTATTTATTTTGTAGTAAAATCAACAGCCAGCAGCCCGAACAGCGCATCAATAATGATAGCAGCCCACACAGTGGCACAGTAGCATCTGTTGCCGGGGTATTCACTTTATTTGATTGTGAATGCGTATTTCGGAATGCTCTTGACAGTTTGAAAAATTACTTTGACAGCAGAATTTTGTTGATCAACAATAGAAGAAAGTGGTTAAAAATTATAGAAAAATTATCTTTAAATACTTTTATACACATCTTAGATTTTCCACACTTATTCATATAATATATATTCATATTCTTTTATAAAACAATCTCAAAAGACTTTTTTAACTTTTCTACAAAGTTTCTGTATTAAACACAATTCAAAATGTATTCTCAACTGATTGACAGTTGACATCCTCCAAAATGTATATTGTTCTATATTTTATTAAATTTGAAGATCTTTCTATTAACCTTATTTAGGTTATATTCTCTGAAAATCTATTTGAAAATTGTTGACAATGTAATGAATTCTAAGAATGTGTCATTGTGGAACTTATTTATCAAATAAACCATTCAACTCTAATAAAAGCAAACCATTCAATATCTATAGCTTAATTTAGATTGCTAAATGAAGTTTATTATTCTGAAGATAAAAACGGAACTTACAAAAGAGAAGAGAGAGAGAGAGAGAGAGAGAGAGAGAGAGAGAGAGAGAGAGAGAGAGAGAGAGAGAGAGAGAGAGAGAGAGAGAGAGAGAGAGAGAGAGAGAGAGAGAGAGAGTGTTCTTCTAAAATAAAAAAAAAAAAAATAAAAAAAAATAAAAAAAAAAATGAAAATGGAAAATTTTAAAAAATGGAAATCACTTTAAAAATGTAGAAAATCATAATATTCAATATATTTAAAAATTATAAAATATAAAATTTGATTTGTGTAAATATGATGAAACTTATAAAAACAATCATGAAACTCGATTCATTCATTTAAATATTAGAATAAACAAATCATAATTCATTTAAAAATGTAATTAATGCGATTCATTTCAAAATTCTAAAATTTTAATATCAATAAATGTTATTCATTTAAAAATCAAACCAAAATAGGAATAATTCTAACAAAAATCATTTAAAAATAAATTTTTAAAAGTCGTATAATGATATTCATTTAAAATGCAATTACTTTAAAATATTAAAAAAAAAAGAATTGTTTTAAAATTAATAAAAACGAAATGCAAAATATTTAATCAAAGGTATTCATTTAAAAATTCTAATAAAAATCATTATAAAATGCTATTCATTTAAAATTCTAAAAATAAAATCATTGGGTGACATTGTTTTTGTCACTCAATTTTATTAGATATTTCTAAGCTCAATTTATTTTATTTTAGTCCTCTTTAGTCGTTCATTTTCACAAATATATATTTATTTGTACGTATGTATATAAATATACAGCTCTAGTTTTCGCCAAATTTTTAAGCCGTGCATTTGTGATTTTTTCAAATTCAATTTACATATTTTAAAATTTAAATTAAGATGGATTTTAGGTGTTAAAAATTCAAGTGAAATGTTTTTCTGCATCTAACAATTATTCAATATTTTATTATTTATTATTATTATTATTATTATTTTTGCGACAATATTGTCTAATATTATTTAATTGACTGTTTGCAAATATTTGAGCAGATAAGCCGTCTTTATAGTCACAATTCAGATTTTTGGTTACCAATTTGCTTACGCCGCGTGCTGCCGCTGCCTAACATAAATAAAGGACAAACTATATATTTTACATACGCACATATATACATGAAAATAATATATGCACACACATATATATATATATTCGTATAAATCGGGTTCCGTTTGTTAATAAAAAAAAAAAGTAAAAGTGAAAAGCAAAGCATTGCAAAAATATTTGACCGGATATAGGAGAGGATGACGGACGGACAGCGTGTTGTGCACTGGCCAAGTCCAGCTGTTGCTCCAAGGGACTCTCACAACATTGTTGTTATTGTTGATGGTTCTTGCGCCAGCTGCTGTATCATTTTATTTATATAGTCCATTTAAATTGCTGTGCTCCCTTACCCAAATATAGGCGTTCACATCCCTTAAATTTTCATCAAAAACAATTGATTTGCCATTTCTGATATGAAGCAATCAAATTAATTTTAAACTTTCTATACGAATTTCTTGAATGTTTACAATATTATATATTTATTGAGTGTAAACAAATCGTAAAGTATTAAAGTAATTAAGATAAATTTAATCTTTAATTTTGAATTTTCAAATAATATGATAAATTTTAAAATATTGAAAACTTTTTTGAATTAATTTATCAATTAATTAATTAATTATGAATTAATTAATTAATTTTGAATTACATATTTTTTCTATAGCTAGCTTTTTAATTAACTATATTAATGTGAAACTTAGACAAATGTAAAGCAAATAAGTATACATGTATGTTTATAATAAGTAAATAACAAATAAATAAAAAAATAAATAAATAAATAAAAATAAAAAAATATATACATTAATTGAAATAAAAAAAAGACACAAATTATCACTGTTTAAGCAACTTGCTGATTTCTTCCTACCTACCTACCTCCTTGAGTTTCAATGTCTTTATTCAGGGAGTATATGTCCTGTAAAAGAAGCGAGCATAGGGAGTATAAAATTCCCACTCTTAAAACTCTAGCTTAATCTTCTGCTCTTATAAAAGTAATTATTAATTTATATATAAATGATTAAAAATATTAATTATAAATAATATTAATATTAAATATAAATAAATAAAAACTCATATATATATTTTCTCAATTATTTAAGAAATATATTTTGAAGATATTGATATAATAATATATATAAATAATTAAAAATATTAAATATTAACAACAAAAATCTGTATTATTTTTTTGTAATTATTTAAGAAAAATATTTTGAAGAATCGTTGATAAAAAAACTATTTCTTCTACATGGAATTTTATATTCAAATAATAATCAAAGTAAATAATTATTGAAAATCACAAATATTTCTATTTTCTTAATTATCCAAAACAAAATATATACTTTGAAGACACGCGTAAAACCTTGCCAGTCGAATGGACTGCAGTCTAAGAAAAACTCTTTTGCATAAATAAATATTTTCTATTTATTTGTATAACAAAATATATGTTGATTCATTTCTTAGCCTTGAGTCGCAAAAGTCAGGTGTGGCAAAGTACTTTGCAGCATTTGACTCTGCAACTTTGTATGTTCCATTTGGAGTGAATGAAATAAATGCTCAAGTATTTGGCATCGCGTCTGTTGGTGCACTTTTTATATGCATATAAGTGGTAAATACTTGGCAAAGAAATCTTTTACTTTTTTGCTTCAACTGCTCGGGGGCATCTTGTAAAGTTGTAAAACACATCGCTTGGCTTGATTTTGGCCAAAATAAAGAACTTGAACTTTTGTGTTTGATGAGTTCAGTTGAAGGAGGGGCGAGAGGGTGAAAGCGAACGACATTTCCCTCAAGTGATTGTAAACTTTAGTCAAGAGTTCTCATAGTTTATGGTATACTTATGTACTAAGGGGCGTTTGAAAAATTACAGTTTCCTTAAATTGATAGCATATCCCAAGTTCTTCTATAAAATGAGGATGTTTCGATTTTAAAAAAAGGTTGTTTAACAAAAAATTTAAAAAGAGGAGAACATATTTGCAGTCCATAAAATGAGTTGCAACGAAATAGAGTGCATAGATTGAAGCATGAGCAAAACATAGAAATGGAAAATTTTAATTTTCTACAGAATTTGTATGCAATTTTATTTTCTCTAAAGTAATACGCCTTTGCTCTCTCACAGACGAAACGTAATTTATACTGTTTTTAAGCATATAATATAATTTTGAGATGCTCAGAAAGTCAAAGAAGCTGAAGGCCAAAAGGCGTCTGAGGAACGCAGAGATTGAGGGGAAGAGAAAATGAAAGTAATACTGAATGATGGCGAGAGAGAGAGAGAGAGATATGAAGAAGCAGAAAGAGAGAAGTGCAAATGGAAAGTGAGAGAGAGGCAGAGAGAGAAGTACATAAGGAGGGACAGAGAGAGGGAGATAGGAGATTGAGATATATAAAAAGAGATAGATAAAAAGAGAAAGAGAGAGAGAGAGAGAGAGAGAGAGAGATAGAGAAAGAGAGAGATAGAGATAGAGAAAGAGAGAGATAGAGATAGAGAAAGAGAGAAAGAAAGAGAGAGAGATAGATAGATATACAGAAAGAGAGAGAGACAGAAAGATACAGAAGAAAGAAAGAAAAATTCAATGAAGATATAGTACTAAAAACGGAGTGAAAAAGAATAAAGAGATATGAAAACAGCAAAAAAAGAGACACAGAAGACGAAAGCAAATCACAGAAGGAGCAAAAAAGACAAATCATGGGAAACAATTGGAAAGAGATAGAAGGATATAATAAAAATATTATTATTATAATATAAATGAACTATTATACATCAGATCATCAAGGTCAGGGTAGTCAATATAAATGTCTATATAAAATTAAATAAAAAAGAAAGACAAATTAATTACCCAATTTAAAATGTTCAAATTGCTAATGAATATGTGCTTTAAAGTAATTTCTCTCCTACCAAAGAAGAAGAGCCAAATGAAGTAGCTAAAGTTAGCATGGCACATTTTCAAACGAGCCAAACATCATTTGGAGCAACGCTTTGCACAGCATTTAAAAATGTCATTTCATTTGACTTATAAAGTAGCCAAAGGGACTTCATTGGCTTATCATTGGCAGGTGAAGACTTTGTCAGTGTCTGTTAAAATGTCGCTTTCCAATCCCCACTCATAACTTGGCCAAGCAGAAAATTGGCTTCAGCAAATTGCCAACTACTCATAACTAGTTTTTCCTTTCTTTTCATTTTTATTTTTGCACAAATTTCTCATTTGTGGAAGGCAACCACAGCCAACATGGCAATAATTAAAACCCAGAAAAAAAAAAACTAAAATAAATAAATAAATAAAAAAAAAATGAAAATGAAAATAAAAATCAACAAAACCTCCAGTTGGAGAAGAGAACAACTATTTATCGTCGTCTGCTCTCATAATAAAACACGCAGCGCCAACCGCCAACTGACAAAAATTGCAAACAATTTAAGCAACTGCGAAAAAAGGGTGCAAAAAAAAAAAAAGAAGGAAAGTAACGAAAATAAAGCCACTAAATAAATAACAGCAAAATAAACGCAAGGGGTAAAAAATGTTAACCGCTCAAAAAAAAAAGAAGAAGAAAAACCCAACAAAATAATAAATAAAACTATGAGAAATTGCAGCACTTGTAATGAAAGAAGTTTTAAGCACTGCGCTGGTTGGGCGCTGGAAGCTGAGCTGCTGCATGCCAAATAATAGAGCAGCGAAAAAATAATAAACTCATAAATAGTGTGACAAGCGAAGCAGCTGGATGAGAATGCCAGAGGTTAGACGACAAGTTACAGGACGTGGAAAAATTACGCCAGCAGCTGCATGCTGCATGTTGGATGCTGGATGCTGGATGCACGAGCACAGTGAACGGATCAGCGACGACTGATGAAAGATTTACGAAAGCCCAAGCAATAAAACCAAAATATAAAATGCAACAAACAAAGAGAAGAAATAGAAAGAAAAAATCATTTTTATATATTTGCAAGTGAGCAACTGGGTAGATACCCTGTAATAAAATATTAAATTGCAGTATGAGGGAGTTTATATGTTTTGATTTTAAGGCAAGCGAATAAATATAAAAATACGTAATGTAAATGGGGAATTTCTATTGGTATTAGGTGACTGCAGAATAAGATTAAATTTATGAATACTTAAATGATAAAATATTACAAAAAACAAAATTAAAAAAAAAAATAAAACAATACAATTTAAAACAAAAATGTCCTTTATCCACGGTCAATTATTATTTTCGATTGAAAAATATATCGCTGTAGAACTTGTCGCTTATGGATAAATTAATTATAAAATCTGGTTAAATTATAATGATTTATATCTATTTTATTATTATTTTTATGAATTAGTTATTTTATTATTTTATTTTTATTATTATTCAGTAATTTATTTGTTTTTTTTTTTTATCATTTTAGTATGATACGCATACGTGTTCATTCAGTTTTCGAAAAAATATCTTAGTTTTAATGAAGTAAAAAAACTATTTAGGATAAATAGAAATGCAGAAATGCTAGAAGATATATTTGAAAGAATTGAATAAATAAAGAGTTTGAAATATATCGTATAAGAACAATATATGTTAACCCCTTTTGGTGGTTCTGCCAGTTAGAAAATAAAGCTTAATATCAAAATCATTAACTTAACATATGCCTGCATTGTTTATGATATTAAAAAAAATATATATATATATATATATTTTTTTTTAATTTATCAAATACAAAAACTCCCTATACTATCCAATTTCAATGAGTAAAAGATTTAGGTAAGGAAAGGCAAGCCAAAAAATATAGCTGGATAGTAAGACGAACTGAGCTGGGAAATGAAAAATTAATATGGCTGCCGCTTAGGCGTGCTGGCAACTTGCTTTACACACGGCCCACTGGAAACTCTAATCAACGCGCAACACAGCAAATTGTTGCATCAACGTTGCTGACATTGTTTTAATTTGCAGAACTTTCACTCTCTCTTTCTCTCTCCCTCTATCTCTTTCTCTATTTTGTGTGTGAGGCATCAGATGTCAAAGTTTTGTAGCATCTACTTTTCGAAAGGCACTGATTAAGAAAGGGTTCCAAACAGAGACAGAAAGAGAGAGAGAGAAAAAGAGAGAGACAGAGATAGAGAGAGACTCTTGATTTTTATTAAGGAGCATGCAGTACTAGACAGACCTCGGCAGTTGACTCTAGAAACTTTTCCAGTGCTGTCTTTTTTGCGGTTGAGTTCCTTGTTGCAGTTTTTGACAATTGCAAACTTTTCCTTCGTACGTGTTGCTTTTGGCCTAAAAACTTTTTTAATGAACGTCGCGCAAAGAGGTTTGCTCTTCGGGTAGTATTTATTTGGAATTTTTCTTAATTTATTTTTCAATTAAATGCCACACAAAAATACAAAAATCCAAAAAAAAAAAAAAAAAAAAAAAATTAAAACCATGGACAAGCTTTCAATTTTAACGTAAATTCGAACACATTTTTTTAATTGAACCTGTAAAAGTAAACAAAATTTATTTTTACAAGAGAACATTGGCCTTAGGCCTGAGGCATGTGCAAGTGGAAAAGAATTTACAAATATTTTTGTATATTTGGTCTGCTTTTATTCAGTCCAACAATTGAGAATAGTTGTAGTAAGTAAATGAAATAAATAAATGAGATAACAATACAAAATTCTACTTTTTGTTTTGAATATTGATTTTTTTAAAGGAATATAAACAAAAGTATTTCAAATAGATACATTTAAAGAAGATTATTTTATTAATTAAATTAAAAATAATTCACTTTTCTATAAATATATTATACAAATTAAATTTTATGTATATATTTTCTTTATATATATAATTTTCTTTAAATGAATTTCTAAGATACACGTTTCTTTTTATTTATACTATATAATATTTAATAAATAATATTCAATATTATTATTATATATTATATTATATTATTTATTAGTATTTATAATTAATATATTATATTATTAAATTAAATTGATTATTAAAGTTAAATAAAATTTAAAAATATTTTAATAAAAATATTTTTTGAAAATTAATTTTAAAAGTTTCACCATTATACTTTTTTGTATAAGTTGTATAAGTTTAATAGATAATTTTCTCTAAATAAAATATATTTAAGTTTAAAAACAAATTTCAAATATCATATCAGTTTATGAACTAAATATTTTAAAATAATTTTAATAAAAATAAATAATAAATGATAAATCTAAAATAACTTTTGGTTTAAATCAGAAACATTTTAAAATACTTTGCCCAAAACTTTGCTCATAAATATACGAAAATAAATTGAAATGTGCAACATGAAATTGGAGATTTTTGGAACATGAAACTTGCAGCGAATATTCTCTAAGCTGCAACTGGTAAATGTTTTCTCTCAGACACACAAATCAAATAAGTTGCTCTTGGCAATGTCATTTCCTATATAGAAATAGGCTAGCATCGGACATAGCCGCAGTCGCAGTTGCCGTCGCAGCATAAAAATCGCTGCAGATATCAATATATGCACAACTAGCAAAAACGAGCGGAAATGAAATAAAATGCAGCCGCTTTCACAGTTGACTCGCAGTCGCAGTCTCAGTCTCAGTCTCTCTCTTTCTCTCTTGTTTTTTGTGCCTGCTGGCTGTGTGAGAGCTAGAAGGACGAAGACGTTGCAACGAGCGAAGATGGCGCCGGTAAAGTTTGTTAAACAGCCGCCGGTAAAATTATTGAGGAAACGCTTCTGTAGCTATACCAAAAGTACAACCCGAACCGGAGGTAACAGTTGTTAGCCCACTTCATGGGCAGGTTGCGTGCTCTGGCTTCAAAGTGCTAAAGTAGCAAATGGCAGAGCGAGAAACCTGAAGCAGCGTAGAGGTAGAGAAGGGAGACCAAACAAGCCAAATGCTTGTATTGAATGAGTTTTTAAGCGCACTCCCAGCCATATCATTTTCCGGGCGGAGCAAATTGTTATTAGCATCCTGTGCCAAATCAGAAACAATTGTGAAGCGCAACAACTGGGGACAGTTCGCAAAGCACTTGCTCCAGACGTGCTCCATAAATGCGAACTATTTTCGCAGCCGTGGCAAGATTTCATTACCTCCGTATGCGACAGTGCGTGTCTACAAGCAAGACATAAGAGCAATGTCTGTTTGGATTGCTGTTTGGGTCCTTATGCATGCGCCCTTTTGGGCACAGGACATTGGTCACTTATGGCTCTGACAGCTGAGTGAATCGCTTTTGTCATTCGAACAGGCGGGTGAAATATAGGGAATGATTGCTCGCAATCATCTAGCTGACATTGCGATGCCCTCTAACCCGATACATATTGTGTGAATTGTGCAGAAAACAAACAAAATTTACATTTCCGAAACAATTTTATACTGACTGAAATTTTTTGTATTTCATTTATCATTCCTTTTTTTTTAGCTTGTAAAGTTAATGGAGTTAAGTTAAATTCATGTTTTTATAAACATAATAAATATATAAAATTAAGTTAAATTTAATACGATATACACTCAAAGCTGAAAGCAAATAAAATATTTACGGGGCACAAAATTTAATTTATTAAAAATGTTTTTAATTCATATATTTTTTATACATATTAAAAAATACATAGAATTTAACTCGTTTAATTTAATTTAATATACCTTCATGGAATGAATGCTGAAAGCGAATAAAATTGAGATTTCTGTAGAAATGTATATATGTATATAAATGGATTATGTTGTATAAAACGATAATTTTCAAAGAAAAAATAAATGTTAACAGATATATATTTTTTTAAAAGGTGCTTTATAATCTAATTTTAAATGCATGTACTTTTCTGTTGTATATAAATATATAAAATAATATTATGTTTGCATGACCTACACTAATAGTGCGGAAAACGATGCAAAACATTTAAATAAATTATTTTTTTTTTATTATATTTTATTATATATTTTTTTATTTCTATGTAATAAACACAAGCTATTTTTAAAAGCAACTTCATCTAGTTTTACATATTTTTTTCGTTCTATAAATTTTTAAAATATAATAAAATTATATCAAGTTAAACTAATACATTATACATTTATACAATTAATATTTTAGTTTTGCAAGCGAAAAGAATGGAACTTTCCGAAAAAAAAGTATTGAAAAAAATATAAAATTTTTTTCTTTATTATATTTTATTTTATTTAATTTTTTTTTTTTACATATTTGATGAATTTTAATATTTTATTAAAATATTTTTTTGTTAACTTTAGTTAATCTTCATAAATATTTTTTTTCGTTTTACAGTTATTTATACTCATTTAAATATAATAATATTAGTTCCACTTATATTTATTTTAATATATTTATTATTCTTATTTATTATTTATATTATTTTCTAATATAGTATATATAATTTATTGGATTATTTGAATATATGTAATTGAACCCTCACAGTTAATTAATTTAAGCCGAAGTAAAAGGCTTAGTTAGTGCTGCAAGCTGCCTTATCAATTTAGCTAGCTTACAGACAATAGCTGCACAGAATCCCACTCTAATTAATATAAATTCCCCATAGCAGCATCAATTGCACATAGAGGTGGGAAACATGCGGCTCGATAATCTGGAGCGCTGCCAATTGCTGATACATGCCAGGTCTACAAACTATGTGAACACATGCTCATATATGTACATAGAGGAGTGTGAATGCTCTTATGTGTGTATATGTGTGTGAATATGTATGTGTGTATGTGTGTGTAGGCTGATATAACACACATTGCGTATACGCCACGTTATCGCCAACAGCGCAGATAGCCGCATGCTGCGTATGAGCCGAAATGAAATTCAAACGATAGCAACTACACACACACACACACACACACACACACACATTCACATTTATGATGCTATGGCTAAATATTGTACATTTTATTAATTTTCCCTTTTTCTGCTGCTGCAACAAGCAAGCAACAACAACGCAGCAATTTGTCGTCAATGTTTGCAGCGTCCCATTGTTTGTGTCTGGCCAACAGTTATTTGAGGCACGCATAAGTGAATATATAGGTTGGGGGGCAAAGGAAGCTAGTCTGAAATTCTTAGCGAAACTTTTGCTAATGAAAAGTAATCATATTATATAATGCTGGACGAGTAAGTGTGGCGTGGTCTATACGCTCTGTTATTTAGAATAAAAAAATGAGAATTAAAAAAAGAATAAATGAAATATATTTTGATTTAATTTTTTTTATAGTATTTGTTATTATAAATATATATTTTAGTTGTATTTATTTTTTATAAAATTTGAATGTACCTCTGAAACCTGTTATAGAGTATTTTCGAATCACTTATTCCACGAATCAGATTTGCCGTTAAATGAGGCAATCACTGCACTAGCTCTAAAAAGTATACTACATAGTAAGAGCTAAATATATAATAAATAAATATTTATAAAGAAACCCTGAATAAATACATATAAGTCTTCTAGTATATTGATTGATTAAGAGACTTACCAAAACGCTTGCTTGTAAAATACTAAATTTGAATATCACAACAGATCTTAAAAAATAAAAATTACATGAGTCAGAATATTTTTTTTTTGTTTTCAATCATTTGAAAAAAAAAATTAAAATTTTATATTTTATATATATATCTAAATTTTCAAACAAATAGAATTATGTATTTCCTATGCAAAAAATTATATAATTTTATTTTTAATTTGTTAAATAAATAAAAAATTATATCCAGGAATTTTTAATTTATATACCAATCTTCGTATTATAAATTAATTATGCAATTTTTATTTTGAATGTTTTTAATTGAAAAATTGTTTTTTGTGAAGCATTTTATATACCAATCAGCAGTTAACCGTTATATTATTTACGCTCTGGTCGCAAGATCAACCGGAAAAAAAATATACTCAATCGTTCTCGCTCTAAGCAAGAGACTTGTTTCTTTTCGTTTTTAATTTCGGTTGATTGGATTGGAATGAACTATGCGTGAAACGCTCTTTTAACAAACATTGCGTTGGGAGAAATAAGATTAGTGTTCGCTCAATTAAACTCAGTAATTTAGCAAAGAACTCAAAACGATCATCACTTTCACAATCACACACTCAATTAATGTGTTTAGCGAGCACAACCTTTTGCTTAAATAATAATATATGCAGAAAAAATCATTTGCTTGCTTCATTTAACTCAATTAAACGATCGGAGAACAGACAGAGCAAAAGAAAACGTTTCAGAGTCGATCACGAACGAACTTGTTGAAGAACCGAAGCAATCGTTTGTTCCCTGAGTTTTTTCACAGAGTGTGAGTAATATATACCATTTTACAGATTTCAAAAACTTTAACATATTTATGTTAACCAGTGTTAACAAAGCAATGTTTTCCCTTTGCCTTTAGCTCTTTGTCACAGTCGAAGAACTTGACTTTATAAAGCTAGACAGTAAAATGAATAAATTTCATAATTAATTTACTCAAAAAGTCAGTGCGTGTTTCTAGACCGTGTAAACATTGCAAATGAAAAAAATACAGTATTAATATTACATAATAATAATATGTAAATGCAGGCATGACATAACTCATATGGTATATATTCTTGATCAGGATAGACTTAGTCGGTACTGATCGAATGTATTCTTATGTGTATTTTTATGTTATTGAAAATTATAGTAGAATTATTGGAATAGTATCATTGCATCAAAGATTGTGCTCTTTGAATTTGGAAATTGATATTTTGACGCGAGATATGGTGCAGGTAATTGAAACGGAAATTAAAAACGAGCAATTTCGAGTAAATTGGAAGAGTGCGCTGTGTGCAATGCGAGTATTTAACAATGCGCGGTTGGTCATCTCATTAATGTATAATCGACTGTATAAATATGTGTGTTAAACCATATTAAACGCACATTGTTTGTGTAATGCGATAAATGTGCATAATAAACGCATTGCATATGCAATGAATGCCATTTAAAATGAGAACGCAAATTAACAACGGGGGGCGGATGTGGTCGATTGTGATTGATGTGTGAGTGAGGTCTGAATGGCGAAACAATGTGAGCATCAATCGGTCGGTCAACGTTACGGCTGTATTGTCAATTTGCACACACACACACACACACGCAGAAGTGTTATGTCAATTTAAATTCCAAGTAGCCAATTCATATTTTATTCTCTATGCAATTTAAATCATATAACTTATAAAGTTTGCCAGGCTAACATCTTAAATTTGAGTTGTATATTAGAAGAGATAAATTGCTAGCAGATTGGATAAGTATTAAAAAAAAATAAATAAAAAATTTTTAAAATATATAAAAATAATAAAAAAAATGAACAAATAATAATAATTATAGATATTTATTTAAAAAATAAATAAAAATAATAATAATTATCAATATGAGCAAAGTCTTTCGGTAAAGAACACAGAAAAATAATAATTTAAGGTGGATATTAAAGAAATATATATATTAAAAAATAATATAATTATTGATAAATATTTTAAAATGAAGGAAAAAAATAATAATATAATTGGGTGAAGATTTGTATTATAATAATGTGATGTAATATAACTATATTTAATAAAATTCATTTTAATATTAATATAATTAACTAATATAAATAATAATAAATAATAGATTATAAAATATAATAAAATAATATTAATATTAAAATGAATAAATATGTTTAATAATAGGTAAATATTTGTAATATTTTCTTTATAGTAGTAAAAGAATGAAAAAATCATTGGCATGGTTAACATACACAAAAAATTTGCTCTTTTCTCAATTTGTCTATTAAATAAATTCACATATTCAGCTATAATAATTTACATACTTACTTATAATTATTTATACATTTTTTTTTTTTTTTTTTTTTTTTGATAAGTCAGATTTTATTTTATAGAGAGTTAAATTCTGTAGAACTGTAACTCTGTGAGTTGAGGTGGAAAATCGAGTTATTAGAGCGAAGTGACAACTGAGATATTTACTGTTATATATGTATGTTAGATATCTATTGATTGATATAGGAGATATCTACTAATATGCATGTTGGATCTTTATTTTCAGCTCATATATTATTCTCTTTTCTTCATGTATTCTCTTTTCAAAATATTTACTTTGCTCCTCTCTTACATTTTTAATTGTTCTCAATTACATTAATTTAATTGTTTCACTGCTCTATGCCGTTTGTCTTACCCTCACATATATTTATCTGTATATATCTAAGTAAATGTACATAAATATAACATTAATTTATACACTTGTACTTATCTCTATATTTTTAAATATCTACCTAACTTCTCCCTCTCTATCTGTATCCTTCTCTGTCTCTCTCACATTGCATATATCTCTGCATATCTAACGTTGTGTGTGCCACCTCATGCCCCCATTAATTGAACTATATATATCATTTGAATTGCACCCCCACATTGCGCGCTAATTAAACTCTGAAATTCATAGGCATTTTATCATAGATTTTATCGTTTGCCAGTTGCTCAGTTCGCATGGGGAACGCATTCATCAATGTGTGAGTGTGACTGCAATTCAAAATTCCCATTCACACGCTTTACTCCACTTCATTTTAATTAAACTGTTTGTCTCATTTTAAGCGCACTCAAAGAAAAACCAATAATTTGTCTTTCCCATATTTCAATGGTAACATTCTCCACCCCTCCCCCAACCGGCCTGCCTCCGCCGACCATTTGGCCATTTGTCCAATCGATGCCAAGAATGAAATTGGCATCGCATAGCCAGGCATTGATGCTGCTAGCATTACGAATGCAAATGCATTCGTTATCAAGCGAACCGTGTCTGAAGTCCACAGTCGAATGTAATTGCTGCCACAGAAATTTATATTTAATTTTCAAATAAAATTTTTGCACATTGCTTCAAATGATCCATTGTCTTCTTGCGAATCAATAATGCCAAAAAGGATGCACACAACAGACCCGAACAGCAATAATACAACAACTTTTGAGGTCTCCTTTCAATAAATAACAAGTAATAAAGGACGAAACCGCAAAACCACGAAGCTTTTAATAACCTTACAAATGAATAATCATCTGAATTATTAAATGGCCTTTTGCGGCTCTTTCTCAAACAGTGGAAATTGTTTACTTTATGTGTTATTTATTTTTTTCGTTTGTTTCTTTTTGTGCAGACACCTCAAAGTATGCTTTCAATAAATTAAATTGTGCGCTATGTTAGGTTAGGCTGAGGAAAAAATACAAAGATTTATAAATATTTAATTTTAATAATTAATAAATAATAATATATTTATATTTATATTTATATTTATATTTATATTTATATTTATATTTATATTTATATTTATATTTATATTTATATTTATATTTATATTTATATTTATATTTATATTTATATTTATATTTATATTTATATTTATATTTATATTTATATTTATATTTATATTTATATTTATATTTATATTTATATTTATATTTATATTTATATTTATATTTATATTTATATTTATATTTATATTTATATTTATATTTATATTTATATTTATATTTATATTTATATTTATATTTATATTTATATTTATATTTATATTTATATTTATATTTATATTTATATTTATATTTATATTTATATTTATATTTATATTTATATTTATATTTATATTTATATTTATATTTATATTCATATTTATATTTATATTTATATTTATATTTATATTTATATTTATATTTATATTTATATTTATATTTATATTTATATTTATATTTATATTTATATTTATATTTATATTTATATTTATATTTATATTTATATTTATATTTATATTTATATTTATATTTATATTTATATTTATATTTATATTTATATTTATATTTATATTTATATTTATGCAATTATTTTTTAATTAGATCCTTATATATTAGCATTCCGTTTTTAAGTGTATGAGAAATTCTCTGGCTAGATCTGCTTTGACTTTTAGTTAGCCTCTTGTCTCGTTGTGCCCCGCTAGCTATTGTAATTAAAATTGAAGCCGTGCGGCGTGTGGTGCACAAGTTGCCAGCATTCCAGCTGTTCGCTGTCCAATAATAATTTTTATTGTACTTACTCATCGTGGAAAATGTGCTTTTATTTCATGAATGGTAGAGGCGAGCTTGATGAAATTGTGGTTGTGTAAATGTGTTCCACTTATACATAGATGCATGTTTTCAATCAAAGGAGGTAAGCTCAGCAGCTCATATCGATAATGTGCTGTCGATTAAGTGGAGTACAAATACTCGCATTTATTATTGTTTGCCATTGGAGTGGCGGTAGCTTGGAACCCTTTAATTTCGCGGTCGCGGTTCAACTCCCCAGCCAAGTAGTAAATGAAAAGTTCTCTTGAATCGTTTTAATTTGCTAGCCACGTTGAGTGTTGCCCACTTGTTAACTGATTATCTGTAGTGTGCTGCAAATGGTACTTAACTCTGTCGTTAATTACTTATGTATATACTTTTTAATTGAGCTACGTGTTTTTCTTTTACTTTCCATGGCCAGAAGCAATCTCGATATTTATTTATCAGAAAATTAAAGAAAATATTTGTTTTTTTACTGAAATTAAAAATAAATTCTGCTGCATTGTTTGAAGAATATTCTGTACTATGCCTTCGGTACATAAATTATTTGTAGAAAATTTTCTTTTATATATTGTATTCAAAAGCGAAATTTCTGAAAATCTTTGCTATTTAAATTCATTTATTTTACTCAGTCATTTAATGCATTAATTCAGTTAAACTTCTTATTTATATTGCAATATTATTTTGTACTATATTGTTTTAGGGTTCAGAAAACGACGCACAGTTGATTTTCGCATAGCCAAAAAGTTTTTATGAAAAACAATACGCAACTCTGCCATGTAGAGGGCATTGCCTTTAAAAGAGAAATTTCATTTCATTTTTCACTGGCTAACTGGATAGTTGGCTAAAAATGATTTTGTGGTCGAGCTGTTGCTTGATGTTTTCATTATACCTTAGGAATCATATTTTATAATAAATGAATTCTTTTGCATGTAAGTAATTTTTGAAAATGTCAAAAAATTAAAAAAAAAAAATTATTAATAGTTATATAAAAATATTTTTATTATGTATATTAAAATTTATTATATATATTTATAAATATTTAATATATGTAAGTTTAAATATATTTATATTTGATTGTGTTATTAAATATGTATATATTATTTTATGTATAAAATTTGTAAATATATATATATAAATTATTTTTACATACATTTAAAATGAAATAATATACATATAATTTTTGTTAATAAGAATTTTTATTTAGGTATATTCTAATATAATTATTTTCGTTAAATAAATAAAATATTGATTAAATATATAAATACAAAATTGAAAATATTTATAAAAATAAATATATATTCTTGTAAATTTATACTTTATATGAGTTGAATTTTAAATGTAGTTCATAGTCGGTCAGTTTCGATGGTTCATATTGTGCTCTCTGGTTCCCATAAGCTCTCGATGGTGTTGTAAAATGTAATCATTGTGGCATGTAATTAGTTTTTGTGTGTGTGCGAACTCCCACAAGTGGGTGTGCGGGTGTATGTGTGTTTATGTTTATGTGTAAGTGCAATATTTGCGCGAGTGTGCAAATGTATAAATAAATTGTAGTACTACATTATCGTGTAAAACAGGCGCAAATATATAGACACACAGACTTATACACCATGTTAATTGGGAATATGATAAAGAGATTGGCTAAAAGTCATGCTGACTATTTTGCATTACCTTGCCAAAAGCCAAAAATATTGTAGACGTCTGAGGAGCTGCAATAAGATAATCCGTTGAGAATTGTTGTAAAGAAAAGTTAAAAAGAAAACGAATTTGAACATTATTGCATTAAAGCGCAGAACGAAGAAATTTAACTTTTATATAAAATAATGAACTAAAATCGATATTACTGCACAGAAACATTCCAAATAAGAAATGCTATATTTTAAAACTAACAAATATATTAAAATAAATTAAAATTAATTTCAAGCTTAATAAAATAAATTTAATTTTGTAAAATATCAGTTTAATTATTAAGATTAAATTACACGATTCAGTTAAGCTATTAATTTTATTGCATTCTTTAATATTACTTAGACAAAATTCCGAAAAAAATTGACAATTTTGCACAGAAGCAATATAAATATTGAAGAATTAAATTAAATAGTCTTTAAACACAAAGAAAAAAATTAAAGAATATATACTACATAAAAAACTCTATTTTTAAATAAACAAAAATAAAATTCAAATTTTAATGTACTACACAAAGACCAGTAATAATAAAAAAAAAAATATTTATAAAATTACTCAATACATATAAAAATCTATTAAAAAAATAAAATAAACATAAATAAATTAAACAAAAATAAATAAAATAAAAATAATTTGAAAAAATAATAATAAATAAAAAAATTTAAAAATAAATAAAAACAATAAAAATTAATAAAATTAAAATAATTCAATAAAATAAAAATTAATCAATAAAATAAAAATAAATAAATGAAATAAAAAATAGTTTACGACTGAGTAAATTTCATTTTATTTTATTTCTTAAGTTTATTTTTGTTTATTTAAAAATAGATTTTTATATGCATTGTGTTGTGTTTTTCGCAATAAATTTGGTCAAAGTGAAAGCAAAAAAAAAAAAAACAATTTATTTGAAAAACATTTACATAAAAATCTATTTTTAAATAAACCAAAATAAAATACAAATTTTAATTTACTTCTTTTAGGGCAGAAAAAAAAATCCGAAAAATTACACGATATAATCAATCTATTAAAGTCATTGCTCCTGCCTTCACTAATTTCATTTGGGCACTAAGGCAACAGTTCTATACATTCCATTAGAAACAATTTGTATAGGGCTCGCTAATTGAGCTCGCATAGCCGCTAGTAGCTCGTGGTTGCGGTAGTTAAGCCGAGCATTATTAACTGACCGTTGTTTCAATCCGCATACCACACGTCGTATACGAAATAATAATTTACACACTATTGTGGCTGTTGTTGTTGTTGTTGTTGTTGTCGATGACAGTGCAACAATCAGTAATCAATTTACAATATAGTTGTGCGTTTGTTGTTCAGTCTGTCTGTGTGTGTTTGTATTTGTGTTTGTGTGTGTACAATGATTGGTGGTTTTGCAGAGGTTCCTAAATCTAAACATACTCACACACACACACTACACAAACAGTTGTGTGTGTATATGTATTTCCTGTTGTTGCTGTGGAGCAATTGATTTGTTGGTCGATTTGGTCGTCGTCAGCGTCCCATCAATGTCCAAAGGAAATGCCACGCAATTTGTTTGTTCGCGCTCGCAGGCCACAAATATTGTGAAATTAACTTGTTAAAATAGTCGTGCCGCCGCCAGTAGGTTGGGCGTGGCTCTTGATAAATGACAAAAGATTTGCGATATGGGCCCAAATTGTGTGGCATGGGCGCTTGTAGCTCGGTGAGTGTTAATGGCCATAGAAAAATATTGACTAGCCGGTGGATTTCGATGTGTTGATTGGTTGGTTTTTATATATATATGTGTGTGTGTGTTTTGTTTTTTTTTTTTGTGGTCTGAATGAGTTGGAAATTAGTATTTAGGGTATAATGAAGCATAGCATGGTATATATAGAATTATATCTTGAATACGATACTGCGTCTTCTAAATTTAAAATTGGAATTCGATATTAATAAGTTTAAAGATTCAGTGACTTTTTTTTGTGAAGTATATACATACTATATGCTTTATTAGGTCTATTGAGTATTACGATTTTTAAGTGATATCTCCTTCTTATTCTTTAATTACAGATTTTATACTTGAACTTTTAAAATTTATGTATACTTACGAGTTACAAAAAAAAAAGTTCATTCGGCAATAAATGTAAAATATAAAAAGCTTATCATTAAATTAGTATTAAAATGTACTTTTCTTAAATATATATTATGAATTTACAGCTTTTACTCCGTCTGTTACCATATAAGGGTTGGTCAGGCACTTAAGCCTCAAATATCTTTATACATTATGTGCAATCAGAAACAGGAAGGAATAAAAACTTTAAACTTATGAAATACAGAAATATTTTTATATTTTATGTAAAATATTAATTATAAACGAAAGATAATAAGAGACTGAAAGGAAAAGTTGCCTATAATGCATAATTTATTCTTCTCCAATTATAAACAAAATAATATAAAATAAAAAATAATCACAAAATCCGTTTTCATTAACCTAAGAAAAAAAAGAGTATTATTAAGTCGACTTTCACTTCACATTTCGTTAAATGCAATGCTAAGTGGCTAAG
Source organism: Drosophila stalkeri (assembly GCA_035047405.1). NCBI lineage: Eukaryota > Metazoa > Arthropoda > Insecta > Diptera > Drosophilidae > Drosophila > Drosophila stalkeri. The sequence goes on from JAWNPR010000039.1 coordinate 26,983,755, forward strand.
CCACATAAGTAGCTTTCATTATTAGATACAACTTTCAATTATAAAGTACACACAGGCACTTAGCTCGCAGTATTCCCCTTGATGTTAAAGCGCGTAGGTGGGGTGGCCTTTAATCTGATGCAATTGACCTGGCTTTAACTGTTGCCTCACTGACCAGTCAACTGACATGCATCCACTGCACTCTTTGCGCTCCACTCTTAATGTGTTCGACATTTTCCCATTTCCTGTGCCTTTGGCTGCTTCCACTTTTTGCGGCAGTTTATCACTAAAGTGCAGCCATGCCGAAGACGTTGCTAAGTGGCATACGCGGCATATGACTTATCTGTCCATACTGCAGCTTGCGGTTTACATTTAAAGTTTAAGTGGCGCAAAATCAGCACCAGTAGAGCTCTGTGTGCAAAGCAGCGAGACAGCTGCAAAGGACTTCATTTGCAACATCAATCGCAACCTCATCCTGCCTCCACGCCTCCACGCCTCCCTTACTGCCTTCGCCTGCGTGCCTACTGGCCGTGTGGATGCTCTCATTACGTTGATGGCAGCGACCGCGTTGGCTGCGTGTTTAATAAAGCGTATGCCAGCAACCGGATGCCATGGAATGGCAGCCTGGATTCTGGTGCCCAGAAGGCGGCCATTGGCTGGGTTTAATTAGCTTTAATGGCTTAATGCAGGGCATTTGAGCCGTCGTGAGTGGCTGGGCATGCAAAAATGACAGCTGCTAAGTAAACGTGCAGTTCTTGTCATTGCTGGCCGAGTTGACCTCAGCTTCAGTTTCAGTTTCAGAGCCAGTACGGTCGATGACAGCAGCATGAGATGCAATTTCCGCATCCTGACAAGTTTTTGCCATCAGCGGCACTACCATCGTAGATCAAATTCTAGTATAAGATTTTCTAAGTTCTTTACATGTTGTATTATCACTCCCAATATTTCAAAGTACTACAATTTTTCTGATATTTGATTTGGTTAAGAAAATTGACGAATGTTACTTTAAAAGTAATCTTTCTCTAGTTTGTCTAAAACTTGTTCATTTTATTTACTTGATAATATATTAATATATTATATATATATATATTATTAATATAATAACAGCAATCCTAACTACAATTCCTTTATATGTATATATCAATAAGTATTACTAGATTTAATTTTGTAAAAATAGACATGTGTTTTCTTAATATATTATCAATCCATAAGTATAATAGTTAGAAAGTTCTGAGATTGGAACTTTCGAATAATCAACAACTTTTCCTTTTTCAATGTTATGTTGATGACTCTTAATTTCATTTACTTTCATGTATATTTAATACTCGATAATTATACCAGTATACTCGTGAAATCATGTTATATGTAGGTTTTTTATACCCTGAGCCCATTGAAAATGGGAAATCATGGCATAATGGTTTTATTAAAAGTATGTAACAGGCAGAAGGAGGCGTGGCAGACTCCACAAAGTATATATATTCTTGACGAGAAAAGTCGATATAGCCCTGTCCGTCTGTCCGTCCGTCCGTCCGTATGTGTGAACGCGTTGATCTCAGCAACTTTCTTCTTTCTTTTTGTATTTTTTTCTAGTTTTTTTTTTTTTTTTTTTCTTTATTTAAAATTTTTTTTTTTTTTTTTTTTTTTTTTTTTTTTTTTTTATTTTGTTTTTTTTTTTTTTTCTATTTGTTTTTTTTTATGTTTTTTTTTGTTAGGTCCGTGTATTACACGCAGTATACGAGTTTATTTCAGAAAATCGATAACTTTTTTCGTTTCAGAGTTATCGATTTTGACATTTATCGGGAAGCCACGGCAGCAACTTCGCAGCTAGCAGAGCGCGCGCTTATACGTGAATAAAGAAGAAGAGTATCATATTGGCAGGGCTCAGGGTATCTCGCAGTCGAGCAATCTCGACTAGAGCTTTCTTATTTGTTTTTTACTGACTTTTGATTAAATTGAAAAATACGCAATCTATTTTTGTTGAATTGGGTTTGTAGAATGTTGGCATTTTTGCGTTCTTAATTTAGTTTTGCTTTAGTTTGATGTCTTTATCTATCAAGAAGATATAATACAATTTCAGCTGCTTATTCTTAATATTAATATTAATCAGACAAAGGCAGAGCTGCCTACCGAATATGGATTTGCTTTAAATCCTTGAACCACACGCTGAACTGGTTGACAATATTTTAGCCCAAGTGGATCTGTTGTTTGTACATATATAACAGGTGTAGAAGATTGATATACTAGAGCACACATTATTTCGAAGTAAGGTACAGCTGATTAAAATACCAGCAACAGCAGCCATATGAATATTTAAATATGTATATATGTTTAAATTTCGTCATTGGTGGTCTGTTGGTAAAAATTAATATCGTAAATATTTAAATAATATCCATATTTATATCTTTATTGTTAATAATTATTTGTTCAAGTGCTTTCGAGGACACTTATAAAAGGTCTACAGTTACCAATAGGCCTCAGTTTCGATCTACTCTTCCAGTCGTACAAGAGAGAGAATTTGTAGTCATGAAGTTGGCTACCAACTTTTTGATTGGTAATAACATATATAATTGCAATTTAGACACTCGTCATCGATTGCTGCATTTCCAGTGAGCTTGCTCCTTATGGGACACTCCGGTCCTAGTGCCTCAGTTCCGTCTTGTGGATGTCCAATTACAACAACAACACGTTGTCCAACCACAAAACGTCCCACATGTCCCCCAATTACAACGCATCCAACGTGTCCCCCAGCAAGAACCACAACGAAAAAAACAATTTGCAATACGCGACCTACCCAACCAACTCAACCAACTCAACGAACTGAACCACCACGCACCCGACCCACCCAACCAACTCAACCAACTCAACGAACTGAACCACCGCGCACCCGACCCACCCAACCAACTCAACCAACTCAACGAACTGAACCACCACGCACCCGACCCACCCAACCAACTCAACCAACTCAACGAACTGAACCACCACGCACCCGACCCACTCAACCAACTCAACCAACTCAACGAACTGAACCACCACGAACCCGACCCACCCATCCAACTCAACGAACAGAACCAACTAGACCTACGAAACCCTGTCAAACAACTAAATCAACTAGACCTACGAAACCCTGTCAAACAACTAAACCAACCAAACCAACTCGACCTACGAAACCCTGTGTGAAACCTCCTCAGTGTCCTCCCATTTGTGGACCTGGCGGTCGACCTTGTTGGAAATGTCCACCTCGCAAACGACTGTGCAATGAGCTTATGAATGAAATTAAACTTCTGCGTCTTTTGCTGGAAACCTGTGTCTGTGCTTAAGATGTCTGACTCGTATGATCATTCGACATTGTGGCACATTGTTGACGGTTAGATTGGAAAGAAAGGAATCCGATATTGTTGAACCGAAATAACATTGTTGAAAACAAAATAAATTATTGACATAAATATAAAGAGCAAGAAAACTCTAGTCAAGGTACCCCGATCCCCTAATACCCCAAACCTTGAATAATCTGGAGTTTAAATATAAGCATTAACATATGTGTAATCCAACTTTCAGATTATGGTGATGACATTCATATGTATATACCAAACCAAACCTTACATGTGTAGTATTTGTATTTTGTTACAAATTTGTGGGAATGTGGGTGAATTTGAGGTCTTTTATTTTGGCTGCACCCTGCATTACACATTAAATTTTAGCATAGATTTCCATAAGTCCTTTCACAAATTCTGAAATTTTCTTTGATAATATTATCAAATTAAGTCTATATACCCTGAACGCATTGAATATGAGAAAACAAGGTATTTATTATGTATTATGGTTTTTTGAAAATGTATGTAACAGGCATAGCATGCCGCCTTTACCTTATAATTTGAAAAAAAAGTATTTTAAAGATTTGCATTTTGTCAAATATACAAATTTGAGTTTTATTATCACGTTCTGATAAGTTTAGAATGTAGATGGGCAAGAAAAGACCATGGTTCCCATAACATATGTCGGTCAGACTACAGTACAAGCACAGTTAGCAGAGAGGGGACATATACTTACGTTCAAATGTGTGGGTGTGTATATGATGTTTGTTATGAATGCATACAATAAGGAAAAAATTAATGTAATATCAGCGCTTGGCAAGTCTTGACTGATCAATCTTACTTCTTATTTTATGATCTAAACCTATGGTAAAAAATACATTTCGTAATTGACATAAACATAGTTAATTTAACTTATTTATTATATGTATGTATGTATCTCCATATCAATTTGAAATCATTCCCGTCAAGTCCGTCATGTATTAAATTTATGTTTGTAAGTTTGATCATTTATGTTTTCTTAATGATTTTTCAAAGATATTCACATGTATTCTTTGGCGAAGAATAGTTTATTTTATACTAAACCCGTGAACTCATTGAAAATGTTAGTTCAAGCTATACTATTTTACGACTGTATGTAACAGGCAAAAGTAAAAAGAAACCCAGAGGCTTGACTTTGAAAATATATGTTCCTACAGTTCTTTTTTTTCGATAACTTAAATCCGTATTATCGATAGGAATCGATACTTATGCTTCTGGAAATGCGCTCAGCTGGAAAGTAGAATGTAGAATGATAGATAATTTCGAAGTCAGATGCACCTGATTAAAGTAGCAGTTGAGAAGCCAGATAAATATTGAAATGTGTAAATACGATTAAATTTAACCATGGTGCTTAAAAAATTGAATGCAGGTGTAATCTTGTGTATGAATTTATTACCTTAGCTAGGTCTATAAACAGAATAGGGTAGTCGCTGAAAGTAACAATTTTATTTATGACAAGAACGCAGTTATGGTAAAAATAAATACAATATGTACATTTGCATGTTTATTTTCAATAATTATTTGTTCAAGTGCGTTCGAGGACACTTATAAAACGGCGAAATATTGCAATAGGCCTCAGTTTCGATCTACTCTTCCAGTCGTACAAGAAGAGAATTTGTAGTCATGAAGCTGGCTACCAACTTTTTAATTGGTAATAACATATATAATTGAAATTTAGACACTCGTCATCGATTGCTGCATTTCCAGTGAGCTTGCTCCTTATGGGACACACCGGTCCTAGTGCCTCAGTTCCGTCTTGTGGATGTCCAATAACAACAACAACACGTTGTCCAACCACAACACGTCCAACATGTCCTCCACCTAGAACACAACCAACATGTCCCCCAGTAAGGACTACAACGACAACACCAAGTTGTTACACAAGGCCAACTCAACCCACCCAACCAACTCAACCGACTCAACCACCATGCACCCAACCCACCCAACCAACTCAACCGACTCAACCGACGCAACCGACTCAACCACCTCACACCCAACCCACCCAACCAACTCAGCCGACGCAACCGACTCAACCACCTCACACCCAACCCACCCAACCAACTCAACCGACGCAACCGACTCAACCACCTCACACCCAACCCACCCAACCAACTCAGCCGACGCAACCGACTCAACCACCTCACACCCAACCCACCCAACCAACTCAACCGACGCAACCGACTCAACCACCTCACACCCAACCAACTCAACCGACTCAACCGACGCAACCGACTCAACCACCTCACACCCAACCCACCCAACCAACTCAACCGACGCAACCGACTCAACCACCTCACACCCAACCCACCCAACCAACTCAGCCGACGCAACCGACACAACCAACCCGACCCACCAAACCCTGCCAAACACCTAAGCCAACCAAACCCTGTCAAACAACTAAACCCACCAAACCCTGTCAAACAACTAAACCCACCAAACCTACCAAACCCTGTCAGACAACTAAGCCCACCAAACCTACCAAACCCTGTCAGACAACTAAACCCACCAAACCTACCAAGCCCTGTCAAACAACTAAACCCACCAAACCTACCAAACCCTGTCAGACAACTAAACCCACCAAACCTACCAAACCCTGTCAGACAACTAAACCCACCAAACCTACCAAGCCCTGTCAAACAACTAAACCCACCAAACCTACCAAACCCTGTCAGACAACTAAACCAACCAAACCTACCAAACCCTGTCAGACAACTAAGCCCACCAAACCTACTAAACCCTCTCCAACAACTAAACCAACCAAACCTACTAAACCCTCTCCAACAACTAAACCAACCAAACCTACTAAACCCTCTCCAACAACTAAACCAACCAAACCTACTAAACCCTCTCCAACAACTAAACCAACCAAACCTACTAAACCCTCTCCAACAACTAAACCAACCAAACCTACTAAACCCTCTCCAACAACTAAACCAACCAAACCTACTAAACCCTCTCCAACAACTAAACCAACCAAACCTACTAAACCCTCTCCAACAACTAAACCAACCAAACCTACTAAACCCTCTCCAACAACTAAACCAACCAAACCTACTAAACCCTCTCCAACAACTAAACCAACTAGACCTACGAAACCCTCTCCAACAACTAAACCAACCAAACCTACTAAACCCTCTCCAACAACTAAACCAACTAGACCTACGAAACCCTGTCAAACAACTAAACCTACCAAACCAACTCGACCTACGAAACCCTGTGTGAAACCTCCTCAGTGTCCTCCCATTTGTGGACCTGGTGGTCGACCTTGTTGGAAATGTCCACCTCGCAAACGACTGTGCAATGAGCTTATGAATGAAATTAAACTTCTGCGTCTTTTGCTGGAAACCTGTGTCTGTGCTTAAGATGTCTGACTCGTATGATCATTCGACATTGTGGCACATTGTTGACAGTTAGATTGGAAAGAAACTGATCGAAAATTATTGAACCGAAATAACATTGTTGATAATAAAATAAATTGTTGATCTGTTAAAAATAAAAGTAAATATCAAAAGAAGTCTTAAGAGTTAGCGAAAGTTGGAATGAAAAGTAATAAATGAATCAACCATGTTTTAGCTGGTATAGCCCAACTCCAAAAAAATTGTGTATATGCATAGAGTTTTCGTTCTAATGCACAGCCGGAACACTTTAAAACAATTTTCTAGCGAGCGAACTTCAAGCGAAGCGAATAAAAGATGCTGCGAACGGGGCACTGACTATTTATTTGCCCCAAATTGCAATTGGGGGGAGTGGTAGGTAGTTGAGCTATGTGAACAGTTCAAACTCCTCCCACGCACACACACATACATACACACAGACACAAGGATGCGCTGTGAAATTCATTCACACGTAACAGCATTGAGAAACCACTGGAAAGAGCTGTGCAATTCTCACTTGTTGTTTTTGTTTGTGGCATGCTAAAGAAACTTTGCCTCATAACTTTACATTGAGGAAGATGCATATGCAACACGTTCGGGCCATTCAGTGTTGCACCACCTTCCGGTCGCGGCCAACTTGCAATTGAGTGCAGCTATATATATATATTTATATATCTATGTGTGTATAAAGATATACACTGCGCGTCATCAGGAAAAACCTTCGTGATAAATGTTAATGTTGAATTTTTTTGATTGTATATATTTTATTTGAGCTAAATATAAGATATATCGTATTATATCTTGATATTAAAGATTCTCAAAGAGAATCTACTTTAGCTCTAATATTATAGAAAATATTCAATTAAGAGAAAACATGAAGAGTGCACAACTGTTTCTTTTTTTGTATAAAAAAAAAAAATAAAATAAAATAAATAAATAAAAATAATAAAAAACAAGTAAGAAGGCTCTAGTCAAGACGTCTCGACTACGAGATACCCTGAACCCTGTAAAAAAATTAGTATTCTTCTTCTTTATATTCTTCTGCTAACCGCGCAGTTGCTGCCGACGGTTGGGGGTGGGATGGGCTGTACGATGAACGCTTATAACTCCATTTATAGATGGACTATCTTCATGAAACTTTCAAAATATATTAATTGCAATAAAATTTGAAGTCTCTAGTTAAAACGGTGTAGAAGTTATACTCGAAAAACCTAAAAAAAGGTAAACGAATTTTCGATTTTTTATCGATAATTAAGGAATAGGATGAGTTATCGAAAAAAAAAAAATAAATTTGTACTGCGTAACTAAGATACGAGTGTTCATGTAAAATTTCAGCTCTCTAGCTTTTGTAGTTTCCGAAATCTCAACGTTCATACGGACGGACGGACAAACGGACAGACGGACAGGGCTATATAATTATTTTTCTGAAAATATATATACTTTATGGAGTCTGCGACGTCTCCTTCTGCCTGTTACATACATTTAACAAAACCATTATACCCTGATTTCCCATTTTCAATGGGTTCAGGGTATATAAAAAAAAAAAAAAAAAAAATATATATATATATATATATATATATATATATATATATATATATATATATATATATATATATATATATTTTTTTTTTTTTTTTTTTTTTTTTATGAGCTAAAACGATATAGATACAAAATTTTTTTTATTTTAAGATGAACAATATAGAAATTATTCAATATCAATGTAGATGAAAAGTGTCCTGATGGCGCGCAGTGTATGTGTGCATTTCTTTTGCAGATTACGTATACGTATATATGTATGTGTAAGTTTTTCTACAATTGCGACTTTTCCAATGCTTTGCAGTGAACCGAACTCTGACTCATTTGAACTGAACCTGTGAACTGTGAACCGTAGCTATGTCAGCTTAAACTGCAAAAGTAACTGATGCGAATGTTGGTCGGGTCGTCGTCAAGTTAATTGAAAAATAGTGTTTGCTATTTTATGGCATTGTCCCAAACTCTGTTGACAGTTGAGCAGCAGCTAAAAGGACAACAGATGGCTACGGTTACACTCGGTCTCTTAATTTGTAATTAATATGCAGCTGGATGATGTGCATTTAGCTGGAGTTTGCTGTTGCTGAGTGACTATTAAAGCTAACGCAGTTGAGTTCCAATCATTAAAACTTTCAAGTCATAAATTATATACTATATGTATATATATATATATATATATATATATATATATATATATATATATATATATATATATATATATATTTTTTTTTTTTTTTTTATGTTTGTTTATTTAAAATGCCTAGAATCTAGAGATAATATAGTTTCTACATTATTCAGAGAAAGCGTTAGAAAACTAATACTTCATATATTCATTTCATTTGTCATATTTGATTAAAAGCTATATATATATATATATATATATATTTATATATTTATTTAGTTTATCATATTTATAAATAAAATATTTATATCATTTACTTGGCTCATTATTGAAACGCTCATTTAGCAATGTTCCCTGATTCAAGTCCAATTTCTATTGTATATGCAACGTTGCCTTATGTATTCAAAATTAAAGCTGCTTCTTTGTTTACATTAATGTAGCTAATTCTATGCCTAACACGAATAATCAGCGTATAACTGATGGCCGCAAATTTCAATTTAGCTTCTCTAACTACATACACAATTCCATCATTAACAATACCAACTATTCAGCCTACAAGCCTACAATTTTGCGATATGTTATATCTAAATTGTTGCAAACACAAAAAAAAAAAAAATTATGCATATTTATATATATTTGTAATACATATTCAATTTGATAAACTAGTATTCGTTGTTGTGTCTGATGATTCTTATGTTAATTTACGTATATTATTTACAATCAACAAAATCAATGATATGATAGCAAGCTTTTAAAACAAGTTTTCAATAATGAGCTGCATAGGCTTTTGAATATAATATAATATTAATTTTTGTACGCATTAAAAAACTAATTTGCGATTTATAAGCTATGTCATTAAATTTAATAGTCTGTGCTTTTTGATTCAAGAGATTCTTCTCCACGAAATTATATAAATATATGTTTTATTTTAAATGATATTTGTTTTGCCGATTTGCAAACGTTTTTGTAATTGAAGCTTTTCAAGCTTTTTATACAACCTCCTAGCTGGGACAACAACATAAATGTGTTCATCTAACTAAATTAAACAATTGTCTTTGCTTTTTATATGATATAATGGCGTAGTCTATAAGGAATTGTTGATAAACATAAGCGTTAAATTACAACTAATTAACAATATGACTACGATGTGTATTTGAAACATTCTTCCTATCTTTTGTTGTATTACATATGAGAACCGAATGAAGATCTATTGTACTTAACATTTAGATATAATAGAAATGGTTTTCAAACTAGGCTTTTACAAGTTGTGCTTTTTCCTGTTTACATATAATCTCTAAACTAAACAATTTCCAACAATATTTAACCGAAATTTCTTTATAGCTATGAGTATTCTTAGATCTTTATAGTAAGACGGTTGAACAGTTGGCTTATGCTCTATAGCTTGCATTGGGAGCTCAGCTCAGGAAATAAGAGTGACTTTTACTCTTGCCATTTTTGCTGATCGTTGCGAAGAGACCTGGTGGGAAATTAGAGTGAATGGTTAATAAATTATCTCAAATAATTTTAGAGTAATAATTAAGCACGCACCTTCGGTCTCCGAGGCTCTTGCCACGCCCATTCGTTCAAGTAATCGAAAGAGTGCACCCAAATTGGAACGTTCATCCATGAACTTGTTCTCTAGACGCACAACGGCAGATTTTTTGTTCTTCGTTTGCGTATGCCAGACAAGAATCTCAGTGCAATTGTTGCCACGCGGCTCGATTTGATCGATGCGCAGTCCAATGCTTCGTAAAAACAAATCCTCCTCATAGCCCGGCTTATAGGGCATATTGACATTTGGATACTGCGCCATGTATGACAGGCGCACGGCAAAGCCAGCCATATCGACGGGCCAGCGTCGACCCGCCACCCAAGAGTCCAGAAATCCCACAACTTTGCCCTGACAAATAGAGATTATAGATTAAGAATCAAGCAATGATAGATTGGTATTCGAACTATCTGCTATTTACTTACCTCACGCACCACTGGCCCACTGATTGCATATTCCGCTATCAGTCCAACGGGAAACATGGAGACACGCTGTGTCTGTCTAATTTCCGAGAATAATCTCAGATCGTACGTATTGTCATCGTCACCAAAGTAGAGCACACCATTTGTGAGGTTATGCTGATGCAGCCATTGAAGAGCCGCACGTCGATTGGCCACGCCCCTCGGCGCCGGTTTCACCTTGCGAAACTCACTGGGCATGGGACTAGCCATATGTGTATAGGGAATACCTGAGATAAGTGGACAGAGTATATAAGTAAATTACTTTTTGTCGTAGAGATTGTCTGCCATTTATTTGAACAAACTAAAGATAATGCACCTAAGTGGTAAATAAATATTTATTTCTGAACACAAGGCCGACAATATAGCTAAGTATAAACAAGTATTTATGTCTGCGCATAGAAATGATAAGCCTAAAGGTGTAGTAGCGTTTTCTTATGTTATTTACCCTTGTAGACATAGAGCTAAGAAATGCTTTTAAAATATTATCTTTGACCGATTGCAATGACACCCTCTCAGAGATCGAAAAGTATATTTAATTACTATGCTTGGGTCTCGTTATCTAAAGCATTTGTTAAGATATCTCTAAAGTGTATGTATGAGAAAATTTTGAAATGATATTTGGGAGGATGGTTTTGAACTAGTGCTTTTGGTACTATCTACTCATGCAAGAAAATACAATTATAGTAAAGTATTTTTCGTATTGTCTGCTGTTGAATTTACTATTGAACGACTCTTAGATGGAGCTATTTGTACAGTGAACTACTCTTTAAAAGAATATATCTTAAAGTGAACTAGTAACTAACTAATTGCAATACTATTCTATTGAACTATTCGTGAATGAACTATTGCTGTAGTGAACTATTTATTTAGTGAGTGTAGGGAGCTATTTTAGGCTGAACTACTAGTATTTAGTGAACTGCTCATGAAATGAACTATTCTTGGAGTGAACTACTCTTGAGTAACCTACTCTTGAATGAACTGGTCTTGAATTAGCTACCCTTTGAGCAAACTGTTCATGAAGTGAACTATTCATGGAGTGAACTATTCTTGAGTGAATTACTTTTAGACTTAACTATTCTAGTAGTGAATGAACTATTCTTAGTGTGAATTATTCCTGTAGTGAGCTACTCTTCAATAAACAACTCTTCAATGAACTACTCTTGTTGTGAACTATTCTTATAGTGAACTACTCTTTAATGAACTACTCTTGTTGTGAACTATTCTTATAGTGAACTACTCTTCAATGAACTACTCTTCAATAAACTACTCTTCAATGAACTACTCTTGTTGTGAACTATTCTTATAGTGAACTACTCTTCAATGAACTACTATTGTTGTGAACAATTCTTGTAGTGAACTAGTCGTACATTTATAGTTTTCTTACCAAATCGATTAATTTGTGTATCCAGAAACGAATCACATCCCTCCCGATCATTGGCCACCAGCCAGTGAAGTCTAGGCACATGGAGCAGGGTATACGCGAGTCGAGTCAGTTCGGGTATTTGCTCGCGTCTGGGATATGTGGGCGTTACGAAATAGATCACAGGCAGCTGTGCGTAGGCACTACGCGGCTTATCTCCTATATAGAGGCGACGATCCTCATGGCTCTCGCTACAAATGTGCATCGTTTCATTCAGAGCATGCCCCATTGTAGTCCCTGCAAAAAGAGCAAATTGGAAATAATACAATAGAAATCTATTTATGTGAACTGCCTAAAATTAGGCAATACTTAAGCTGAGCAAAACTTCTGTGTATTATATTGTCGAGCACCCCCACTGTCGTGACCACTGGCCTAGAAGAAGCAGCTCACGACTCGCAATTAGCGCAACACTTTCCTTCTTTTAGCGCTCAAATATTTTGTGTTATTATAGCACATAGTATAAATAAATATGTATATATATTCATATAAATGCTTAGCAAATAGCATTTCAAGTTTATTATAATACTGAATCCGTCTGAGAATACAATCATATGCTATTTATAATTGTTCTCATTAAGTGCATAATACAATTGGCCTAGCCCAGATATTGCTATATATCGCCCAGATATCGTTATATATAAATGCTTGTATATATATATTTATAAATTTGTGTAATCATTCAAGGCATATTCATTAGTTCATTCCGTTTAACTGATTAAACAATCTAAAATAGTATGACAATATTTAGTTAATTTCTACATTAGTCATGTAGCTTCCTATTCTTACATATAATTGATAACCTGTAATGTCGATTAGCGTCACATATTAAAGACATAACCATGCGTACATCACGTGGCTAATGACGCAATGACACTAAATGCCGTCATTCTGTCAATTGTTATATGATAGATGGTTGAAAATGCTAGCATATGCATTTCAGTACTGTATCAGCTTTTGTAATCATATTTTTATATGCAGCCCGTTATCTGATGATATTCTATATTGTGAATATAAATAATATCTATATTTATTTATTGCAGTGCTTTCAGTTAGGTTAAGTTTCTCTGAAGCAAATGCACTTAATTTAATAACTTTTTCGATTTCCTAAATGCCAACCTGCATTATCATCGAATGTATTTATCTACCTAGCTATATATATACTCATATTTGCATTGGATTAATAGCTGCATTGATAAAGTTACAATTTCAGATAGCACTTATGCAATATCAATAAATTTAATAGTGTTAGGGCAGTTAGCCTAGATGCAATTTATTTCATTTTTTATGAAACACACTTCATTTAACTCGTTAAGTTATAAAAGAAAATTAAACTTGCCATAACTGAACTTAAGGGCGTAACTAATCGACAAACAGTAGAACATTATAGCGCAATTATTGAAGATGCTAGCAACCTATATGCATATATATTATAATTATAATATATTTTTACCCATTGAAGCATACAAAATTGGGTGAAACTGTAACTTCCATATAGAGAAATTTAATATTTGAGATACTTTTGAGATTCCCAATGTTCTAAAAGTTCTATATTCTTAAGTTTTAGATATAAAAAATTGATAATAATTATAATTATAATCGAGCTTCTATATTGAAATATAAAAAATAATTTTATGGAGACATGGAATATCGAAAATAGGCTATATTTTTCACCGTATTAAAACTAAATTCCCAAAATGATTAGTGTATACTGCCTCATGAGTGATATCCTCAAGATCTAAGCCAACTTAAGACGTAAAAATTGTCTGAATTTTTTAACTAAAACTGTCAGAGTACAGAAAAGTCATATCCACTATTATAAATATTATTAGAAATTATTATTATAAGAAATTTTTCAAATTTATTATTATTATTATTATTATTATTATTATTATTATTATTATTATTATTATTATTATTATTATTATTATTATTATTATTATTTTTTTTATTATTATTATTTTTATTATTATTTTTAAAAATTATTATGAGAAATTCTGATTATGCAAAATTCTTATTATTATTCTTTGAAATTAATATTTTTTATATATATATTTTAATTATTATTATTTTTATATATAACTTTGTTATATATCAAGTAGATAAATGTAAATGTATATTAATATGAAAAAGAAAATTTATATTATATAATTTTGTAGTCTTCTCAATTTAATATTCATAGCAAACTGAGCTAGACATTTCAGAAATTATATATCAATATAGTTAACTTATAATTGATATGCAGTGCACAATTATGTTGTGTTTAATGCTTTTTGGGCCCTTCCCAAATTACTTTCCTTTAAAGGCAACTAATCACTGAAAACATCAAAGTGAAATTCAATTACGTAATGGCATCTCGCATAACTCATTTCAGGGAGCTTCTGTTACATATTATGTGTATATGATAAATTAGCGTTAATGTGTTTTTCAATCTTCCATAACGTGGAAAAAAAGGCCCATTAAAAAAGTCCCTTGATATATCTATACAGGCCGAAACACGCAAAGCGCTACGACCCAAGATATATGTTCGCTGATAACTTTCACATGTGCATTAACGGTAATAGTTATAATTGTTCTTACTGGGGCAATCTATCAATATTGAACAGTTAGATCAGGTAAGACATGTAGTAAAACGGAAGCGCGCTCACAATGTTATCCTCCTGCAATGGGGGCTCAATTTAATAGCTAATTAAATATTGACTTTTCCCATAAGACGCGCCGACCGTGCCTCCACAATGTAAACAGAGCGCCGCACCAGGGGGAGTCCATTGTCAGAGCATTGTCGGGGCCGTGTGCCTATGCCTGTGCCTGTGTCAGTGTCTGGGCCCCTCAAGTCAAGTATTTACCCTTATTATGTACAAAGAATCAACAATTTGTGCATATCACAGAGTGCTTTAAATCATCGCGTCTGCTCAATTATATGCCAATTGAATTTCTGCTCGAAACACTTGCGGCAAACAGCTGATAATACTTATATATATCATAGTGTAGTCAACACAGTCGAGCATGCTCAACTAGGAGATACCATGCTATGCAGAGTTTAAATCAAATTATGATAATATGATTAATTAAGGTATGGTTGTAACAAGGCAAAAGTGAAGGAAGGTAACTGAATGTAAGAGCTCCAATATTAGATTACACAATTATGCATGATGCTATAAATACTAATAAGCTATGATCAAAGGAAACATTTTATATATATATTTATATTTATATATTTTTCAATAAAGAATATATAAATAGTCTCTGTCACACTTTCTTCTATCTATTACATAAACCCTAACATAATCATTATACCCTGAATTTATCCATTTTGGTATTTAGGGTATTATCAAAACAACAACAAAAGTTCAATATATAATTATAAGTTAAATAATTAATTTATGGCACACTCACCTTCAGTGCGAAGGTGAGCATAATTCGTAATTAAAATGATTGCAGCAATGGGAGTTATTTCCCAAATCACTTTTACTTCTTTCATTTGGGATTTCTTTATCGTCATTATTTTCGATAGAATATTTCAACTATTAACTCTTGAGAATTCTAATTGAATTGCAGCATTATTTGATTGTCACATGATTCAATATTTTGATAAATTTACCCAACTTCTATATGCCAGTCCTTATATATCAATAAAAATATAAATGAATCATGTTAGTTCTCCGATAACAATTCCAACTTTACGCTAAGCAATCAATTTCAAGTGCCAATATCATTTTATTTTGTTTTTTAATTTATGGCTGAGTACGATATATGTACAAACAGCGTTTAGCTTTTTTTTTTACCTCATTTGTTAATGGAAAATGTAAATAAATAATTTAATGGAATTGCATTTTTTGTATCAAATTTTTACACCTTGAACCTGTTAAATATGTTAATAATGGTTTTGTGTAAATGTACTTCACAGACATAAAGCATACATGTGATTGAGTCGGAGGATATAGCTGGCGATTTAGCTGGACGA